>CM037073.1:89981688-90661688 GCA_020882685.1 Aphelinus atriplicis | reverse complement strand
CTCTCGTGCCGCGCGAAACAGTCTCAAAAGAGTCAAGGACATTTGTCCTGACGTGTACGCGTAGCTCTTTATTGCGCGTCATCCATTGTCAAGTGTTCGCAGAAGCGACGCAATTCAAAAGTAATTCGCTCTTTGTTGTGTACTTATTGTCTTTTACTCTAGGAGGATATGAAAGAGCTACGACCAGTGGACTCCGTTGTTGGAGTTTTGAAAAAAAAACGACTTGACATTTTTGCAACGAGTATGGGTATATATGGACTCCGAGAGAAGAGAAATCGTCCTCTTCGAGTTTGCTACACTCGTCATATTTTCCGTTTCGATTGAATATATGTCCTTGGAATTTTAATGGAAGATAACGCACCTATACGAGCTGAATTGATGAAGAAGCGGCATCACATAGGAGATTGGTTTGAGTGGATGCCATTCGACCGTTAGCAAGTCTACATTCGGATCGAACAGCCGCTGCTGAATGCGACCATTTAGGGAGCACCAAACGTCCACGTAAATACTCAAGTTGGATGACAGGCTCGCCCGGACTCCTTTCGCCCCCGTCAAATGTCCCTGTCGACGTTGAACATTGTCCTGCCAAAGGTAATTATGATTTACCCTAAACAGTCTTGTGCTACTGGAGCCAGTCGTCTTGATTGATGGGAAATGGCGACGAGACGAGAAACTTTTTTGTTCTTCTCGTACATTAATTCTCTTTCAAACTCTCTTATTGCTCCCATTCAAATGCAAATTCTTACGAGCATTGATATATTAACTTCACATACGTTTCGATAAACTGTTTGATTAAACGATTTAAATTCTCACTACTCGACATCATAATTCACAATTCACACTCTCGACATTTTCCGAACGAGGGTGATTTATTTGGTAAGGGTAAGCAATTCATTGAAATGTCTTGATTATATAGTTTATATCATATAAATGTTTAGAAAAATAATTTTTCAACCACATCTGAATAATTCGGATCAGAGTCAGAAAATAGAATTTTCGTATCATCCACGAATGTTTAATTATGGAATTAACTAAAACTTCTTCAGTTGCTCGTAACCCGAACTGTGTGATTTCACCAACGAAGATTCTCATCAATACGTATCATCGACTCAGTCCTCTATGGAATAATGGAATACGGAAAATATAGAAATCGTACCTTGGCGCAGTGTGCGAATTGTCGAACCATGTCGCCGTGCTTCGACCATCTTTCATTCAGAGTCCAAGCTCCTGGATCCAAGAAGTAATCTTTTTGACTTTCATTATCCCGTACCTTGACCACGATATGCGCCGTATCCCACTTGTGCATCATCATGTCCCAAGAATAACCGTACAGCCCGGGCACCCAATTGTTGTACCCCTTGTGTACACACACAAAAGAATTTTGTCAAAATATGACTTTCTCGGGGCTCCGTGAGAAGTACGACTCACAAAAGAGACGCCGCAGTGCGTCTGGGTCACCGGCCAAAAGATCATACCTGCAGCCAATGTGCCGTTTTGTATATAAATGTGTGGTTGAATAAAATCGGGGAAAAAGATTCGAGAGAGATCGAAACGGTATAGACTGACTGGCTGTGGATACGATCCATTTGGCTATAATTTTATCATCTTTGGTGACCCGAATTCCTTCTTGGTCGAGAAATTATAATGACTAGCGATTGAAGCTTGCTTCGCTTGTTTCAAGAGACGTATAAGATAATGATTAAACAAATGTACCTAGGCACTATATTTTTCTTTCTCAATCACTTCGAAATGCCGTTTTTTGTGAATATTATCTCTGGAAGGAAGAAATTTATTTGAAAATATTTGAATGCGGTAAAATATTGTGCCTTGTACTCAATTATCTGTTAATTAGTTCGAAACTATTTGAAACTATTAGAAACTGAATTTTCTTCTTGATTATAGACTTAAAACCAAAATCTATGCTTTCGGAGGTTCGTTCGATATTCCAATGAAGTGCTCAAGAGACTCGCGAAAACACCTACTACAACTAAAAATAAAATCATTCGTAACGAATACACGATTTATTCGAACCCTTGTAGAGTAAGGCGTACCTGAGTGATAAAATGCGAGTAGGGCAAGAAGAGCTGGAGGGCGACATGAGAGAGCAGCAGAGCAACGACGAGCCTCTGCCTCGTGGAAACTTTGCTCTCGGCTCGCGTGTCTTTCTTCCCTCTGCTCCCGTCGTATCCGGCCGGATTGTCTTGGGAATCAGAGTTCCGGCCGCGGCACCAGTCGACTTCCTCCGCCAGTCCGGATTTCTCTGGGCGCTCGTTCGCCAGGAGCTTCCGGGGCCAGTCGACGTGACAAAAGAGCGGCATTGTGGCCAGGCACACGTAAGGGAACATACCTGCTCGCCGCGCGGCAAACCAATCAGACATGTATATACATAAAGGGCTTGCTTTCGTCATATATACCAAGTCGCGTGCGTCCCGCAGCCTGTAATAGCCGCATTCACTCGAATGTTCGATAACTCGGCCGAGCGACGTTGCACAAGTTCCTGCCTGCCTGCGCTTACGTATATATGTATGATGTATATATTACCTATGCTGAAGAGGCGCGAGTTCATCAGGTGAAACGCGCTGCAGAATATCATCGCTGGCACTCGGCTCGCGTCGAACAGCATGAAGAAGCCCACCGTCAGGTCGAAAATGAAGGCGAACCAGTGGACCACGTAGAAATCCGTCTGTTCGCTCGATAGAAATAGCCTAGAATGTACTTTTATTAATTTTCAAAGTCTTGTTGAACTGCAATAATGTTACTCACCTGAAAGGTTCGAAAACCCAATGTTTCGAAAGGTCCATCATGGCATATCCCTCGAGCCATTCTCTACCAGACTTTTTTAGACCTGCTAAAAAGTACAGCGTGAAGAATTGGAATCTCAGGATGAAGTAGTTCCAGAAAGGGACAGTCTTCTCTCGGCACCTTCCCAGTTTCGCATCCAAAGAACTGATTTTTTAATAAAATAACATATCACTATTATTGGTATAGATATCTGGATATATATTGTGTAATTCATGTCTTTCAGCCCTACTTCGATATACATGCGCGAATACACTCTTTCGATTGATGGTTCTATTTGTTTTTATGAGAAACAGTCTTTGGAGAGTTGAAAAAATGACTCAATATCTTTGAAACTTCATTATTGTTATACACACGGGTATCCTGGTGTTTTTTTATCCATATTATATAGTAAGTTGACAAATTTCGTGATTTCACATAGTGGGTTTTAGATAAACAATACAGAATTCTTTCGGTACCGGACAAGGGTTAAACTGATATATTGAGACTAGAAGCTCTATTCACGTGTTTTTGATCAAAATCTTTTCGAGCAACATGAATATTCCTACGATGCCTAAAATACATCCACCTGAAATTTGAAAAACTCGCGCGAAGGAATTATTCGCGTAATGAAATTGGGCGGAAGAAACGTACAAGTATGCGTTGGCTGTTGTGCTCCAGAACAGCAGCGCAACAACTCCAAAGAGATACGAGTGATTGTTCCAGAAGCTCTTGTCCAGCAGGAGGATATACCAGTAGGGTATGGCGAAGAGAGCGCAGGCGAGTTTGAAGTAGAGTCCGAGCATGATGCCGAGGGCACCGAGCCACATGAGCGCGTAAAGGATGATCATGTGGGGCAGCCCCAGCGGACGGAGCCCGTGAATCAGCGGGAAGTGACAAGTGCTCGGGTCTCCCCATTTCAGATCGACAATCGCCAGGCCTCTCTCCTCCACCACGTCTATCATCATGCACAGACCTACGCACATCAACGCACATTCGCTCAATTCAAGCGGTTTCGCCGTGTATCGATTGTACACTGAATTTATAGCCATTGTTCGTTCGTTCAAGTGATTGTTTCGATGTAGCTATAGACACCTGCGATCTTTGGATATATATAGGTCAACGAAACAAAACGTCTTTTTCAGAATCATGTTCAAAGCTGCTTCATTGCCGGATAAATGAATAAGATTCTGTTATACGTGAAATTTATTTACTTCTGTATACTTATTCGCGAAGATATTTTTAAAGTGAATATTCAAAGTGGATAGCATGCACTGAATAAAAATCCAATTATGAGATTTTACTATTTCAACACAGTAGAAAAAAATATAGTAGTCGATAAGATGTTTTACAAGTCAGAGTCCTTGTGTCTGGTGAAGGCTACAATTATCGAACTGTAAAATTTGATAGCACAGTTTGCTAAGTAAATTATTGTAAAGTTTACTATCATTTGCTATACAATACATGACTACGTATACATGTAGAATACCGTATGAATATAATAATTTATGTTAGTTTCTTCAGTGATGTTGTTTCGGATTGCGAAGTTTACTGATTTCGCGTGGTTGTCACGCTATTTTACTAGAAAACATAATGAAAATATAATAGCCATTACTAATTTTTTCTCTCAGTAGTGTGCCTAGTGAAGTTATCATAAACATAATTTTATTCAATGTTGTGGACAGCGATGATTCAAGTACACTCGGAAAAAATTTTATCTGGGTGCAAAAAGAAAAGTCGTCGAATTGAAATGAGAAGAATTTTTCTTCCTCATTTCAATGAAGGTTGTTATAAAAATAAACCACGGATGTCATGAAAATTGAATTCTGTTCGCATCTTGCCAATACTGATTTGTGTGAAAAATTTCAAGAAGGTTAGATCATTAATTATTCCTTCGTAAGCTATTTTGTTCCAGAAATAGCTTTATTTACGAGAGTACTTACAGATATTTCTGGAATCCTTCATCATTCGATCCGTAAATTACGGAAATAAAAGTCTGGTAGTCCAATAATAATTTTATAAAGTACGAGTGATAATAATTTTATAAAAAACTTGGATGACCTTTCACTTGTAGTTTTTCACTGTGTAAAATATTTCCATTGTATTGTTGAATCTTAAGTGGAGAAAATTACTATAATTGATTTATTACTCTGAGAACCGATTTGAACAGATTTGAATGGTAAGAATAACATTTATATCTTCCGGCTTCTATTCCACAACTATACTTGTCCACCAGAGTCGCACAATTTTATTCGAAAATTACTTTTGCAATGGGCTTCACGACTTTGTGTTCTATATATTCAAGTGTTCCGTCTTCTGTAAGATCCTCGGGGATCGAATTAATGAAATCAAGGGTAATTGGTATAGCGATTTTGATTTCAATAACAATACGTCTGTAACGTCTCTCTAGCTCAACAAGTTGACGTCCCGATAAAAAATAAAACAAAATATTGTACGCATTTGGAGCTTGGAGTTGCCGTGCAATTGCGTCAGCGCACAGAGCTTACCGAAAAGCGCCCGAGCAATACCGAGACTAGCAGGATCGGTAGGCCGGTACATGGCACTCGCGAAGCTGTCGAAGCTCGCGAAGTCTTCGCCCTCGAAGCCGCACATCTGTTCGAACGTCTTGCACAACTTGCTGGCCAACCGATTGGCCGCGTGTCTCGGTCCGGTTCCCGGCGGGGCCGCAGCAGCCGCGGGCCGATCTTCGGCCGGCGGCTCCTTCCTGGAAACGAATCTGCGCTTCATGGCTTCCACCAGGAAACTGAGCTCGAGCTTCGCGGCTCAACAGAGACTACTACCCTTCCGAAGATTGGATCAGCGAGCGGCAGCGTCGCCAAGCAACGTCCACCTCATTATTGACCCGCAAGGCTCTCGCGACACTTTTATATATGCGACCTCATTATCTCACGACTTTTTTTTGACGGTCGAGCCTCGTGTCACCCAACCCCTCGCTGTGTCCTGATTTTCGCCCCCTCCCGAATCTTCCAGCTTGCGACTCGTCGAATGGACCGGTCAATTCACGAATTCCGATTCTGCATCGGAGCTTTTACAGTGGAGTCGCTGGTTCGTTTGTCTTTCTTTGGATTCGACTGTGTTGACACCTGCACGAGGCGGTAAGAAAGTTAATCTGGGTTTTCGGTGCGTTTGACCGAACTTCTATAGGGATGAGTCAAGATGCTTGTGTATTCGTGATAAATATATATTATTATATTTATTATCACGTATTATGATATACACATATTTGATGCGGCTATATACTTGTACATCAATCAATTCCGAAAAACCAACAGATCGATATGAAGATGATGTTGCATATACAGTTGATAATATTATACAATAACAATTCAGAATGAAAATTATTCTAGTGTATATAATAACAATGCTTATAATAGTAGTTTGCGATGAACGCTTACCTGATTTTAATAATTCCCATTGACCAAGTACCCCTGATGTCTTCTTTAATATCTGTCCATAGTATCGATTTTCTAGAGAATCGATGGAATTATAATGCGCTGCTCGTTCTTCGTTAATTTGTCGGTTAGATCATTCGCGTGGAAATTCAATTATAAGCTCGTGGGTATTCTGTATTTTTTCCTCTCTATGTAACATATATGAATATTTTGACTTTCTCCCGAGAAATCTCACGAAGTAACGCATCCCAGACTTTTCCACGTAAATTAATTTTTTTATTTTCAAAACGTTAAATTTTATATAAGAATATGCCATACAGTTTGGATTTCAGAGTGATAAATTATTTCTTATTTTTTTTGTCTTTTTCGGAACAATTTTACAATTATTCAGTTATTACCTAAATAAATGCTCAGAGTGAGCGTAGCGAGGTTTTACCGATAGTTCTAATAGAAGCCTACTCGTCGGTTCTTATCAAATTTAAACGATTACTGTAACTATTACTCCAATCTTCGATTCAAAATTGCTTGCTCTGTAGTTTGCGGTATTTATACATATAACTATTATTCGTATCATTGTATGTTATCAATACTCAACAATGTGTGTGTTTGAGGATGCCCATATCGTTAATTGACTTCAATATTTTCAGTGTAAGACACCCAACTCTCTTGTGATGGAGTTTCAAGAATACTCATATATTTGTTTGCCTGAGGATTTTGATTTTTCTAGAAAATTCCATGAATTTAACTTGTGCAGAACACTTTTATTCTCTCATATTCAGTTTCTAATAAGATAAATGGTCTAATTCAATCTTTCGCCAATATACATATGTATAGAATAAGTTTTATTTCGCATATGCAATACATTCTACTTTTCAATAGAAGCATTTTCTTAGTTTCAAACTTTCGATTAACGAGACAAGAATGGCTTCCACTACCATTGTCAAACTTTCGTACACTAATAGCAGTAGTTTTTTTAGTAGACATTTAAGCAGCGCGTAGATAACTGTACGTTATTCGAATTATGTGGTGAAGTTTGTGACTTTTCATTCTCCACATCTTACTGGATTGGCCCTCAAAGATCGTCTTTTCGTCTAATTTTTTAACTTCAGAGGGTGTACTCATCAATATTTTCATTTCAGTTTTTCAGGTAAGCCTTTTGAATTTTTTCTTTTATTCGGATCAAACAACCTCATAGAGTATGCATTGATTAGTTTTAAAATGTGTTACTTTGTAATTAGTTATCTTTATACGGATACCTTCCCTCAATTGGATGGAATTTGTTTTTCATTTGTTGGAATAACCACATCAATTGATTTTTGAGATATCATCTAGCAAGATTCTCTCACTCACTAAAGCACATTCAAGTTCCATTCGTTTTGTCAAAGAGCCGATAAATTAACACAAATTATATTGCAAAGCTCAACCAACCTCACAGTTTAGGGTACACTACTACCGGTATGGTGAGATTATCCAAATAAGAGAGAGAATGTTTTTTTTTTATTTCACAACAACTATGTTGCATCTTGATTTCTTGGTATTGAATCAATGTCACGTTTTGGGTCTGGTTTCATGTAGAATCAACATTGATTTGATATCAAGATATTCAAAAGAATTCTTTTTTTATCCAGTATGAACGTTTTTCAAGTGATAAAGTGTTAAACTCGGTTATCTTACTGTCTAATGTACATAAAGTCTCATGCTATGGAACCAAAATTTGAGGAGTGAGATTAATATCGAGTCAGTTGATAAGTGGTTCAGATTCAAGTAGTTATACGAAAATTCAGTTTTCAGAAGTATCTTTTGGTTTCATAGGTATTAGATATCATGCAATAGAGAGAAACAAATTTTATTTCGTTATGGTTTATAACTTGAGCATAAACAATAATGAAAAAATATCACAAGTAACAATCTAAGGTGGAACACAATGGACCAAGACAAATCCAAACGAAAGTTGAATCCTAAAAATTCACTTAACACACTCTGTAATGTATTTTATTGGTATGTATATGAATATTCTATTCTGATATATTGTTGCTCCAAATAGAACGGCTTTGAAGTTGTTTACTCTGAGGTTTCCCAAAAAGCATAGTTGGGTATTAATTTCACATAATCAGAAATTCACTAATAGCTTGATACCCATAAACTCCCATCTTCTATGATATCCTTTTTCAGTTTTCTTTTCCCCATTCTTTGTCATGGTCGGAAGCGTTGCATTAATCCAGAAGATCTTTACGAAGTACTGGCAGAAAATCGTAGCGAACGACTTGCTAATGAGTTAGAAAGGTCAGTAATTTTTTATGATTTACATTCTGTTATCAATCCAATCCTCCAAGAATGAAAATGAACATTCCTCCGGTATTGAGGGTTTAATAGAATTATAAAAACTGCTGATTAAACACTATGCTGTTGAAAGATTCTGGAATGCTGAAGTTACTAACGCTCAAAAAAATGAAAAGAAACCTAGTTTATTAAAAGTACTCATCAAGACCTATGGATGGTCGTTTGCTTCTTATGGATGGCTAGCTTTCTTTAATTCTGTCTTCAGGTAAACCATTTAAATTTTCTTAAGTTGAAATGTTTCAAAAGTCAAGGTATTTCATGCTGTATGAATTATAATGTCAATTTGATTTATAAGTATAACAAGACCATGGCTAATAGGACTTGTGATTTCGTGTTTTGATAAAAACTCGCAATGCACCAAGTTGGACTCATATACGTATGTTTCTATTTTGATGCTTCAAGAGTTTTTCAACGCACTTTGCTGCAATCGTATACTGTATGGGACTCAGAACATTGGAATTCAGATCAGAATCGCGTGTTCTTCTCTCATTTATAGGAAGGTCATAACTGATTTTTATCGAATCATCAATATCATTTGGGATTTAAAATTGAAATTTTAATATAACCTTTCAGCTCTTACGGTTACCGGAATCATCCAATAAGAAAATAATTGGAGGAAATATCATAAGTTTGTTATCGACTGATGTAACAAAATTCGAAGTTGCGTTGATGTTTGTACATTTTCTATGGTTTACACCTTTTATGATTATACTGATATATATTAGAGTTTATCAGGAAATTGGTATCTCAGGTGTATTGAGCATTTCCTTTATGATTCTACTTTCAGCGCCGGTACATGGTAATATGTTAGTTTTAGCGAGGAATATAATTTAATTTTATTATACTATTTCTCAGACCATAATAAAAATCTTAGTGTTTGGTGGAGAGCTACTAAAGAAGTTGCGCAGAAAAGTAGCTGTTAGTTCAGACAAGAGAATACTTTTGCTGAGTGAAATCATCAACGGGATTCGCCTAATTAAGATGCAAACTTACGAAAAATGTTTTGAACAACTTGTAATCGCAGCAAGAAAGTAAGCATGAAAAAATCACTACTAATTGAATTGCTGGAATGTTTCGAAGAGATTTAATACTACAAGGAAAATTCTGGAGTAGCCTACAATAATTCTTTAGCAAAATAGACGTTTGAGAAAAAAATGGAAGAGACAGAAAATCATTGATTTTTTTTGTTGGTGAAGGTTTATTAAAAAAATGACTGATTTTTTCTCGAAATCCGATTTAAAAGTTGAATTTCCGCTTTTTCTTCGAGAAATCGAAACTCTACTACTGTAAATATATGTACAATTCCACGTCAATTCGGTCAGATCCACATTTTTGTCTGATTTTCATATGTACATTTACGTGAACCGTTTGATTGTTGGGATTTTATCATTTGTTTTGTTATTTCTACTCCTTTGGACAAATTTACTCAGAATATAGTAATGAAAATAAAAAAATAAAGAATATAATTTTTGATGGTCATTTAAAAAAAGTGATTTGTAATTGCTCATTTTTATATTCCATTTCAGGCAGGAAATTGACGTGATAGCGATAACTTCATACCTCAAGGGCATATTGATGACGTTCTTTTCTTACGCAAAACAATTAACATTGTTCGTCGCTGTTCTTCTTTGTGTACTCTTAGATGTATCTTTGACAGCTTATTCATTATATGCTTTGATGATGTACTTTTTTGCCTTAAACCTAAGCTTAAACTTCAATTGCTTCAAAGCTTGCAATAGTGGTTCTATAGCAATTGCTGCTGTCGAAAGAGTTCAGGTAGAAACCTTTTTGAAATTTATTTCCTTTTCATTCTTGGAGAAATGTATTCGAATATCTTAATATATGTAATCCAAATTCTTGAAGGATTTTTTACTCTTGGAAGAAATGACCAGAAATTCCATGTATGAGTCACCAGTTAAAAACGGGACCATTTCCATAAAAAAAGTATCTGCTTCTTGGACTGACAACTTGCATGATTGTTGCTTGAAAGATATTGAAATTTCTATCATCCCTAAGAAATTATATGTACTGACGGGTTCAGTTGGAGCAGGAAAGGTAAAATTCAAGATAATAACTGCTTTTTGTGATGGAAAATCAAAACTTAACAAATGTGTTTTAGACTTCTCTCCTGAAATTATTGTTGGACGAAATCAAGCCTTCGAAGGGACACGTATCTGTTTCTGGTACATGTTCATACGCGAGTCAAGAGCCCTGGCTATTTCCTGGTACCGTGAGAGATAATATACTCTTTGGTTCGTCATTTGATGCAAGAAAATATGATCAAGTGGTAGAAGCGTGTGTTCTCCGCAAGGACTTTTTTCAATTACCGAGAGGTGATAGAACCTTCGTTGGAGACAGTGGAATCACTTTGAGTGGTGGTCAAAGATCAAGAATCAACCTGGCAAGGTATCAATCTGGCAAGAATACTGATGAAGATTTCTCTCTATTTCGATAAAAGTTCACAGAAAATATGAAAAGTTATAATACTTTTCAGAGCACTTTACAGAGATGCCGATGTATATCTTTTAGATGATCCATTCTCTGCATTAGACGGTGAAGTGCGTAGTCAGTTACTCGAAAGATGTTTTAATAATTTTCTCAAAAATAAAACATGTATACTCGTTGCGCATCAATCGCAATGCATAGAAAAAGCTGATGAAATAATTTTTATTGAAAATGTAAGTCTTTCATAATCATCGATTCTAATGTGAAATAAATCCAATTCATCGATGGATTTTGAAATACCGTTTCATAGGGACACATAGATTTTGTGGGAGGATTGGCAAAACTCAAGGATGAAGTTGAAATATATAAACGCATTGTTGCCTACAACGAAAAAGATACAGAACATTCCCAAGAGAAACAGTCATTGTCGAATTATCAAGAACCAAAGGTTTGCAAGCAAATTATCAATGGGAAAGACACAGAATTTAATGAAGATAATGAATACGACACCCATGATAGACTCATGGAGGAAGAAAATCTAACAGATGATCAGCATGAAATGAAAGAAACTATAGCCGATGGAAAAGTCCCTCTAAAACTATATTGGAAATATTTCAAATCTGGAAATTCTTATTTCACAATAATTATTCTCGTATTCAGTTTTATAATCGGTCAACTGATGACAAACATCTGTGATTATTGGATATCGTACTGGTAAGATCTATAGAGAATGATTCGGAGGACTGATGTAGATACTTTGCAACCTTCTTTCCAGGATCGATCAAAAAGAATCTCATCTGAACTCCTCCAACGGGACTGATTCTGAAGAAGGAGAATCCAAAGAGTACTCCTATAGATTTTTATATGTGTTTGGAACTTTGGTTTTTGGAATAATATGTCTATCAGTCATAAGAATAATGTTTTTCAACAAAGTATGCATGAATGCGAGCAGAGCAATTCACAATAAAATAATTTCCCGACTCATGGGCGCTACAGTTGATTTTTTTGACAAAAATAATTCAGGTGCATCACTTTCATAATAATTTGTTTCCAAAGCTATAAAAATGTTCGAGTACGTAAAAATCAGAGTAATGTACTGTATTCATTATAGGCCGCATCCTCAACCGTTTCACAAAAGACATGGGGTTCGTTGATGAGTTGTTGCCCGAATTGATGTTGAGTGCTTTTCTCGTATCTATCGAAGCTATTGGAGTTTGTGCCCAGACACTCGTCGTAGAATGGAGAACGATTTTCTTGATTCTTATTATAGCGTACGTATTACGAAAAATTCAAGGAGTTATCTCAGCAACTATTCGTGGTGTGAAAAGATTGGAGGGGAACGGTAATATAATCATGATATAATGTAATTGCATTTTATTATAGTATGATATTTTTGGAAAGATAGATTGAATATTCGAAACCACAAACTTTTCTGATTCGAAATCATGTGGGATTTCAGCTAAGAGTCCAGTTCTCGCGCATGTAAAGTCATCACTGTCTGGTATCGCAACTATACGTTCTTGCGGAGCTCAGTCGATAGTCAGAAAATATTTCGATGACTATCAGGACGATCATACTGCTGCTTTCAATACTGCTATCGACTGCTTGATGGCTTTCGGTCTGTGGACTGATCTTGTGGTCAAGACCTACGTTACCATTGTAAGCTATGGCCTTATTGTCTTTGGGGATAGAATGTCCAGTGGCATAGCAGGATTGTTGATGACTCAAATGTACATGATAAGTGGAGGTTTGCAGTTAGTTTTCCGAATTGTCACCGAAGTATCCATGCAGATGATCACTGTTGAGCGATTGTTTCAGTACACTAAATTGGAACAAGAGACGACACGCGAAATTGATGTCGGTGTAAAACCTCGAGAACACTGGCCGGATAGTGGCAATATTCGATTTCAAAACGTATTCCTGACGTATTGTGCAACGAGCGAGCCAGTCTTGAAGAATCTCGACTTTACTATCGAGTCTGGAATGAAGGTGAAGAGATTCATTGTTATAATTCTATGTCAATTTCGCGGGGATATATATTTAGCTGAATAACCGAGTCATCCCGGGTAACTTCGATGAAACCCCTGCGCCACGAATGTCATTGGCTAAGCACAAGCTTACACCGCAGGGATGATTGGCAATTTTCGTGACGCAGCGCGGTTCCCTCGAAATCCTCTGGGAATACCCGGATAATTTTCTTGTTTTCACCAAGAGATATATGATCATCAGGTTGGGATTGTCGGACGCACAGGAGCTGGAAAATCGTCTCTGATAAAAACCCTGTTCAGATGCTCCGAGGTTGACGGTGGTTCAATATTCATTGACGGGGTTGATGTTCGGAGTGTTAAACTCGTCGATTTGAGGAGGAACATCACGTTCCTCCCGCAAGAGCCTATTTTGTTTTCAATTTCACTGAGGCAAAATCTCGATCCCCACCAGGAATTCGACGATGACTCTTTGTGGTCAGCCTTGCGAGAAGTTAGACTGTATAATATCTTCGATTCCTTGGACCAACAGTTGGATCGCAATAATTTGAGTGTCGGCCAATGCCAACTGCTGTGTCTCGCTCGTGCGATCCTTCGAAAGAACAAGATTGTTGTGTTGGACGAAGCTACTGCGAGTATCAACGATGAAACAGGCGCTCTGATTCAGGAGACTATAAGGAGTAAATTTGCGAAATGCACGGTATTGAACGTAGCTCACAGATTGAATACCATCATAGATAGCGATAAAATAATCGTATTAGAAAATGGCGAGATCGTAGAGAATGATCATCCTCACCTGTTGCTACAGAACGAAGGAGGTTACTTTTCGAGAATGGTGAGAGCAGCTGGCGGTGACGTGTCGCATAACTTGAAAAAAATTGCTAAAGAGGTATGGAGTGCACGAGTATATTTGTACATATGTGTCAGCTGTATAGTATGATGTGTTTCAATTATACTTATTTGTGTGTTTTCAGGCATTTGAAAATAAACAGTGACAACCATGGATTTGTTTTATCGTGTTGTATCTCGAGAAGAATAGTAAATTTTCCTTACATCTCCACTCGATATCTCGGGTGTTTTTTTTTTCTCAACTCAATAACTTGTCGTCCCAATGCATCTTGGCCACCATCTTCCGCTGCTATAAGAGAAAATCATATTCAAATTATTTCACTGCGTTTTTGATCGATTAGTCGAGCTTTCATCGTATATAAAGCCATATATACATATCCCGCGCGTACAACCTTGCCCTCAATTCCTTCTGCCCAATCACGATCCACTTTGCAGTATCGAATCATAATGCGCCAGCTCGGCGCGGAGTTAATTTGAATTTCGTACGTCGATTAGCGCGTCCACGTGAAAAGTCGATTATGGAACGCGCGCGTATATAGATATAGGCGCAGCCGTGCGTTTATCCGAAGGACAAGATGGTGCCCCGGGCTTGGGCTCCCTTTCGCTCCTGCCAAATCCTCGGGGGAGTTGGTGACTCTCTTGGGCTGCTCGGAGCTGACGACATTAATTCTAATCATTTCCGAAGCAGTGCACCGCCACCCCCGACTCTATATATATGTGTGTCGCACGAGCTCGGAAAGGATCAGTCGAATACTAGTGCGTTGAGCCCCTGTAATTCATTTATCACGGCTTTATAGGGGTATATGAGCGGGAATTGGGTTTTCCCAATTGCGCGCCGTTCTTTAACGACACTTGGCATTGGGTTGCGCGCGCGAGCACCGATCAACGCACCATCTTTTTTTTTGTTCTCCCATTACGCCTCGCCTTTGTTGCTCCTCGCTCTCTCCGGCAAAATAGAGGTATTAATTTTGTCGCGAGCGCTCCCGCCAGAATCCAATCAGTAAAGTGTCAAACGTATAATGTATCGCCGCTGCTGTACACGATCGAGGGTATACACGTACAAGATCGCCGAGAGTTTGGATTTTGATTTTTTTTCTTTCAATACGCGTATTAGCGGTACCTACCGAAAAAATGCTGGGTCAGTTTGCCCCCCATTCGTTCGCGCTTTCTCTCCGAGAGATTTCACGCGTTTTCGAAAAGCCCGTACCCCAGGGCGAGAATGATCAACAGTATACGTATTTGTCGGGCATTCGATACCCATTATATTTGGCTGTGGCGTCGCGTCGCGGTGCGGCGAGAGAGACAGAGAAAAAAGTTGCCGAACGACGAGTCGTGCGGGGCGTCGGGTGAAATCCGGTCTGTCACGGCTGTGTGCGAGTACAAAACGAGTATCCAGGGCGTCGATTACGCTGACTGTATATATAAACGGTGATGGTGCATCGGGCCGCAGCTGGTGACGGCCGCTCGGGCTCGGTAGGCTTTATCTACGGCTGAATGGGCGCGTGTCGCGTGCGCGTCGCGCCAAATCCCCAACGGCCGTTTTCAACTTGCGCGTAAGACAAAAGGGACTGATTTATTTCGAGCCGCCTCTCTCTCGAGCTGACTCTCGGCGGACCACTTTTTACCCGACGGCCGCGCGTATCCACTTCCTCGCTCCTGTAATTCACTATTCTCCCCCTGGTGTAGCTCCTCCCGTCTCCAACCCCTTCTTATGTTTATCCGCGAGGACGGGAGTTTTTATCTCTGGTATATATACCGATTGCGCGCGCCGACTTTGTTTATCCCCTTCGTCCTTTTGATTCGTCCTGTGTGTACACCTTGATTTATTTTCCATCGCTCACGTGGCACACGTGGCACATTGAAAATATGTATGTATATATGGACAAACATTGCGGAACGCGTCTAATGAAGATCGAGTGAATATATTAAACGGGAGTCGGCGGATCGAACATTAATCAGCGGCCGATTCGTGCTATAGCAGCGAGAGAAAAAGTGCCGGGCTGTTCAAACACATATACAGCCGCCAGTGTATTTAGCCAAATAAAAGCTATACGGTCTAATGCAGTCGCGCTCGCTGATGCCCGAAAGAGCAAATAGTATGTATATATGCGCGCGCGGCGCTAATATAGCGGGGCGCGATCGGGGCTAAAAAGGCGCGCAGGGGCCGCCGTGAAATATGCATAGATTACTATGTGCCATCTCGTCGTCGTCACGATATTTGCTCGGCGCGCGAGTCTGTTGAAGCGTGGCGCGTGCACCTGGAAAATCTGCTTCGTTATACATATAGTTTGGTCGCTGTGTGTATGTGTCTACGAACCGATTGCCCTCGACTCTCTCTATTTACCCGGCCATTTATCACGGTTTATTATTACTCATTGTTGGCGAGCTGCGCTCGAGCCGCGGCGGCGAATTTTCGTAACCATGTCCGATCGTATTTGCATATACTATCGGGGCGCGCATGGGCTTATTCTTCCAGTGTAGGCTCAGCAATCGGTGTCCGATTTCACGGGCTACCCTCGGATCGGTCGTTCCGCGCGATGAATGGATCCGACGAGAGGCCCAACCCCATGCCAGTGTGATTTGCATGGAAATCTCACTGACCTGCATAATGATCTTCTCCTCGAGGGCCGGCTTTCGATTGTTCTACATCCTATTTTCGCTCTTTCTTTTTCTTTTTTATCTATTTTAATCACCGGCTCGCGGGGATATGGAAGCTATAATATACAGTTTCGTAAGAATGGTAGATGTCTGTCGATGATCCAATGATTTCTCAAGTGATACTGGTAAGAAAGTTGTTCCCCGAGAGCGTATTGGAAACCAGACAATACATTGTTGTTATTAATCAATTGACCCGAGCAGAAGCTACGGTGATGACGACCGGGAGAAGTAGGTTCCATTTCAAAATTGACTGAAGGAGGTGCCATCTCAAATTTCACTTTTTAGAAGGTACCATTTCAAATTGTGCAGTTCGGGTAAGTTATGATGAGGAAGCCTACGAAAATTAACTGATACATGTATACATTTTAAAGTTTCTTGATGATCAATATATCGCATTCAATAAATCTAATTAAGTGATTCGTTGAATCCACAGTCAGCCTATTCATGATTCAACAGTGATTCTTGATTGCTTTATCTTGACGGACTAATCTATTTTTTCAATGAGGTTTTTCTTCTCATTGTATCAAAAGGAGATGAACAACACTGAAAACTGAAAAATTATATTTCAAACTTTCGAGGGGAATACTGTAAATCATGTTTAATGTAATAGCATAACCTTCAGTTATGAATATTAAAAACGATACTATTCACTTGAGTTTTTATGTAAAAAATGAGATTATATAGAATGGAGTTATCATTCCGTGCGGAAAAAATGTGATAAGAATTATCTTCAATAAATGAAGGTTATACTGTTACAAAGAAAGGAGTTTCATAATATTTTCTTCGAAACTGTACATGCGAATTTTCCAGTTTTCATTGTTGGTTCATCTTTTTTTTTTTGAAGCGGTGAAAAAATAAAACTGATTAAAACAATGGGCTATCCATCGAGAAGAAGTAATCGAAAATTACTGTTGACTTATTGTAGGTTCAAAAAACACCGGGTGATCACTTTATCACACACGCGTGTGTGGAAAGAATATTTTTTAACGTACGGATAATGTAATCAGTTGACACTGAATTTGATTTGAACATATTTGAACAATCGCGCTCATCCACCGGCACCTTAGTGTACAAGACTGCTCAATTTTTGACGACTCAAAACATGAAGTCAAAATCGAGCCTCGTAGAGGACAAACGCGAGAGATTCTGCTTCACTTGAAAATTTCAAAACCATCTCGATCCAATCACACGATACAAATGGATATTCAACTGGATATTCAACGCGAATCACAGTCGCACAAGTTCGATGAGAGCAAAAGAAAAAAGAAACCCCTTGACGCTCGCGTCTCATCCTTGAACAAAACCGTCCCTTCGATCCACTCTTGCATCAGACTCTGTTTTCAACGGATACGGGAGAAACGAGAAAAAAGCGAAAAGTGAGAGAGGAAGGGAGAGCGAGACACGGTCGAGTAAAGACGTCCATCAGAGAAGACAGACAAAAAGTGTTTGATGTTCTGTGCTGATTAGAGGAGAGAATGCGCTCGCGAGCTTGGGTGAAAAGGAAGAGAGCCGGAGGTGAAAAAAGGATTTCACGGGTGGCGTGGCAGAGTTATACAATACTCGCGAGCCCGCGCACACACACACACGGGCAGAGGGACGCGTGGCCGCGTGGTTAGATTTTCGTCGCCCCGGGGGCGCTTCAAGTTGCTCGACTCTCTCGTTGCGCGCGTATATATATAAGGGAGGCGAAAAAGTCGGGCATAAAATTAACAGTATATAGCTGCAACTGCAGTACTGTACTGTACGCTGGCGCGCGCTAGTGTACCCAGCAGTATACAGAGAGCGACGGCAATATATCACGCGCGGCAGTCCCGACCCCCAGTATAGATATATATAAATGCGAGAGCGAGAGCCAATGCAAGCAAATCGGAGGGAGAGAGGGGTGTGCGCACAATGGAACCCTTTACCCAGCCCCCCTCCAGCATCCATACATCATCATTCATACTGTGTACCGAGCCTCGAGCGAGGAAAAAAGTAGCCGTCGGGGCCGCCGTCGGGTGCTGCACCTTGTGCGCACATATACGCGGCCGCGTATATTGATGTGTGTTAAGCGTCGAGAGGCTGACGCGCGAGGGGCCCCCGTATATATACTTTTGACGAGTACCTATACCCCCGCGGATGTAGGCATGGCTTGCTCTGATGTACGCGAGCTGCAGCCAGTCGGAAAAACGCGTTTGGTCGTTGAACTCGGGTATGTAGCCGCTTCCTCTGGTCCGCTTTGCAAAGACGCGTCTTTGAATCCACGCCAAGACCCTTTTGCGTACAAGGATTCTATCTCGATCGCGGCAATGCATATTTATACGAGGAGCTGGGGGGATGATTTTTGACAACTTTCTCCCAACGGCACATGAATCGAGGAACGCGTCCTCGAATCCGATAAATCGACGAATAGGGCGAATGTGTATTACGCACGCGGATTCGTTAATTAAGCCTTCGGAAAAGTTGGATGAAGGGAATTCGTTACACCGAGAGGCAACGCGCCGTTGAAATACCCAATCTGCATACATGAATACAATATAGCTCGTACTGATTCCGATTCTAATTCCATTAGTCGCTATTCAAATTAACGAGGGAGCTCTCCGGGTGAATCGTGCGCGCGCGCACGAGGGTATACACGAGTCTTGGAGCCGGGTTGGTTCCACAGCGCGTTATTGGCACGGCGCGTTCACTCGGGCAAACGTTAATGAATCGCGCGCGCTGTGTTCTCTCATAGGAATTCCCGTAACGACAATCGTCGTATTAATTCGAACCGTTTCGGTATTATTTTCCTCGCAGCTTAGTGATCTTGATCGGGAACGCCATAGGAGGAAATTGGTCGATGCAATCGAGTGTCATTTTACCGAAAAGATGAAAATTACGCTCGGAAAATCTGGTCTCTCGAACCCTGTCGGGGGGTGAGACACGCCTCCAATGGGCCGTAACTCTTGTGAAGCGTCGGTGAAAAAAGAGAAGGGGTACGTATGTATAAATATCGGGAGACAGAGCGTAAACAATGACGAGTCAAAGTTCCGATGTATGTGTATATATACCGCGACCGCGTCACGAATTCGCCCGCGCGCGTTTCGAGGAACGAAAAATGAAAAAAAAAAACCCACGCGCTCTTTGAATGTACGCGTGTAACTGGCAAACTTTGCTGGTGGCTTGCAGCGTACGTATATATATCCATCAATCACCCCAAAAAAGTACTGCGCGCGTTCTAAAATGAAAAAGAAAGAGAGAGAGAGAGCTAGAGGAGCGTAATCCGCTTTTTGAGATGAACCCCTTTAGCGTGTCACAGCACGGCTGACTGATTGTAAAACCATGGACTAGGCCGCAGAGCGAACGAAAGGGGGCTGCGCCGGAGCCTGGCCCGTGTACGTGTATATACGGCGCATGTGTGTACGTACATGCTCGTGTGTGTGTATATATATGCGCCCGGAGAAATTAAGCCGCGTAATCGACGTGTAATCCCTTGAAAAGCGTGACAGCCTCAAGAGCGCCGGCTCTTCCGCGCTTACATATACATACATGCGCGGCAGTGGCGTATCAGCCCTTTCAACTTTGAATTCATCACTGTGTATAGCCGTACACGGGAAGGAGTGCGCGCCTTCTCGACGAGGAAAAAAAAGGCAAATAGAGCGAAAGTAAGAGCGGACTTGACTGATCGTTGTGAACGCGTGTATACATGCGCGTATTATGTATGCGCGCGTCTCGAGGCTCGCTTGGTGCACCCCCACTGTTGTCGTTGCTAGGATCAGAGCAGTGAAAACTCCGATTAGTCAGATTTAACTACTTTTGGTGTAATATCCTTGATGTTTCTGATTATTTGAATGGATTTGGGAGCGAGATTGAGAGAGAGAGAGAGAGAGAGAGAGAGAGAGAGAGAGAGAGAGAACAATCAGGAGCACACGTGTCCATTGTATGGTTATTACTTCTAATCCCGTATAATATCGGTGAAAAATAATTGCTTCCAACCGACTCTGCATTAAAGATCGTTTGGAGTAAGAAAAAGGGTAATGTAAACTCGAGTCACTCATATAATTATTTGCATTATATCCATGCCCCAATCTGACAGATTCACGGATATTTATTTTCGTTTTGATCGATAAGATTTTCACGAAAATGTTCAATATCAATAACTCACGATCATCAACAAACTACAACTTCAATCTCAGCAAACTCGACGAATGAAAAAAATGGATCAACGCGCGATTGTATTCGCAATGGGCACGCAACGAGGCCCCCGATGAATGATTTTTTTTCTCTCGCTGGTTCCAGCCATAATATTGCCGATCTAGTAAATACACGCGAGCGGGGAAGCGCGTTGAGCCGCGTCAGCGGGGCCGAACGAAAGCCGTGTGTGTGTGTGTGAGTTGAGCGAAAATCTCGCGCGGGTTTGAGAATCGAGGGAAAAAAAGTCATCGCTCGAATCGGGCTTAATCGCCGACTCATCCGCAGTCGGGGGCGCCTCTCTCTCGCAAACGACAATCTAGTCGGTCCGCGCGTGCGTGCACAATAACGCACGCACGGCACACACATTGATACGCGCGGACAACGTCGCCGGGCAAAAAGCGTCCGGATTGTCCGGGCGCGTCGGCCCGTGAGCTCTCGGCTGCTGCGCACGCAGGGGAGACACGAGCGGCAGGTATATACCGGGTGCGCGCGCTCGTGTCATTCGACCGGGGCGGTGCGCGATCTTCGAGGGGGAGCAGCGCGCCCATATATACATATATACACGTCTAGCTCTAGCCCCGCCCGCTCGCGCGCTACTCTCTCCCCGGGGGGTTCGCCACTATCGGGAAAGCCATTTTCCTCCGGCCGCCCCAGCTGCGAAGCGTTTAATCTATATATACACGTATATGTATTCCGCCCCGCGGATCCCGTTGGAATTTTCACTGCAGGCACAAAGAGCCGCCGCGTACGGGGGTGGACTGTGTGTAGTCCAAAACTCGAGAGATTTTTCGAATTAAAATCTCGCCTCCCCCGACCACTCCCATCTATCCGTCCGCGTTCGAGCCGATTTCGGTTTGAAAATGACTTTTGGTTGAGTGTTGGCTGTTGTGTTATGGGGGCGTGAGCCTCTCGTTATGGGTCGGCCAATATTTTCAGACTCGACACGGAGCTTCTTTCCCTTTCTCGTATGCTCGTTAACGATATTTATGACTCTATATCGACAGGCATCTTGTGAAGAAAAAAAAAACGGTTATTCCGCAGTTTGCAAACTGTCAGCCCAGACTCCTCGCGTACATATATTCATGCATCCTGTCGATTCGATAGAGGTTCCGTACGTGTGTACCAGCGCGCAGCGGTGAGTACGTACGTCTCGAGAGCGATTGTCGCGCGTTACCCAGCCGATGTATAAATACACAAAACGTAATTTCATAATCGGGACGCGAGGTTGGCTTGGCTGTATTATAGTTCGGGGCCAATTGGAAAGGTGCTCGAGCCGGTGCGCGCGCGGAGTCGATCGAGAAAGGGCCCTCGCGCGCGCGCCCCGGGGACTGCACGGGGCTCGTTTGATGCGGCCGGGGGGGCGCAGCGACGCGTGCCCTGCAACGATACACACACACGCGTATAGGCAGGCGCATTATTTTATCTCGCGCCCCGGCGACGGTCCACTTAATTTTCGAGGGCCGTTGGCTCGCGCGCGCAGATGCGTATCGACGCCAAGGTCCTCGAAACGCTACTTCTTCCGCCCGGCTTCGCCAGGTGCGGCCCTTTTCCCTTTCTATCGCCCGGCAGCACGAGGGGGGCGGCAGTTTGTTTAAAAAAATAATAAAGAAACGCTGAAAGAAGGGCTCGCGTCTAGTGACTCTCCACGGCTCACGTGTAATTACTCGGCCGAGCGAAGCGGTGCTGCTGGCTTTTGTGACGCCGCGCGTGCTCGGCATCGCGGAAAATCGAACGCGCGATCGACGTTGCGCCCAACGGCCCAACACGATAACCGATCCCCAGACGGCACCGATTGTTTATATGTGCGTACGCGTACATAGGAAAAATCATCTCTCTCGCTCCGCCCAACGTTAGAATTTTGCGTTGAGATTTTATTTTTTATCATTGCGACAGAGCGAACGATCAAACGAGTCAGCGAGCATGAAGCCACGCGGTTTGTTTTTGTTCGACTTCCTCTTGGGCGCGAGACAAAACAGGCTCGCGCACAAAGTCACGAGTCACATTAATAAATTATGATGACACGCGTCTAACGCAAAACTGCTCGGTATAGTTTCTCTACGGGCGGCCACTCTATCTTGTATCTTTTGGATCAATATTTTAAATAAGTAAAAACATTTAGCTCGGACACCAAGTTGAGTAGAAGCATTTCGCAAATTCACTTGTATTCTCGTTTCTAATGAAACTTGATTATATGTGTGTCATAATAACATACAATACTTATGTGTGCTAAGAAACTGATTGAAAAAGCCAACAATACGATAGGAAGCACGAATCGCACGAATCACATAGAAATATATAATGATCAATTATAAAGTAATTTGCAGCTGTTTTCTGCTTTGTCTAAAATCTCACAAATAGTGTGCTATTCTTCGTATGAATTTGAATTGTGCTCTATTTCGTAAGAGGAATAATCGACTGAAAATTATGTAATCAACGGTCATCATCAAAGTCAAGTCAGTTTCCACACAATATCAAAGATGACATGCATGCGAATGCGCACCAATCGCGAAAACTCAACACCTCAATCGATGCAACTTTGTTTTCACAAAATCGCTTCGTATGCGCATCCGGAAGATAGGAAGAACATCGACGGGTCATCGAATAGAACCGTACACACAAACGATTCTTACAACGGCAATCTCTTATCCCCCACACTGATCTGAAAGCACTTGAAAACAAACCTTGAGCTTCCATTATATAGTGATACGAATGGAAGCGCTATTTGTCGTTTCGTACGGATGATAACAGCATTTGAAATAGTGCCGACCAGCCAGGCGAGTATATATAATGGAGGCAAAAGAAAAAAAAAGGAACGATCGTCGGCTCGGCAGTGTGCGCATTGTGTTTTCCCTAAACGATATCTAATCACTGTCCCATCTCTGTCCGACGGCAGCGGAGGTGCAGCTCGGCGGCAATCAAACCGACACACAGCGATCGGAAGGAGATTAACCGCTCTCGGACACATGCGCGCGCCCGCCGGCTCGAGTAACACAAAAGCCTCGCGCACCAACGCTTCCTCCGTATATACAGAGCAAAAAGAAGTCCGCGGGAGGTGTACATACCTCTTTTTTTCACTCCAGCTCGCGACGATTCGTCGTTCGACTCGGCCCACACGCGCACGCACTTGTCGGTGGCGCAGCTCGGCTTTTTAATTCGGACACGAGATGCGATAATCCGCCCCCGCGGCAGCGTTGAAACGCAATACGCAGCGGAGCCGTCGTTCCCTCGAGGGACGCGCGGCCCGCGTTTGGAAGAAAGAGCCAAATAGAAATCCATAGATTCGGCTGGCGCGCGCGCGCGAGCGATGGGGAGAGATATATAGAGTGTGTGCGCGCGGCGCGCACAAAAGATGCCCCCCAGCGGCTAAAGTTTTACCGGGGCATTACTGGTTTTGGGAGGGGGGCACCGACGCGAGGGCTTCCGACTTGGTCCGCGAATTGGTTTCTCGGCGATCAAAATTAATGCGCTCGTCCTTGCCGTGTATGTGTGTGTGGGTAATTCGTGCCCAGCTCCCCTCTCCCTCGACAGCGTATACGGGTATACCGTGCTGAGTGCGTGTGCTGGTCGTATATACGCGTGTACGCGCGAGCTGCGCCAAGTGCGATTGCGGGCTTTTATTAAAATCGACGTACGGAATCAAGGGAAATTGCCGAGAGGATCCGAAGGCAATTAGTGCGAATCCAGGCCGCACGAGCCGGGTGTATAGTATCCGCTAATGGCCGGGAGCACCCGGGACCGTGCAAGTAGACACGTATACGCACTGGCTTCGGGATCATCTTTTAATTTGCTTTCACGGGATTTACGCGCTCGTGGAGCTGTTTGGAGCCAACGGCTCTTGTTGGAGGGGCCGTCTCGTATATTGTATGTATTCTAACATTGGACGACATTGGACCGTTGAATGTTTCTCGTCGAAATTAATATACATTGCATCGATCGTCCGAGAACTTGTGTACCCTAGTGAACAATCGTCCAAGTAGCCGGCTTCGATTTTTATGATTCAGATTGTCGCATTGAGTTTCGGATGGTTCCACCATGCAGGTCCCCGTGACGTACGCACCGGTACAATAAAATCTAGTCTGCGGCTTGGCAATTGTAACGCGTGCCAAGCGCTTTGTACGGCGTGTTCGGCCAGCGCGATAATTAACCCCACTGTGAAAGGACTTTGAATGCTGGCCCACTGCAGGGGGGTGGATCGAGTGAAAGCTCGGGGGTGCGGCAGTGTCATCTTTCTTATCTACCCGGGGCGCGAGTCCGGTCACAATGAAGCTGCAATTGTGTGCTGCAAAGAAAAAACGTCTTCGTGCCTCTGTCGATTCAAAAGAGTCATGAAATGATAATGCTCGTGAGTTTCTACAATCGGACAATGAGGAGGAGAAACAACGAGGAGCGTTCAACTCGGATGAAAAGTTTCGCGCGCATATTTTTGGCTGTGAGGTTTTATCATTGAAAATGTGTCGGGGTATGAAATTGAAGTATTCGACGTGCTGCTCAGGATCCTGGTAATATTTTCATTTTTTTCGTTCGTTAAAATTAGGTCAACGCTCATCCTGGATTATGCTGATGAAAACTCACTCTGACTGAAAATTTAATTTATATACTTGATGGTATGAAAATGGGCTGCCGTCCTGTCTGCAACCATTTTATCACGTTTCAGAATTTTTGTCAAAAAGTAGCACTGTCCGACGTTATTTTTACGAACATCACCTTGCGAATTTTTCCCGCAAAGGTCAATAGGTCTTAACTTATCCTCGCAAAAAACTTAAACTTTTTCAACTAATACAATCTTTCATGCAATTTTACTGCATAGTTAATCGTGAAATCATCGAAAAATTGGAAAATTAATAAATTTTAGTCTGTCTTTTTACATATATCTTTCTTATATATTAAAAGCTGAACCACCGCCGCGTCATTTTGCTCCTCACGATTGTTCCTCACGATTGCTCCTCACGAGTGCTCCTCACGGTTGCTCCTCATTTTTGCTCCACATTTTTGCTCTTCATTATTGCTCATCTTTGCTCCTCATTTTGATCGTCTTTAATAATGTTGTTCGTTATGAGACCATGGTCGCAAATTATAACATCACCATAATTAATTTAAAAAATTAATATTCGATAAGAATCTGAATCAAGTGGGAATTTAAAAGTCTTGTGACGTGTTATTGACTGATAAAATGAATGGAATCCCAGCGAGACTCGATTAATCCTTTCTTATCAAAATTTCTTAAATCAAAAATCTTATCAATTCAAAAAACAGAAAAAGTCATTTGACAATATTCAAAGTAATCGGTACTCATGAGTATAGCATTATATGATTAAATCAAATATCGCTAGAGAAATAAAAACAGCATCTAGAATTGATTGATTTTAAAGTATTTCAAGTATTTACGAACATTTACTGACATAACTAATTTGCAGTACATCGAGCTCTATGGTAACCAGCGAGGGCGGGGATTTAGCGAGCGATGCGAGCAGGGAACATTGATTTAACCAACTTGACTTTATTCTTCCATGTAAACTCTTTTCTTCGGTGGACATCAAAATATTGAATCAAAAGTAGGGGGTTGGCGAGCGAAGCGAGTAGGGGGTATCCCCCCCTAGTATTATTAATTGATACAGTGTGTGATAAAACAAAGAAGCATTTGTTTTCAAAACAACGTTTATATAACGTTAAATATTAAATCATTATCTATTCTTGATATTTACGTCTTATTCATAGAAACAATTTCTCACTGATGATGAATCGTGTGAATGTTGTCATCGTTCCGCGATAATTATAAATAAACGACTGCTACTGGACTTAAATACCTGAGCGTTATTTGCGAGCTCAGTTAGTGATCGAAGAGGAAACAGTGCAGTTCATATCCGAAGAACTTATTCTCAAATTTGAATACGTTCTTGTGATTTTCTCAAAGTAGGCATTTCTTAAATTCTCAGTTCTATAAATAGATTAAAAATAATTGAAAAATTATCAAAATAGTGATTGTACTTTTAATGATTTTAATAATCTATAAATCCATTCTTATATGCCATAATATCAAGTACCATCAACCACGTAATAGATTGTTATATAAAAACAATTTTGGTTCTTCATAGTGTTATAGAAATTGTTTTTCTTATTAATCATAGAGAATGCTGTAACATCTCGAAAACAATTTTGACAAACGTGACGTGACAAAGTTTATTATGTGTAATTTTTTTATTTAGAGGAGAAACAGGGAGACAATCTTGTCTGTTACATAAAATTATCAAATTGGTGAGTTTAAGTTTAAAAGGAACTGTCACCGTTTGACGAGAATCGATGTATGTTTGACTTAAGTCAAAAATAGAAGCGATAAGATATAATTTATATTATATAAATATAATATAAGATTAAACTTTTGTCTGATTTTCTTCGTGAGTAGAGTTACATTGCGTTGGATGACTTGAGTTGGCATTTTATATTATTATTTTATTTTCTGTTTTTAGAAATTATCTCACGTAGGTGCTATGATGGGTCAATACAGATCAGGAATAAATTGTATACGTAAAAGTTTATTTTTCGAAATTTCCTTTTGGTAAGTGTACGACTTTATTTCAATTATTATATCAGTGTATATAAATTGTATAATCAGATTATAACGAATTATGAATTTTCAGTTCTTTTTTATTTGCTACCGTGTATGGACTAGATCGTGATTACAATTCTCCTCTGCTTTATACACCTCCAAAAGGATGGGTAAATGATCCGAATGGGCTTGTATACGTAGATGGAACTTACCACTTATTTTACCAATATAACCCATATTCAGATGTTCCGGGGAACATATCTTGGGGCCATGCGGTAGGTAAGGATCTGGTCCGGTGGGAATATAAAGGTACTGGTTTACATTACAAGGAGGATACGAAAGAGTTTCTCTTCTCGGGCAGTGCCGTTTATGACAAGAATAACACCAGCGGTCTTGGTAGTGTAAAAAATCCTCCTGTGGTAGCCATGTTTACAAGTTTTTACAGCGAGCCAACGACCCTTCCGGATGGCACGAAAGTAGAAAAAGGTACGCAATCTCAGTCTATAGCGTACAGTAACGACAAAGGAAACACGTGGCATTTCTATGACAAAAATCCTGTCATCAGAAGTCCCCCCGGCAAGTATGCTTCGGAATTCAAAGAATTCAGAGATCCAAAAGTCTTTTGGTACGCGCCGCACAACAAGTGGGTAATGATCAACATGGTCTCCCAGAAGAAAGTAGCACTTATTTGGTCGTCCAAAAATCTCAAAGATTGGAGACTCATGAGCGAATTCAGCTCCAGATTTACTCCCAATGAAATATGGGAATGTCCAGATATTTTCGAATTGAAGGTTTCAGATCAAAACGAGTCAAAGTGGGTTTTACTCGTAAGTACTAATCCCGGAGGAGTGGCGAGAGGTTCCGGTATGCATTATTACATTGGCCATTTCGATGGATACAAATTTACGGAAGACACAGACATAAGATATAATCATATCAAGTGGCTAGACTACGGTTCTGACTTCTACGCTGGTATTACGTGGAACAATGTGGACACAGGTAGATACATAGTTGCATGGGTTAATAATTGGGATTACGCTCAAGCCAGGCACGATGAATACAAGGGAGCCATTGGATTTGTCAGAGAAATGAGTCTTATAACAGTAGATGGCACTATCAAGGTGAGCCAAAAGCCGATAGCAAACCTAAGCAATTATATAAAAGAGACGGACGAGTACGGTTTGGAAAAAATTCGAAATGGGGTAGAAATTTTGAAGAACAAAGCTTATGAATTGAGAGTTCAATTGACTGATGTAGGTGAGTCCGGCTTCATTTTCGTCTTAGAGGATGAGAAAAATAATGTCGAAGCAGAGATTAAATACGACGACAAGAATAAAACCCTATCGATAAAGAAGATAAATAGGTATCCTGAAGAAACTGAGAAATATGTAACGCATTATGCTCCATATGAATGTACAAAAGATCAAGAAACATTCAGAATATTCATTGACAGCAATACATTGACATTGTTTACTACGAAAGGTGATGTTGTGTTCACTGAATTGTTAATTTCATATGCTGAGAATAGGAAATTTTATTTGAAAGAGGGAGGTGAAATTAAAGTGGATCTCACTAGATACCTATTAGAATTCTAAGCTATGTAAAATTTGTTTTACTCACTATTGTTATTTTAGGCAAACATGAATTGTATATGCAGACTTCGTACATTTGATGAGTATAGATACATGTCTTCTCAATATTGTTAATGTTTTAATATTATTAACGCGACGATTACTTTTGTTGGGCGAGATTCGAATCAAAGAATAAAGAATAATAATGAAACTTTTTTCCCCGATTTTAATTTTATGAATATTTTATTCAATTTGTATGATTTGAAAATGCAATTAATACACATCAACAATGTTAAATCAACTGGTTTAACGATTATAGTTCTTTTGCTTTTTTTACACATATATTATTGTTCCTTTTATTGAAGGTCAACCACTGAATAATGAATCTTCTTTCATTCATTTTTGATTCATGAGGTTTCGCGATAACATTCTCAGAGGTAAGTAGTTTTTGAACAATACTAAAAATAATGTATAATTTTACTTCTCATCATTATTC
Source organism: Aphelinus atriplicis (assembly GCA_020882685.1). Classification (NCBI taxonomy): domain Eukaryota; kingdom Metazoa; phylum Arthropoda; class Insecta; order Hymenoptera; family Aphelinidae; genus Aphelinus; species Aphelinus atriplicis. Next base: position 90,632,457 of record CM037073.1, on the reverse strand, counting down.
TGTATGGAACGATTTTGATTAATTTCTTGAATATCAGACACATCCTTATACAGTGAAGGTTTTGTAATAAGCAATCAAAGCAAATCACGTATTTTAATTTACATTTCAATTCATATATATAGAAATCAATCAGAAAGTTCGTATGACTCAAGCTCAGAGATAAGTAATTCAATACCCTCAGGCTTTCGTGCACATGAAAAGCCCACTCTAGAGCGAAGTGAAGATCTGAACAGGAATACATTATTCCGCGAATAAGTGCCACCCATTGACAGTGGTTGCCTGATCGACGAAAAAAAAAAATTGGTAACTTCTAGGCTCGGTTGAACACAGGACACGAGGGGTCGGTTTGCCGATACGAATTTGTGATTCCGAATTCCTTTCATTATTTCGCTTCCCGACAAACCCTCTCTCTCTCTCTCTCTCTCTCTCTCTCTCTCTCTCTCCAATGCTTCGTTATCTGGATCAAGCTTAAAAGCAGATGAGATTGATCGAGACCAGCCCTTAGTTGGGGTCGGTTCGTAAACGCTAAGCACGTACACGTCTATGGGTGGACGTGAGTACATGCCACCTCGTACGTATATATATGTATATATACAGGACGAGAAAGTTCTACTGACTACCAGAACCTGATCTCTACTACTGCGTTTCAATAACTCTGCTGGTGAAAGTTTCAATAATTTTTTCAACAATCAATTCAATTATATCCTTAAATTGTTAGTTCTAAGTAGAATCAAATTCAAATCAAAAAAGACATTTCAATGTTTACTTCACGATAATCGAAATATGCATGAGCTATCGCGATTTTTATAATTTGGATAGGAAATAATAACAAAAAAACGTGTAGCATGAAATATCAAGTACAATGTTTTGTGCATCTATTACGTGCAATGTATCGACCCAAAACCTATCTCTATGGGAATCATCATTTTTCGATAGCGACGGAGAACATGACGCTTAGCGCAAAAGTTGACTTTTGACGCCGTCACAAGGCTTTCCCTCTCGCCGAAGCTAAAGTGCGTGTATCGTTGAACGGTGCCGCCAAACCGTAGGGTATATAATTAGAAGGGAAAAAAGTCGTAACTACAGGCGAGCGAAATTCGGGTGGAATTATTCAGATGAAAGGCTAGAATTTTCTCGGCCGAGTCGGATGAAACTTGGGCTTGCGGAGAGATGTGAAAGTACACGGTATATACAGCGTCCAGTGCGAGTTGCTTCGGGCTGCCTCGATGCAAGGGGATTCAACTTGTGCGGGAGAAAGAGAGAGAGAGAGAGAGAGAGACGGGAGGAAGGGTCGTGATCGGGGCCACTGGGCTGAACGAGCGCGAGTGGCTTCACCCTTGATTGAAAGCCTCCTTACAGCCGGGGCTCTCGATTCATTTGCATCCGGAACGACGGATAACCGACTGCCCACTGGGCGCATTCGATTATGCGATGCTTTCATGTGCACCACGCGCGTCTCCAGTGCGCCAACGTAAATTTGATATATGCTGCACGTACCGTCGTCCTAGAAGTGTCGACCGTGGCGTTATTTTGCGCACGGCCTCCCGGAACTGCCTTTTGCAATACCGTACGTGGCTTTGCTGATCGATGTTTCGCGTTTGTTAACGGGAGAATCGTGAACAGCGGCTTTTTTTTTCGAGACACCGAGGATGAAAATATGGTTGGGACAGAGAACTGGTTGCCGTTGAATTATGCCAATGGATAGGTTACGTCGTCGTTTCAACGGGATCGGCGCGTAGAAACAGAAGCAATGAGAGAAAAAAGCAGAAACTATATCGCTCGCACTCAATTGTATACACTTATATTGTACTTATACCGATTTCTCGGGTCAACCAAACCAACCTATAAGCACGAATCCATCCCAGAATTAATGTATGTATCAGTATCTTTGAAAATCTAATCTGTATTTTTTGCTGATAGCCTTTGCCTTTCATAAGAAAAAAGCAGAACGTAGTGTAAAATTACATCACTTGGCATTCTAACGAGTAATGAATCAATAAGGTCCGAATTGTATGTTGTACATGTACAAATAATTGCAAATAATTCAGATTGTTATCTGGTGACTTTATGGCCATCACCGCATTTTTTAATATGGTCGCAAATTCAATCGGACTTTTCTGCGAAATTCAATTTTTGAAATCCACGATAATTTCTTTTAGAATCCCCACATTGCATCTCAGGCGTTTTCATAATTTCGGTTGTGCCTCAATTCTCTTGCTCAGAATAGTCGCCAAGAACAATATAAAGCTCTAAGACTCGTTTGATTCTTGAAGGTTCGAGTAATTTATCGTCCAAGGATTGCAGTGTTCTGTTTGGCACGTAATTTCATTGATTAATTGGAAATGATCTGTACCTAGATACAAATTTGTTTGAGTAATTATCACTAGAAAAAATAACATTCGTTATTTCATAGGACGTTCTACTAGATAGTACATTGCTAGTATAGTATACTTGACTACTTTAGTAAACGGTATTAGAAAATTCTACTATCCGTAATTTCATCCTTTACTAAAAAAATATAGTACTCTATGTTATAAAATGTAGTAGTGGCTACTAATTTTTCCTCTACTAAGTTAGATTGGTGAATTTCCATAAGCAGATTTTCCTCAGTGTATAGCGAAAAATCCCTGGAAAAAAGTTCAAACAACCCCGTTTCTGCCTCAGGCCCTGGAAATATTATAATTTCGAAACCCACGCTCGACACCGCTAATTCGTTCACAGTCTCGTTCCGAAATTTGTCCCTTCGAGCCGGCCGCTTAATGCTCTTACGATTCGTCGTGGCGGGTATATGCACACAGAAGATCGTATAAGTATATGGAAGCTCTCGCGACGAAACGGGGCATATCAATCGCGCCCACAATATCGGGGTCACGTGTCGCGAATTAGCCGGGGATGCAATGATATCTCAATTACCCGTGGTGGCACGCACGCCGCTCTCGGCGCGTGCCGACGCGAATAATGCGCGCGCGCGCGCGCAATCGAGAGCCACGTGGCGGGCGTCGAGGCACGTGCCGCCCCCGAGAGCCGTTTTACCCGGCCGTCTGTGTGTATATACATACAGATGCTCGTGGCAGAGCTGCGGTATGCAGGATTTACGCGCACCGCCACTCGATCATGCAGATCTGGTGTGATTAAAGATCGGATTTACCCGCCCGGGTAGGTCGGAATTTTTTTTACCCCCGCAACCGCGTGATTGATGCCCGCGCGAATTTGCCTTCCATTTATACGCTCGGGGGAACGTCTCGCTGGCTTCGCCTATATATATATAAGCGACAGTTGGATTAGCCAAGGATATATACGTGTTCGCGGGTGCGCGCAAACTCGGGGGCTCGTGATGACAACTCGTGAAGAATCGCTTCGCAAAGCGAGCCGGATATAATGACGAAAATGCCGGGCCGCGTTCTCACCCACGCGGGGCTTGATATTACTCTGATCTGTCCCGAGAATAACGCCGAGGGTGTTACGGAGTCATTATCTTGTGGGAATACATCACACTTTTTGCCGGTCGCCGCCGATTAGCTCTCGAACCAATGTCAAGTATTATGTTGCTCATGGTAAAATATTGCTTGTATTATTGTCCGACCAACGTTTATGAACATTTTCAAAACCGACCTGGAAGACTTTTCACGACTCTTCAAGATTTTCGATAACTTACCTTTCAAAATTTGCTACAAGTTATTCTTATTTCCTAACAGCTATGTATTTGTCTGTTCGCTGTGTGTGCATGATACTTTCAACTAACTTTAAACGTTGAAATTCGAATAACTATTAGTCTTGTTAAAATCGTTAAAAATTAGGTAGCTACAATGTACAGACACCCGCTCACTCTCCACTCAATTTTATCATTTCATGTTACTCGATGCGTAAAATGACATTTCACGCACCACTCGCGTTCCTCAAAAGGCCGTTTTACGAGCTCTCGTAACATAAAATATTAGTATCCAACTGGTGCGTAAAAATTTTGATCACTCGAACGTGTGGCACACTCGTCGCCGTGGCCACTCATCTACACGTCTCCATTGAATCTTACTTTATCAAAAAGGAAAAAACGAATACATCTCCCAGGCCGCGAACCTCAGAACTGACAAATTTCAAATGCAAATATTGCAAAATACGATGTTTTTCGTTGCCTTCGTTAATGCGATCGACAGTTGCAGCTCACATCGAATCGTTCCACCCAATTTTGCACTCGCGTTATCGAGCAGATCGATCGAGTTGGTTTCCCGGCTATGCGCCGTATATATACGGACAAAAGCGCGGCCACAACAATCAAGCCGTAAAGAAGCTGGTCCGCCGCGCAAAAAGCCGCAGTCCGAGCTGTCTGCGTGTGCGCGCGTGTACCGTTCGAGGCAGATGTTGGCTCACGTCAACAATCAGTATACGTATATAGGAAGATGCTACCGGTTGGCCGGGCGGCTGGTCCTCCGTGGATTATACATACACAGCTCGACGACGAGAAAATTATTATAATCGGCTCTCGGTGGCTTTCTCTCGGCTCGTGGAAGAGCCCTCGAGTCGGCACGCGCCCCGTGATGTCACTATTACTTTATTGTCCGTTTTCTTTGGGGGCGAAAGCTATAGTAAGAGGAGGACGATCGGCCGGCCGGGCGCGCGCGCGCCTCGAGTCACGTGCCGAACACGTGGCCCTCGGCTCGTGCCTTTTCACACCTTATGGCGATCGCCCGAGCCACCGAATTATTGTAAGCGCCTAGGCGTGTGCGCACGTGTGTATACGCATGCGATGCCGGTGCAGTCGCCGCAACAAGTACCGGGAGATATCCCGCGAGGATCACACTTTGCCCGATCGACTCCGAATAAAGTGGCCGCGTTTAGCCGATTATAAACGGAGGGACGTGACGATCGTTTTGACGAGGTGAGACCTAATGCTTCTCGAGGGCTTCCACGTGCTTGGCGACATCGGCGCTGTTTATTGTTTATACACCGCGAGTGCGTGAGAAAATGCGTGCGCCGTTCGGTATATATTGTCAATGTTTCCCTTGCGAAGTATATATTTGCCTCTGCACGTCGCCGGGGCGTCGGATGCTCCCGTGAGAATCTTTTTAACCAGCAGTTTATCCTTGCGATCGAGACATCTCTATATTCGTTGCATTAAATTCCTTTGTATTGAAACTCTATTCGCGGGTGTGTATAGTACGTTTGCTTAAAGGTACACGCAGAGCTATAATTTCCTCGGAGTTTGCTATCGCGCGGATAGCAATAACTTAATGGATATCGATTAAAAATTCAGTTGGTTTCCGAGCCAGTCATGCGATCGGCTTACTCTTACAGAATATTCGAGCTCCTATCTGGAGTCAGCTGTGATTCACAACGGTAGCAGGCAACTGATAACTTCCCACTTTGAGCACTACGAGGGTAGCAAATGTATCCCCACACGAGTGTATATATAGGTATGTGTACGCTGGACAAGAGATGGTTAATTGAACTGTACTTTAAGCTTATTTTCTAGGTATCACTTTATTCGTGCCAATGAATTTTCAAAAGTAAGGGAGAGAAGGGCAGGTTTTTCAATTGTAGATGAGTTGGCGAACTATATATAAATATCTCTTAATTCACGCGACCCACAAAGATGACGGTTATTGCTATTTGTGTAGATTAACACGATACAATTTGTCCTGAGTATACCACATGTCCAGCGCTGTTCATAGAGAAAAAGAAAAATTTGTACATTCTATAAAAACTCTGTCTACCTATACTCCTCCGCTCTAGCCCGAATTCGAACAGTTCAAATGATGAATTAATTTATACATCTTTCATTTTATACTCATGGGAATAACAACGAAAGTTGGCGGGTTACTCACATAAGAATTGCCCACATTTAAGTATGTCACTGTTTATGCAGCAAAAAGTTTATTCGTAAAATGAGTTTTAATTGATTGTAGGGTGGAAATTCACGAAATGAGGAATGCTTGTGTTTGAGATAATTTTTCCAACGTACGCTCCCTTGTTTCCCAAATTTAGTAGCTTTCTCTTCTTTATAAAACAATGAAGCTATAAATCCAGTTGGGTGCGTGAAATCGTGGAGAAACAAAAAATTCCTTATACGGCCGCCCCAATAAATCACGGCAATTTCTCCGCGCGCTCCGAAAAAAAGGAGAAAAAGGTACCACCCATATAGATTAATAATGATTTGTTTTCATGCCGACACACGAAGTCGGACATACTGTTTCTCACAAGCTGGACGTGTGTCACTCGTTGAGGGTGACGCGGGAGTTTTATGGGGCAGTGGGACGGGCCGCGCGCGGTCCTCTCCTCGGAAATCCACCCGATATCGTTAAACCGACTAAATACCCTGAAATTGCGTGACTGGTGGTCTCTGCTCTCGTGAAGCGCTAAGCGAGCCGCGAAATCGATTCGTTACGCTCCTCGGTCGAGTTGTCGCACCCGGGTTTTCCACTTCTCACCCCGCCCGTTCATCTGCCTCCGTGTGTGTGCGTGTGTTCCTGTGTATGGGTACAACACACACGAGTTCCCGCTCAGCCGCAGCTTTTTTTTCTAAACTCATTGCCGACGAAGGGGGAAATTTGGTTAACGAGTCAATAAAGACGCTTTGCGCCCTTGCCATAGGGCTTGACAATTCGAATGCGCACGAATTTGTGGCTCGAGAAAAACAAACATCCGGCCGGGGAGGAGAAACAAATGGAAAAAAATTATTCCATCAGTGACGCTCCATTAGTTTTGATAGTTGCGATTTGAAGTTCTCATGGCTGTTCAGTGAGTATATTTTCCATCCCCCCTGATTTTTCATTACAGAATAATTGCCATATTTCTAGGCATAAATACCCGACATCGGCATCTGGCCTTTTATTACCTAAAACTAAATCGTCATATTTTTCCGTCGATAAACCGTTTCTATCGATCGCAATCAATTTGATGTATTGAGATTTGACTCTGATCATCACTGGGAACGACTCGATAAGATTCCTTCTGATTTTTTCGCGTTCAAAGAGACGAGATATAAACAATCAACGAAAGTAGCTCAATGCCGATCATATAAAACGTGTCATAAACTTTGTCGATTCTCCAATCGCATTCGATCCGTCGTTCCAAAGACCCGTATACACAATCGGAACTCAAACGAATACCGAAAATCGCTTAAAAGAATAAATCCATTTCCATCAAAGCATGATTCCGACATCTCTTCCATTGATAATCCACAAATTGATATCGTGCTCCGATACATAGCTCCCTAAATCCGAAACAAAAAAAGAACCAACCCCGAGGAAGTTCACTCTCGAGACGCCACTCTACAAAGCAACGTATACGCACATCCCCCCCGAGGACCCAATTCCCTCGATACATTTATTCCCGCGCGGCCCGCTTCTTATATACGTATACCCACGAATCGGCTCAAGAGCGCGAAAATCCTCCGTCGACGTGTTTCCCTCGTTTTTCATCTTATAGCGAGCGGCTGCATTTCAAAGGCGCGCCGCCGCCGCCCTCCGGCCGTTGCTCGAGCCACACGCGCCCCCTGGTACACGTGTAGGCGGCTCCTCTCTGGGCCGCGCGCGGCAAAACACGCGCTCGGGGTGGTCGGACAGCTCGACGCCGCGGCCCTTTGTTTCGGGAAATTCGATGACGGGATTTCGGGCGAAGCTCGGACGTCTTGAGTGATCGCAGCTCGAGACTTGGTGCCTTTTCACGCCTCCGCGCGCCGCTCCGAACCCGTGACTCGTGCAGTGAATTGCATCTGACTCGAAACTCGATTATCGCGTGCCGCGCGGCTCCGCTTGATTGACGGGTTAATACACTTTTGCCCATTGATCACTTCGAGCTCAATCTTTTATCGGGGCAAAATCCGACAGGATATTCTCTCAGGATGCAGCGGCCGATAATCACGCGCTGATTGATACGCTCGACAAAATTGTATTAACGTCTGTGTTTAATATCATGATTACGAGTAGATGGAAACGAGGTCTTTCTCAAACTTATTCTTCTCGACTTATAAAGCAATCGAGCTGAAATTTTGAGGGTTTATTAGACATGGACCAAGGATTTGAAAAATATTTTTTATTTCAATTTTTTCTTCTCTTTGAGTAGGTCAACGGCGTGCAGGCTCGCGACTTCCAATCTTGGCATAAGTACCACTTTTTTTTCTCATTCCATCTTAGTTCAACTATCGCGCGACTCCTTGGATTTATTAGATATATTTATTTTTTAGAATTGAGCTCACAGTTTGACGTAAAATTGTTCATGAAAAGATTAATTGCCTGTTTATCGCAGGGAATCCGTGCCGCAAAAAATACAGTTTCGAAATAATCGCGTTCAAAGGCCATCAATATTGTTCTCGGAGAATAGGCAGTATTGATTTTCAAAAAATATCTGAATAGGTGATAGAATATCATTCTTATGTTTCAAGACAATTCAAAAAAATTCAAAAATAAAATTTCTCCAGAGTATGGACATAACCCCTTGATCCATCATTGATACAAAAATATCAAAACTTCCGAATTTCACACGGTACAAAACAACGGATACCCCGCTCTCGATCTACGTCGAATGCGTTCGCAAGTATGTTATAATGAGGTATATATACGGGCAATCGGAGCCACGTTACACAACTGGCCGGGCGAGCTCGTTGCAGTTGAATAATGATCGGGGCTCAATTAAATGTCGATCAAGTCGGCGGTGGAAAACAACGGGAAGTGTGTGCGGCGCGGCCCGTACGACCCGGTCAATCGAGAATTCGGCTACGCCGGGCCGAGCAGTGGCCCGCGAAAATTACAAAACACATACACACATTATTTATATATATAAATCATTGACTCTCCAGCCGGACGACGGTATGGGTGTAACACATACACTGGACGCAAACGAGCGAAACGCGACGTCCCGTACATGCGGCTCGTTCGATATACACACACAAGTAGAGGCACATTGAAATGGTCGGTGCACGCAGGAAGCGTGACGGGGACAACAATGCTTATATCGCGGCGCGGCCCGCACCCGGCGGTGGTGGCGCGGCCCTCGTTGCAGTGTGTCCCGCCGGCTTTTCTTTCGGGGGTCGGTAAAACGCGATCGCGCCAAATAATAACTATTATCGCTCGGCCCTCGCTGCACGTTTGACTCGTAGTCGGAGAGAGAGAGACAGAGAGAGAGCGAGCGAGTCGGTGCTTGGTTTTCACGCGCACCAATTTCGAGTGGGTACACACCGAAGGGGGTGACTGCAGCACATTTATTATTTAAGAAGCGCGCACTGGCTGACTAAGCGACTCGCGCGCTGCAGCGCCCGTAACTTTTGCCCTTGTCGTGCACGCGTTCCTGCGCAAGCGACGGCCGATCGCGCGGTGAAATTTATACGTCGATCTACAACGTGAGATTATGCGTTGCGGAAAGTGTCAGTTCCGAGAGTATACAATCGTGCGTTTAGAAGTTTGACAGGTGAAAGTGGATGACTTCTTCCGATTTTTTCTCTGCTGTATACTCTTCTGAATCATCACAGCGAAAAACCAGCGCATGAAAGTGAAAAATTACCGTATGGAGATGGATGAGCGATTGAGCAGAACTGCACTGAAATTTTCATGTATTACGAGTGAATTTTCCGTTGAGTGCAATTTTTAAAGCTATCGAATCTCAAAAATCTCGAGTGAATATTCATTCTTATTACATGAAAAAAAAAATATCCCATTTAATAAATAATTAAACTTTATACAGTGGTTTTTCACTGTCTGGAGTTAAGAGAGTGAAGTAGGGAAAATGAGCGGGATTAAAATCGACGTGGCGTTAGTAAACCTGTGGAGCGACCAATCATCATTAGTTATAAACAATAAACAGAAATAGTTTACGAAGAGTCATGATTTCCCCAGAGTCTAACCGAGTGAAACTCGTTTTACTCGATGAAATTTGAAATAAGTTTTATCCAGAGATGATCCGTAGGAAGCAAGAACGTATGTATATGTATAAACTCGATCAGAGATCGATAGAGTGCGTGTCAGAGTAGATACAAGTACACTCGGACGTGGCTGATGGAATATAAATAATGGAAAAGGGTTGGAGGTTAATCCTCTGGTGACAAATCCGACGCTCCGACGTGCGTGGCGATCGTTGCAATCACAGGCCGAGCGACGCGCGGGGGAAGTAGCCGCAAATAGAGCCACGCCATTGGCAGTGCGTATGCGTATCTGGTGCCACCCACAGGATCGCGCGCGCGCAGGGGCTGGTATACGAAACTCGCGCGAGCGCGGATAAGCCTCTGGTTTTTCTCCCTCTGGCTGTGCGCCCGCGCAGTACCGCTCGCCCCAGGGGCAAAGTTCAGTTGGCGCACAGATGGCCTCCCCCTCGCTGCGCCGTACAATGGGTCAAATCAGAGCCGCTGCAGGGGCTGCGGGTGTTTAATGAGCTGCCGCGCGCGCGCGAGCACCGCCGACACGCCGGCCCGCAGAGTCGCTTTTGCGCTCGCGCACACCACTTGACTGCTCGCTAGCGCAAAGTGCACCAATCGATCGCTATCTCCCGTGTTTCACGCGAATATTTGTTTTATCATGTAGTAGTACTCGCTACACCCGACGACGCGTCCTTTGATCCGCGAGGCTTTTTCAACGCCTCTCTAACAATAATAACGTTGTTGCTCGCGTTGACTTTGACGCCCACTCGCGGTATATCAGATTGAAAATGTTTCATTCTTGGAATACAATGGGGATTATCATCTTTGCGTGTAGTTTGAGAAAGGATAAAGGTGATTTCGGGATAGCCTAGTCGTTGCGTGATTTTCTTGTTTGGTCGGGGGCGAGTTTTTAGTGGATGGAGCGATCCTTTGTTCGTTAGGGGTTCGCGGTGGATTTGACCTACGAAATTTGCTTCATTCAATCTTTAGCCAGTGTAACGAAGTTATATTTTCATTTCTCATTATCTTCACAACTGAATATAGGAATATAATGATTCGGTATTTCCATCCTCGATCATTTTCAATCAGCCGAGAAAACATATCCGATCGTCGCGGATTCGAAAGTTCCCCGATCCGCGAGTACATTGCGGCACGGCAAATGTATGCGAAACGTTTCATAATGTATACGTACGCGTGTTTCCGCGCGGCTCGTTTAGTAAACACCATAGCTTTTTCGCTTCACGCTCGAGCTGTTGTATACATATGCATAATACGAGTCTTCAATCGTACTGTTGCGCTTGTCCCCGCGCCGAGCACGCGACTCGATACGCGTGCGGTGCCTCGCGGTTGGCGCAACAGGAGCCAGTGCCGCAGCACACATGCACCGGTGGATCGAATTTCCTCGTGTGCCGACGATTCCTTTTCCGACTCGGGGAAACGCACCGAAAGTATCGAGTTTCGAACCGCCGCGACCATTGTACTCGAGCCGATCGATAAATACACGCGGCGAATTAGTGCATTATGCGAGTCGCGAGGGTGAACTGCACCCGCCTAGCTCACGAGATATTAATTTTCTGCCCTTATATGAAATTAAATTCTACTGAAAACGCCATCGGAATACAGGTCATTCCCCCCATCGCAGAAATGTTCCGTAAAAACTGTGGTGCGATTTCATGTATGGATGATCGTTGGGAAAAAATAGTTAGTAAAAATTCTTTGTTTTCTTATCTTAGATGGAGCAAAGATAAGGGATGTATTTTTTTTTAAAAATCCTTCATATGTCAGAAGTTCGAATAAGATAATGCTTATGAGGTATACTTATTACAAAAATTTAGGGGATGGTGGAAAATTAATTATTTTTGCCCTCCAAAACCCTCTGATCACCTTGAATTCTCAAGTGAATGGTCGGAACGGGCAAAATCTTGTTTGTCATAGAATTAGTTTTCAATTTTTCTCAAAACTCGAGGAGTCGAAAACAAGCATTAGCGGATCAGCAGAGAGGGTAGGTTGAATCGATGGAAGGAATGATTGTTCAGAGATGCCCGTTTGATTTCTGATTTCTCCCCAAAAATTACACAGTATTATAATACCTTTCCGTTATGTACCTTTTCCCAATTTTCATAGGGACTTTTTCAATACGTATCCCATAAAAAGCTTGCGAGAATTTTATGGAGCCCCTACAGAACCTGCGAATAGCTGGTGAACGCTTCAGAGCGAATTACTACTAGACCCATAAAAAGTATAATCTTGAAATGTCGCATGAGAAGAGAAGAAAACAAAGCCGTTGATCTTACGATGAGCTCGTGAAGAAGCGGACCGAGAGCTGGCAAAGCCAGTGGAGTGTTGAAAATTCTTGCACTCGACATCAAGCCGAATGAAAATTCATGAGTTTGAATCCCTTACGGCTTGAGCAAACTGAAACTCGCCCGCGACTAACCCTAACATGCGCACATTTCAACCACGGCATGTATATATATGTACGGACTACATTTGAATCGGCGAGAGAGAGAGAGAGAGAAAGAGCTGGAGAGCAGGAGAGAAGGCGCGTATTTGTTTTGTTTCCTAATAAGCCTCTCTCTTTGTGCCTCGGGGGCCAGTCGACATCGAGTAAACTTTTCGTAGCAGCCTTGTAATCCCGGGCTAAGCCTCCCTCGCTCCGAGCGCGCGCCACACACACACAAACGTGCATATACGTATATGTATATACATGGGCTCGCGCTCTTTTAGCCGTAGTCGAATAATGAAAACTACTGGCGCGCGACAATGGCGTTAAACCGGCATACACAGAGCGAGAATCGACGCGTGGGGCCGGAGGCGCGCCGGTGGCGACGAGCGAGTATATACGTACGAGCGCCGCCGGTGTATACTTATATCCATTTGTGCCGATTGCGATTTGAAAAGTGTCCCCGCGCGCAACTTTGCTTAATGGCATCACAGCCCGAGCTGGCTTATTGAGCTTTCTCCCGGTCCGCGCGAGAGCTGCACCGAGGGGCCAGATATAAAGAAGCTCAAATTAGCGGATTAGCGATTATTCGGTATGGTGATGCGACCGTGTCACGGCAATATCGTTTTGTCGACTCGTGTAATCCAGATGATTGCCAGATTGGATAGAGATTCATGCGCTACATATATGAGTTAGTGTACCCGTTATTAATCAATGATACGACGATGCATCGCGTGTGATGTGGAGTTGAAGTCTTTGCGGCGACGATTCATTCACGTCAGTTTGTTTGGTTTTAATTGTTTCAAAAATCGTTTGTATCGCCTAATACACAACGGGATTTTTTTCGAATAATATAGGTAAACCTGAAGAGGCCCACCTAACCGAGAAATTTCGTTAACGCGGCTCGGGTGAAATGGAAGGTTTATTCGATACTCTCAAACTGAGCCAACGTACTCAAATTGGATCTTTCTCCGCTAAAGTGCAGTACGTTAAAAATTTCATTTTTTTCTTCGGGAAAACAAACTTGAGTATGATCAATAAGATCCGCCTAAATTGACTAGTACAACTATTACACTCAACGTAAGTCTTCTGACGTTATTTGTGGCGGACGAAAAGTGCGGATGAGATCTTTAAAATAAGCCAAGCCGCATGAAACTTGGACTCTTCTATACGCTGGAAAATAACATATTGGAAAAATTATCTTTTTTGGTCATTAGACTTGTGGAATCGAGCGAAAAATCAATGATTCCTTCTATAAAATTACAAATGTAGACCTTTCTAAATAATTGAAATTAAAAGGACGTATATAACGAAGAAATAAACCGGATTACGAAGGTGATTTAGGTCTAGGTTAAGTCTATTGAAAGTATTCTTGACTCGCCGACGGAAAATTTATAGATTAACATTATATTTTATACATTACCTGCCACTGCGGTACTGGTGTAAACGCGCGTATAATGAGGTAGTAAGGTTGAACCTCAATTGCCAGGACCTTATTGCCTATACACTAAATTTTACTTAATTAGTGAATATTCCATGATGAGAATCAATAATTTCGAAATCCCAATGAAACCATCGATAAATATGTGACAGTCGCCGAGAATACATTTATTCAATCTCGGGGAAAAAATGAATGGAACAAAGTCTCTGAAGCATACGCTTTCACGAGAATCGTAGACTGAAAGTTACAAAAATAATCACTGGCCAGCTCAATGGTCACGAGGTACATTTCATACAGCCATACCCTTGTTCCGCCGATAATTTATTTCCACATACATTCTCGTCCACTCTTTCCAAACAACACGAGTGTAGACGCTCAAACTATTTTCCCGCTCATTTCCCTATAACCTTACGATTCATTATTAAAATTCCAGCGTACGGCTTTCGCGTACCGAGCACCGCACCGCGCATTATATACCAAGCGCGTCGCGCGTCCCTCCTGCCACGGACGATCGAGCTCGTCGTCAAATCCATACGGCCGGCGGCGGCGATAAATTATCCGCGGGCCGATTAATCCACGCCACGTTGGTTTTCGGAAAAGTGTCATAGCCGCAGCGAGAGTCGGACGGGAGAGCGCGCGCGTGGATTTCCGGGCCGGCGCGCGTTAACGAGCGTATACCCCCCTTGCCCACCCCCCAGCGGTGCGTCCCCCCCGAGTTCGGGGCATTCTCCAAGTAAATTGCAGTCTTGAATGGCGGCTCCGCTCCTCTACTCGTGGGGGTTGGCCGGCACGCGCTCGACTACACCTGCCTGCGCAGCGCGGCGCTGCCACCACACACATCTGTCCATGCGCGCGCGCGTGACTCTCCGGATGTGTATGCGTGTGTTATCGGGCGCGATTCGAGTCTCGGGGCCAGCTGAAACTCGGAAGCTCCAGCCCAGGAGGACACCTGTGGATGCCGTCGCGCCGCTATCCCCTTATCCGTGGCGTTATCGCTACGTTCACTTAAGGCTCGGATGCTCGAGAGTATATTTGGATGTATTCAATTTTAATACGTCCGACGAGTCTGTTACTCGATATATCGCGAGCTGTATTGGCTGGTAGTTTGAAACTTGTGAAAAGAACGACGGATCGTCCATTTGTATTTATGGCTGAACACTGAAATTTCATAATATCCTAATTCTCCTATGGAACGGAATCCACGTCCGTCGCGCCATACGATATTTCTTCGACGTATTATATGACGCGTATTCCGCGATTGGATTATTGCCTCGATCAATGTGAGAAACGATCGGATTCGTCCGAAATCCGTGCATTTCGACATACGTATGAAAAAATATACGTATACTCTCTTAATATCTGACGGTGAAGAACCAGGGCATGAAATTGAAAAATCACTAATGGTGGATGAAGTTGATACATCAAATTCGTAGTAAATTTACGGTATCAAAACTCATGGAACAAAATTGAAAATGCACAATTTGATTACATGGAAAATTAACTGAAGTTCTGCTTAATCATTCATCTACTTCTATATAATGATTTTTCACTTTCATATATGATTCAAATATCATTTTGTATCCTTATTTTTTATTTTTTAACTTGTCGATTTTCAGCACAACATTGGCACTATACGAGTAGAACGAGTGTATGGTATATAACCATTACCTATTAAATTGGGAAATATTTGCGATATAGCAAATACACGTTGAGCTTCGCCGGAACTTTTGCCATGCATTGGACAATCGCGTACCCATTAATTTTCCGAATATATTGCCAACGACAAATCACATATCGGTGACGTATTGGCCATACCCACTATCCTCGCGCGGGATAACCACGCACGACACGCGACCCGCGAGATGTCCACATATATATCTAAGCGAATCAAGATATATACAATCCGTGTGTGTGTTGTCCGGGAAAAACTTTCAAGATTCTCTTTCGAGTTTCGCGATTATCGCGCTGTACGATCAAACGAATTAACATCGCATTTGGCCGATGGCTCTTAGGGGGTAGATTAGCGAGTTTGCCGATACACGTATACACTGGCCTGTACAAAGGAGATACAGGGCGGCGGGGGAATCACGGGGCAATGGAGCGCGAACTCCGAGCGAAGCCCCGGTACACACAAGTACCGGCGCGGCGGCGGCGCCGAGCTGCGATAGAGATAAGCGCAATTCTCCCCGGGCGCGCAGATTTATTGCTCGTCGGCGATTCAAGTGCAGCGAATGTAAAAAATCCGCCCGTTCAACGGCCTGTCCCGAACTGTCGGAGCGAGATGGGCTTTGCTAATCGATCCAAGGACTTCGCCACCCCCCACCAATCCTCAACTGATTTGATTCTCCGCTGTGCATGCGTATATACACTCGCTCGGTTGGTTCAACATCGAATTTCCCTGAAAACCCACCAGTCGGGTTGATTCGCGAGATCTCGTTTACGAAAAATGGTGTAAAATATGGAGCGAGAGACAATTGTGTCGATTTTCCTTTACAAGTACCAATCGCCAACCAAAAGATTGCCGGGAAACGGTACGGGAACCAATTTAGCACTTTATCTAATGTGGCACTTTTCTCAGTTTTCTTTTTTTGATGATTTTGATTATTTCCTTTTCTATGCTTTCGTTCACTTTAGTACCCTCTTGGTAGTCTCAGTTAGGGTTGTTTTTTCATTATTAAAAAAACATTTCTTTCCACTTCCTCGCTCATTTAGCCTTCACATCTACTCTTTTACCAGATTGAATTTCCCCATTTCCCCATTTCTATGAAAATGTCACTGCATCAACGCGAATCAGAGTCACACGTTCATAAATGGCTTTTCATTTTCATGCAGTGGTTTCCAAGTGTAACGAATTCAGAGAGTAGATCGGTTTGTTTCCAATATTCAGGCGCGCGTCTCGTATCTCAGGTCGAAACCAGTGCGTGTATATAGAATCGAATGCGTCCCGAGCGATATATCGCGCGTATTAATACAAATGTAGCCGTGGGCCCTTGGGCCAACAATGAGCCGGAGCGGCCGCGCAGCGACTCGAGCTCTCTTTCTCCCTTATATTGTCCGGGCTTTACCACAAAAGCCTGCAAATGCCGTGGCACAATGCCGCGGCAAAAGCCGAGTCGCGCTCTCTCCCTCGCGTATATACAGCAGCCTTTCGCGCATTCAAAGCAGATGCGGAAACTCGATGCTTCCTCGGGCACTGCTGTACATACACTGAGAGACTCTTGGGGGGTACGTACCGCCAGATTTGGGGGCTTCGGACCGCCAGAGGCTTTGCGCACAGCGTGCGCGTGTGCAACGCACAGCGTGTGCGTGTGCGACGCACATGCGTGGAGGTCGTATAGACACACAACTGTGGAGGTTGGGTAGCGCCAGGCCTGTGGTGGCTGCTCGCTCGCACGTCTGGGGGTCTCGCACCACCAGAGCCGCGCTGGCGTATATACATATAAGCATATACATGTATACGCGCGTATGTATCACGGCAAATTTTCTTCTGTCCTTCATAACTCTGGTAGTTTTTGTCCGATCGACCTGAAATTTGGTGTGCGAACTCTTCGAACCCAAATGAACAACTTTGTCGCGAGAAGTTTTCTGACGCTCGACTTTCCTCGCACACTTTTTTTCGTCAAAGTTGAAAAATCAGTTGCTATGTTTACCGATTTTTTGTATCGCTCGATTGAACTTGTTGGCCAACGTGATCACATTATCAGCATCGCTGGAATTTCCCGCGTATGCTCAAAAATTTTCAAGCGATTCCGAGCAATGGCAGCTGAGATATCGCGATTTTCATTTTTGAAAACCGCGTAGTCGCCCGGCGCCGGCCGCGTGCCGCTCTCCGAGCACAGGTGCGCGCGCACAACGACAACGTTCTTAACGCACAGCTCTGGGGGTCCGGCACCACCAGAACATTGCGCGTTTGCGACACTCAGCTGTGGAGGCATAACTCTGTTTTAAAACTGTGGAGGTCTGGGGCCCCCAAGAGTTTCTCAGTGTACACACACACGGGCGAAACGGGCCTTTTCGGCCGGTTTTAAAGGGAAACCCCGAGTGGCACGTGTGCGCGCGCATACACGCGCGCATTAAAGCGCGCCCAGCGCGAGCCGGAGTCAGGGGGCCCGGCCGCTAATTGCTTTACAATTCGGCTGATCCTTCGTTAGCTCCTCGTTATATACGCTCGCCAAATATATTCATATCCCGTGCTGCGATCATGAATATTTTCCGCCTCTTCTTTTTCTTTTCTTTCCTCTTCGTAGTGCGATCTATACAGGCAGCTATAGGATTGGGCGGCTCGCTATAGTTTTTTTATCCTCTCTCCTTTCCTTTGCGAGTGCGGCTGATCTCGGATGTGTATATGCTCGAGCTGTGTTTAATCGTATGCCGGGGAGAAACGATCTTGAAGGATGAGCCCTACAGAGAGGAGGCTTAATCCTCGAGTGATTACACTTTTAAGCTTTGTATATACGTTCTCGATCGGGATATTCGATCGGGAATTAAATTTGTGCACGTCGTACTCGATTTGCGCGCGGTAGACGCTTTCATCAGGGAATCAACAAATCGAATGGACAATATGACGAAATAACACGAGAGAAACGTATAGGGTGTATCCATAATTTCATATTTGAGGATATGCCGTATCGGAGCCCTTTCGGAAAAAAATGCCCAAAATCAAAATGTATCGATCAACGTAGCAAATAAAAAAAAACGGAGAACGATCAGTTTTTCGTCGCCGTCGCTCGTCATACACACGCGCGCGTATTCGTCGTCCCGCAATTCCATACCTGACTGCGTTCGAACAAAAGAAGCAAATGCAATTGCATCCTCGATATACGTATATACCCAGTTCCTATATATATCCGGAGAGCCGGGTACATAGCAGTGACGTAGGATGAATACGTGTCCCGGGGTAGAGTACGCGCATCCATCATCGATTAAGTGCTCAACGTATATATATATCTCGGCCGCCAATTTAACGGGCGAACCTGGCCGATGCAGTTTCCAAAAGCGAGGAATAGATTGTGCGGATATATACGCGCGCGCGTACGTGCAGTAAGCGACAATGGCGCGACGCGGCGAGGGGGGTACGGGCGACTTTTTCAGCGGCGTCGGGTGGGGGGGGAGAGAGAGGCACCCTTCGAGCGCGACGGGGGGGAACGGCGGCGGCGGCGGCGGCGGCCCGTCAACCCATAGCGCACCAGTATGTCAGCCAGCACAGACCAGCACCCCGGCACAATATGCGCGAGTGCGTGTGCGTGTGTGTCGCGGGCCGATCGATATATATATACGAGGAAGCTCGATCAAAGCAGCTCGAGTCGCCCTTGATGCGTGTGTGCATGGGCCGAGCGGCGGGCGCAATCCGAGCCAGCGCACGCGTCCTCCCCGCTGTATACATGTGTGTGCTGCTTATACTACTTGCTCGGTCGTCACGCTTTGTAGCTTCCGGATGAACTTGCGCTCGTGACCCTGCACGTACTACCCGACGATTCCTCGTCGTGTATATATGTACGCGGGCCAGTTGCCCGCATACGCGCAGAGAGATTATGCATCGTTAGTCGCGCGTGCGAGGCTCCGTGCAAAAGTTCATTGGGATTGAATTAATTGTCATTATGCGGAGTTGGTGAACTTTCGCTCTGTGCGTAGCTGCCAGCAGCGATAAAGGGATTATCCGGTGCTGCTGGAACGGTAACGCGACACGGAAGCTTTTAAACAGCCCCGACGCGATTGATATATAAGTAAAGCCCGCGACGATGACGCGTGATGAATCGACTTTGAATCGTACGAAATTTGATTATCCCTCGTTATAACTCGAGTTCTCGCTCGTGCGCCCGTATTCACTCTAGCGCTGAACCGTTGAGATCGGCAACGAAATCGTGACATTGGAAAATCGAAAAAAAAACGATAATGGCGCATGATTGACGATAAGTATATCTCTGCAACAGTGAAAGTCGAAGGTATGCGTATAGGGACCGGGGAAATGTCAGAAAGCGTAAATATATGGATTGCGCCCCTCGATTTGTTCCTCCTTGTCGCGAGGAATTCGTTGTATTCAAATTTTTTTTCCACTCTCGATCCCCGGATGAAGGAAAAGTAAGAGCGTAATTTCCCCTATCTCACCTGAGGTATCCTCGGATGGTCGTATAAATATACGTCCCAAGTGCGGCTCGCGTACGCTGAAAAACTTCGGCGACTTTCATTAATCGTCGAAGCGACCAGTGGGGATGAACGAAAAAAAACCACGCCCGAGCGCGAGGGAGAAAAAATGTAGAATTACGATAAAAACGCGCTTGTGGACCCTTCCAAAATCCGACACCTCTGCCCGTCTGTCGTATACGTGTGTGTATACACGTATATATACGGACACTGCAGGAGCGGGGCTGTGTACACAAGCGCGGCGACGCGTACATATGATGCGCGCATAATACGTCCCATTGAGGCATTACCATTAATGGCGAGATTTGGGGAAACGAGGCGCGCGCCGTTAACGGATTCGTCGCAGCTTGCGCCTCGCGCACGTGTTTGCAAATAGGCCTTGCAGCGGCTCAATTTTATTGATCACTAGCTAAATGCCATGACGGATTCGCCAATGTGCAGCAGCCGACACACGACCCGTCCGTCCCATTGTCCAGGCTGAATCAAGTGTGCGTCACGCTCGATTATCCCAATAGAGACACTCTGTTTTCCTAGCGATTTCAATCGTCCATTTTTCATGGCCAGCTTCGGTGGAATAGTGGAAAGTCGGAATTTCGAGCTACGTCTCGATCGCGAGTGTTTGGAGCATTTTCCGTACTCTCCAAATTGTGCAACTGATGAAAATCAATAAAATCTCACTGACATTGAGTGAAGTGTTACTGATTTTCAAGCAATTTTCAATAATAAATAGTAGTTTAAATTTACAAAAAACACTCGTCGATCGTTTGTTCAAATTGTTGAGTACCAAAGGATATTTACCAAAAAAGTTTCGCGGATCCGAGGCACCGCCGAACATACGACATTTTTCGCAATTACGATTTCGACAATAAAGACCGCGAGCCGTGGCTTTCCGTCGACTTCAACTCCATCAGCCAAGGAAGGATTGCGAAATATTTTGTTTCCATATACCGAGGCGAACCTACAACAATATGCGAGGACAATACGCGCGCGACTTGCGAGCAGAGAGGCCCACTCGAGAGCGCCAAATTTATGCAAGCCGGAGCAAAATATTTTCTTTCCATCGCTAGAGTTCGACGTACGCGCGCCCCTGTTTTGATAGATCTTTCCGCGTCACACTTCTGCGCTTGATCGAGCAGCCCGAGTCATCCATTTATTTTTCTAACACAAGGATTATTCTTACTCGGCATAGGTGTGTGCCTCCAGAAAAATCGAAATCGCTCCATCACTGCAAGCCTGACTGCGTCTCGTACGTCTCTCGAATCCCGAAAGTCAAAATTGACATCGTTCGGAACAGGGGCGGATCCTGTGTCAATTTTGACTTTCAATATTTATCTACATCTATGATTCGAATTCGCGGGTGTTACTGACTTATCGAACGCAATAATAAGAGTAATTCAAGAATGAAATACATTGTAAATATACCTGGAAGAAACATGAGCTATTCGATTTTTAATTTAATTTTAGGGATGGCCTGCTATTGGAGAATTCATTGGTCGTATTTATTAACTGTTCCGGGGTGAATGCCCTAAAATTCACGGAATATGAATATTATCATGTATACTATGAGTAACTACGAGAGCCTGGAAAACATTCATTGATTACAAAATATTATCATCAACATTGAAATAATTATTAGGAATAACTCATTAGTGGTAATTCTTTCTCACATCAATCAATTCTTGTGTATATATAAACTCAAAAATCAAAGTTTTATGTATAAATGACACCAATTGCTTTTGCTGTTTAAAGTTTGTTAAATTCCATTAGTATATGCATCGAACAATAAAATCACTCGCGATAAAGTTATCATTCACGATAGAAATTATTCACCGTAAGATATGAACAAGCTCTTACAATTTTATGGGGCTTCTAGTCCTCTTAGAGTTAAATGCTATATAATCGTAAATTGTTAGTAAGTATATATAGTGCGAGTAATTCATAGGTTCAATTTTATCGAGAAGAAAATATAATACAAGAAAATAAAATTGATGTTATGACATTAAACTTATTAGAGTATTCACACTGGTAGAATATCGTGAACTATTCAAATGGTACCTGTCAAAATATTGAACTGTTAAAATCAATGGAAAATCTAATGTGAATTGAAAGGCAATTTTTGTAGTATTCATTTTTGTTCATTTTCATCTTTTATGCATGTCAGGATGACGAAGCTGAAAAGAAGAGTTGTGACCATTTGAAAGTTATTAGGAGTGTTCTATATTACTCCAAAGTTGAAAGTACCAATACTAAAATAACATTGAAATATTCTTTGGAAGTAGTAGTTGGATAGAATTATGTACAAAAAAATATTATTTGTAGACTGGTAAAGAAAATAAAATATAAACAACCATTAGGATGAAATGAAAACAATATCATTGCATGACCTATATGCATAAATTTGTAATGTTCATTTTTTGCATGATAAATTTTTCATCTCTGTGAATAATGTTGATTTGAAACAGAATCAGGAATTCTTCTAAATAATCTATTTCATGTATATGTATGGTTCGATTTGTACGTGAAAGTTAATGTATATATTTAAATACATAACAGTTTATTTTGTCAATGGTGATACAAGAAAGCACTGAAATCTAGCATCAAATGCCAAGTATCCAACTAGTACGATTATCCGTCCGACTACACAATGAATATTCTTTCAATGTACACTCAATCCTTGCCACCATTGTTGAAAATGTCAAGAAAAATATTATACAATAGTATATAAGAGCACTGATCAAGGCGACATTGCCACTGGCCTTAAGCTTACACTCATGTATATATATGAGAGTTGTCAGAAAAGAGTTGAGATCAAATGATCGAGATCGAAATTTGTTGGCTTTTAGTACCTCATCGTTGACTAGAAAAAGTATGAAATCCAGGACTCGAGCAGTCCTCCGATGATCTTTGGAGCTCTTTGTGCTTCTCTCGCAAAAATAGATTATTTACCTTATAAAATAGATAACGACATCGTAACGAAGCTTACGAAACTTTTGGGACGTAATTACAATTCGATGTGATCAAATCCACAATGTTATCTCATAGTATTTCATGTAGCAACATTATATCGACCCTTAAATTCTACGTTGAATAATTGTAATTCTTACAAGGAAATTTAGTCAATTGCGTCGCGAGTCAATGTCCCCGCGTTAACAATCATTTGTTCCGAGTTCAATCTTCACCAGATGTCGGAGAGAGTAGGCAGTATACTGATTATCAAAAAATAGGTTTTCTCAATATATATAGATTAATGCGATTGTCATTCGTTCGTTTTGAACTGAATAACTTTCCTCCCGAAACGACGATGAAGATCGAACGTGAATTGTTCCCTCGATTCCCTGTGGATCGGTAAAGCGATCCATTCACAACCTTTGCGCCTCGTACACGATTGAAACTATATAGCTACTTTTCGTCCGATTCACCTCTCGGAGACGGAAAACAATATACTTCGTGCCAAGTTAATCAGTGACGCCGAAGGAAAAACCGAGTTCCGATGGCGGGGGAAACAAAAAGGTAGAATCACCACCCGCGAGTCTCAACATCGGAATCGTCAGAAAAGTCGATCAAAAAGCATAATGGTCCCGAGTCTCGCGGCACCTTAGTTCCCAGCCCGTAAAATCTAACGCGTCAGAGGTGACGCGCTCGGAGGGGTTGCGGGCGCGACTAGAGGCACTGGTACACGTCCTGCCGGTCGTACTGGAACATCCTGTGCTCGTACCCGGCCGACGCGTAGCTGCTCTGCTGCTGGGCGAGCTGGGCGGCGCAGTGCTGGGCCTGGGGCTCGGGGTAGCACTCGTACTCGGGCTGGTGGTGGTGCTGCTGCTGCTGGATCTGCTGGGGCTGCGGCTGGGCCCAGCCGGCGGCGGCGGCGCACTCGATCTGCGGCTGGCAGACGCTGAAGCCGAGGGCCCCGAGGGCGCCCATCGGGCCGAGGCGCTTCTGCGCGGCGACGGCGCAGCTGCCCTGCGACGAGGTGATCATGTTGCCGGTCTCGCCGATGCTCACGGTCACGCTGCCGACGCTGAGGGTTATCTCGCCGGAGCCGGACGACGAGGGCGTCGCGCCGCAGCCGAGGGTCTGCTGCAGCGCCCAGATGTAGTTGTGCGCGAACCGCAGCGTCTCGATCTTCGTGAGCTTGGTGTCCTCGGGGAAGGTCGGCAGGGCGCAGCGCAGCCGCTCCAGCGCGTCGTTCAGCGTGTGCATCCGGTGGCGCTCCCGGTCGTTCGCCTTTATCCGCCGGTTGCGCTTTATCCTCAGCATCTATGGCACCGACAAAAACAAACGACTAATTTACTTTCTGCTTTTTCCTTCCTCGCAATGGGGGATTGACCGTCGTTTCGCGCCCATTGTCTCGAGCCGCTGTCCGATAGGGGCCATGTGAATTTTAAAAAATGTATACACACACAACGCGAGCACTCGTTCTCGAGAGGACGAAACGGAGAGAGAGCGAGAGAGGCGGATATATAATGGGCCGCGCGAAATTCACACACTCATCGGACGAGAGACTATTCGGGGAAGAGCCGCGCCGCGAGCTACTCCGAGGGCATTTCAATACATCGGAAACGATTAGCGCGAAACTTTTGTTGGCCCGCGAAGCTAAAGGCAGAGAGAGAGAGAGAGAGCCGATCTTCCGTCGGAAGTGTGTGTTGCGAGTGCGCGCACGCGATACAGCGATATATATGTATGTGTGTGTCTCACCTGTGACGGACTCTTGCATCTTGGGCCGCGTCCTCTTTTGCGCTTCTCGTCTTTGGCCTGGGGGAACAGCAGAGTGTCATTGCCGTTCATCTCGTGCTTGGGCGACTCGAAGCTCACGTCGAAGCCCGAGTCGGACGAGCTTGACATCTCGTCGAAGCCGCCCTCGCTGCAGTACGAGTATTCCGACGACATGTTCAACATCGATTCCCTAAAACAAAATCCACCGATCCTTCAAGTTTATTCCCTGTGTACGCGCGTATACGAGTAGCCGCTCAATTGTCCTCCCGAGGCAAAAATCAATATTTTCGTCGATTCCCCGTTGGGCAATTCCCATAAGATCTCAAAAACACCGCTCGTTTTTTGAATTTATTCCCGCAAAATGAGCAATACGTCAGGGGCAGTTGAGGAAGCAAAGACGTCCACGCGCGACGAACCGCGAAAACACTCCAACGAGTATGTGTATAACTTACCTTGGGACGAGAGATGGTTCGGTTGTACGGAGGAGTCGGTTGTCGAATATATCGGCAGCGCACTGGCACACAGAGGAGAGGGTCGCGGGCTCGTCAGCACATCAGCAACATGTTACATATACGCGAGCGTTAGCCCGGCGAACAGTGAGTTTGGCGTGCGGCGGCGCAGAGACACCGAGGGATACTGTTCGGGGGCGAAAATCGGACTGGCTGGCTGCGCGGCCCTCGGCGCGCCGTATATATACACGCAGCCCTCTGGGCCGGCGGGGTGTTTCGAACCCCCCTCTCTTATACCCGCTCGTGCGCAGCGCCGCGCCAACTCGAGAGAGCCCGCCTCCATTGTGCCCCAACCCCCCCACCCCACGACGCGCGCCACAGCCACCCTCTAGGCTGCTGGGTCGGTGGCGCGCGCGCGCCGGGACGCGTGCGCCCGCCGCGGCCCCCGTATACACGGCTCCTGCACGGCTTGTTACGGGATTAGAGGTTTCGAGCCTGATTGCCTCTCGCCACTCGCTTTACAATCCAAAGCAGCTATACACACGCTCGCTCGGTCTTTCTCTCTCGCGCGCCCGCCCATCCGCGCGCAGGCTCCTCTGCGTGTGTGTATTTTTTTTTTTTGAATCGGTCCGGCGCTCTTCGAATGCGCCACGCGATCTTTCGAGGTGGACGCGTCAGGATCGCCGTCGAATTCGTCGATTCGTATTTCCTCGATTCGGTATATAAGCTTTGATTGTCCCAATTACCCGAGCGAAGATCGACCGAACGGTTTGTTTTGGAAAATGGGGAGTTCGAAGTTATGTCGTTTTTTCGATTCACTTTTCCGTGGAGTACGCGTGTGGTACGTTTTATTTTTGTGATTTTTCCATCGGGAAAATGAGAAGAAGTTCGAACATGAAATCGAATTCTTCGATTTGACGCGAGGGATATACTTTTATATATTGATGATTTTTTCAGCGAGGTTTTCCGTTACCGCTTCGTTTGTCGACAATACAATTAACGGGTGCTTCACGGTGGAAGGCTGAATTCAGCTTGATAAATTTATGGCAGCTGGGAACGCGTTACAATAAACATTTCGATAACTGTTGGTCACCCCCACATACGCTAGTGAATTTACTTTTGATCACGATTTGGAAATAGACATCTTTGTATAGAACCCGATTTATGAATACGAAGACATTTGCCACAATGAACTGAAAGTCTTGAGCGTGAAATTGATTCTCGTAATTGCATCGCTGTGAGTATTACAATCGTCATTAGTAAATACAATCGAATGCTCAGTGTCGCATCCAGTGTTCGTTTATTCGAAGATTCAATTTTAAAAACCATATTTCCACCGAATCAATAGTACACACGTATATGCATCCCTTATGCGCGGCTAAGCCTTTCCCTTATCACTTCGGATCTACATTTCAATTTTCAATCATATCTGTATGTATGAGCACATCGGATCAACCCTACTTAGTTAGCGATTGCTATCAACCGCAGTATGAGATCTGCATTTGATTAATATCTGATGGAATATTTTATTACACATGAAGATTTTGCTTGCCGAGCTATGAAGAGCCATCGGGCAACGGCTGTACGAGCAAGTGCGTGATAATCCTATAAAGTGAGCAGTGGCCATATGTCGCGTCGACCAGTAATCAAAAGATAAAACCACGCGTCGCTAAACTTTCGGACAACTGACAGGTCTCGATTGTTCGACACTAACCGAGACAAGTTGTTGATACTTTTCAAAGTCGAATTTCCAAATAACGACAATTTCATTATTATCATTTATATTATTGTTACTTTTCTATCGTGGATGAAAACACATAGTCATCGCTGCGTTAATAAATTTTCTATTATGTATAATACCAGATTTATACAATGATGTTTCAGAATAACTTTCATTCACTTGTTATCAGTATAATCGTTTGGAAAATTGCATCGTAGATTTTTCAATACTTTCGAAATTTATCAAATCAATGTATCGTTCGATGGATTTTGTCTCGCTGAAAGAAAGTGTAGCAACGATCGCACTTGGATTTATCTAGTTATCATGACGTAGATTAGGACGTTATCGAAAACGCACAAATATTTACGTAACAAGTGTAAATTTGTCGAGGTTTCCGCTTTCATCACTTTTCCTTTCTCACGCTACTGGGTACATCAAGATATTTCAACTTTTACATTTACAAACCTAATATATTGATGTATTTAGTTTCTGTATATACCTATGCATTTTATAAATCACATACGCTTTTGAGAATGAAATTTGTTCCTTGTATATTGAACCTGTATATAATCCCATTGAACCATTATTATTTTGAATCACTAACAATAAGTTCCTCTTTGTTTCCCCACTTTAGTTATTAAATAAATTAAGATGAAAACATAGAATTAGCAGATAGGTCTTGTGATTCGCCAAAGTACGATACAATGCTTTCAAGAAAATTCGAAAGGCATTTCACGCCATCGAACATTTTATTCATACTCGTAAACTGTAACTGCGAGCAGTAGGAAAAAAAGGGTGTCGAAGTATTCGATTGCCCACCAAGCTAACGCATACTCGATCGCATACTGGAACGAATTGGCGATTCGACATACCCTGCGGGGTTATTTATTAGTACGAACCTTTTTATTCTTGATCAATCGATTATTTTAGTGCGTATTTGTCAAAGCTGTGCGGCTCGCGTAGATACCTCTCCCGCCTATTTGCATAAATTGGATTAGAGCTGCTGCTGATACTTGTGTTGTTTGTACATGTTACGATCGGTCACTATTATGTGCATTTTTTATACGGATTAATGTGCCGCACTTACGAATATGTAAAATTATTTCGTTCGTTGATCGTATTTCATCTTCCAAAAAAAAGATAAACGCGAATAGCTCTTATTACACGTTTGACAATAAATTATCTCATACAAATGTTTATCGTCTAAATGTTTTCACGATACATCCCTCCTAAACATTGAACTGCGAATGCAAATGATGCAATTGACGGACAAACAATCTAAAACAAGTAAACGCTGAAGAAAAAAATCATGTTACAGATAGCATGAAAAAAAGGGTAGCTAAAGAGCAAAAGCACCATATCGCAATTTTTCACATTTCCCCTTTCATCGATTCTGTCGCGTGAAAAAATCGACCTTGCAAAATCGTGTACCCGAAAAAAGAAGGGGACTATGACGACAAAACGCCTAAACCATACCGCGCAACCCTTTTCGCCATCCAGGAATTCTGCACGCGCCGTACGCTTCGTTCGTCGATGAAAGGTTAACCGTGAAATTGCCGGCCGATGTCGTCGCGTGTTACGAGTCGGCTGCGCTCGACAAAAAAAATTGGTTATCGAAAATTACACGAAAGATTTGTGTTCGAGGTGTGAATAATCGCAAATCAAATAATGAAAAGGGACACGTGCCGTTTGGGTACACAAAACTGAAAGTATCAAAAGTATAGGAAGGATGCTTCCTATTTCGTGCTTATCTCGGCACGTGCGTCGTGTGTTATCGCTCACTCTTTACCTAATCGATGGCGATCCTCGTAAAACCGTACAATTTCGTGCGTTATTGAAATTTTCGTTGTTCCACCAATGAAATTTCAATGTTACGTCTGCGTAAACGTCAGAAAAATGACTGAGCACATTTTAAACCTATAATCGTATCACTCAAAGCAACCATCACATCAATATATAGCAACAGTTATTTGCATTATAACAAACGATTAGCCGAGTAAGCGATAAATATTCATTCATTTGATTTTAATAAAATAATTATTAATTATTAACATTAAGCCGATTAAGTATACTGTCAATTTCATTGACCGTCGGTTTGAAATATTCATATTGAAATTGTATAAATGAATTTCCAAAGAGATGTGATAAAAAGTCACCTTGCGTACCGTATATCGTATGGTAATGATCCTTCGTATATTTATCCGAACCTTTCAATCAACAAAAATAAAATAAATAATCGCGCATTTTCATTTTCATTCGCATTGAGTCGGTGGTTGAACGCTCCTGATGCAGCTGGAACGAGCTTGAAAAGGAAGAAAACGACCTTACCGCCCGTCTGGCTCCAGCAGGATACGGAGCTGCGGTACTACGAAGATGGAGATAAACATAAGAAGGGTAAAAAGGATAGAGCGCGCTCGCGCGCGTGCATAATTAGCAGGGAACGAGAGCACTAATCCTTGGGTGAGTAGTGTAGTGGAGCGACGGACGGGACTGCTGTGAGAAGTGGGTTAACAAAGCCTGCGCATATGAGTATACGTGCGCGGCTATACGTACAGCAAGGTTCTATAGCAAGAGTTCATTTCCCACACCCGCGCCTCCGTTGCATATACGTATATGCTCGCGCTTACCGGCGCCCGATTCACACTGCTAATCGGCTAGAATTCTGCCTATTGTCTGGGCCGAGGCTCGCGATCCCTCCCACAGTGTATACTTCTCTGTATTTACGGGATCGGGCTCGGAGTTTCGTTGCTGTAATACGTATGGTTCCTCGATGAGATTATGCCCGAGAAAAATCGGTACTGTGTTGTGTCAATCTGAAAAATTTATTTCGTGCGGCGCTTCGCTCGCTGTAAATGAACTCCGTCTCATTTCTTTAAATGATTCATACTCGAAATAAATCTTATTGATTTCATGCGAGGAAATATATAAAATTTCAATTTCTGGGATATTTGCAATTTTTATTCACAGTACGGAATGATCCAACAAAACTGAGAGAATATTTTGAATAGAAGAAGATTCGAATACTTGAAATCGATTTTCAATAATAAGAATTTAATACATTTAGGCATAAATGGCATTTGATCGGAGTGGATGTTTCTTTTTGCTTCAAGGGTGGCTGGAAAAAGAGAATGATTCTTTTCTCTTAATAATATTGAGATAAATTTTTTCAACAAAATCTTAGTACACATATATTTTGCCTGGTCGAAAGAAACAATATCACCTCTTGATAAATTTTTGATTATCGCCAAAATATGTTATTTCATGTAATTTAGATTTCTGTAATTTTGTTGAAAACACGACCGAAACTTAGGATTTTTAGGTTCGCACTTCCGCACTACGAAAGGAACGATGTGGTATACCCGACCGAGCTGGCTCTGATCAATGAAAATTCCACTTCAGCTCAATTTCGCCCAAAAGTATAGATACAGTATCAACTGTATAAATAAGAAAATTCGAGCGTTGTGCTGCACGCGCAAACACAGCGCAGCGGAGCATCGCGCGATCGCGCATTGAAAAAATTAGCCGACTCGAGTATATAATATACGAGGGAATTAGCGAGAGGTATCGCATACATATGAGCACGTACGTGTTATATATGTAGCGAAGGAGGAAAGTGTGCCTTGCCCGACTTGGAAGATCGGCTCTCGATAGTAGCCGCTCGCGGAGGCTCTATATAGCCGTGTGCGCGCGAGAGGGGCACCTTCTCTTAACTGTACCTGGCTCCCTCCATCAGCTGTATACAACTCGCGGCGGTGGCATTCTCCTTCTCACGCGTCGGGCCCCGAGACACACCGACAGCTCGCTCGCGCTTCGCCGGGCTCTGCGCAGTGTTGATCTTTCTTCGCGCGCCGTTTCGCTTAAATATAATACATACATCGTTACCCGCTTCATATACGCGTGCGCTCGTACGTTCGTGCACGTATGAGGATGATTTCCCGGTCCCCTCCGACGCGCGCGCCTCATATCCGTTTCGTAATTCGGCTGCCGCAACGGTTCATCGTTGATATACACATACATACATAGCCGAGCGCGAATTCGTGCTCTCGGTACATGGTTATACAGTATATCATTCCAAGCGATTTTTCGACCTGAAAGATTAATTAATCCTATACGGTGTTTTCTCCCCAAGTTTGCGCTTCTCTATTGGCTTCGGAATTTTCTTATTGGAAAGTACGCTCGCGAGACCGCGAAGATAATAACGTCGATGCAATGATCAATTCGATATATTCTCCGACTGCACATTAGATAGTTATATGCCAACGAGAGGGGCTCACGTTTGTCTCGCGCGCTCGCACGCGGGTTCGAATTCGTTCGCGTGTCTCAATATACGTATGGTGGGTTAATCCATCCTGGAGCGATAGGATCAGCCGAAAGCCCCGAGGAATCTGTGACCTCACGATGGCAAGACATTCTCTTCTTTACCCGCGGCACTCGTCCGCGCCAATAAACAATCATCGTCAATCGCTCGTGCCCGTAAATCGCGCAGTCCCCCGACTCTCAGCTCTATCCCATAAAATCACACGAAGTCGCCAACGAGCAATCGGTATATACGAAGCCCAATTATCAATCGATATCGCACGTGCGGACAATGTATATCCCTATTTACACACACACAAAGCGCTGCAGGTATATAGCGTATACGTATAGGCTGCAGCGGCTGGCGAGGAGAATAAAGAAGGAGTAGGTGGAGAGGAGAAGAGCCGCTGGGGCCCGTCGCCCCCACCTTTCTCGAGACTGTGGCGCGAGCGGGGGCCCCGAGCTCGGTCGGTCGGTCGGTCGCGCGAGCGAGCTCGCGGCGCATACCACGGCGCGCTTACAAACCGGCCCCTCTCGCCCGAGCGTGCGCAGCTCGCCCCGCGCCCGCCGCGATGTGCACCAGTGGTACCGGCTGCTCCTCGGCCCGCGGCCCCCAAGCCCTGCGCCCCTGAGCGGCCCATCAGCTGACCCACCACCACGACATCGCACCAGGTGAGTCCGTCTTCTCGGCCCCGCGCTCGCCTACCCATACGAGCCTGCACCCGCCGCTAACGGTTCCCCGCGCGAGCGCGCCAGTGTGTAACAGTTACTATATACGAGAGCTCGCGCGCGTGTGTGTAGTGACGCGCGGCAGCTGGGGTACGAGCGGGACCACGGCGTCGGCAGCCGATGTTTTCGACACGGCCAGTATGCGCGTGTGTATAGCAGAGACGATGTCCTCGGGGGCGCGTCTATACCGCCCCGCGACCGCTTGACCTCCTCGCGGAGACTTCAACGCCCGCCCGGCTACGCGTCCCCCGCTTTGACCTGCCTCGCAAAGCGTTTCCTTCGTCGGCGAGAGATTGATGATAGCGAGTGTCTTGGGGTTTCGGGGGAGGGAAACGTCGTTGTTTTGCTTGACGCCGTTTTCCAGGGGACCAGACGCTGGCGTCGGGTCGCGAGAGAGAGGGAGACAGTGTATGTGGGTACCACGCGCGCTCGGCGCCGCTAGCGTGAAATTTCAAGTTTGTTATCGGTACAATATACGCGCCAGACTTTTTCGCGCGAACCAGTTTCTCGCTAACAATGACCTCAGACTCGTGTTCCATCTGTAACGCAGATACCCCGGCTTCGTCTCTGGAACCTTACGATGTACACGCGGACGTCTCGTACGAGCTCGTACAAGTGACAAGTGGCAGAAGGATATGCTAATGATAGAAGGGGTATCTGGGGTATAATAAAGAATTTCACACGTGTCAGACCAGTATTTAAACACTGAGATGATGAATTTGAAATTATGACTGGGCTTTCTTCGATTTTATCCTGTTTGAGAAAGTGACAAAATAACTACAATTACATAGCCGTGTAACTCGAGAAGCATGAAATCATTCCTGATATCTTTCTTTGAATTACACCACGAATAAATATCATTGCCATCTAGATTGTTACTTACACGGGAAAATAAAACTATCCATTACCGACACCCGCATTGTATTTTGAAGAAGAAACTTTCATGCGCTTCGTTTACGTTACGTCACCTGACGATGTAGTAGAAACCACCGGGCGATAAAAGCGATTTATTAACCCGATTACAACGTTTCTGTACAGTTTCAAAAGACTTTTCGCAAATGTATTTCATTTGAATAGATTAATCGCATCTCCGAATTTCAATAAGACATCTCATTGACCTACTTTTGTGTATTCTTCATTGTCGAATTCTCAGCTCATCTGCGTACTTATCCACCGTGTGCTGAGATTTCGAAAAATTCATGTCAAACAGTACATGGTCAGATGGTTGTTGTTGTATTGTTATTCGATAATCATCTTCCAATTTTAACGAATTCAGCCGTTAGTAATAATGAAACAAATGTGTGTTAGAATAGAAGAATCGGATGTACTTTGAATGAACAAGACGTCAAACGATGCTCGGATAGTCAACATCATGCTCAATCATATGAGAAATAGTTCCGGCTTTCCAGTCAGATGCCGTTCGAAGAGAAAATAACAATATTTGTCTCAAATTGAAGACAGTCTTTCTCCGCATGCCCGAGCCGCATCCGTATTTATTTCAAGGAAGTAGAAAGGTACGCGCACAATCTGTCCTTTCGTACACAGAATGCAACCAAAGTCAATTTCAAGCGGTGAGTCGTATTAACGGCGCCGGCGGCAGTCGTTTATAATCGACACCGAGTGTATATGTACAGCTTGACTCACGTCCCGGGGATTTTAATTTCGAAAGAGAACAGTTCTTCTCATTGTTATGACATCAATTTTTCCTCGCGGTGTCATTTTCTGTAAGACAGAAAAGGTCATTAGAAAACTTTCATGGTTTTCCCGCTTTTTCCTGACCTGAGCAAAGCGAGATTAAAAAGTCTGCAGTTTCGAAAAATACCATTAGCACTTCAGGGGTACAGAGAACTTGCCGTAGCGAGGGAGAGAACATAGTTTTCACGAGGCGTCCCTCACTCCAGAACTCCTAGAGTGAGTTCCATGGAGTTCTTACGGTGCATGGATCAATGATACGCTTCATTCTGGCCAATCATAAGTTACATTCTATCAAAACTCAATAAGTTTTTGCTGGTCAGGTAGAAACTTGAATACCATTGAGTATTTAAAACTTTAGTATCGTGGAGTGCTAACAAATGATGGGAGTATACCTATGAAATTTTTAGGGAGTACCGGAGTAAGAAGCCACACGCGTTTTCTCGTCCGAACATCGAACCTAGAACACTCGTTTTTTCCCTTATAGAAACAAAAAATTAATTCTCATATCGCGAAGATATCGTGAAAGAGCGAGTTACGTACTCGTAATTTATAACCAGGTAACTGATGCTTTCGCGAAGGGTCGTTCATCTCTGTATTTACACTTTTTCACGTAAGAATGTTTGAGGTCGCAAAGTCATTGATCGATCGGGATGATCGGTACCAGACAGCCACACTCAGTCTCCACCGTTAGCTAGTCAATTCATGCTCTCGTTAAGTTAGCCGTGTGTGTGTGCGTAAAATTTTACGTGCGCATAGGAGGAAAATATCCCCGCGTGACGACGCATTGTCGAAGCCGATGTCACGGGTGATGAATTTCGTCTAGCCATTTTCCCTAAGCTCCATACGGAAGTTGAAATCTCGGAAATAACGAGAACGAAAGCAAAAAAAAAGTCAGCCTATCCGTATCAATGTACGATTTCTTCCGCTCGGCTGGATCTACCTGTATACACATACACTCGTGTCTCTCGGATTTTAACACGCGCGTCGCATAATCATACTTAGCTGGGGGGATAATCAAGCCGACAATGGCTCTCCGCGCGCGGGAGAAAAAAAATTGCGCAACGCGGATTTGCTCGCGCGCGCGAGCTTGAGCCTTGTATACACACATACGCCGTATTCTCCCTCGCACGCAAATCCACGCGCGAGAAAGTCTGCCGTGGCTACAGGCTGGCGTAATAGCTCTCGTTATTCAAAGGCGCGCGCGCTCGCCTTTCTTGCTTGTATCCCGCGGATTATTATTGTGTCTCTATGTAGCGGGAAAAAAGTATAGCGGATCGCTGGTTGCGGGTCAGCATACGTGTGTAGAAAGGAAGAAAAATAAAAAGGATGTGGGGATCCAGTGAAAGTTCGGCCCTATATACACACACAGTGCGCGTCGGGTATTTTCGCGCTCCGCTACGCGAGAGCCCGGCATTGTCGAGCCGGTTTATTCCGCTGTTTTTTTTTTCCGAGCGCTTGAGCGTAAAATTTATCCCGCAATAATGATAAGCGACGAGAGAGAGAGAGACTCGAGTTAACAGGTTAATGCCCAGTTTTTACACGCGCGACTCCGCCCAGCGATATACTCGAACGACTGTTAATTGAACGTTTGGGAATAATACACAATCGTCATGGACATCGAGGAGCGCGATTGATTTCCATCCGATATCCGTATGCTACGTGCCATTATAGTTTGGCCAACCTTTCACTAATGGCGCGCGCCGACGTAAGGTACCTCTCGAGTGTCTTGCGGTTTTGTTGGCACAAGGGTCTGCGGGTTGCGATAGAGACACACCGCGAACGAAATGAAATTACGCGATTGCAGTCGTTTTGATGGATCGTGCCTTCGCGCCGCGGCTATGACTTTTTGTTCCGCCGTGCGGTGTTGAAATTGATAGTCATCGAGGAGCAAGTATATAATGCAAGGGTCTAGACGCCCCTGTGCCTTCTCTTCCTGATACGGCTATGTAAATTCTGCCGCGATCGGCCGCCAGTGTTTATCTTGGAATACAGAGCAAAAAACCCTCAACGATCTTTTGAATTGATACCTCGCGCGCGCGGCTGCTGCTGCTGATTTACGCACTGTACGTAGGAAGAAAAGGAGTAGCTTCGCTTGTAACTGTCGAATCGAATTTCATACACAAGTTTTTGCTGAAATATTATCACTCGTGTCTAGGAAGCTTCCGTTTGAATAAAACGTAATTCATGTAGCCGAGGATGAAGAACTTGTTTGTAAACTCAGAAGTGTGTTATAAATGATAGCTACTGATATATTATTGTACAGATGAATCATGATAGAGTGCAGTAGGTACGATAAGATGCACACTCAGTTATCACTAAATGATTCTTATTACCGTCAAATTAAAATGCTATGAGATTATTACTAATTGTTTATAACAATATTGAACTTGTGGTCCCGTATACATACAATTTTATCAAATAAATCAACATTATTGTCGAGTATAATTCACGTTTCACGATTGTGACGGTCGACTGGATTTGAAAGCGTCATTACAACTAATGAAACGTGTCATGTTTAACGTGATTTGAATTACGAAACTACGATAAATAGATCGCGCTTAAGTCTTCCAAGGGAATACCCAAGCAGTCAAAATAACTGGTGCTGAATTTTCAGGCGCAAGGATGAGGGTCCGAGCAGCGATGAGGGTATCATGTGTGGTGCTGGCGGTGAGCTGGTTGTGCTGCGCTTCGGGCCAGGTCGTGAACCGGGCGCCGCACTTCGTGCACGGGGGCGACATGGGCAGGCTCGCCGTGTCGGAGGGAACCCCGCCTGGCGCCCCGGTCTACACCCTCCAAGCAGAGGACCCCGAGGGCTCGCGGCTCCACTACTCCATCAGCGGCGAGCACTTCAGCGTCGACCGTGACACCGGCGTCGTCGTCCTCAGGAAGTCGCTCGATCGCGAGGCACAGGACATCATCGAGGTCATCATCAGCATCACTGGTGAGCCTTTCATTGATGTAATTACCCGTTGCCCGCAGTAATCAATCAGTATAGAAGCAGCCAGTTGATTATGCACAAACGCGAATGTACCAATTGGATACGAATTTGAAGAAATTGATGTAATTTGCCCGCGGTTGAAGCGAATCTCTCTCCCGAGCCTCGAGCCAAAAACGAACAATTTCTCCTTATAAGAACGTCCGCTGGAATTCCTTTTTTTCGCAAGTCGATTAATTAGAAGGAAAAAAATGCTGTAGTGGCGTTGTAAGAGTTTGGTGCACCCGATTTGTTACAAGATCCAACGATGACTAGCAGATTCTATTACATAGTATACTCATTAAATCGCTCCGGCAGAAATTCCTATCTATTCCTCTTGACTACATTCTCAACCATATACGTGCCATCGTATTAGAGTGAATGCAACTTTTTTCCATCTTGAGCTATGCTATTGAAACTCTATTTCCGGAAATCCCGACACTCCAACAGTCACGTCTTCTTTTTTTGAAAGAACTTTTTCCGATAATGGAAAGGTGTATATCGTCAATTATTATGATGGGTATATCTATTATTGTCACTGTTTTTTTTTGTGGGTATATAAACTACTCGAATAAAAATGTGATTTTACTCCGTTTGGTAGCTTAAAATTTGCTGTCGTACTAAATTATGATACTTGAACTCTTAAAGGGAATTCACGTGTTTTTTTATTGCGTACTTGAATAGTTAGTGTAGAAGTCATATTTTTTATTTTCCAATTCAGCCAAAATTTAAGCTAATACAAGAGGTAAAATTCCGTGTGATGTCACATCGGTAGTATAATTCAATAACACTGAATCTTTCAACGTTCGTAGGTTTTGAAAAAATAAATTTGAAAAAAAGTGAGATCTAATTAACTTTTGTATGGCTAGTAAATGCACATAAAAATGATAGTTACGAAAAATACAATTTCCCTATTGGCCATTGCAATATGTGCACATCTAGAAATGATCATTTCAGTTTTAAATTGAACTTTGGACCATTGAAATTCGTTAGTTCTTTGCAGTGTCATAACGCTTTGAATATTTAAAAACATAATCTATCTATTCAACACAAAAATTTGTATTTGAATTTTAATGTCTATGCGTAGACGGTCAAACATTCGATACATACAATTACGAAAAGTATCGTAGTCCAGAGGAAATTTTCAAGTAAACCGAGTCTCGCTACGGTTAGTTCAGTTAGTCATCGTAGGGGTTAAAATGCTCGACACGTTACTCTCGAGGCGCAAAGTTGAAACGCACGCAAACTAAGTATGCCGCGCACTTGCTGTGCACAGACGAGGGAGTAGCGGGCTCGGAACCAAACACGGTGTCGCTGCGCCGGGAGATAGCGGTGCTGGACGAGAACGACAACGCCCCGGTGTTCCACGGCCGACCATACGCGGCGCGAGTACCCGAGAGCGCCCGGATCGGGGGCCTCCTCCTCGAGCCCTCCACCATAAGCGTCACCGACCGCGACGGCGGCGTCAACGCGGACGTCAGCGTCGAATGCGTCCCGGCCAGCAGAGACGACGACGCCTGCCGAGTCTTCCACGTCTTCACCCGCAAGGTAATATAGTCCCTCCTTCATCAACTGTACACGCTACACACTCGACTCAGTTGAAAGTTTGAAAACAGTCATTATGAGTAGATATACATACAGAGCAGTTCCAAAATTTACCCCAGCTATTGATATACGAGAAATTATTAGTCTATTCAAACCACATTAATACATAATTAATTTGTGGGAACGAACCGGGTGAATTTTAAATATAAGCATGGAGGAAGGAGTTTGGCTGGATTACGTGACTACTGCCACTACTGGTGTAGCGAATCATTAGACCGAGTCAGTTTTTCTATAGGGTCTGCCAGGAAGGACAGCAGAAGGAAATAACAGACCCAACCAGTCGATCATTACGTGCATAAGGAAGGTGCTACGTATACTTGATTTGTTCTTGATGCCCAAGATTTTGATTCAATTATATAAAATGAAACTCAATAGAGTTGCTACGTGGAAAATGTCAAAATTATCTTGTCCCCCATGATAAGAAATTGATTTTTATTTCGGTACATTTGTTATGTTTGAACATGTAGTGATTGTGGATACCGACATAAAATACCTGCACGAAAAAACGATTGTGGTTCAATCAATGAATGGATGTTTTTTTGTTGTAGCTGGCTGAAGGGAAATACGACGTGCAAATTACTTTAACGCAACCGCTCGATTATGAAAGAAGAAACTCGTATCTCATCAATTTGGTTGCCACGGACGGAGCGAGCGATCCGCTCAAGAGGTTGCAAGCAAAGGCAACCGTTGCTGTCGACGTTCTCGACGTACAGGTAAAGCTTAAGGCGAAAAAAACATTATACTGTTTTAAATTATTTCATTTGGCTTGTAATATCAATTTCTGAATTGAACGAACGATTTTTATCGGTTTATTTTTGTTCAGTTCTTAGCTATGACATTTGTGAACTTTCGCGTGTTTGATAATTCAGCTATTGTCTGTGCGATAAACTTTGATGCTCCCAACTAGACATGAGCAATTATGAGCTCCTAATTGAAAGTATACAGCGTACACAGAGTAAAAAGTATGTCCAATCTAATTATCGTGAATTATTTCTCAAAGAAATCACAACAGGTTAGTGTGGGAACTGAGTATAGTTTTCCTGTTAGCCGTTTAACGCTAATTGATTAAGAATGCTGCCTCAGAACCCGCTCCACATAACTTAACATTTATTTGCCAGCTACTTTTAAAGCGGTCCTAAGAATAACTTAAGCATAATGGCATCACAATCGATTATCTGAAACGTGAATATAACATGAAGCCATCGATCGTTATACTCACTTCTTGAATACAGTGCACCAGATGATAATATGTGCAGAGCATGACATAATCACGTCGTTACATGCTAATGAGTTCTGACGGGATACATTGAGATACTAATGAAATTTCCCATGAAGCATCTCCCAGTCCATTGAACTGGCAAAA
Organism: Aphelinus atriplicis; assembly: GCA_020882685.1. Classification (NCBI taxonomy): domain Eukaryota; kingdom Metazoa; phylum Arthropoda; class Insecta; order Hymenoptera; family Aphelinidae; genus Aphelinus; species Aphelinus atriplicis. The sequence goes on along the minus strand of CM037073.1, from coordinate 90,593,047 downwards.
ATCGTAATTTTACAAATAAAAACTCCATGCTTGCAATTGTCTCACTGTTTTTTTTTCAAACTCAAGATATTTTGAATTGACAAGAAATTGTATTTTGGAATGTATTTGTACGATCCCCTGGGATATTTTCCGCAGGATCAACCACCAACGTTCATAAACGCACCGTACAGTGCAGCATTGCCGGAAAACAGTGCCGAGAACATAACGGTACTGACAGTGCGAGCTCGTGATGGTGATACCGGTCAACCTCGATCACTGCTCCTGGACCTGCAAGGCGAGGACATGGGCTACTTCCGACTGGAGTTTGAGCGCCAAGGTGACCTGAGCATAGGGCGCCTCGTAACTACCAACGTGTCGCTTGATCGCGAGGATCCAAGTATCTTGCAGAACGGCGGCATATACACTTTTGAGGTGAGAGCCACCGAGCTCATTAACAACGAGATTCCCGCGGATACTGCAACTTCTATGGTTACGATTGTCGTCACTGACGTTGACGACATGGTGCCCACTTTCAATGAGGACTTCTTCAATCTTAGGGTATCCGAAGACATCGGCACGGATACACCACTACCTGGTTGGTGACTTTTTCGAAAGAGCTAATCATATCGGAATTGCCATTTATTGTAGAGTCTTGAGAGAATATTTTTTTCCTGAAGGTTTGAATATGCTTGTTACCGACGACGACATGGGGGAAAATGCCAAGTACAAATTAGCTCTGAGAGATGCACCCAACTATCCGGGCGTGAGTGCGGCGTTTGCAATCAGCCCAGAACAAGGCCAAGGACGTGTTCCAATCGTCATAAGAGCAAGAGACTACAACGTCTTGGATTACGACTTACCTGGTAATCGAGAGTTGGAGTTCGAGGTAACGGCTTCGGTGAAAGACGATGTGGTTAGTATAGACTGATGATCAAATATCTTTTCTGCTATTTATTTTTTTCAATAAGGATTCGTATCAATACAAATTTGATGTACAATCGTCATTCTCTTTTCCAAGTTTTGGCCAATTCTTTTTTTCAAAAGTCGGTAAATCAAAAGGAAGTAATATAATAACTGTAAACACACTTTTGTCTTGATGATAATTAATTTTACGTAACTACATCACTTACTCCCAAGAATAAGCTGGGATACAATGCTCTCATTAAGATGAAGGAAAACGTGACTCCTCATCAAGTTATGCAATACTCTTGTCTTGATGTGCGTGCTAATTCGACCGTTATTCTATCAGGTGGCGTTTTCTACGGTGCACCTTCAACTACTGGACGCTAACGACCACAGCCCTAAGTTCTCGCAGAATCTGTATAAGCTGTCGGTGCCGGAGGACGCGGAAATTGGGCGCAAATTTGCAGACGTGAGGGCAAAAGATGCGGATAGCGGTGCGTTTGGAGAGCTTAGTTACAATCTGCGAGGATTCGGCGCTGACCGATTCCGCACCGATCTCAGGAACGGTGGAGTCTACGTAGCCAAGGCACTCGATTACGAAGACCAAAAGTCGTACTCTCTAACGCTGGAGGCGCGGGATGGTGGTGGTAAAGTGTCTACGGTGAACTTGCTGATCGAACTCGAGGACGTCAACGACAACGAGCCGATCTTCGAACAGACCGAGTACTCGAGGATCATCAGGGAGGGGGCGACCAGTTTCGATCCCCAAATGTTTGTCAGAGCAACAGACGCCGACGGACCCCAGCAGGGAAATGGGAAAATCACTTACTCGATCGTTCAACACAATAGCATGACTGACAATGTTTTCAAGGTAATTGTTTTTGACACGTTTAATTTCTATTCGAGTGGAAAGTTCTGGAAATATAACATTTTTATAAAGATAGCTCTATTGTAGGATTCAGACCCGTTAGTTTTGTTCTTTCTCTCTTGCCTACTGTAATGGGATCAGAAAAATTGTAAAATGATAAATGTCGAAAAACTTTTCTCTTCATTTTCTACAGTTTGTGTACGAAACGCCTTTTATTTTGGGAATGGGAAAATACGATTTTCCAGAGTTTAACTTGGTTTTAAACTTTGAACTACTGAAAAGTTTAAACTGTGAAGTGCGATAACTATAAATTTCCAGAATTATATTTGAAAGGAATCACAATGAGCGTATCAGATGCGAAGAATAAAATACTATGTTCAATTACAGATTCACCCTGATACTGGAGAACTCACAATAACAAGCTCTGCACGCTCGAGTGACACTGAACGGGGTATCTACGAGTTAACCATCCGTGCTACGGATGATGGCACACCGACCAAGTATGCCGATACCAGAATTTACGTAAGAGTTGGCGTGCCTGGCAATCAGAAGCCTATCTTTCGAGGCAACTTCAAATCCAACTCACCTGGGCCAAATTCGTACAGAGCTCGGATTCTGGAAAATGCAGCGCCTGGCACGGAGGTTTTACGAGTCATGGCAAATGACCCTGATGGTAGGGACAATCTACTTCAGTATCAGATCAGGTCAGGTGCCAAAGACAACTTCGTAATTAACTCGAGTTCCGGCGTGATCACCATCTCACCTGACGCAAGACTTGACTTGGAGTCAGGTGGAGATACGTACGAGGTTATTGTGTATGCCATTGATTCTGGAACGCCAATCAAAGAAACTGCTACGACTACTGTTACTATTACAATTCTTGACGTGAATAATAAGCCACCGATCTTCTTGAACTCAACTTATCTGGCACATGTTTCGGAAAGAGCTACAGTCGGTAAGATGATTTGATTTTTGTCCGAATTGCAGTTTTTTCCTCAAGCCTTATTATAAATGTAATCGAATCTGTGGTTAATGTTTCAGGCGAACAAATTATCAAAGTAAAAGCTGTAGATCCGGACGCAGATGCTGACGTTGAATATTATATTGTTGAGCCTACAACTGCCATGGACAAAACTGGCGTTGCTCTAAAAAGCAATGTTTACGATTACAAATCTGCGTTTCGGATCAACAGGACGACTGGTGCCATATCCGTGAATAAAGCTCTCGATTACCAAACTGTAGCTGTTGTGATGCTCACAGTTGAAGCAAGAGACTTGAACGCAGTAGTAGATAAGGAAAAGCAAGTCGCTAGGACTGAGGTGACTATATATGTTCAAGCCTTCAGAGATGATAATCCAACGTTCACCAATACTGGCTGGTCAGCAAACAACCCAACGATCAAAATTACAGTACCCGAGGAGCAAGAGTTAGGCACAACGCTACTTATGCTAATGGCAAAAGAACCACAAACTGGGTACTCTATTCAGAGGTTTGAGCTAGTACGTGAAAATGACGAGGAAGCTTACGTTAACGTAGGAGTACAAAGTGGAAACGTTGTTCTGAACAAAAGACTAGATTATGAGTCTTTAGAAGAAAAGGTAAGATTCAAATAGTCGTATCTAATTCAAGTAGTTCAATCCCTGTTATTGAATTGATATAATCCTCATACTTATTCGTTTTAGCTCGTTAAATTCAAGGTTCGTGCGTTGACGAGAGACTACGAAATTACTCGTAGAATGTCAGAAGCTACCGTGATAGTTAGCGTTCAAGATGTCAATGATAACAGCCCAGTGTTTACTCAGGAAGATTACAAAATTGCAGTTCTAGAATCTGATAAGCCTTCAAAAGTCATATTGAACGTGAAAGCAACAGATTTAGATAGTGCGAACACGGAAACAGAAATAAAAAGAGGATATGGAGTAATTAGGTATTCTCTGACTGGAGAAAATGCTAATCTATTCGAGATTGATCCAGTTGGAGGCAGCATTCGAGTGAGTAGTTTTTAAAATTAATGAATCCATGTTTAAGTTTAGAATTCACTCGAATAATGTTCTGAAAAATGTTAAAATGCATGATAACAAATTAATAAATTAGTCAAATAGTCATGCTCAGATCAAAATTTCTGAAATCAACTGATCTTTTAGATTGCACCTAATACTACATTGGACAGAGAAAGACAATCGGTTCTCCGAATGTATGTCATAGCATCTGACGTGCCCGACGGAGGAGCAGAACAGAGAACGGCAAGGGCGCTGGTGACAGTCGACGTCCTCGATGTTAATGATAATTCTCCCATGTTCCCGCAAGATTCTTATACTGCTGTTATACCAGAGAATGCCCCAACCAACATCAGTATTGTTAATATAACGGCTACCGATCCAGACGAAGGCGCTGGTGGTACAATTCATTTCGAGATCATCGATGAAGGCGAAGCAAGTGGTATGATTAACAATCTCATTATCTTCTTATTACAAAGTTGATGCTTCATTTTAAGAAAATTTATAATAAAAATTCTGATTATTCAAACAATAATAAATTGCCAATCGAGTATCATATTTTAAATGAATACATAACAATATACGTACATATATTTTTTCAGGTTTATTAAAAATCAATCACACGACTGGAGAAATATTATCTAAGCGAGAATTGACTGGCAAGGGACGAACGGAACCTTATTTCATGCGAATACGTGCTCAAGATTCAGGCGACCCTCCTCTCTATTCTGACGTTAAGTTGATGTTGTACATAGGAGATGTTGTAAGTAACGATGGAGTACCTCTCTTCATCAGACCCACTCTCGATGAAATAGCTCAAGTTGCTGAAAATTCTACAATTGGCAGTCCGGTATTCCAAGTCGTTGCTTCTGATCCGGATGATCCAAATCTGCCTAATGGCAGGATCACTTTCAAATTCCTTGAAGATGGTAACTTTGGCAGCGATTCAAGTGCTTTCAATATTAACAGCGAGACTGGCCTCATCACAACGAGAAATCTATTAGATCGCGAGAAAAAAGACAGTTATACTCTGATTCTTGTGGCTCAGGATCTTGGAGAACCACCTCAACAGGCGACTAGAATTTTGCAAGTGAAAGTTTTAGATATTGATGACCATAAGCCTCATTTCAAACGGAGTTTTTATAGTCCTCCGATAGAATTCAGTATAAAGGAAGAGCAGCTATTGGGTACGAAAATTGGATATGTACAGGCTATAGATGAGGATATTGGCGAAAATGGTATGATCGATTATGCAATCACTTATGGAAACGAAGCTGGCCTCTTTGCTGTCGAACGTCAAAGTAACAACAGTGCTGTGATCAAATTTGTAAAAAGGCTGGATAGAGAAGAAGCTGAAAAGCATTTGCTGACTATCAAGTGCTTTAAATATTCCTCTCAAAATACAGATGTTGTGCCTAAACCGTACAATAAGCAAGACCCAACAGAGAGACAAGTACTGATAAAGGTCTTAGATATTGACGATAACAGACCACAATTTAAAAAAGAAAATTTTACGATTGGTGTGAGATTAAATGTTCCTATTGATACAAGTCTGATAACATTGGAGGCGCAGGATGCCGATTCAGATGCATTACCTATTAATTACAATATGGGTGAAGTATCTTTCATCTCTTTAGTAGATCAGATGATGTCGAAAAACTCGATACCTCCGCCATTAGCTTTAAATAATAGTACTGGAGAAATCAGAACTACGGGGTCACTCTCTGGTTATGCTGACGGATTCATGGAAGTTCCTGTATCAGCCAACAATTCAATTGTCCCTGGACGAGAAACTAATGTAACGCTGAGAATATTTTTGCTCAGAGACCGAGATATGTTGAAGTTCGTGTTTTCAAAGCCGCCAGTGGAAGTTCGAAAAAAACTCGAAGACTTTGAGAAAGCGGTTCAACAGGCCCTGCTACTGCCAATAACTGTGAACGTCTACGATACACAATTCTATGCAAAGGATGATAATTCTCTAGACTTTTCGTCCACCAGCTCGTGTTTCCAGATGGTCGGGAAGGAATCATATAGTCTGAACGAAATGAAATCCTTACTTACTGATCAAAAGAATGATGAACTCAAAAAGGTGTACAAAAATTTCCACGTTGAGAAGGTACAGAATTGCGCTGCAACCGTTGCTAGAGCTGATACTTCAGTTACACAGAAATGGGTCTTGGTCATCGCAACATTAGTTGGCGTGGCTGCTATATCCGCTAGCTGCACTATTTGTTGCATGCATTCAAAGTGAGTTTAACATTTCTAGAATATTTAATTTCTTTCTATTATACAAACAGAATATTGAAAATTAATTCATTACATATATTCATAATATGAATCGTTCACGAGAGTAAAAATTGCATTATTGATTAGAATGTATTAGTCATATACCTACTTTGGCAAAAATCGAATGGTGAAGTAGAACGATCGTTTAGCTCAAAATACGCCCGAAATTGTTATTCTGTATCATACAAAAATTATTATAATAAGGAATTTTTCACTGTGACTTGCTAATGTATTCTAAATTTTTGATTCATAGATACAAGAAACGAGCAAAACATGCACGACTGCATAGTCATCCTCGGCCGACGCTGAGCTATGTATCTTCAGCTCCTGGCATGATAAGTTCAGGTTCCCACACTACATTAGGACCTGGAACGATTGTTTCTATTGGACCCCACGAAGGCCCGTATGAATGGGGAAATACTCTATACCATCCTAGCACGCTATCAAGGTCGTGAACGACTCGATGCACGTGATGAGCCATACATTTCTTCAAAAGTGAAGGAACAAATCGTGGGAAACTGAATCGAAGGAATCTTTTTCTCGCAAATGATTCATTGTCGAACGTGCCAATGAAACGAAATGCGTGATTTTACACAGTGTTGTGACTGTTGACTGGCATATATCAATGGTGCTAGTAAGGGAAAGTTACTAAAACAAGCGGTTACGTACAAACTTGGTGAAATTAATGGAAACAGTAGATTTTGATACAGGTGAGAAAGAGGTGGTTTACGACTCATGGGAGATTTGTGGCCGAGTGAAGATTAGGTAATAATTGCAAGAGTCGAGAATCATCTTTCGCTTGCGTATCGAACACTATTTTTTTTAACATGCTGCAGTAAGTGGGATTTCATGATCGCAAGAGTGCACGATAATCCCACTTTCCGCAAACAGTTAGAAAAATGTATATTTATTACATGTAGGTATAAATGATCATATTTGAAAGGACGATTCTTGCAAATGGTAGTATTTTTTACCTTAGTAGTTGAGAATGTACTTGTGTATAAAAAAAACGATAGTACGAGAAATTGTACTCTATTTTTTATTTGTAAAATATTAAAGATTTATTATTATATAATGCAGTCTTTTTTATTTCATACAGTTTTACAGTTCCGAACACATATTTTACTCAAATCTGAGTTATTCTATTAATTATAATTCTAAATTGGTTCTGCAATGATAAATACTTATAAAGTTTTTATTCAATAATATTCAGTCAGTTGCAATCAAGCTGTCTGCAAATTGTTGAAATCCTTCAATTGTGTCGATATCTTTAAACGTAGTCACCTGTTCATCCTTCAAAGTAGTAGTTTTTGTTGTAGTTGTTGAAACATCAATTTCAGTAGTAGAATCCATTGCTGCAGTAGACGTCACTTGAAGATCAGAGGAATTTTCACAATCTTTCTCACAACCATTGAATTGTGTCATGGATCCAATCAATTTTTCTGCTTGAGTTTCAGTTATGTCTCTTCTCTGTTCCGGCTCCTCGGACAATAACGAAGTTTCTTCATATCGGATTCTAGACGGTTCCAATTCTTCATCATTAAGTTTAGCTTCTTCGACAGCTGCATGATCAGTCAAGTGTTTTGCTAGCGCATTAAATGGGAATATAATTTTTTCGATCAGTTTTTCTCTTTCATTTGACGCCATCATTTGTGAACGATCAATAACCTCGTGCCTATAACAAACCAACAGTTTTCAAATTCATTGAGAGAAAATGGATGTAAGGAGATACATTTTGAATCAAATAATATTTCTGCAGAAGAATAGAATAGAAAAAGTTTCAAAATATTTTATAACAAAGATTATTTTCGTATTTTGCGATAAATAATTTTTTTTTATAAACAATAAATATAAGAATTACCTAGTGAGTTTAGTTTTCCTTTTTGGGTACAAGTTGAGGTGCAGAGTCATTTGATGTTTTTCATCATCCTCCGGTACTTGATGCTGCAAAGTTTGCCCAGCTAATGCACGAGACGGTTGCGTCTGCAATGTATATGCCTTAGGGTATCTAGCAAGGTATGGTACAAGAGATCGTTTTGCATCGTAATCTTCTATCCCTGCCTGGGGTTTTAGACGTGATGATTTTTTAGTCTGCTCTGTCCCTTCAGTTATTGGATATATATCCAGCATGACACTGAAGGGCTTTGGTTTTCTCTTTTTCCCATAATTGGTCCCGAAAGAACCGTCGCTGTCAAATTGATTTTCACTGAACATAGCGTGTTTATTGAAATTAATTCTTTGATGATATGGATCATAAAATGGATTGTATCTTTGCATTCCCATTGGTGAGAACCTAGAAAACAAAAAACGCCAATAAGAATGTCAATAATTATATAACAATTTACTCAAAAAACTGAGTTATTTCGTACGGATATTAATAACAGTTTTATGCACTATGAATCTAATTATTTCTATCCATCAGTTCTCGAATATTCTATCTCCCGTGTTCAATATATGTATATTTTCTACAGTTGAAATATACTCGATGAATAGAATTAGCGTATATAATAAAAATATAGGCTGTTATGTTATTCTGCTGAGTCAACGAAAAATATAAAACTCACATCTCATGAATGCTTATTTCATCATTCTCTCTCTCGATCGAAGATTGTTCGATCATTACGGTTTTAATTAATTAACATTGTAGAAGACATATTATAATCGGATATGTGGAAAATAAGATTTTCAATTGCGAAAAATGGAATAACACGATTGGAAATGGGAACAGAATACTTATCAACTCAACAGTGTACAGCGAATGATATCTATTGAAAGTTAACATTTAGAATGTATTTTTTTGCTGTCTTATATATCAGCGACTTCCTTAAATTGACTCTGCAATATTGTTCTTCTCATTCATGAAAATTTGTTCATTAATCATTTTCGATTCGTAAAATACACACCTGAAATTAGAAGTCGCCAAAAGATTGACATCGGTTGGATGTTTTGGTTTGTACTGATAAAGTGGATCAGTATTCAAAGCGATTGCATAAGGGGCATGTACTTGTTCTTCTGATCTATCACTGTTAACCGCAACCTCGCCGATATCAGTATGACCAGAGTCAAATTTCTTTGGGTTCATGTAAATTCCGGTAAATTTTATGCCTCGGTTAAGAGTTTCTGGATCATTTGTAAGATATTTGATGATATCTTGTATGTTTCTTGATGGATGTGGGTAACGGTATTGCGTTAGCTGTGGATACTTAAGCCGCTTGAATGAATCAGGATTTGGACCTTTGAGCTCAAATCTAAATGGAGTTGCTTGTTGACCGACATCATCGTCAATTTCTTGAAATCCGTCAAGTTCAGCGAGCTTGTTTCTTTAAAAATAGAATTTGGTTGATATGAAGATTTTTTTTTTTAAATAATGCAAAGATTCATAATGATAAATACAATCAAAATTGAGTATCCAATTGAAATTAAATTAGAGAGTAATTTGAAGGGTAATAAATTTCTTTCTGGTCTCTTCCTTGAAAATAATTTTAATAAATTATGGTGAATAACCAAAAATGTAAACATAATATCTCAAAACGAATTTATTTGCGGCTACCATGTTTAAAATAATTAAGATTCATCATGTATAGATTAAAATCAAAATATCTTAGGTAGTTCTGGGAACCCAGTAACGCACTCCCATTAATCTTCTACCATGAATAATTGTAAAAAAAAATTGAAGGGGAATTGGCGATCTGGTTATACTCATCGTATACCATAAATAGTCTATACATCATTATAAATCATACAAGAAATTCTGTTTACCTCACGCGATAAATTGTAGCATGATTGTCAACCACCTGTTTCTCTAAGGGATCATTTTTATCGTTCCATCGATCCAACATTTTACTGCGAATCTTGAAATTATTCAAATTTTGCGTCCTTGACTCTGGTTCTTCAGTAACCATTCTTTGGTTTCGAGTCTCAACGAATTTCCCTTCAACATTTTCTCTGAACTCCCGATTCTGATCATCATCCGAACGATCTTCTAAAATATCTGACTGATTGTTGTTTACTATGTATATAGTTGGTGGATGGGTTACCGATGATTTTCGTGCTATATTGTTCGGTCTTCTCAAGCTGTTCTGCAGAATGTAAATGTGCTTCGTTTCTTGTTTAATTTTACTACCGATCGTTGCACTAGATGTGAAGTCATACAAGAATATGCCGATCTGAAATCATTGTTTTATTAGATAATGCATTCAATTAACAAACTTCGAATTATGGTAATTGAAAGAAATTTTCCGTAGCTACTTCCACTTTCAAATATGTATTCTAGAATTACTTTCTAAATAAATTGGTATTATTATATTTTGGAATCCAGAGTGTGAGTGTGGAATCGGGTGTTTTGTCAAAACACAGGTAATATGCGTAAGTAACTTTCATCGGTACGATGAGTACGAATTCTCCTCATTAGAATAGTCTGTCTATCAGATCGGGAAATCATGTATGCATGAGAATGTAATAGAACAATACAAAGAAGAAAGCTTGTGATAGTGAACTTTTTTCGAAACTTCACGTCGCATGACACTAGCTGTTCGTGTTAGCTATACCATCAATGTACGTTTACGGTCAATGCACTTGCTAATCACACACGAGATGATTTTCAAAGATGCAGTAAAAACGAACGTGTGCTCGATTCACGGCATAAATCATGTGGTTGTTAAGACTACACGCAGACGCCTTTCCATTACACATCCCAGAGCGGAGCAGCAGTGATTATGATGCACAACCATGGCGCCTTATATGTGGACCACGCGCAGAAATTGCGATTGGAGGTAGCGCAAGTGTGTGGCCAAGCTTGCCGCTTGGTCCACCATGCATGCAAACATTAAGTGCGCGAACCGAGCGAGTTTAGTGAAAACTGTTGACTATTTAGCACGTTCAAGAAGTGTGTGCATGCTATTGCTTTGATAAGATGATTTTTTTTAACTCGTTAGAATTCCAGAATTCACGGGAAAGTTCGAATATAATCTCGGCTGTCTTTATGAATGGAATCCCTAAGAAGACATATGTACTGACATGAGTAGAGTTGATTGTTTTAGCAACAATCGAATGAGAAAAATCTGAAGATAAATAAAGAAATTGATGAAAATTGTAGACAATAATTAGGATATCAAGTTCTCGTTTGATTGAAATAGGATCTACAATAGTGAATTCATAAAGTTACAGCACGAAATAATATTAGTTCGATAACGGTTGTAAAATTGGTTCGGTAATTAATTTCCAAATTTGATACTGGAAACGTAATTTGTAGATAATTTTAAAACATAAAGCTACTCATACTGTGGAGAAAAATGGAATTATTACTTACGTTTGATTATATAATTTTGTCGTTGAATACTTCAATCGTAAATAACTTACCAGTATAACAGATACTACGACCATAATTCCAATCACAAACTTCTTAACAGTAGCTCCGTGAGTATTCGAGTTGTAATAATCACTATGATCAGAGTAAAGACCAAGTTCAGATGTACTGATAGCAGATCTTCGTCCAGTATTGAACATATCTTTCGGAACTTCGAGTTTTAGATTTGCATCCTTGGAAAATTGAATTTCATGTTTTTTATAGTTCTTATTTTAAATTCCGCCGATTCAGTAATATATTCTTACCATTTACATGCAGATTTCGTATTATAACATCTTGAAAAATATTGAGGATAATATATTGATACTATTGATTGAATTTGAATTTATTACAGTACTTTTAATACATTTTCACAGCGATGATGCCTTTCCGATGCATCGTATAAGACTAAGGAGTTATGTTTCGCGCTGAGAGTTTTCACTAACAATCCCACAATTGTGAGGATGCTAGGAGTAGAAGATTTTCTTTGTAAGAGACGGGGGAGGACTAAAATGGAAGGAGAAGCCTGAGAGTTCTGGACTACTTACCACATAGTATACATGTGTTAGAATGGAAGGTACTCTTCTCTCAAATTATTTCAAGTGTGAAAATTGTGAGATGTCTTAATTTTTTTTAACGTATGTGTCTCGCAATTTATTCTAAGATGAAACAAAATAAGTAATATCAATTTTTGTTCCAGAATTGATACTACTTGTTGTGGTTGTTTGCTCGACCACTAATTTTGAAAACTTGACACAGAATTGTTATAATTACGCCTATTTAGAATATTCGCGAAATTCCATAATTTTGATTACAATTTAACTTCGAAAAATATACAAATTAATTATTTACCGAAAAAAGTATTACCGTGATAATGCTGATAATGCTCATTTACTGCATTCCTTAATCTAGCATTAGTTGGATCACTTTTTCAACCATACAATCAAAACTATAAATAGATGGGTAGAGTAAAATAAAAATGATTTTAACATTTCTAGTAAAAAATATTTCTTATTTATTTCATCAATCTTATCAATGTTACGTCCACAACTTTTCTTAGACCATCAGTTGACTCATTTAATACAATAATACTCACTATTGAGTATTTTGGTTCTTTAGTATCAAAAGTAAATCCTATCTTGTAAATCACTGACTTATGTATGTCCACTTATTTTACATACATACATAGATGAAAAATTTTACAAAATAATTACATTAATAGAGGATCAATCTATCTGTACATGAGTATTTTTTAAAAAAATTAAAAAAATTTATCAACAGGCATTTACCCTCTCATAAAATGTTAGATAACAATATGCTATCCTTCGAACTTATTATTTACGGTAATCGAAGGAAATTTCAGGGATGGGATAGTTATATCCTTGGAATGGTTTTGGAGTACTTGGTGGAAGGGTAGGGTATGCCGCTGGCTTACCTGTTGGAGGCCTATAGGTGGTCGTACTTGGAGTGATACTATACACGGGTGAAGGAGGTGGAGGCGCAGTAACCGTCACATACGTTGGCCTGACAGATGATGGAGGAAGATATGGTGGTGGTCTTGGGGTGGAGGGCACTTGAGGGGGAAAGCTTGGCGGTGATGGTGGTTGGTACGGAGGCCTAGATACTGGGGGAGGTGATGAAGGTCTCGGTGGTGGTGGAGGTGGCTTTGTCACTGGAGGTGAGGGAGGTCTAGTATAAGGTTTCTGCGTCACAGGAGGTTGCGTTGGTGGTACTGGAGGCAGGTATGTTGATGATTGGTAAGGAGGTCTAGTTGGAGGCTGAGTTGGTGGGGGAGGTGGTCTGGTGTACGGCTTCTGGGTTACCGGCGATTGAGTTGGTGGTGGCCTGTACGGGGGTTGCGTTACGGGAGGCCGCGTTGGAGATACCGGAGGCAGATATGTTGATGATTGGTAAGGCGGTCTAGTTGGAGGCAGAGTTGGTGGGGGAGGTGGTCTGGTGTACGGCTTCTGGGTTACCGGCGATTGAGTTGGTGGTGGCCTGTACGGGGGTTGCGTTACGGGAGGCCGCGTTGGAGATACCGGAGGCAGATATGTTGATGATTGGTAAGGCGGTCTAGTTGGAGGCTGAGTTGGTGGGGGAGGTGGTCTGGTGTACGGCTTCTGGGTTACCGGCGACTGAGTTGGTGGAGGCCTGTACGGGGGTTGCGTTACGGGAGGCCGCGTTGGGGATACCGGAGGTAGATAAGTTGATGATTGATAAGGCGGTCTAGTTGGAGGCTGAGTTGGTGGGGGAGGTGGTCTGGTGTAAGGCTTCTGGGTTACCGGCGACTGAGTTGGTGGTGGCCTGTAAGGGGGTTGCGTCGTGGGAGGCTGCGTTGGAGGAGCCGGAGGTAGATAACTCGATGGTTGGTAAGGTGGTCTGGTTGGTGGTGGGGGTGGTCTCGTATAAGGCTTTTGTGTTATCGGCGGCTGAGTTGGCGATGGTCTGTATGGAGGTGGCGTCACTGGTGGCTGCGTCGGTGATGGCCTGTAAGGTGGTGGAGTTACCGGAGGCTGAGTTGATGACGGCCTGTACGGAGGTCGCGTCACAGGTGGCTGTGTTGGAGATACCGGAGGCAAGTAAGTTGATGATTGGTAGGGTGGTCTAGTTGGAGGCTGAGTTGGTGGAGGAGGTGGTCTCGTGTAAGGCTTCTGTGTTACTGGTGGCTGAGTTGGCGATGGTCTATATGGAGGAGGTGTTACCGGCGGCTGTGTTGGTGATGGCCTGTAAGGTGGTGGAGTCACTGGCGGCTGAGTTGGTGGTGATGGTGGCAAATACGTTGACGACTGATATGGTGGTCGGGTCGTCGGAGGTCTCGTTGGTGGTGGTGGTGGTGGTCGAGTATAAGGTTTTTGCGTCACTGGTGGCCGTGTCGGTACCGGAGGAAAGTACGGTTGAGATGGAGTTGGAGGTGGTGATGGTGGTCTAGTAGGAGGTGGTCTTGTATAAGCAATCTGTGTTGATGGTGGTGGGGGTTGAGTTGTAGACTGAATTGGTGGGAATGTAAACTGTGGTTGAGGTTTGGGATAATTGTACCCAGTGCTCGATGGTGGTGGTCGTGGAGTTGTTGGAGAAGGAGGAGGTCGTGTAACCACAGGTGGCGGTGGACGCGTCACTACCGGAGGAGGCGGTGGACGCGTAACTACCGGAGGAGGTGGTGGACGCGTCACTACCGGAGGAGGTGGTGGACGCGTCACTACCGGAGGAGGTGGTGGGCGAGTCACTACCGGAGGTGGTGGTGGGCGAGTTTGTGGTTGTGGTTGAGGAGGTACATAAGGTTTCTGAGTTACAGGTGGAGGTACATATGGTGGTCGGGTGGTGGATGGATAAGTGTTGAATGGAGGATTTGGTTTAGGATAAGAATATCCTGGCGTTGAAGGTTGGGGGGGCTTTGGGGTTACTGTTGGTGGAGGTCTCGTTGTCGGTGGTGGTGGACGAGTTTGTGGTTGTGGTTGAGGAGGTACATAAGGTTTCTGAGTCACAGGAGGAGGTACATACGGTGGTCGGGTACTTGATGGATATGTGTTGAAGGGGGGATTTGGTTTAGGATAAGAATATCCTGGAGTTGAAGGTTGGGGAGGCTTTGGGGTCACTGTTGGTGGAGGTCTTGAAGACGGTGGTGGTGGACGAGTTTGTGGTTGTGGTTGAGGGGGTACATAAGGTTTCTGAGTCACAGGAGGAGGCACATATGGTGGTCGAGTGGTTGATGGATAAGTGTTGAATGGAGGATTAGGTTTAGGATAAGTATATCCAGGAGTTGAAGGTTGCAATGGCTTAGGTGTCACAGGTGGTGGGGGTCGAGTCTGAATAGGCGGTGGTGGTCTAGGAGTTGTTGGTTGAGGACGTGGACGCTGTGGTCGAGTTTGAAACTGTGGTGTTGATGGATACTGCGGCTGTGGCACTGTAAATGGATTTTGTGGTTTCGGATAATTGTATCCATCAGGTTGTGGTTGTGGAGCTGGTTGATATATCGGAGATACATATTTTGGCGTAGATGGTGCTGGTGGTAGAGTAGGTTTTGGTTGTGGAGATGGTGTTGGCCTGGGTTGAGGTACTTGCTGTGGCACTGGTACTCTTATTGGTTCTTGCGGCACAGCAGGAACTAATGATGGCTGCGGCTTAGGTTCAAGTACAACTATAGTGTTCTGAGGTGCTGGCGTTGGCTTTGGTAGAGGAGCTCTAGTAGGAGCAGGCGCAATAGGTACATACGTCTGCTGCGGAATCGGTTGTGGTTTTGGTGGTGCTTTACTGTGATTTTAAAAAAATATGTATTTATTTATTAACTCACAATGATGATTTAGATGAGCATTACGAACTTACGGTGGGAAAGTAAATGCCTTGTTTGGAGCTGGATAATCGTAACCTTGGAAGTTTCCATAGTTCGTATCATCTATAGCTCTTGCATTGCGTTCACCTGCATACCCTGAAGCAATAACCGCCACTAATGTGGCAGTCCACAAAAGCTTGAACTGAAAAAAATTAATTCAATCAAATTATATTCAAGTCTCTGCATCATGAATATACATTGATATTGATGTGATGTTATATCAATTTCGAGTTTCAAATCAACTTTTTTATATCACTCTGCTTATCGTTGGTAATCGAAGCTCACTTCAAACCTTTCTACTGGTTAGAAATCTTGCTATCAATATTTGCATCAAATATCTCAAAAATAGTCACACAGAGTTGCTATGAGACACGTTTCGAAAAGGATAATCTTACATAACTTGTAAACACATAATGAGCAAATAACCTGAACAATATAATGTCTAAGTAAAGTGAATATTTCAATAAACATATTTCTATAAATTATGTTTGAAATCATCTTTCTATCGAAATTCAACCTGACATCAATGTATTATGAATAATATTACGAAAGAATCAATATTACTTCCAAAGAAATATTTTGAAAAGTAAAGTATGTTTTTAAGTATGATTTTATTTTTCGTTGTGAAGAGTTTTTCGCTCAAGGGCAGTTGCCATGGTAATAACATAAAACTATCGTTTAAAAGCTAAACTAAATCATGTACTACTTCTTGTTTACGACAGTATCGGCTTAGTGTGCAAAAATGAACTCAACATCCACAAAACATGGCCAAAAATGCGTACTTCATTCCGTCTATGACAAAATAAAATTTTAGTCATTATGATCATAATTTTCATAATTATGTAAGTGTTTGGATATATACTTGTTTCTCAGTGTAAGTAAATACTAAAATCATTATATATATATTAAAATTTTGAACTGGACTTTATATAATCATGGTAAAACTAATATTTTATCAATGTCAAGTAGGAAGATTGAATATACATTATTTTATCACATTACCCTTATTTTATAATTTTTACACATCATAGTCATAAACGGAATTATGATTGATGAAACTTGATCGAGCTTGTTCAAACCAATCTCATCCATAAAATCCACTTTTTTCAAATCTCTCTACTACTTAGATATAGTATCGAAAACATCTCAATTCTATGAATCGTAGAAGAAAATTCAAACGTTATTCTTGTTTACTTTATTGACTTTATTTTTTGTCATCTTCTTCTTCTTCTTTTTCTTGGCTATGGTTCGAGACCGTCACGCCATCACCGGGTGTAGTTATTTTTTGTCTGTATATTAAAACAAGCTCGCCACATTTGAAATCTCATAAAACTTTCAATTCAGAATGTGTAAAATGAGATATGATATCGTATTGGTGTACAATATCCCATTATGTAAGAGAGTTTTGAAAATTTATTATTTTCCAAATAATCGTGATTTCGAAATAAAGTTTGTCGAGACATTTTTAATGATTTACAGAGATCATTTCATTATGAGCAAAAGCTTTATGATTAATTCAATAAATTCAGACCTATTTTAATTCATTGCAATGGAAAAAAAAAAAAAAAAAGAAATAAGAAATGAGTGAATGAATAGAAATTTAATTTCATGTTCTTGCG
Source organism: Aphelinus atriplicis (assembly GCA_020882685.1). Lineage (NCBI taxonomy): Eukaryota > Metazoa > Arthropoda > Insecta > Hymenoptera > Aphelinidae > Aphelinus > Aphelinus atriplicis. Next base: position 90,575,724 of record CM037073.1, on the reverse strand, counting down.
AAAGGACGCGGGTCATCTTGTATCTGTCGACCAATTCTACCGGAGGCTCTTTCTTACATAATGGTTCCTTTGGGTGATTATAACACCGATAAACCAAGCAAAGCCTGATTTCAAAAAAGATACTTTCATATACTCAATTAAGCTTACAAAAACAATGCGTCTCTATTTTTGTTTTCTGATATAGTCAATCAAAATTTTTTCTGTTTTTCAAGTTTATAAGGCCTATAAGAAAAAGTCAACATGAAATCAATATTTCTTATCCGTAGAAGACACCTTCCCTTCTCAAGGCTGGTTAATAGATATTACAGCATCATGAGAGATGCAAATGATGAATCGCGCTGAAGCGATAAACTTTAACGGCAGTGTTGCTATGAAACTTGGAAAGATGTTTAAGAAAGAGTATACATGACCATAGAGTCTGCAAGAAATCGAAAGTTGTTTTCTATTTTATTCGAAATGAAAGAATCTTCTAACTATCCTCTCCTAGCAATTTTGACCTTCGCCGGATCATTTCGATGCTATATCGCATTTTAGTCAATTTTATACGATTCTATAATCTTGATCTTGAAGAAAAAATTATTAAATATTCAAGAGAAATAATCAAATTGATAAATCGTTCCTATTGTCCATTATCAGGACTTTGACAATTTCCAAAATCATTAGTAAATGAAAAATTACCCTAAAATCACAACTTTTATTATTGTTTTAAAATGTTTCGTATATTCTATTGATCCAATATTGTTTTGAATCAGATATTTTCAATTGAAAGTTTGTTTAGCATTCATTTAGGTTTTGTGATTGAACGAGATTCTCCATTCTATGACTTTATGAATGTAGTGTTAGATAAACACAAATAAACTTAAACCATGTTGTTTCGAATATCAATGTACATTTATAATGAGCATGGAGTCACTGTTTAATAGATGATGCTAAGTACACTTTTTAATTAAACTACTTTTTTGAGCCTCATTATAAGTCAGGAATGTTGAAACTTGCGGATTCAAGATTAAATTGTAATCTTTCAATCAAATTGAGCATTGATATTTCCATTTTATGTCATGGGAAGTCATCGGAAAAACTCAATAAGTCAGTTAAATCTTGAACATGATGAAAACGTTTGCGCGTATCATGTATACAACTTCATATATTTTAACTATAGTATGATCATTGAAAACTTCTCAGTAAAACGAGTGAAAGATATTCAATGAAAAAAATTCGTTAAATGATAGTTTTTGTATATTTTATTACGTGAGTTGAATCAGAGAGATTATCAAAATTTGAGTAGTAACCTGATGTGCAGTACCTGTAGTTTCCTGATGTGCCAGAACAATGGTTTTTATGGCATTTAATCAGTAAATTCTTAACAATTTATTGTACCAAATATCTATAAAATTATCAATAAATACTTATTTACTTATAGTAGAATTAACAGAATGCTGATGAACGTTATATTATACTTATTAAATATAGTCACTAAATATAAATTACTACTGAATGTACAGAAACTGTTTCCAAAATTATGCATTAATACAACTTTTCCATAAAATAATAAAATTAACTGGTAACATACTGCATCTTATGCAATTGGAGTTCTGGCACTATTGATAAATAAACAACTCAGATTTTGTCTCACCATTCATAAGAATCAAAGTTTTCTAATCCCCAGCAATATTGATTATAACTGTACAATTCATCTTATATTTCCAAAACACTATTTGAAACTTGCTCGAAAACTTGCTGGTAACATACTGCATCTTATGCAATTGGAGTTCTGGCACTATTGATAAATAATCAACTCAGATTTTGTCTCACCATTTATAAGAATCAAAGTTTTCTAATCCCCAGCAATATTGATTATAACTGTACAAGTCATCTTATATTTCCAAAAAACTATTTGAAACTTGCTCGAAAATGATGAAAAATCAAAGAAGTCCATACGCTTTTTAACAGATCAAAATAAAATAATCACGTGTTTTCCCCACTTGTATTTATTCTTAATGACTTTTAAACGCATCTTCTGCTCATCTCTTGCACAACGAACTTCGATCAAGTTACTCAGTAAATTAAGCCGGATTTTTTTTAATTTGAAATAGAGGGAGAGGATTCGTTTCATTTCGTGGAAACTAAACCGTATCTCGAACTCTTTGACAGAAACAATAAAAGTTGATTGTATTCTTGATTATTCATTATAAAACAAAAGAAGCATAACAGAATAACAGACCCGAAAGAGAAGTAGATAATCCACACGAGCAGTAAGAAGTTACAAACGAAACAGCACAGCAGAATGCACTCAGTGACAGTCTGCAATTGCATCAAAATAGTGAACACACTGTCGAGATCCATGAAAATCGATGGTACCGCAATGATTCACCACAAAAAAAAGGCAACGTTCCGTAAGTAGCAAAAGGTAACCTTGCAACAACGCTCGGGGGGCCCGCTAAGCAACTTTCAAATGTCTCTCATGCGAAGATGAAAGTCATAACACTAACGAATGCGAAACGATACATTGCGAAACTGGTAAATCACGCTCGCGCGTGAGACCCGTCTGAGGAGGCTCCGTTGGCAGATCACAATTGACACCTGTGTATCCGATGTTCACTGGTTGCTCTAGCATCCGGAAGCGAAGCACTTGCGAGCAGCGGCGACGAGCAGAGAAGAGCCATAGAGCTGATAGAGATAGGGCGTAGGGCGAGCGCCGGCCTAGTGTCACTCGGCCCGGCTAACTCAACTTACCATTGTTCCGCGCTCACTCGATCACTGGCTCGCACGCTCGGGACGACGAGGCGGCTCTTAAACTAACACATGACTCGCGGGATCGGGCGTCCCGTGAGTTGTTAACTTCTCCGTGAACCCGGCCGATGGAGCATTTATAGGATTCACCCGGCGTCGCTGGAGGTGGGGGTCGCGCCACGCGAGGATGCTGTAACTCCCGGCAGCCGCCTCGCCTACGTGCGACCGCGACAGACGCACCTCCACCTCCTCCCGAGCGAACGCGCCAGGGAGAGAGAAAGAAAGAGAGCGAGAGAGGGAGGCGAGGCGTCGGAGAAAGAAGAAGGTAAGAGTGACCATCTCCAGTCGTGAAGACCAGCCGAAGCGAGAAAGAGACAGATAGATAGGCAGAGACAGAGCGAGAGAGAAAGGACGGACACCCGCAAAACGCCGACAACGCATGTCTCTTGGACGCGCGCACGTGCTACCTACCTACCCTCTCTCTTCCTCCGATTCGATTCTTCGCCGCTCTTGAATTCTAATCGTCGTGGAAAGACAGAATCCTATCGGAATACATACTATAACGCGTCTGGGATATGCACTCACTCGAAATCATGGTCAACGCTATTTTGGTAGCAGTTAATTCCAACCGATCTGGTTATCTTCGCGCACGGCAGGACCCCCATTCATCTCTGTTTCGTGCTAAAGAAAACAGCTCTCGATTTTCAATGTGCCTGCAAGAGACTAGTTCGAGTTCGTATAGTGAAAGACAACTTTTATGGTTCATGTAATCTCGTCTAGTGATAAGGGACTTTCAAAAGGTAGCTAGGATCCATTTAGTCGAGAGGGAGAATAGAAAAACAAGAGAATACAAATACTAATATGTTTCGAGATCTTTTCGAGACACAAAGGCCCAGTAGACTAGTTTCTAAGAATCTGTCGTGTTATCTGCTTTCGCTTTAATATATTACCTTGCATGTAAGAACATAAAAACAAAAAGGATATAATCTGCGACTTCTGTGAGGTACAGTGTGTACGGTGTTTCTAAAATATATTTTCGTACAGGGTGCGATTAACACCTGAACATAAATTAGAGCCATTTGACAAAGTATTATGCAATCCCTTAGAAATCTCTCTCTTTAGCATACGTATACCATTTTGGGGAAAAATCCCAAACTAATTATTTCCATGTGTTTATGTCCATCCTTGGGAGCATGACATTTGCTTTTGAATTTGCTCATTAAATCTTTGAGTTTAATGAATAAATAATTCGGATACTGTGATAGAGTAGCTATCATGTACTACATATTTCATTATTATGACAAATTCAACATATTGAGAGTAAGAAAAACGATTATTCCCATCAATTATCAAGTAACGTTTTTGTAACTTCTTTGTAACGATCGAAAAAGCAGAAGTACATCACAATCTGATTTGAGTCTTTTTTAATTTATGCATTCAACACTCAATACAATTTCGGCCATTGATTAGTTTATGGTTTCTTGAAACACCATTAGGCATGAAAAACAATTCTTATAATCCCCAATTATTGTTATCATATGAACTGATTCTGATAATTCCATATGAATTGTTTCACATGGAGTATTTTAATATTTCAACAATATAATATATCCACTTCAAAAAATTCCACAAGTATATTACGAACAAAATTTAATGGTTTTGGACTGACAAAGAATACCTCCAGAAAATAAGCATCGACCTTCAATAATAATTATTGGAAATCGAATCCTCTCGGCCTTCTTCTCTTGAGCATCCTTCTGATATGTTGGAAGATCATCCACTCGCATCTTTAAAACTTTCATGCAATTTTGTCAGGGTCGATGAGCCAGAAACTTGTTACCGTGATTATTATTGTTAGTATTATATTTTTCATGATTATCACAGAATATTCGAAATTAAATTGGTATCCATAAAATTGAATCAAGAACTAGATAATGGATAATCTGGTATTGGACCAGATTTTAGAAACATGATGAGTTTGTACAATCAAAATTATAACATATATTATTGATTGAAAATGAAGAATATGATTTGTCAGTTAAAGATAAAATGACTTTTGTTTGTCAGTTTTCTCAAATATAAGTTCAAAGTCATATATTACACTAATAAAAATGATCTGGAATTATATTCCATGAATATTAGAACAAATCAGATACTGAATTGCGTAGAGATATGTATTTCGCAAACATATGTATCTTCTATATGCAATTACATCCTGATATTAATTGTGGTGTCATGAATGAATAGATCTTCAACTTTACTTACAACGATTAATTAAAAGTAATTGTTCTCTACCGTAGAAAATAACTCTGTATAACATAGAGTAGCATTTGAATATTACGTTTACCAACTAATAGAACAATGTTCTTTTCTCATGGTGAGTTTAATTTATCTCTTCTGAGTATTCAGACTTCTCACTCGGTAATTATAGAATGCAATATAAATAGATTCAGATCAACAAACTGTCATTTTATAGGAATATTTATGTACGAATAGATATTTCAAATATGAATGGTTTCATGATTTTCCTATTCTACTTCAAATAGCAAATCCGACAATTCAAAATTAAAAACTTATTGTTTTCCATTAAATATTGTTAAAAAAACTATGCAAGCATCCATTTGAATAATTATCAGTTAAACATGTTAACAGTTTAGCATAACATATTATCGACACGCATAACGATGATACCGTTTGTATAGTAGACCACTCAGTGAGAGTAAGGATGCTGAATTATTTTCATTTTTTCACACGTACATTGGATGTGAGAAACGAGAATTTTTTTATCGAAAATATTTATTTTAATCAAACAATTATTGTAGCAAATTCATTCTTACATCAGATTTTATTTAATTCATCTACATAATGAATCAAAGATCAGTAAGAAGGAACATTTTTATGTTGAGTAGAGAATCATAAAAATGTCTAACGAAAAATCAGTGTTATCGGATTGCAGGTGACGTTTTAGTGCGACAACAAATCGTATCTACTTGATAAAATATTTCTCGATTTTTTATTTATAAGATGTTTATTGGCCTTTTCTTTATTTATCATAAAAGTTTATCGACCTCGTGTAGATACTTCACTCTTTAACGTTTGCTCATCACGCAATTGAACAAGAGTGTATCCATTCAAGTTCAAGGTGCCTATAAAGAATGAGTTGCAGTGAATGAGGTAAAGTGACGGATGTTTCCGATCGCCACGATAAAGTTGTGGATAATTAGAAGTAGAATGAATTTATTTTGAAATTTTATTAATTAAACAGTCTAAGAATATTCAAATCCTTATGAGTTTATATGCCTGAATGTATTTCATTTGAGTTAATTCTATCAAAAGCTTCTATACAATCCAAAAATAAATGCAAAACTGTATTTAAACTCAGTACACTGAGAGCAGTTTATAGTTGGGTGAACTATAAATCTACTATAAATATAGTTCTGTTTTGACCCAGCTATGAGATATTGTGAATTCCACTATACAAATTTCACTGATGTATACCATGTAAATAGTATTATTTATACTATATTTAAATTAGATTTTACTCTATATATATATAGTCCTTTTATTTATAGTAGATATGATTGAGTGGACACAATTGACTATACTTGTGGTTCATTAAACAATAGTTACTGATGGATGAATAATAATCAAATAGTAATTGAGCATTGTTGAAAAAACTATAAAACATGAGGGTTATTTACACAAATAAAGTTAATTTAAAGATATTTATAGTAGATTCTTCTATAATTTCGTTTACTATATCATATAGTAGGTTCCGATAAGGGAATTTTTCTCAGTGTATAGAATCTATTGAATAAAGGTAATACATGAAATATGCCTTCATCAAATTTTTAATATTCCACCTATCAGTTCTCATAAATATTGGAAATGGTTTCATTGTTTGCTGGAGATAGAAAAAATAGTCTCGCACAACTGGGTACCCTTTTACAATTTATTCTTAATTTATTTTTTAATAATTCGAACGCAAACATTTTTATACAGCCGTGAACCTGTATTAGAAGATTACACGTACATGGGTAATCTGTTCATCTGTTATAACTGCAAAGAGCTGTTATATAGCTCATGGTGCTCAATGTAGTTGAGTACTTGATATTTCTCATTATATACTTGTTAACTATTTAGCTATATATAGTAAAAAAATCGGAAGATTTGGCAGTCATTTACATACAAAAATTAAACTCATACAGTTTAGTTTGATAACGTTGTCTAGCCAAACGAGAGTCTATGCTTATAATTCCGGCTCTGATGACGAAACATCGAAAAAATGGGCTACTGCGGTAACAGAGCGGATTCGTGAATAATATTGATTGCGGTTGCGGTTCTCGTATAAAATCCAGAGAGGTGAGCTGGTCGGCCATTCGCTTGTCCTGCTCATCTTCTAAACTTGATTTTATTGGCCTTGAGCCACTGATTTCTTCGAAAAGTCTTTAACAAGGACGTTCACAAAACTTAATCTTCAGTGGATTCCTCGGTATTTTTTTGTCAGACTGCCCATTTTTTTCAACTTCCTCTTAAATAAATCGGCTATTTCATGAAACTATCTCCTGTGTATGCAGTTTGGATGTATTGATTTGCTTTCTTATCTTGATTTATTATACTATTTTGATTTTATCAAATTGTTCATAAATAAATTAGTAAGAAGAGTGAACACACTTTTATGTTGGTTTGAAAAAAAATATTGTAGAGGAGTTTTTTAAAAATACTATTTTACACAGAAGGCAAAAAATAATAGTTTTCGTGAGACGGAAATAACTCGAACGTCCCTTTTTAAAAGAATGAGTTGATTGTTTATACATGATAACATCACATTCCTACGAAGAGAGGTTCGAAAAAGCTCCTGCCGTGATAATTATTTTCATCTTTTTAGTGTATCAAATGAAATCAAGTTTCCATTAAATTGTGAAATTTGGTGTAGGAAGTTATCAAAAACATTCTTCAACTAATTTTCACGTCAAGCAGATTTTTCTTTATGAACACAGATACAATTTTTGTAAATGTTTGAACGGGAAATTATTCATTCAAATTTCTCAGTCATCATTACTTGAGATACAAGATAACTTGTCTATTTTATAAACAAACTTTCTGCGGTTAAGCAATAATGTTTGTGAAATTATGATTTTTGTATATAATATTTCTAACCTTTTACGATGAATTGATCAATTTTTCTGAATGATTATCTATCTGGTCAGTTGGATGAGCTACTCTACAGCCTTAATCGCGTGTTAAATTTTTCTTCGAACAATTGACAATATTTCGGGGTTTTGGTCGTCAACCTTACTATTTTGGAACAGAATAATTTGTAATCTGAATTCTTATTAGATTTTAGAAGCATTCGTGATTTAGATTGCAAATTTCCGAATAACCTTAATATGTTCAAAGTTGATGATAATCATTTGAAGTTAACAGCTTCATAAAAATCCACGACTCAATCGAAATTATGAAAAATCTACGGTATATTAATAATCCACTCTGACTTTCTTCGGTCTGATAGAAGAGTCCAAGATAGATTGTCCCAAAAACAATAGGAGCGCGGTTCTAAGTGGGATAAAATGTGATACCTAGGATTGACAGTGCAGATGTCGATATACGATTATTTCATGGTGTCGACATTAAGTTTGCGGGAGCGTGTAATAGATATATGAAGGTGAAAAAATCATTGAAATTAACATCAAGGATCGGCTGAACAGGTTCAACGGCAGGAATTTTTTATTTAGAAAAATGAAATTACAAAAGGTAAATAAAGAGTATCATGCCAGTACATAGCGAAGAGTTGAGATCTTTTGCTTCGTCAATGTAATCGGACTGCAGCCGAAGCATATTAGGTAGATAATGATTTGGATGAATAAAATTATCGGTCTTTCCGATACCTCAGTTAAAGATAGTAGCCATGACCAAATCCATAGTAAGGATAACCTATGAAAAGATGTTCATTCAAATAGATAATTATTCGCTCGAGATGAGATAATATCTAGATTCTCAACTCGTCATTTTTTTTCAAAACTGTGATCATTTTCTCACCATACATGACATTACAAAAATGCTTTGAATTCTTACCGTAGCCATATCCATAGCCAGATCCGTACCCGAAGTACGGATATCGAGAGTAGCCACCATAGTAACCGCCGAGACCATAACCTAAACCATAACCGTAGCCTCCTAAACCGTATCCACCATAGGCTCCTAAACCATATCCACCATAACCACCGTAGCCACCGTAGCCACTGTAGCCTAAACCTAAATATCCAGGCTTTGCAGATGCCACTGACAGCAGAGCGACCAGGACCAATGATATGAGCTACATGAATCAAAATAAATTAATTGGATCACAATGTTATTTTTATACGAGTCAATAAAAAAAATGTATTTTCATCACTTGTATCGAAAAGTTGGAAAAGTTGATAATTAAACCTTAGTTTTCAATACTCATGATAGAAAAACTGTTCAATGTAAGGATCAAAGATGATTTTAGGCTCGTGCGATTATCAGTCTAGTTTCGCTCAAGCGGCAAACCTCACTCAAGCCTAGAATTCATCTTATGCATTAGTGTCGAAATGTACTATTTCGTCACAGTAGGCGTAATCTTCTAAGGTATTGTTTTGTGAGTGGGAAGTTTATTTTTACGCACTAGGGCCGTTACAACGATAACCAAGCAGGAGTACGCGTTGTTAACTTCTCTCAAGCGTCAAATTCTTTATACTCAAAAACAAGATCAGAAGCATACTCTACGCTTAGTATGACAAAAAATTATGTTCGCACCATAGGCGTAGGGTGCTACTTAGTCCCATAGGTAAACGTATTCCGCGGATCTGAAGTTACACTTTACGCCCTTGGTACAAAAATAACTATATAATAACAACATGAAATTTTCAAATGTGCATGACGTTACTTAATTATCGATGGATTATTATAAGAAAGTGTTCTGCAGCCGGGCAATATTTTGGCAAGTTTGGTATAAACATTGACAACCTATACGAAGCGACTTGGAATAGTTAAGTATCTAAATACGATATACAAAGATTTATTTCGCGGAACACCCAAATACCGCCGTTAAAGAATGAATTTGAATACCAAGCTAAAACTCTTAATGATACGAAGAAAAGTATGTAGTTCCATAGTCTCGGGACCAAACCTTCTCGTTAATCTTACCGATCAGTTATCCCAGTGAACTTCGGCATCGGAAACGCGCCATTCGAACTCGATAGATTCGTACCAACAGTCGAACACAGGCTAATTCACCCCGAAACCCGCGACAGTATCAGATTGCAATCAAATGAAACGACTCACGAGCTTAGCGCAGGCCATGTTTCAGTTGGGGGGGTTGGGGATGCGTGTGTGTCGCGTCTCGCACTGTCCGGCGGCACTAGTATGTTTAACGAGCGAGTGTCGAGCTCTTCTTATAAAGAAGCCGCGAAGGAAGGAAAGACAAAAGGGACGCGCTGATCGTTAGCGTCGCGTCGAGTGTCCTCGTGCGTATTCTCGCTAATAATACAACGCATTGTCTAACATGCTCGAGCGGACAGCGGCTCATTGCGAAATCAGCGTGAGGGTCGCTCGCACACGCACTTCATTGAGAGACAACCTGCCGAGTTAATAAGACAGGGTATATAAAAAATAAGTCCCTCCTGTACATGCGTATATCCGTGCGCGATTCGACCGCGCGCGCCGTATCAGCTGATGACATAACCTCGAAATGATTCATCCTCCGGTATAACCAGGTCTCCCTGTATACAACTCTGGTAGCGATCCGTTCGGCTACTGTTACAATGTCAAATATAATATCGACTTTCTTCGATCAGCTTCGTTTAATTGCATCTCATGCGCACCGTCTGATACTATATATTTATATGTACGCGAATTTTCACAGGTACAGAGCCTGAAGTACGGAGGGGATACCGATACAATCCGACTCGCGGCTAGTACGATAGAATTAGCATCCAAAAGCCCTGTTTCACTAAAAAAATAACCACAGAATTCTGAAAGCACTAGGGTGTAGATTGGCTCTTCAAAATCAAGTGGTCAATTTTAGAGACGGTTCCTCCCTCTGTGAACTTTGGCTTAAAAAATCAATCTTGCTAATATCTACAAATTTCATTTAAAACTTTTTTTCAGAAAATCGTTAACTTTTCCGCGATAGGAAAAAAACCTCATTTTCCGACTGTTGCCAATTTTTTAAACATTGCAGTGGGAGAAACCGTCTACAAAATTGACCACTTGATTCTGAAGAGCCAATCTACACCCTAGTGCTTTCAAAATTCTGTGGTTATTTTTTTTTGCGCTCACAATCTAAATCTGCTCTACTACGCACCAGTATAGAACGTTCGGATGCGAGGGTTCACGGGGAGGGTCAATGCGGCGGCTAATCATTGAGTTGCAGTTGTCTCGGTGATTATAACAGGCAGCGACCTCCGCCGCGGGGGAGGAGGGTCCGCGGACTTGGTGACCCTATGCATGATACACGCCGACGCGCAGCAGCTCCGTCGCTCACCCGGCAATCACGATCGGCCGCCGCTAATCATATTCATGTAGCGGCGAGCCGATCTGCCGCGCGCGGCTTAAATTATTACATATGCAACGTTGCGTAAGCAGCAGGCGTTGCGACACCAGAGAGCAGCTGCGCGACGGTAAGGTGAAATGCCTATATACACCCACGAAGCCGCCGCGCTGCACCGCCTCGCGCAGCGGCCCGTCGATCAAAGCACGCGCGCCGTCCGGATTTGTAGCGCTGATTCCAACTGGAATACGCTGCCGGATTGATTGATCGGCTCTCTCGCGCGGCGCTGATTCACGCGAGCCACCCCAACACGGCCGTTGTCGCGTTCAGCTTGCTTTACCGCAGAGATGCGATGTTGATTGTTTTTAATACATGTGTTCCGGCGCTCGCGACGAAGCTTTTGACTTTGTGTATACTCGTATGTGTATACGTGGTTTCTCCGGCCGATCTTCACTCGAGACCTACTTATAAATTGCGTTTCTCGCTGTATATACCTGTACCGTCGTGCGTCGGACAATTTTATTGTCAACGGAAAATTAGTCGGGCGTGTTCAGGATTGGCTCGCCTTTACAATCATGTGAATAATCCTTGCTACTTGTGTGATACAAAGTTATAAATCATTTCTTCGTTTGATTTTGTTCATTGCAGCTCGCAAGCATGATTCAATGCTACAATTTTTGCGTGGAACTTTTGTACAAGCATGAAATTACCATTTTCCTGATTTCAAACGAATGAAAGAGAAAGTTCATTGTGCTTTTTTTCTTTATTAATGTTTCATCAATCAACTAAGCTCTCGGCATCTCCTTCGATCAGAGAAGAGGCGGAGAGATGGAGGAAAAGAGTGTGGAATATGTAATAAAGACGTTTATTCACGCAGACTTAAATAATAAAGCTACATAATGCTCATGAGTAAAAATACAAAATCATTCTCAGCCCGCCTGGGCAGGGGCGTGGAGACTCCTCGATTGAGTAACAAGTCGGCCTCTGCAGCTCGTTCACGCCTGACTCGACCGAGTCTTGAGCCCGATGCTCTTCACGCTAGCGAATCGCCGTTTGGGCGCTTCTCTGCTCTCCGGCTCGGTCTCCTGCTCGGCCGTGGCTTCCTCGAGTTCGCTGGCTGCCGGTGCGCCGGTTTCGGACCGTGAGTCTTTCGAGGAGCTGGCCCTCAGGGGTGAGTCGCCGAAGTTGGCCGGTCCGGTGCCCGGGAATAGCGCTCCGTTGAAGTCTGATCCCGGGAACTGCAGCCCCCCGAACGGCGATCTAAAGTTCGAGTCTGGATTTCCATCTGGGAAACTTGCAGCTCCACCTCCAGCCTGTGAGTTGAAACCGAGACCACTGTACGGACTCTGCAGGAAGCCACCCAAATATGGGTCAGCTACTCCGTTCACGCCTCTGACTGCGCCATTTGGTGTCCTACGTGCAATATATGATAGTTTTTAATTGAATCACCATATGGAGATTATCAACTAACATCAAATTGATTTTTCAGAAATTAAATTTTATTGATTTTACTTCGAATAAATATATTGGGAATTTCACGAGTCTAATTCTTTGGAAAGGGTTTTATCATTTTCCAACCTGATGTTTGTGGGTTGAGCTGCTCCTGTTCTTCCAGACCCTCCACCACTGAAGTCTAAATTGTATCGTTCAGCCAGGGGAGACCTGAAGGGTGAACCTCCGGTGAAAGGAACCTCATTGAAGTTCGAGAAAAAGTTCTGTTGTTGGTTAGTGGATGGGTTGCTGAAATAGTTTTGTTTGATGCGCTCATAGTCAATAGCCGAGAAACGATTGTCAACCCTGAGATTTCCGTTAGATGGGTCGATGCCACCGAGTCCTGGTTGTCCTGGTTGACCTGGTCCTATTGGTATCGTGCCAAAATCTTGACGGTCGAAGGGTCTGTTCTGAACGCCGGACTTCGAATCACTGCTACCTTCTATTTGATTCTGAATCGAGTTAACGTTTCCGTTGTCCTAAAATATTATTCATCATGATTTCTCATTGAATAATGGATATAATGAAATGAAGTTTTTTCAATCAATCAAGCTCTAAATATTCTATATTTCTTATATTTCTAAACTTTTTCTGTATACTAATAATATTCTAACTAATAGAAAGTATTCTCTGGTTATATTGAAACAGCTCTTGAAAGATTCATTAGTTCATAAATTTCAGAGTACTTGAAAAACGCACCAATAGAAAGTACATCGCAAAAAAATTTTGACATTCCCGTGTTGATAAGCAGAATTTGAATATCCCAAATTCCCGATCAATCAGCAAAACATATTTCGGCAAAACAACAAGCCTCATAATATCATCCCCTTCTTACTTTCAAATTACTATTGACGTTGCCGTTGCCATTGGGGATGAAATTTTTCGGTAGCTCGGGCTGTACGGCTCTGAGGGGGTTGAGCCCGAGCTGGCCCTGAAAGAACCTCGGATCGACGGGCAGACCATTGGGAAGCTGTTGATTATTGAAGGCTGCGCCTCCTTGGCCCTGGAAGAAATTCTGGGGAAGCTGCTGCTGGGCGAACGAGGGGTATCGAAATTGGTAGGCCCGCTCGAACTGGTACGGGACGCCCTGGTTTGGGAAGGGCAGATTTCCGGGAAGCGCTCCGGCGTCCTGGGCCGAGACCTGGCGCGTGTCCACCTGTCTGCGCGACACCTCCGAGACCGAGTTGCTCGAGCGATTCGCCTCGTTGGCCAGGACCGGCCCCAGAGACGAGCCTACCGTCCTCGCGAAGTGGGATAGCAGCTCCGAGGCTGCAAGCATTTTTCACCCATCCTCCTTTTTTTTTTCAACACCTCGTCTATTCGTGCATGGGTGCAGTGCAATCGTTCTATTGGTGCTGTACGCGTTTCGTGTGAGATATTGCTACAAAACGTAATTATCCTGTCGGTTTTATTATCCCATTGCAAGTTAGCGCCGTTACGCTGTGTACTCGTATAGGTCGTTACTAATTGATTGATTGATTGAGCATCGGACTATAGGTTGGAACAGGACGGCGTGTTTTTGAACGAGTGAGAAACATCGGTTGTTGAGTAATCGATTGAAATGTACACGGCGAAAAACTCATTAGTCGGCCATTGGTTAGAAAGTTTTCAGAACCGAGTGAATCAAGCCATTATGAGCGTTAAGTGACCCGAGTATATACCAATCGATTTATTTAAGAAAAGCACACAACTGTTCAAACGCACTTCAAACGACTCTCCGAAATCTCAGCAATGCTGATAAGCTTCTAATGATAATCCGAAATACGTTTTCACTCGATACTCAATGCAAATCTCCACAATTGGAACTGATGATATTTCAAATCGTTAAATAGCGTCTACTGCACTTAGCCGTTCTTTTCAACCATAGCTGCTTTTTTTTTTCTAACCATACAGTAATATGAAGTTTGAGCTATACTTACGCGCGGCAGCTTTGGCCGCATTCCCATATGAGAGAAGGCTAAACCACGCAACGCAGTTCAATAATGCCTGTTATAATCATAAATTAAATTATTGCTGTATTAAAGAAGGAGAAACTCCGACGAGTCATTGGTTGTGTAAAGATTAACGTTAATTGGGAAAGGAGACGAGTGGCTTCGTGTCGTTTGAGCTCGGGCAATTCTCTTGAACTTCGAAAACTACGAGAGCGGAGAATATTGTCGAGTCGTTATAGCAATGAGCACGAATTCTCCTCCCGCGGCGAGTTGGATTTTTTCCTCGCGATAAATACCGGTGTTTACAAAGGCTCCACCTCGGATTATTGCGCTCCGCGAGATTACTCCGAGAGCGCGGGGCTCTGTGCGCGTCTCGCTCACTTGAAACACGACAACGATGGGTATAATATAACGATGAAAAATCGATCGCGAAGACGCGATCGCCGAGGCGGGAGGATTATATTTGCCGTCTCCGCGTGTATGCCCACGGTATAGACTCGTGCTCCCGAGATTAATACGTTCAACTCCGACACTCAATACACCCTAGGGCCGGAAAAATTTCAAAACGTCCAACTAATTAGCCGCGAGAAATTGACGAATGCCCCTCGGGCAACTTCGATCCTCGCGCCGGGCAGTTGCGCCACACGCTTCCCCAATCTAGCTCGCGTATATGTACGGCCGTACAATGGGCGGGGACTACTCACGTGCGCTGCGTAATGCATCGTGCGTGCGATTCATGAAGACTAAAGTGCGCGCGAGCTTCCCGTTGACATTTATACTTTCCCGGCAAAAAAAAAAGAGAGACGCGGTCCGTCGCCGATGTCGTCGTCGTCGCCACGTCATATGACCGTCGACGGTCTGTTGTGTCGGGTCGCGGGGGAGGGACGTTAAAAAACAAAGGGAAAAAAGTTACAAAGCGCGACGAGAGTTATTGACCTCTCGCGCGCGCAGGAACCACGCGCATTGGCAATTGCGTCAAGTTTGGGTAATGCGCTGCACGGATAGCTCGCCCCGCGCTCGATCCACTTGGGACGTGCGCCAGCTGAGAAAGCGCGTCGCGCTAATTCTCGCACTTTAGCGCGCTCGCGTTTTCCACACTTGGCTGAAGAGCCGAGAGCCTTATCTCGGGCGAGCTGCCGTGTTTGTTTCTATTATTCCTCACTCTCCTTTGGCTATCGCGGCCTGAATACAACAGTTCTAATGCATGAAAGTCGCGCGGCCTGTGGAAACAACGATTTCACGCGGGTTCTCGCGCCGATTCATCCCGATTAGTAGGCCCAGATTGGTTTGTTCGCCACAAGATTGATTGTCAAATATTATCAATCTGATTGGCAAGGCTTTGGTGTTGATGATTCGATACGAAGTGAATGTTCCCAGTTACTGCGAATTGTACTTTCTGACAATCACGGGAACTCTTGGGCTTGGAAAATCATTGCCACGTCGATTGAAAAATGAAACAATCGTTATGATAAATTGTTCAGTATTCCTGGTAAAAGTCAAAATGGTGGAATCCTGTTTCTGAATGATGGCATGATTATTATTAGGTCATATAAGTGGTCGTTTTTTTTTTAAAAAGTGTCGTTTACAGATCAATTCAATAAAATGGGAATCACTCGCTCAACGATAACGACTGAAACCTGGGAAAAATCTTGAATGACTCTATCGAATCAATCAAGAGTGTAACAAAAACGAGGAATGCATTTTTCATTTCTCATGAAAATAGTTTTTGACCGCGGCGAACGCGGTTGAGCTTATCTCTTGAAATCAAGCGAATGATAAACATCAGTGAGTTTTGAAATCAATAACTAACTAAAGTATTCTACCAAGAGTATCAGCAACAACTGAGATATCTAAAAAGATCAAATTTCTGCCTGATATTATATCCTTGTCATTTTTCAAACTCCTCCGTGAGAAATATAATTTAAATATGCTGGAAACCGAATGACCTTACTGACCAAAACTATATGTTGAAGCTCATACATATGACAAAAATCGCTTCTCCCTCGTCGGCATATAATGATAACTTGGTTTGCATAAGTGACAAGGAGTGAGATACTTCCCTACTTTCACGTTACATTTTCGCTAGAACTTTTATTTTAGCATTTCCTCCAAGATATAAAAATACACGCCAGCTCGGGGGAAAAGCGAGTTTCTGCGCGCGAGCCTATAGGCGTGGAAAGTAAAATAATGAATTGCCGCACGCACAGTGCCATGCGAATCTAACGATTTTCGTGCGGTGGGGCCGCCAAAGAGATACGAAATCGCAATCATGTATTCGTGGACGTTACGAAAGATGGTGTGTTATGAGCAGCAGACGACAGAAGCCAGTGGAAGAATTTGATAGCTTATTAAAAGAATACTTGAAATTCATTGACAATGTTGTTGGTTCGAAATCCTTCGACTAAAAATAATTTTCATCCTTAGTCCAATGTCAAACTTTTTCCAGATACTTGTCGGAAACAAACTGAAAGTCGTAGAGGCTTGTTATGGTGAATTTAATGTCCGATACTTCAGTTAGCAATTAACGCTCCCCTGAATGTTGAACAATTACTAGTTACTGTCCACTTTTCAAATAGTACTAGGAGAATTATTGGAAACTGTATTATTCTACAATATCCAATGTAAAATATTGATCTTGAAGCCTGTGTTCTCGTGGTATCTACGTGATGTGATGATATTTGCCCTAGGGCTATAAATCTATTTTAAGCAGAAACGAAGGAGTGGAAAAAAAAACTCAAATTCAAGGCAGATTTCTACTGCCATTGATTCATGTTAGTAATTGGTACTTTGACCTGTGTACAAGAAACGACGATTTCATGACCCTTTCCAAGGCTCACCAATTAATGTTCCCCGTTCTTTGTTCGACGCTTTATTTTTAGCAGAGATGATTTGACGTTATTCTGTTCCATTCAATTACTGGCAATAAAATCGGCCATGGAATTAAAACTTTACATTTGAGGAATGTTAAAACATACAAAAATGTGATAATATTAAAAGAACGTGGATAGCTCTAGTACTCGGCTCTTTATTAGCAAGAGAAGCAAAGCAGTCATCCAATCACATTATAATTTATTCAATAAATTTATTCCTTGGATCCGACATTTTATTACAAAATGACGATGCCTCAGTGCAATCTATATATATGCATTATATACTGATTTTTTGGAAAAAATGAGCCTTCTACTTCATGAACTAAATTTTACATTTACTTACAAATGTAAAAAATCAATGTACTTTTATCAAGATTTTTTTTTCAAAATTCTCGCTATTTAAGCAACTTTTGAGCAAGATTTGAGCTATTTTCTCAGCTCAGAGGAATCTCTCAACCAACATTCTCAATTATTATATTCGATTGCAAAATCCATGCTAACAGTCAATTTTAAAACATTGGATAAAAATGATTGTATCGAAAATCAACGAAGTTTGATTATCAATTCCAATGACAACTTATGCAATTCACAATGATCATATTAAAATGGCGCAACATTAGTATATCTTCTAAAGCTTTGCAGCATTGCGTCCCGATATTTTCAATGAGAATCAGCCGTTGATAGCTTTCCACGCCTGTTGGAGACGCATCGCTCGGCCGTTTCCAGCTTTTCGTAAGCCTGTATCATCCCGAAGCGACTTGCCCAAAGCGGTCGTCCTTCACAGCACTTGGGTTGACACGCGCTATTCGTAGCGCCGGGCCTGTGTGTGTGTGTGTATACATATACATGTGCTTGAGCGCGCATATAAAAGCTTCGGCGGCGCGATCGACCTCATCGAGAAATTTATCGCCGTACGTTCGCATTGGATTTCGCTAGGCGTGCATAGCAAAAGCCAGCTTCTCCTCCGACCAGTCGTTTATTTTTCAAGAACCTACCTCTCCCCTCGAACCGTTCTCATGTGGTAGTTTCTTTTTTTTTTGTTACCGTATATAAACAAAAAAGAACCGGACGCACGTTGTTCCCGCAGATTATTCCTCTTGGCGAGCCGAAGTTTTTTTCACGCTGTTGCGCGCCAATGCTCGTCTATCCGTTGCAATATTTGGGGCTCGCCCGAGGCGAACATCGCGACTAGAGTGGCTTGAAAAAATGAGTTATTCCGCAGGAGTTTACTCGATGGAGATTTTTAATCTTGGATGATACGTGGATATATATTACAGATGCTTACGTAATTCTGCCACCTCCGATTTCGGGAGGCGACGCCGGGGATTCACCATACTTTTATTTAACACATTTTTAAAAAGTATACACCGGGTAAAATGACAGTATTCGACAGTTACTCGATCTTATCCTACGATACAATTACTTACGACACAAACAATACATTTTTTACATCAGCATAATGTTTCACAATAAATTAATCTTCGAAAAAGCGCACTGTCGACTGATTGTAAACAACGTGACATTCTCTGATATATGCAAGGGGACACGACACTATTCGTCTCGAGAAATTTTCGAACGCAATAAAGTCGATCGAAAACTGTCCAGGATGGAATTAATATTTCTTTCTCAATTTCGCAACGAACAAACAGATTGATCGTTGCAATCAAATTTTGACAATGGAATATTCGAACACGCGCTTAATTTATGGCTATAATTCTGGAATTAAGCTAGAGCCGACATTCCTTTCTTCGAGTGTCTCGCCGATTGTGAAATAATGCGAATGACGTGGAATTAGCGATTTCAGAAGCTGACAGGATTGACGATTTTGAGGACGGAGGGGCCGGCTGTCCTGACGGGAACGAGCACGGATGCGGACGCTTGCTGCAAGCCGTTGTACCCGTAATAAACTGACCGCTGAGCCGGAATCGTGTTCGCCAGATTGCCGCTGACGCTTCCGTACGGGATGCCACCTGCAAACCGGACGATTGGTTAACTTGCCATCTAATCAACGATGGGTTTCACGATGTCTCTCTTTCTCTCTCTACATAGACAGTTGTGAAATTCGCGCACGATAAGACTCGCCCCATACATTGTTTCACAATGTTTACATGCTCTTCGATTATGATAGCGATCTGCTTATATCTGTATTGCTTATACATTAATAGGTATCTTAATTGTTATGTACATCAATCATGTCTTATATACACTGGATTCTCCATCGTGAAATTTACGTTACAATTATATATACATGATGAGATCGTTACTTCTTGCGATTCTGGATAATCACCTTTTCTGGTGAGTCAAAAGCTTTATATCTCGAATAAAAGATTTATTTGCTTAAAATTATATATTAGTATCGAATTGGATATCTTCATTGTGCATCAATATATTTTTTCTCAAAATTACCTCTATATTCACTCTGAGAGTGCACATACATCTCAATTATTCACAGCTTTGAAATGCGTGGAATGTATATTCGTTTATGAAAAAGAAGTTATGAATTGAGTCTTGTGCAATAGATTTCATAATAAGACTACTATCAAAAGAATTTTAAAAATGAATTGATCAAATCTCCAATCAGAACTTTTTAATAGTTGTGATACGATATTTAAATTTAAATACGAAACAGCAAATTCAACTCTGTAAAATTGCATTTTAAAATATGAATATTTCAAAATCAGTTTTTAATAACTCACTTAATTTTACTCACAGATTGAGTCATGTGTTTGAATATACAGTGAGAATCATATATGTTCTTGGTTGTCAAAAGATATAAGGATGAAAATTTGCGACTGTGATAATTCACCATGAGCAATTAGTATGAGAGGCTGGCGTACACGTACATGTACATATGTGTATACAGTCATATAGATAGAAGTGAAAGGGAGTCCTTCGCTGCTGCACAGCATCAAGAAACGATGGTAGAATTGGTATACGTTCCAGAGAGAAAGTCTTTTGTACTACTAGAGCAATCTATGTTCAAACTCGGAAACTATAGTATCTCTGAACACACTGTAAGGTTTTCTTTAGCGACTGTCGAACTGGTTACCAAGGAAGATCCCATGATAAAAAGTATGATCTTCAATCGAGCAAAATAAATGTGTGTTTCAAAATATTTCTTTGCTATGGAAGATTCAGAAAGGATAGGACGTATTTCCCTTGACGTATTTTTTCAAATTGAAACAAACAATCGAGATGAGACAATGAGTGAGATTACGAAACATCTATGGTACTTTATATATTGGTTGGGCACCGGGCCATTTGAGAGTTATTTTACGGGACAAAAAATGACCTCATTCAGGATCCTCCTCTCTAGAACCTTGAAAATGATATTTTGCCTTCAAATTACTCCTTGAAATTGACCAGTGAACTATCAGTTCTGTTTTTAATTTCCGGAAAAATCATATCTGCACAATTTTTTGGAAACTTTATTGGAAATAATTATTTTCAAGGAAGAAGGATCGATTTATGGACTTGACCAAAAATGATGTGTGAAATAATTTTTCTTCATTTCATTGACCTTCCATGAATGAATCACAGTAAACACGTTTAATTATGAAATGTCTTTTTATCGTATGGTGAAGACTTTAGCGTTCAGTAATTGTTGAAATTATGTGGAATGAATCTTTGGTCGATTCGAACAATATGTGATAGATTTATTCGTCAAATTTTGTAAAATTTCTACCAATAATCAAATTTTGAGTCGAACATTTTTTTCGATTTTGGTTCTATGTAATTGATCTTGATGAGAAGCATACTAATGGTTGAAACTGTTGCAAATAAATTTCAAGTCATTATGCTCAGAACAATTTATTCATTCCACTTAATGTCTGAATTTTATATGTTACTAATATATATTCTTTGATGGATATAATCATGGTAAATTTCAATTTGAGTTTCTGAATCAGATCCTATAACATGCTAAGCTATCTATCTATATTAGAACACTTTATTAACATATTGGATACATTTTTGGAGAAAAACAATTTCGAATGCGAAAAAATGAAACAGCTTAGCTCCTAAAATTTAATAATCACAAAAGTCGACAACTTCAAAATCATTGAGAATTGAATAGCAGTCTATTATTAATATTTTTACCCACTTGATTTTTTTGAATAATTCATACTTTCCCAAGTTTATCTAGAAAGAGAACAATAACATCTTATTTGATCACTCTAGCCCTGACACAATTCTTTCAAACCGTGTGACTCGTTGTCATGCAATCAGAAGCAAGTGACACTTCGTCTAAATAAATTCGTAGATATAGCACCTTTGGTCGAGCGAATGAAAAGATGTATTAAAAGTTAATGATTGATTAAATCGCTTGCACATATTAGAGGAATTCTTGAACCTTCCTATTCAGACTTACCGTAGGCGAGGCCATTCACCATTTCTACATAGCCGGCTCCATCGGGCCTCGGCAGGGCTTCCGCTATGTTCAGGAACAAACCGAGTCCAAATACAGCAATCACAGCTGTGGCAATGATCTAGGCAATATTTTGCTTAATTAGGCGACAAGTGTGAAATTCGCGAAAACACCTAGTACCCTCGCGGGACTGACCAGGAGAGATTTATTCTCGTGCATATCGATACGGTCCTTTCACTGTGAATTAGCTATTACTCGAAGCGCATTGAATTTGAGATAAAATAGAAAGTTTCATTGATAATGGATATTTGAATGGGAATTATTACACGTTTTTGAAGTCATTACGCAAATATAACCAGTCTACTTACTGATGTCATTTCCTGAACCGATCAAGTTCCGCGTTGAGATATTGCACAGTTGCTATTTCGACACAGTTTAACATTCACAAATTTAAAACGTGCACATGGAATACTCATGATAATAAAACGTAAGATATTCCCAATTTCTTTACAGTTTGCCAAACATAGCAGATTTGATAGAAAATAATATGTGTTGTGATGTAGTTGAATGAAGGAATAATAAATGAGTGGATAATCATATTGGCTACACATAATGAATCTAAATTAAGTCTGATTGACATATATCAGAGACTGGTATTGTACGGGAAAATATTCATTTTTTATTGAGTACTAAATCATTAGTTTTACAAACACACAATTACAATCATTAACTGTCTAATTTGACTTATGATTCATAATCAAGGAGTATTCAAGTTCAAAACTTTTTCAAATCATCACTCGCCGATTCATCGACCGTTGGTCGTTATGAAAAAATAACTATCTCGATAAACACTAGAAATATTCACGAGAAAATGGCTACGAAGTAAAGGTGAAAAACTCACGGTTGCAGAGGCCATGTTACAGATTGTAGAGCGCAGCGCAGACTATCGAATAACAAGCGTCGAACAGGAGCAAAGACCGAAATATATAGACTGCGGAGTAACGCGAGCGTTGGCCAATCGGGGCTCAATGCTTCCTTTCGAGTGCGCGGCCAGTCCCCAGTTCATAAAGGATCTTATCGGGCTAATACACCGACGCGTTGTGCGAGGAAGCGAACCTTGACCTTGATGCATGCCGCCGTGAGAATGGGCCAGAACCTCTCACACACGTACGCCAGGATCGCTCTTCTTTCTCTCAGATCAAGGCTGCCCACACCGAGTGTAATGCCCTTCTCTGTCACACTTCATGTTCTCGTTGACCATACGCTCTAGATGCATGTCTCTCGTTTTATATTAGTCAGCCCGCGGACAGACCTTCCTTCTGCAAAACAGCTACACTTGAATCTCGTATTTATTTTTGGTACACCAATTCCTTCGGTATAGTGGCAGCTCTATCTGCGCTATTTTTTTAACTGGAAATCATCATCTGCTGATCTCTCGATTTTATTAAAGTTATTCAATTTTTTACATTTCCTGATACATAAAAAATACACAGAGGTTACCAATATTCATTATCTTATAATTTATTTTATTTTACTAAAAATGAAAGGTTTTTTTTAAATTAATGAACGTGGAACTTAGGTCATATCGTTATTTAACGCTAGTATTTACAAAAATTATAAACGTAACAATTAAGTCAGAGGATATTAAAATTACATAAACATGTTTCTTTCTGATATAATAGCCGATGCGAAAAGAACAAGTATTCTGGATTTCATACTTATTCCGTTCAACGTTGTTCAACGTAGAAGTACTGTCTATCACTAGGATCTTTAATAATAACAGTCGAAGTCGTTATCTCAGTTGTATTAGGTGCAATTGTTGTTTCTATCACTGTTTGATTTTTTTCACTTTTTTCCGTCTTATTCCTGTTATTACTTTCTCTATCAGAATTATCATCCGCTGATTTTTCTGACTCAGTATTTCGATTTTTGTATTCATCATTCTTATCATTATCATCATTCTCTTGGTTCTTATCATCACCATCATCCTCTACATAATCTTCTTCGTCATCATAATCATCTTCATCTTCATCTCCATCTTCATCTTCATCTTCATCTTCATCTTCATTTTCACCTTCGTCTTCATCTTCTATTCTTGTTTTAATGTTTTTATTGGACGTGTTGTTACCATTTTTTGAAATGATTCCAGATTTTTGATTAGCTGGTAGTGGAGAGTTTTGTAGTAATTTTCCAAGTAAGTAATTCTGAAATTGATAGAAATGATTCGAATCACGGCTACTCTGAATGTACATATTCTCGTATTTTTTAACGTTTATCTAACTGTCAGTTAATTGTATAATTTGAATGAAAGAATCCAATTTTCAAAAATGGAATGTATTTTTATATCAATATTATGAAAATAAAAAATGTATACTCACTTTTGTTGCTGAGTCTTCACTAGATTCATTTTCTAAATTTTCGTTTTCCTGGATTGTACTGTCGAGTGTATGAAAACGATTCTTCATTGCTTCCATCTCAGCGTCTGATACGTGAAGATTATCATCGTGGCTATTTCGTTGAGCAACTGAATTATTGTTTGCAATAATAGTCACGAATTTTCCCTTTACACCATCTTTATCAATCTCTTTTGTTCTATAAACACGACCAGGCGTCTCTTCCATTGTTATAGTTACTTTCTCAACTTTTTGCTTCTTTTTAATTTGCCCGTCTTGGGTATCATTCCTAGGTCCACTCTTACGTTTTATTTGAAAAGATTTCGTTGGTACATTTTCTGATGCCAGTTTTTCATTATCGTGATTGGGTGAAATTTCTTCAATTTTGGTATGTCCGTCGTCGTCTTCTTCATCTGGGTATATTGTTTTGGTGATGATCTCTTCTTTTGAAACACGAGAACGATGTTCTACTGTTTTTCCTGTTGATGTGGGAACATTAGGGTATGTTATTGATTTTCTTCGCATGTTTTTCACTGGAAAAGCAATTTTATTCTCTTTTGTATGCATTCCAGATGGTATTCTTCGACTGCTATGCACTCGAGAATCATTTGAAGAAAGTGGAACTGTTGCATTTTTTACAGTCAGTCGACGCCTCCTCGTATTAGTTTCCGATGGAAAACTTGTTGTTGTAGCAATATTAGCAAAACTGCCTCTTAGATGACCTCGCTTCTTGATTCTTGTGGGACTCGTAGTTGAAGACATCCGAGAAGCCATTATTTGATCAGATGATTTGTTTGTATTGTCGGTCCTGCTAGAAATATTCTTGATTCTAACATTTCTAGATTGTATTCTTGAGATTGGATTTTTCGTTTTATTCGATATCGTAATGTTATCCGGTAGAATTGTGGAATTTATTACATATTCAGGGTTTAATGTTTCGGTGGTTGTATTTTTATTTTTCAATTCTAAAGGTGAATCTTCGCTTGTACTAACAACATATGTATCATTCAAAATACTCTTCTGGAAAGTTTTTGATTTGACTTTTGGTTTCGACGATTCATTTTTAGTCAAGTATTCCAGGACTGAGTCTCTTATTTCATCATTGTCAGCAACAGAAATGGACATATCTTCATCTTCAAAGGGTAATTCTACAACTCCAGATTTATATTCATTATTAAATCTAGATCGGGGAACATTCTTTGAAGAATAGTCCATTTTATTCACACTTTTCTTATCTCGAGGATGTTGAGTGTCTGAAGGTATAATATATACTGGTTTTGTATTAGTAGCTTCTCTACCATCTTCTTCTTCTTCACTAAAATTATAAATTTCATCATGTTTCTTCTTCAACTTTTCTCTTCTTTTTCGTTCTTTCTCCTTTCTTTCTCTCTTTTCCCATGGATATTCATATCTGTCTAAGGAGGAATTAACTTCTTCTATTTCTTCTTCTTTATCTTCTTCCCATGGGAATACATAGGTCTCAACATCCTCTGTTCCAACACTATGGTTATAATCACTATCGTCTGAATGGTCCACAGTTTTTTCCAATTTGCGTTTTTCATAATCGGGTACTTCGAATGGAGGGTGGTAAAAATAAGGTTTATTGATGCGAGGGCCAAGATTTGAATATTTGTCGTCTTCAAAGTTTTCTGGAGGTGAAAAAGGTCTATCTGAATATCTTTCAAATGGTTGATGGTGCGTTTCACGAGAGTCTTCCTCATTGTTACTTTCTTCATCAATATCATCTGAATTATCAAGATTTTTATTATTTTCTTGAGATCTGTCATCTTCATCTGATTTTTCGACAATCTCCTCATTTGGGCTGTTTCTTGATTCTTCATTTTGCAAAGACTCTTTAGATTCACTTTCTTCGTTTCCTGTAATATTTTCACCTGCGAATGCCTTAGCATAGCCTGGTGGATCTCCTTTTAAAAAGTTTAGAAGCTCTTTATGTTCTCGCACGTCTGGATCTACAGTGACATAATTTTTTAAATTATCACTTTTCTTTCGCCTTTTGTTCCCGTTACCTCCAAGATTTCCACGTTTTTCTAAATTATCGTGATTTTCTACAGCAGTGTTAATGTCTTCAAGATAAGCACGTGATGTCCCTTCAGGTCTGTCAGTTCCAAACTGTTCGATTCTTTTCTTTGTATGATAAGATTTGGTTTCTTCAGGAATTCGAGAAATGTCTACTTTATCTGGTTTTACTATGATGGGAATCAGAGTTGAACCTGAAAAAGGAGGGTCTACGATAGACCGTGGTATGATCGTCAGTTCAGAGTTGTTGAAAGGTGTAGAATTTCCCATATATTCTATTTTTCTTCTTGGATTAAGGATACGATATCGAGGTTCTTTTCGCCTTGAATCAACAGATGAAGTAATATTTTCGGCGTCAACAAACTTACCATATCTTCTATCATTACGTGAAGAAAGGGTCGAATTCTCCATTTGATTTTCAGTCACAGGTATGATTTTCTGTGTAGTTGGCGAATTAATGACGGTCATTACAGTATTTTGTTTTTTTTTTCGTTTTTCAGGTATAGGAGTCGTTAAAACTATTCGAAATGTGCTCTTCTCTGTCTTTTCAAAGGCGCTTGTACTAGTATTATTATCAGATGGGGTTTTGATTTGATGAAACTCGCTGATATCGACATGTCTTTTAAATATATGTGAATTAGGTTTTTCATGAGAACTATATTCTCTATCTCTTGATTTCGATTTCAAAAACTTGTTATTTTTGTGTGGAAAATTCTTATACATGTTCCGGGAAGGTGGAACTAAACCATCAATTTTTAACAAATGTGAATTTTTTGTGGAATCAAAGCTTCCGATTCCTTTATCCTCACTACTTTGGCGAATACGGTGTTTGGGATATACATGAGTAGAAGAGCCTCGTTTTAATATAGGCCTTCGATGGAAATTTTCTAAATTGATAATGGTTCCCATCACATCTTCATAGACGTGTTGCTGATATGCTGGAGCCACTTTTGAATTTTGTCCCCGTGGATTTTTTCGGGTTTGATTTTTGTTGAATCTCGTATCTTGTTCGACATTTGATGCGAGCAATCCTCGATTTTTTATATTATAAAATCGTTGAGAATCCACTTTTCTTGGTTGTGAATCGTGACTTTTATTTCTATCCCAGTGATTTCTATTATTTCGAGGAATGTTTCCGATGGTTGGAAGCCTTCTTCGGTTGGGCACCAATTCTTCAGGATTTTTAGGCCCTCTTTGAATTACATATTCAACTTTCTCTGTTGGCAGTTCTAATATCTTAGATGCAAATAGCTTTGGATCTAGTTCTATCGGTGGAGAGGGACTCTCTACTCGATCTTCAATGAAAATTGGATTATCTAGTGGATTCTCATCAAAATATTTAGCTTTGTAACAATCCAACTTATCACCTAAACCATGAAGTTTCTTTTCAGTTTTTCGAGGACCACTTTTTTCCTGAAGTTTTTCTTCTGGTACTATTTTCTCTAAATTTGGATCTATTTCTTCACATTCCAACTTTCGAGAGTTATAAAATTCCATACCTCCAAAAGTTTTCCGAGGTATTTCTAAAGGATTCACAATATACTTCAGAGCAGTGTTCCTTGCAATTCTATTGTTTTCATAGTAAGGATATTTCGTTGTGTTAATTCCGGGTTTCTTTATGGCTGGCTCGTCGTCATCTTCTTCAAAAACACTACTGAAATCTATTTCAGGGACATCAATTTCAACTGATTCTCCATTTCCCAAGTCTTTGTGATTTTCTATTTTCTCTTTCGAATGAAAAATTGAAGGTTCTTGGGAATCTTCTTCTGTTTCTTTACTCGAAGAATTTCGGAACCTATTTTCTATTTCTTTGTTAACAGATGTCGAGGCTATATCCGGAGAACTGTTAAGAAGATCCCCAAATTCCCGGGGAAATTTTTTTGCCGATTTTTTGATTTTGAAAAAAGAGCTTTCTGAACTATTTTTGTTATCACTGTAACCATTTTTTTGTTGTTTAGTTCCTTGCTTATTTGCACTATCTATAATCGATCTTCTCTTCCGGAACAGAAAAGGGAAGAATCTTTGTTCTTTTTTTCTAATCGTTTCAATGATCGGCATGACAGCCATTACCGAAGCTGGTAAAGGATCGTTTTTCCTATCTCGCATGTAAAAGCTTGTGTACTCGCTAACACTGAGTGGAGCAGGTGGAAGAAGTCTGGTGACAGGTAATAATGGCTTTCGCTCTGGCAAGTTAAAGTCAGAATATTTAACGAAAGCGTTCGAAGGTCTAGGAGGCTTCAACCCAGAGTAGTGATACAAATTTTTCTTCTCTTCATCTTTAAAAAACAGTCCATTAGTTGGCGTTTCAAATTTTGAAAATTGAATTGCTTCGTCTTCGGTTTTATTCTCTTCTTCGCTCTCAAATTCTCCTTCTTCGTCGAATATACGTGGTGTATGATGTTCAGCCTTAACATGACTCTCTGGAGAATAGTCAGTCCGCGTATTCTCAACTTTTCTATGTTCCAATGGAAGAAAAGAATCCTGCCTGCGATACGGGTTCGTTAATGGTGGTTTGGTCACGTTCTCGATGGGTGCTGTTGCATAAGGAATTGTGGTCTCCGAACCTTGACTCCCCTGAGCGTTTGGGATAAGCGTGTTTGGTGGGCTTGACACTACAAAAAGGTACGGTCCATGACCATTCACTGTTGCAACAGCCAATGGATTGGCAATAACAGGATTCACAGTTTGCGACTCAAAATATATAGGTCGATATGTTGTTCCGGATACTTGATTATGTCCATTAAGTGAATATCGTTGAAACGGATCACCATAGCTAATAGACAGCGGATTTTCACTTGATCGGTGATGACTGACGTGATTATTATAATTATTTTGAGCCGTGGAAAAGTATCTTGCAGGTATTTTAATTTTTGCAAGATGAGATGGTGGTTTTATTGTGGTAGTGAGTTTGCGTGGTCTCACTGTAAATACATCATGTTTAGCCGTAGTAGTCTCGTACACTATCTTGCTTTCAGAAAGTGATTCTGTCACTGGCACTCCGGTGGTAGTCGGGTAGTAAGGTTCTGTTGCTGAAGCTCTTTCTGCGTCCTCGGACTCCTTTTCCAGATCTCTCTCAAGGCTCGAAATACCACTTAGTGCAACTTTTTTTGGATCGATGATAGATTTATTCAACGCACTTTTCAAGACTTTTAAATCTTCAGGTTTCACTTTTTGTTTTGATATACGTGCTTCTTCTGTTTCCTCCAAATGATCAATATGGTCGTCGTCAACATGTTCTGATCTATTTTTCCGAGGCTTATGATTCTTAATATTTTTCCCTTTTTTACGTTTATATCTTTTTTCTAAATCCTCACTCAATTTTCTGGCGAATCCTTCATGAAAATCCGCATCTCGTATTTGACCAGCATGATCATAAGCTGCATCTTCATATCCTTCTTCCGTATATACTGTGTTAGCTTTTGAAATTTTGACCACTTCTTTCAATCTAGCAGCATTATTCTTTTCTTCGTCTGTTTCTGCATTTTTGATAGCTTCTTCTCTCGGGAGATGTTCCACAGTGTGCGTACCTCGAACTTGCGCGTATAACTTACTTGGCACGAAATCTAATGAGATGTTTTTGTCCAGAGGAGGTTTAGCCCATTCACCGGGAGAAGTGTAATTGGGTCGAGTTTGTGGTTCTTTAGGATTCTCGTGCTCTGAATACGGTATTATATGATCTGGAGGACCTTTAGGATCTTGAATATTACTATTTTCGTCGGAAGCTGTATGAAGATCAATGCTTCTTTTCACATCCAAATTGGTATCATTCGGTTCAACATTCAAGTAGTCTGGTACTAAAGTATGAGCTCGCTCTTCAGATTTCACTGGTGTGAAATTATAAATATTTCTTGAATCTCTTATTTTCACATTATGTAAGGATGGTGAAGTGAACTGATGAATGTCTCGGGGCTTGATTGTCGTAAATGCATTTGCATATGATTTCAAAATTGCACTGATAGAATGCGGTTGGTGACTGCCACGAGATGGATGAGCAAGGTTATCAGATAGTATGAGAAAAATGGATATCAAACAGTTCAGTTTATTCATTGTTTTCAAGTCATTATGTATTCACACACAAATAAATTCATCATAAAGATGCACTATTCACACCAAGTTTTTTATCATCAGTATTTTGATCTTTATAGTATTCACAATTTTTCAAATGTAATTTACAAAATTCACATTGATGTATGTTTTTCTTTCTTTTTATTTCACGTTTAAAAATAGAGACGTTGATTTAGTGATTTCTGCGTAATGCTGTACGAGTAGAAGGTTCAGCAACACTTTCGTAGGAGAGATTGATCGGAACTGTCTGCCGCGCGCAAGCTGCAGTCTAATTTATATTTTCTCTTTTGTGGCAAAGAGGTAGGACAGAAAAAAAGGATGACGAGTGATAAAAAACCATCGGCTAGCTTTACAGCCAAGTGCAAGTCTGGCACGCCAACAGTCGCGTCACAGAAGACTGATTCGACTTCGAGTAGCTATCAAACCGTAACGGAATGGGTATGACACGTATACGACCGATGATTTATTGTTGAACTTTCTTGCTATTACCCACCTGAATTCTATTTGGAGGAAGTTTCTTTTTTCTCGAAAGCATTTTTTTGTATTATTGAGGGACAGAATTTATCAAACTTCATTTGCTCATTTTTACTATCGGACTACCACTTGTTTTTCAAATACCATTTTAAAAGTTGTGCAGATAACCAAAATATTGCGATAATAGAAAAATACTTGATCATAGCAAATAAGAACTGCAAATAAAAGTTGATTAATTCGCTGTCCCTCAAAATCGAAAAATGTACTCGAAATATAAGTTTAAATTATTATTATTTTTTCAAGTTTCTAGAACATCAGTGAATTAATTATTTTTCACGATCTAAACTTATCTCAAATAATGGAAGAGTTCAAGGTTGAAATGATTGATTTTCTTTTTACAAATAAATCGTACAAACGACTTTATTTATCAATAAAACTTAAAGAACAAAAATAATTCTCTTATAACATATACGTGTATAGTACAACATAAATAAAATTAAACATTTAAAATTAAACACATTTACAAGAAAATTAAATAAGGAATTGTAAGGAATAATAGCTTTAGCTGCTAAATGCATCAGGTAAAAAAGATATCAATCATACTTATATAACAATGACCCAATAATAGAAATCTATAATAAATACATGAACTTTTCTTAGGCTGAGTGATTTGAGAATCAATTGATGGATGAAACTTAATACGTAAGTTGGGCAGTGTCTGTTGATGCGTTGCTTATATTTTTATGGAGGTCTCAGGTACATTCAATGAGAGGAGGAGCTCCTGGGTACTTCAGGGCTTGAAAATGGGTTTCCAGGAATCGTGATCCTCATGTATTGTCGATGCAGACGCTTGCATTGGCTCCTCGGACTTGAGCATAGCTGCCTCGGGCTTGAAGAAGTCAATGATGGGATGATAGTTGTAGTTTATTCGCCTCTGCGGCTCCTGGTATTCATCGTCAAAGCCCAGCTTTAGACTTGGTTCTAGCGTATCTTGATCGTACGCTTGGCTATACCTGTTTATAAATAAAAATGCTACTCTTTATTCAACATTATTTTCTCTTATCTAGCTTAATTGCACCGAGGATTCTCCATCATTGCTCTAGATAATTTCCTTTTTTTAACGAACCATTATGCATAGATTTAGCTACTTCTAATTTTCTACATCAAATTATCAAAGTTCATCTACGCATATCTACAGGCAACATAACATTTTTATCTCTGCTATAACTTGTTATACTTATATCAATTCATTTTTATAATTTTTATAATTTTTATAATATGTATAATCAACCAACTTTAATAAGTCAACAACAACGTATATTCTTAAAATGATGAATTTTCATCGATAAGATCAAAAAGTAGAAAAGATTTCCCAGAGGATACTTTGTATCATACGATCGGATAAGCTAACCTGTTAAGCGTAGAATTGCTTGTGTTTTCTGTAAAATCCGGTACCTCCGGTACCGTGGATTCTCGACGAAACGGCCGGTTCTGCCTATGGTAGGGTCTGCCCTTGTAACCCGGTGCTCTGGTGTTGGGCGCGTGCTGCTGTGGCAGCTTGTCAAATGGCCTGGGCGGGTTCGAAGGTTTCCTGGGCCTCGGCGGCCTGGCTATGCTCGGCCTCCTCGAGCTGCTTGAGTGCTGCAGCTGTACTTCGTCGGGGTCATTCCCACCGCCGTACGTTTCACGGAATAGCTGTACCGACGCCGAATCTACGCTGTTGGCGTATTTGTTGCTCGTACCTATTCGATGAAAAATTTCATGAGTTGCTTACCACCAGATAATGAATGATCAATTCATAATTCATAGGAATAATTACATCAAATGTTTTTCTTGCATCTGCAAAGAGTATATGTGTGAAAAGGATAGACACATCATTGAAAAACAAACAAAAATATGACCTATTATCAGTTTTCCAAATTTAAGATTTTTTCGCTTTTAAATCGTAAAAGATATAAGAAAAATTGAATCTCGTTTGCATTGCGGTATAAAATTTAGTTTGGTGGTTCATTCCCATTGATATAACATTCGTATGCCTAAAACGTTGATTTAAAGAAAGTGATAAAAACAAAACTACATCGGATATTCGTCATTAAATGATTATAAAATGGTCTTTCACTGTTTCTCTAATACTTCCGCAGCGGTCGTGAAAATTATAGTAAACTAAATGAGTATTGTTTACGCTCTATTTCCCACTAGGATATTTAGCATTGACATTTCTTCTTT
This sequence comes from Aphelinus atriplicis, assembly GCA_020882685.1. Classification (NCBI taxonomy): domain Eukaryota; kingdom Metazoa; phylum Arthropoda; class Insecta; order Hymenoptera; family Aphelinidae; genus Aphelinus; species Aphelinus atriplicis. Next base: position 90,542,629 of record CM037073.1, on the reverse strand, counting down.
TCTGAGTATCCAATTGTAAAATTAAAAAATACACTCATGCAATGGACCTTTATCTAGATGATCGCTCGTGGCAAAGTCAGCTCCAGGGAAGGTTTCTTGATTCTTCAGTGGCGGATCAGTTTGATGAGGAGGATACAAATCTGCGTATCCGTGGACATGGCAGCTGCAGCAAGTGGGAACCTTGAAGATGTCCATGTGCAGGCCAAGCTTGGAGTCCCAAGTGAGGAGGCGATGATAGTTGTAGACTTGTTTACACGACGAGCGATAGTTTTCCGAAATGAAGGAGCAGCTTCCTTGCGGATTCCTGCAAATAGCATTTGGAATACAGAGATAGAAAAAAAACTAGAAAAGAGGTTTATAACGCAACTTTCATATTTAAGTGATATTTCGGGCGAATTTATGAATGGGATTGTAAAATAACGAGTTCATTTCTTTGCCGGTTTCCAGATATCTCACTCACTTTCGAATCGTATTTCTTTAGTTTTGGTGGTGTTTTTCTCAACTTTCCCTGCTGATAATCGGGTCATTTTTTTTGCTATTCTAACCTTTTCCCGTTGGTACCAACAGCACACTGATCGATGTCGGTCGTTTCAATAAGACCAAAATTTATGAATTTACTTCCACGCACACTTATCACGTTGATCATGATCTAGGTTCAAAAATTCAAAGATAAGAGATTATAACCAGTTTATTTCTCTGACGCCCACCCAATCATTGATCTTCAATTAGAAATTTCCAGCGATCAATTTCATCGTACAGTAAAAGTAGTGCTTTCAATACTCTCCCCGGGAGAATACATTTCATTCCTGTCTGTTGTAAATTTTCTGGCTCTGCCAGTAGTGAGCGTTTATATTCAAATTGCTACCATTACGCTCGAGTGGAAAAGAAAGGGAAAGTATAGATATATATATATATACACACAGTCGGGTAATTGATTTGAAATTCTCGAAGTTTCTTCAGAGGACCAAGCCCCAAGGTTGCGCTTGGAATTTGTTTGGCTTGTTACACAAATAAAAATATAAGCTATTTCTTACGTCGTTAACTTTGGCAACGACTTCATCGAGTTGTCTTGCGGGCCGTAACTTTCCTCTCAGCACATTTACCCTAGTATAATTTATTGGTCAAGCCAACACGTAATCTCGAGCAATCAAAATCACCCGTTAAAGTCGACCCGTGCACGATTGGGGGGGCGAGACGCGCAAAAGCGTGAAATTTCACTGTTCAACATTTATGAAAATTATAATCAAAATATATTCGGCGAAGTCTGTAGATACGAGCCAAAAGTATATTTTTGCTTCCACGTATACGACAGATCGTTACCGTCGATCGAAAAAAAAAATTTGGAAACAGAATTTCTTCCATAGGTAAAAACGAGTTTCACATCTTCTTCATAGCCAACTGAAACGTTACCGCGAGTGTTCAAAAGTTTCGAACCATAACGATTACGAAAGAGCTAGTCATCTAGAGAATTCCCAGAGTAGAGGCTGAGAGGCGCGGTTTTATGCAACGAAGGGGAAGTCTCCGGTAGGATGGGAAAAAAATTTCATATCCCGTTGGCCGCTCGGCTCGAATGCATCAATCGACAAGCCAACGGCGATGGTAAAGCCGCAGAGCTCGCGCGGACTAATCGGGCGTTATGCGGTACTTTTAGGATTCGCCAAGCCGTCGAATTCTCATTGTTTCCGGAGTCCCGGATGCCGCCTCGACAATGTGGCACGGGGAAAAGTAAGAGTCATCGCGGACGAGCGTACGGAGTTTAAGTTGCCCGTAGCATATCTGGATTACCTAATGGAACCGTCGAACTGACACGAGAGTGTTTCGCTGTTTCGTGAGAATCACACGAATGATTTGATGTCTATTTCAAGCGGCATTGTTCTACTTGCTGCTCACGCCATTGTAAAACTATGCTAGTGTTAATGAACTATTCGTCACTCGCTCGTACGGAGTCCAGCTATAGAACATTTCTTCGTGCTGTTGTAACACACAATATTCATCACGGAATGGATACATCTGATAGCCCGCAAAGACAGCAAAAACGTGACACGCTAGAGTCTTCACTTTCCTCCAACAAAGCGGCTTCCGATTTTTCTGATTATTCACGCTTCTTTTCACCGCAAACTCGACTTCGCCTTTATTTTGCACTACGCGGAATGAACTAGTTCGATCTTTCGTTTTTCTTCCAACGGATCGGCGGCAAAGGTTGGGTAACCGAAAACCCCCGAGCGTATAGCGCAAAAAACCCTCGGGTATTTTTATCAATCAGAAATTATTTGCATGTCATTGTGAGAAAACGGAAATAACTTTTACGCATTGTGAAAGGAACAACCCGCGCTTTCTCGCGGTACCAGTATAATAACAGGGACGGATAATTACTTGACGTAGTGAAGTCGTTGTGATTCTAGCGATCGAATGTTAGAAATTGGAAGTTGATTTTCTTCATACTGTACAGCTGTTACTCGCCGTCTTAACAACTATTCTATGCCTATACATACCGGAGTGAAATTATTATGATCAAAGTGGGGAAAAAAATTGAAGTTATCAACAAACAGACACCTAATATAATTAAATTACACCATGCCACAGTTATGACTCAGGTAATTTTTTCCGGCTATGGAATTATTATAAGGATAGTTTGTTCAACTTTCTTTTATCAAAACGATTTAAAAGTACTAGTCGATAGAGGACTTACTCATAATATGCTTTTATTTAACTTGCTTTCAGTGTCTGACAGGCAGTGTCTGTGGCAGGATGTTAACCTACTTCTTCAATTGCTAAAAATCTGCAATTTTTCACATGTACTCATTGCCGACAAACATTTTAAATGAGTGTCTTGAAGTACATGCAATTCCAAACGTGTAGATTGAAATTTGCTACAAGAGCGTAGCAAATACGCATTTTACGCATCTGCCTTTACTTTTGCTGGCCAACATAGACAGTGTAATTCATGACCCACGATAAAAAATGGGTTCAAACCGTTTTTCAAAAGACTAGAAAAAAAAATAGAAAAAAGATCACTTTGATACGACCATTTCTTTGTAAAAGCGGAAGGTACCTTGCTTTGGTATAATAATATTCTATTAATTTTTTTGGTCGTTTGTATAAAAGCGTATTTCTAAAAACAATTTTTTTTCGCAATTTTTTAAAAGAATAGAATGATATCGATCATGGAATAGCGAACACGGCAATGAATAATTTCTCCGTAGTAAAATGTAATTGATATAAGATATTTGTTTCATTTCATTTCGTATTATCTAACTCCACAAATGCCTGAAAGTGATTTGAATTTTTAAATATGGGTATATTGTTAATGCGATTTATTGAACAATGAGTAGAAATTCATTAGACTTTTACTGGCTTTGCATCTATAATGATGTAGCTTCGTTTATCCCGCATGCTAATTTTGCACCATGAATGAAGCTGGCTTTCGCTACCCAACGGAGTCATTGAAACTGAGAAAGGTTTGTTACAAGACAATTATATCTAATTAGCACAAATAATCTCGTTCAATAATCTCATATATAGAAAATACTACTCTCAATTCTATTCTCCAAGGTAATTTGTATTATTCTATTATCAACAGAGGTATTCTTCTGACAGTATTTTCGAAACATACTGCCTCATAAATAGGACTTGGAATGAGTCTTCTTCGAAACGAACTCAAGATAATCATAGTGGGCGTTGATATTGCGGTATTTCGTTAATTTGCGATATAACGATACTGGTCATCGATTTATTAAGACTTATTTATATCTTGAGTATAATTGCAAGCATTCAACTGTACGTTACGTCTAAAAACAGACCCTCGTCATTCACCATCAACAAAAAAGTATAATGTACCTGCAGATCGTGAACCTGAATGAATCGCGCCGAGGTCGTTCTTGAGTACCCAAATAAAAGAACAGATCATAATAGACTGAGCGACAGCGTACTTTGCTGATTTGCACGGCGCTCAAGGGCCAACCTTGAGGAGTTTACAAAAAAAGCCCACTGCACCCTGCCCCCGCTCCTCGTTAGGATCAAATTAAAATACGCCGATGCAGCGAGTGCTGATTCAATTCTCGCAGAATATAAGGCACACTCGCGCTAATACGACAAGCAGTTGTAACTTACGAGCACTTCTCGAGCCTGAGGGTCTGCGTGTGTTCGCCGGTGTTAATGATGTACTTCCATACGCCGGACGCGGCGCGCGCCAGCTGGGGCCTTGCGTACTTCACCTGCGACGGGCACGTGAAACCCTCCTCCACGTTATCGAAAGGCACGTTGAATTCATACTTCCTGCGAACAGAGCATCGCATTGTCTCCGATTATAATCGCCTCGGGGCCGGTTATTTATTCATCATCAGCCGATCGCCTCGGGATCGCGTTCCGTTGACTTGATTTAATGCTGCGCGCGTAGACTCGATCTCCTCGGGCTTCTGGGAAATCGCAAATGCATTCCCATTCAGATCGCCGCGCCGCGATACAGCGCGATCTTAATATTGTCATTGTCGAGAATTGGAGGATATTGCATATACATACAATCGAGATGGGAAATTCCCCCATCGAGTGAGATCTCGTTTTCACCGCGTTGCGGAACGCGTGACGTGTGGTTTTGCTCCGCGGAGCACTATCACTCGATATGGCACATTTTATTTTCATTGATTTACCGTTGCATCGCGTGTGCGCGCGCGCCCGCGAGCTTTCGTTCACCCAAATACGAGTAATCGCTGATCTCTCAAAATGACGTTTTCGAGATGTTCGAGATGTTCGAGATGTTCATCGAAAATTCGTACCGTAGCGTTTATCGACGAGATTTTTATCGACGTTCTATGGTGGCTCTTTCCAAGCGTGAAACTAAAAATACATATAACTATGTCGGCGCTCGATTCGTCCGTAAATAATGACGACAAACTAACGAATTGATGTTTTGAAAAAGAAAAAGTTATGATGTCCTTGAAAATAGTTAGAATTCGCGGAACAAACGATGTGCCACATATCATGATACAGTACGAATTCAAAAGTATAAATGTAAAAAAATGTATGTTGTGCAAAAAACAGTTCAATACAATCTAATTATAAACGAAATGGGAATCTGTAAATCCAAGTGTCGGTTTTTTCATTCAAGTTTCGTATCGTCCTTCCGGATTGAACGCCGTATTACGGCGCCTGTGGAGCGACGACCCGCCTCGCGCACGGACACGAAACGGCGCCGAGCGACAGGCGCGCGCCTCGTGGGCTGGCTCACCTTTTGATCTCGTTACTCGTCTCGAAGCGGTTCTCGTATCTCTTGTCGTATCGGTGATCGTAGCTCGTTTTGTACGATGACTTCGGGCTATCGTCTTCCTCATTGAACTTGCTGTCCTGCAGTTTGAAGTCGGTCAACAGTGCCGCGGCCATCTCTTTGTTGTTGCGAAGGCTGCGCATTATGGCTTCCCTGTTCAAAAGTAGAGTGAGACTGTAAAACAGGAAAGAGCCCCGCTCGAGATTCGCTCGGCGCAGTGGGAAGGTATGTATATACCCTCGTTGGTTCGCGAGTGCATCCTTTACCGGTGCATATATATCTGTGACGTATCGGTATTATTTATGCGGCGGCCCCCCCGTGGGATAATGGCGAATCATCTCGAATCGGGATAGAAAGTTTCTCGCCGAGCTAATCCTATGAACGCGAGTATGCATGTATATAGGCGTTGCATCGCGCTGTAGAGCATGCAATGGGTTACGGTGTGGCGCCGCGACGCCACATAATCAACGTTATCATAACGCCACAATGAAGTTATACAATGTCTAGTGCATCACGGCGGACGAGGAAACAATCCCGAACGGATTGAACGAGCCGGTATACGAAGGAAAAAGTGTCTCCGGCTCGAGAAACTCATCGGCACTCAATGTACAGTCCCACAGGGGGAAACATAAATAACTCCGCATCGAGCGGGACCGCGAGTGCATTTCCAGTCCGAGGAAAAACAAATCACCGCGAGACGCTGGATGCTCGATGAATATACATGATGTACGTGCGCGACGGCAGTTACAGGTGTTGTTTTTTTCCTATTTGATGGAAGAAAAGGTAGATGATGTACTCACATTGGATAATCGGCGGCCTCCAAGCAGACGGTTTTCGAAAAGAAAGTGCATTCGCTTTCGGTTGGCGCTCTTTTTGGATCGGCCGGTCGCCTCGTGGGACGAATCGACGGCCGCAGCACCGGCTTATCTTCGAACATTCAAGGGGGGGGGAAAATTAAGGCCTTACTACTCCTCCTCCTACCGCTCGCTTCGCTTTTATTCTTCTCCCCAAATGAAAGAGAGCCAATTTATGACGGCAATCATCGATAATGGGTGCGTGGCGCGAGCGCGCGTGTGGGAATGAGCGGGACGACTTTTATTTTCGTTGCCGGATCGATTGGATTAATATCGCCCGGACGAATCTGTCTTGATAGGGAAATTTAATTCCACCTCCCCGCTGACACGGATTTGAATATAGATTGGTTTTCAACGACACCGCGGTGCACACATTCTCGATCGTTTACTCCGCGCGCGACCGTATACGGCTCTCCTCGATATATTCGTGTAGCGGTCGCTTTTGTCGCGCTCGAGATTGAGAATAACCATCGATTGTTTTGAAACGACGCGTGTCGAAACACACACGGCTTCGCGTCAATCCGGCCAATATCCGCGCGATCGAATGTCGCTCGCGATTACAACCGGGAAATACAATTTATCAATTATACGCGGTGCGCGAGTATGAAAATGGTCACTCTTCTTTTCGCCAGTCGTCCGTGGGATCAAACGACACAACGCGGAATAACGCAATAGACGACGACGACGACATATAACTTTCTAAAGCATTTGAATTAAAATTCACGACCGATGTATCCTCTAGGTCTTGTTGCCCGCGCCCGCCACCCGACGGGAATATGAATTGCGGAAGATGTAGAAAGACTCTCTTGCACGGCGTTCCGTAACAATCAACAGACAATTCGAGGAACAAGTGTTCCCGTCCGGCGCGTAATCAAGCCAAAACAGCCGAACGAATCCAACGCGATGTATTCGCAGACGTTATAACTGCAGCACGCGGCGTTGATTGCACGCGCGTGCGCATACGATCCGGGATAAATCATACGAAAGTCAGGCGGAGCCGAGACAAAAAAGAGGGGATCGTGGGACAAGTGTGCCGCGCGAGCGCGCGGATGAATTGGAAGGGGTATACATCGGGCCGAGTTTGCGCGCGCCAGGTCGGGAATGGCACTTGGCATCGGACACGCAAAAAATAAATTACCACAGCGTGTAATACACTCACCAGGATACACGTTTCTTCGGTTGACGAGAGTCCGCCGGGTGGGCGGCGAGAAGTACGGCCGCCTCCTGTACTTGCCCGGCCGGCTGTACCTCAGCTCCAACGGCTGTGCGGAAACACACACGTACACGTATATTATGTATCGTACACACACACGCGCGTCGTACACTCGGTCCATTCTAAATTCGAGCGTTGAGCCGTGAAACGCCGGGAGAAAATGGCCACGCGCTAATTGCCGGTCAGAATGGAAAGTTGCGCTCGCGCGCGTGTCTGTTTGGGCGCGATCTGTGTCGGCGATTCACGTATACACACGCGCGCGCGCGCGCACAATGCAAAAGGATAAGCATGCTCGCGAGCAGCCGCGTGCCGTTTGATAGCCGCGTGTGAAAGTCCTTCTTCCGTTCCGTGCACTTGTGCGCCGGGCCGCGCGTGCGAATCTTGGCTCCCGCGCGGATGCGCGCATTTGTACACGTCGGTCCGCGCGAGTGCAGTCCGCCGGGCTCTCGGGCAAAAGTGTAAGAGCCGTGGCTCTTGGCCGCGACTCGATGAATTATTCAACGCCTCTCTTCTCAGCTCTCCTTTCCAATTGATCGTTGACGATCGCGCGTATGATAAATTGGGCCTAGCGTAGCGCCTGCTCGAGGACGTTGACTTTTCGACGGGACGAGAAGCTCGTACGAGCGACAATTTGAATCACACGCAATGATTCGGTATGTGTGGCGTTTGTTTCACGCGCGCTGATGAAATTATTGTTTGGCCAACAACGCGGCGAAACCCGCGAGTCGTATTGTTTTTTCGCGCTTTGCATATATAGAAACACGACAACGGTGGGAAAATTGCGTCGCGAATCAGCGATGAATTCTCGCGGCTCGGATAATCCGGGGAAACGATAGCTGCGTGAAGTTCGCGTGGCCAATTTTTCACGTACGAAATTCATGGTGTTGTGTGTGCAGAAGCAAACTCGGACGGGAAGGATAGTGCGTGCGGGTATGTCTTGCCAGAGCCAGGACTTATCTACTTGGGCGTCGATTTTGTGTGTCGTACTGGAGGAAGGAAGAATTGATGTTTTTCATGGTAACGCGCAGTGACAATTGGTGATGCTTTTTACGATTCGCGATACTTTTTGTAAATTTTAATATTTTTTTCTGTACATTTCACAATGGTTAGTGGGAAAAGTATTATAATAGCTGACTGTTGCGGTTTCATGATGAAGAATAATAATAGTTCCATTACTTCGTCACTAAGTGTACTAAAAAAATCATACAAAAGATTGTTAATTCTTACTCCAATTTCACTTCGAATTAATTTTATTCCATGAATTTCGTCTTGTGAGAAATATTATTTTCTTAGCAATAATTTACTCTTCTGACATGTTTAGTGTCTTGCGATTAGGCTACATTGAAACCGTAATTCGAGTAATTTAGTTTAGCGCATCATTATTATTCCAATCTCGCCGGGGTTATAGTTTCGTAAATATAACCGTCATCACTTAGTTTTCTAATTTTCTGCTTATTTTTCAAAAGAAATAATAAGGCGTTAATGCATGTAGCAAAAAGTAAGAGTTCAGCAGCAAAATGAAGTGGAACCCACACGGTCAAAGCGATATTTAATGATACCGAAAGTAGTACAACGATTATAGGCTTAATAAACGTGGCTCATACGAAAAAGAGTGAAATTTTTTGAATTAACTTTTTAACGACCCGAGGGGTTGTATAAAATACTTTTGACGTTTAATTTTTTCCCGTAACTGCAGCTATCGAGACTTGGGAGAAAATACTTTCTATTAATGTATTCAAGGCATTGTAATTGACACTTTAATTGTAGTTTAATGTTAATACGATCTAGAACAACAACAGACATGTGTATATACAATAATGATCTTAAGCTTTAAATGTGATTGCAGTGAAAAAAATGGCCCAAGAGCATATTCAGCAAATGCTCCTGAGTTTTATTGTATTAAAAAATCACCAGTAAACGCAAAAGTTCGATTATCTATAGAATTAAAAAATTTGCAACGTTATAATTGAATACTATGGGCTTATAAAATCGTGCCAAGCATTCACAGCTATATTCTAGTTGATTTTCGTTCAATAAAATTTGATCAAAGCGACGTCTAGTTTAGTGAAGGCCCTAAATTAGTCTCAACGCAAGAAGAAAGTCAATAACTGTAAAAAAATAATCGAAGAATCGAACCTCCGGCAATTCCTCGGGTGTTTCGGCATCCTGATCTTCGGCACTTGTGATGTTGGCGCCTTCGGCGCTTATCGGGTCGCGGGTTGTGTTGCTTCCGCTGCGAGAGCGCGCTTCCGCGGCACCAGTTCCATTCGAGACCTGCGCATGAGTTCAAAGATCTATCAGAGATTCTGGATTACCTCATAGATTCTCCACATATTGACCAAATCGAATCTGAAATATTATCGGTACAGATGATCTGAAGAAAAATCATAATGACATGAAGCTATAGCGTGGTGATTGAGGATTTTTACGACTCGTAGTGTCGACGGGTCCGTTGGAAGAAGTCATATATTACAGGGACCTCTCGAGTATCGTGTTTTGGAAGACCACTTGCAATGCGGAGCCAAGGTTTTCCGAGTAATGGAGCTTGTTCAAACTTTTCGAGTTTGCTTTCGAGCTCTTTAATAGTAGCAAAACCATACAGCTAATGGGATAACATACTTATTTTCACAAGTCACTCACTTCTTTCATAACGCAGATATTCATGTAGATTTCATATAAACGAATAAAAAATTAGAGGTCGTTTTAGAAAATGACTATATATCTCGGAGAAAACGTCGAAAAATTGGTAAAATGCTCCAGTAAAATCCATTACTTGGAGGACTACCTACCCTCCTCCTTTATATTCGTATAACCTTATATTGGAGGAGTGCATTAAATCGTCGTATGTCAGAGAATTCGATAGTACATATTAATTTGGATAGTTTTTATTCATCTTCCCGTGGGTTGGAGTACGTTCAGTCGTAACTCTAGCTTGTAAAACAGGATTTTTCCTTAATTTTATCGGACGTTCTACGATAGGTTTTTACGATATCCCGATATATGACGGATGGGCGGAGATCCCATTGAAGACATTTCTCGAGGCGTGTACTTATCCACGTGTGTCTACAATTAATCAATTATGTATTCATCTCTCAAAACTTCGTCGCGGCTTGTTCAGCTCGTAACTCTTCCTTATATAAATACTCGGACGGAATCATATCGTAAACTGTTAGTTCAGTAGTCATAAACTGTTAGTCAAATGTATACTTAAATTTCAGTTTCAAAGTTGACGCTACACCGGAGAGGTTGAAAAATTTCTCTCATACATTTTATAATAACTCACCGGTCGAGCCGACGCGCGAGCCTCCTCTGTATTTCAGGATTTGAAAAGCAGAGCCATAGAAGTCAGTCAACTTTTACTTTGAAACTTATAGATCGAACAGCCGGCTTTTACTTTGAAAAAGTTTCTAAACTGTATATGTAAATCATGCTCCGAGCATTGTGAAGCGAGCAATAAAGTACGGAGCCGCGCGGCGCAGTCTAATTAAAATGGAAATACGCGGCGATGTGAGGCAGCGAGATCAAGCGTGAGAATTTATCAGCCTATCGGGGCAGACGCGCCGTTATTATTTTTTAATCGGAACAAGTGAAACTGCAAGGCTGAATCGACGGGTATATAATTAAATCGCGAGTCAGCGAGCGAGTGTGTGAGTCCGATGATATTTGTTATTGTATTGATTCAATCGGAACACGATCAAGGGTCGGGGGGAGGATCCCTTCGGAACAGTGTCGAAGTGCGAGTGTGGGGTAAGGAAGACTACTTACACTGTATTCAACCCTGACGCTGTGCGACAGGGTGAGGTTGTCGAGCTTGAGGGATGTGGATATCTCCTCGTCGACGTCGTCGTCGTCGTCCTCCTCGAGCTCGTCGAGGTCCAGGTTGTCCTCGAGCCTGACGGCATCGTCCTCGGCCCCGGCGACCTCGGCTGCTGCGGCTATCGTCTGCACATAGACACATACACACATGCACTCATGCGGGGGAGGTCGAATTTGACAGTGGCGCCCAAGCCGGGCGACTCGCTTTGGGGGACTAGCCGGCGGACGGAGGGGGTGGGTGAGTTACCAGTAGTACGAGGAGGAGGAGGCCGGCCGCTGGCGTCCTCATCTCTCGGCCGTGCGCTCGGCTCAAGTCTGCTGTGACGCGGGAGAGCTCAGCTCGGCTCGGCTCGCTCGGCTCGACTCAGCTCATCTGTGCGCGGTGCTCTTGCGGGGCGCGCGCGCCAGCGCTACACACAGCTCTCTACCTCTCTACGCTCAGCTAATGACGCGCTCGGGCTCGGCCAGCTCGAGCAGCTCTCTCGCTCTCTCGCTTTTTGTAGGTCAAAATCGGCCCCCGTCCACGCGTGCAGGTGGCACACACTTACGCCGAGAGCAACGCCTGCGCCGCCGATGCGCAGCCGTGACCGACAAAAGCCGCGAGCGCGAGCACGCGGCCAACCAGCGCCGAGCGAGCGAGAGAGAGAGAGGCTGACTCTCCGTGTGCAGACGCACATGTGCATCTGTGTGGATATATATCCGCTGCAGCCAACAGAAGTCGGACACACCGGCCCCCTTCTCTTTGCTTCCTCGCGGAGCTCGCTCGCGCCCGACCACGCTTCCTTCCTTCCTTCCTCCCTGTGTACTGTATCATACTGCCTCCTCCTCTCTCTCTTTCGCGGGAACGCGAGCGCCTCGGCCATCGTCTTTTGTCCATACGTATTGCTCGCGAGGACCAGGCGGACAAAAAAAGTGAAATGCCTCGGCTTCTTGCACGACGTAGCCTGATTTCGGTTTTACTTTTGTTGCGGATTCCCGAGGCTGATGCATCACTCGCCGCAGCTTCCACAAGTTCCGCGCTGTTCGAGATGTCGTCCAGTGTGTGTGAGTGAGCCGGCTTTCGCGTTTTCCGCCTCTATATACAGACTCGATATATGTAAAACCTGTAGACCAGAGCGCTGTACGTTCTTATCGGCCATTGACGTCGTTTTCATTTAAAACAGAATTTCACAAAGAACCAGAAAAACGTTGGGAAAATATGAAAAAACTTGCAAATATATTGGACATTTTGATTGATAATCACTATAGAAATGTGCGAATCGATTTTTTTAGTAGATAAAATCCATAACTTTTTCTATATATTAGCAGTAATTTTCACCCTTGATGAATTGTATTACTAATTTTAATTAAAGGCCCCTCTTCATCCCCTTCTACAGAGCATCGTAAAGAAAAATTTGCATGTAGTATTGAAATACGACCAGAAGACGTTGACAGCTGTTTTATATAGTGTATTGCCTTTCTGTGGTAATTGATACAATTGTGATGAGCAAAACCCAAAATATATAATGAAAAAATATTATTCTAGACCAAAGATGAGATTGAAGTATTCGACAAATTTTTTAATAAGTTTGGTTTAGTTATAGAAAGTTGAAAAATTGAGGCACACTCAAAATTCTGAAGTCCAAATGAAACCTTGCGAAAATTTTGATGAAGTTGATAAAAAGTTGAAGATTGATTGAGTAACTTGATGTTGAGTAGTACAATTTGAATTCGTTAACTTTATTTGAAATCTCACCGAACAAATTGGGTAATAGACGTAAACAGGGATGATCCCATCAACGGCGTTGCTAAAAAATTATCATGCAAATATATGTATGAACTTCAGCAGTGGTCAAGTAATATGAAATGCTCTCTTTCATTTACTCAACCGTTTAGTCAGTCATTCGGTAATTTTGGCATGGTTAACCTCTTGTTCCCACGTGTTTTCGAAAACGAAGGCATGATTTCTCATCTACTGTTGAAAAAAATCGAATGCTCAGATTCGAAAACTTGGATGTCTGTGTACGCGTGACGTTCTGAATGAGTTTGATTTCACTTGGAGCGCCCGTGAACGCCGCGGCGTATTAAAATCCGCAAGTGACTATGTGTAACTATTCGCCGCTGCAGATTTATGCATATTCATGAGTCGCAGTGAAATTTCGCCTAGTCAACCCGGGAGAAATTGCGCAGTAGGGAAAAAATAGAATCGAGCGAGCTTTTCACGCGCTATCTCGAAATGAGTTCGGCTTGTTAATAAGATCTCGCTTCAGCCTCGCGGCGTTAAACTGAGCGAACTAACCAGCTGAGAATCGACGAGAAACGCGTGGCGTTGATTATTGGCGTTGAAAATTCCGTGAGATCCTTGTTTCGCGGTGAGGTCCTTCTGGTCTCGCACTAGTAAGCAAGAGAAGCTTTGCTGGCAGGAGTCTATGCTGAATCTTCACTTTCAAAGCCAAGTCGACGCTTTCCAAGACCTTTGAGTTTCGCACCGATCACGCCAACGCACATGACATTATTGTCCGCGTTGTTGACGGCTCACTTCCGGCTACTCGAGTGCCTCGTCGTCTCTCCTTTTCTCGATACCCGCGGGAAAACGTTTGCGAATCTAAAAACCCGTTTTCGACCGTAGTTTAGAAATTGCGCCGACGCGAATCCTGTATTCGTTGGCGTTTCTTTTATCCAAATCCGTTATTTATATGATTATTTTAAGTGGTCGCATTTGTATCCGACGACTCACGAGGGAAAGGATATATGTATATATACATATCCATTCAGGCTGAATATCAAAATGGATATCGTCGATCGACATAAATCAAAATCGTCCCACTATCCGCGCTCGCAAAGGAAAAATTCGATTATTCTTTTTTGCGAGGCGTTAACAGAAAGCGACAGCAGGCTACATTGGTTCGCTGAAAATAAAATTGATCGACATCGGATAGGTTGAGACATAGCGAGTAGCGAACTTCGTTCGAGTGATTTATAATTCATTGTCATGAAATGGAACGTGTGGATTAACACTTTGGATTTTTATACCTTCCGATCATTAGAAAAATCATACCGAGTCAAGGATCCGTTCAATTGCGATGTATCCATTATCCGTTAGCTGATATATCTGGGAATCAGTTGAATAGGCATATAATCTTAGGAAGATTGAAGTTGCAGCAATGATTGCAAATCGGTTCATCAATTCTATCTTGATTATTTTTTACTTTCTCGGGAACAAAGTGAGCAATTCGGTGAATTATCCGTCCTGTTTCCCTCTGCTTTATGATGATGTGATTAGTAACACGATGAAAGTAAAAGCTACCGACTTGCTCGCGGGCATCTTCGCGGTTTTTTCGTTTCGTCAAGATCCTTTCACGAAAAACACATAATTATTTAGAGCCCAATCAATCCTACATGATACGTTACGACCGCCGCACGTAACTTCTGATGGTTTCCACTGGATATACGCTGAATAAATCATAGCGAGAACACAGATCGGACGAGGATAATTATTTTTTACAATTCCGAAAAGTAAAATCGAATGAGGCGTGTACGCGTCTTTTCAAACAGGCCATAACTGTCTGTCGCTTTCGGTAGATTACTACATAAGATATACGGTAGAAAATCCAAGTTCCTCATGAGAATTATTCTTCCCTTCGAATATACTTCTTTGGCAAAAAAAAATTTCCCCAAGATGCCGGGAATAAAGAAGAGCACGCGAGTGCCGCTGGAAATGGGTCATTGGGTTTTATGGGTTTTGAAAGCAATATGCTTCCGACCCACATGCACCCGTGTACGCGCAGCGTGAAATTTTTGAAACATTTTTTTTCCTCATTACACCGCCACGAGTGCACGAGGAAAAAAAGTGTAATTTTCATAATTTTCAGCGTCCAAGTTAAACGTTCCTCTTTCACCTTTTAGTGGTTACAGTCGTTAAAAATACCATACCTCTCTCGCTTGCGTTACGGAAGAGTATATTATTTCCAGACCCTATTGCACGCACGCGCTTCCCGGGGATACAACTCGGGAGTTCACGCGCGCGGAAACCTGCTCGTTGATGTGAAAATCAAAATACGTAAACATTACGGACGATTCCGCGCGTTGCGTTGCCCAACGAAAAGAGCCGCGAGCACACGGCAGTAAACGTCGCTCTTTTGAATAATGCAAGGAGTGTTGTTTTTTCCCCGCCACAGAGAGACAAGTGTGTCCCATTCGCGTAAACGATTCATCAACAAAGACTCGAGCCAATGGCTTTTTGGACGGCTTAGAATTAGAAAGTTACATCACAAAGTCGCACTCGAGAGAAGTCGAGCCCAGCCGGCGAATAAGGACGTTGGCCGCGCGCAGGATACGTGTATATATGTATATACAACACAAAGGCTGCCATTCCGAATATACGATTAGCCGCGCGAAGCTCGATCAGTGGGAAACAAGATAATTTCGACACGTTTTACTTTCTTTTTCCCCGAGAGAGCCAATGACCGGTCCGGAGAGTCCTCTCGGGGACCCACGGGCTCTCTCGAGAGCTCGTCCGGCCGCGCGATCGTATACGTGCACACACGTATACATATACACATGGACAAAAGACGAGGAGGGAATCGCGCACTGTGCCAGCTGTTCTAATCAGTGCTAACTCGCCGGAGAGAAATTGAGGAAGAGAAAAAGCGAGCGGCTAATTGCGGCTCTAAGGACAATCGGGCACATCGCGGCGTTATGCACGCCACTTTGTCACCGGCCCCCGAGACGGCCTGTCTCTCTTTTTACTCGCGCCGATCTCCCGTGCGTGAGCGTATGTATAGATACATACGTATAAATATAGGAATGTGCCGGTACACTTTCTAGCTCGGTCCCGCGTATCTTCTCCCGCGGGTATAGCGCGTTTTTTCCACCTCCCCCCGATTTTGCAACGAGAGATTCACATTCGCGTCCGTAATTACCCGCGCGCATTATACTCTCTCGGACAATCGTCGTGCCGCGGCTGTACTGACACGCGGCTTTTCCCAACGTTTCATTCGGATGTGCCCAGGAATGCCGAGAAAAAGTCGGGAGTATGGTAAAAGCGAGCGAATATATCATCGATAGAGCAGTCGCGTGGGCTCGCGAACGACGGCCGCGATCCGAAGCAGCCGTGGATCGTAAAGCGCGAGCGGCTATCGACGCGGATAAGGCTGTTATTAGTCCGACTGCCCCGCGCATAGGGAAAAGGGCGAGCGACGAGGTTTAAGCGAGGAATCAGTAGTACAAGTCGGCGGAGAGGCGGTACACGCGCCGCCCGGTGTACGGCCGATAAATCCCCGGGGGAACAATTAGCCTAATGGAGCGCGGCTAAGCTCGGCTCGCGATCGGGCTGCGATAGCGATCGAGCGCATCAATATATATACGCACCGGGTGCGCGCTCGTATACGCTTTGGCACCTTCGCGCGCGGGAGACACGCAGGAAAATTGAAGCGGCCGATTCTCACGAGCCGTATACACGGGTTGCGTCGCGCGACTGCGGCTAATTACAATGTTCCACGATGATTGTATCGGCCGGGGGGATTGACTCACGCGCCGCGTGTATATACTCGAAAATTCGCCGCGCGCGGGATCGATTGTCATCGCGCCCGCGCGAGCGATTTTTCAACTGGCTCTTCAACGAGCGAATTTTTGCGGATCTCACGTGAAAGTAACGCGCGAGGACCTGTAAATTCGGGCTGGCAATGACGGGGAGGTATACGACGATGAATTATCATCGACGCCGATCGAGCGGTCGCGCGGAGTCAGCGAGCGCGTCAGTTGAAAGATCATTATTATATATGCCCGTCGCCTCCCCCGTCCCGCGCCTCGCAAGTTCGCGATAAATTTTCGATCGTATAATAACAGTGATTAAAAAATCATACGGGCGCGCGCAACAGTCACTCCGCGTATCCCTTACATCTTCATGCGCTGTGAGAAATTTTATTTTTCCTCGAGGATCAAAGTGTGTCAAAATCCTCTTGCGAACGCGACGCGAATCGGTTAATCACGAGCGCCCGCGTGCAAATATACGTTCTCGCGTACGAGGAAACAGCAGCGGATCGTGTATCGAACACGGATCGCGGCATTAACTCATTGTCTCGCGCGCGAAATTGCCCTTTTACGCTCGTTTATCGCGTTTATCCGCACTTTATGAAGCGCCTTTAGTCGGGAGAGAGAAAAAAAAGAAATTTCCCCTCTCCGCGCATACGAAACTCCCGCGTGTCGGCCGGCGAGTGTACGCGCGGGAGAGCGATGGGAATCTCGCGGCTTATCCCGTCCCGCGCATAACAATAAACGTGTTCCATTGAAATCGAGCGAGGAGCTCGAATCCCCGCGGAAGGTTATCACGCGCGATCGTTGCGGCTGTCGTTAACGGGTCCGAGAGCCGCCGCTATCCGAGTACAATGCGCTCCGCGGAGTGCTTCTAATCGGATTATCCGTGCGCAATCGCCCGATACTGCAACGAACGGAAACCAATACGGAATGAATATTCAAGATCATTTGCAAATACGCACGAGAACAAATAATTCCAGTAGTATATAGATCGACAATCTTGATCTCTAGTTTGTATATGCATGTATATTTTCCTCGCATCGAGACTTTGCGTAAAGGCCTAGCAAAGTGCCCTTCGCAAGTCAACGAACTGTCAAAACATCGAAAAGTCCATCGAGAAATAATTTGCGGGCTCGTCGAGATCGTCAATTTTTGAACGCGCATCAACCGTGTCTGTTTCCGTCCGAGGGTAGCCGGCGGGTAAAAAGTGTATCCACCTGTGAGCCATTGGCAACTCGCGGGGCCAATAATCGCGGCCATTAGTTGCTCGAGCCCGGCACGAGATCGAGAGCAGCTCGGCCGAGCGGATTTGTTTACGCGCGTCGATCAGTCGCGATTTCAGCGCGGCCGTAATTGTACGGTGCTGGGAATAATTACGCGAGCGTGGGCGTGAGTTGCGGCCCTGAGTAGACCTCACACAAGTGCCCGCGTGTATACATATACATTCAACGTTCAGCGGGAAGATTCGCGCCGAGTTAAACGTATATATATGTACGTACTTGGGCAGATTAGCCGGGGATTCATGGGTCGACGCGTGCTCTCGAATCGACAGTCGTAATTCGCTTGTTCACCGTTTTATTCCCCTCGTCTCGCTTCGCGCGCGCGCCCATCGATAATCATAGCCTCGCGCGGGGCTGATGAAAATGCGTAATCGCTGGCTGCCCCGCGAGACAGTGCGAAATATAGCCCATTCGACACGATCGGGCTCGTATCGAACAAATATAATTACTAGCCGAAAAGAATTGAAACGGGAAATTTGTAAACGAAAGATTTTCAAAGGTCCAGAAAAGACCATCAGAAAAATCTCGAATCGTACTGGAAGTCTGGTTCGCAACGCACGAATGACTAATTCACGTTGATTCATTCATGACAAAAAGCGTGGTGTGATCTTATCGGGGGATCGAGTCAAAATAAGATGATAATGTTTTGTCGCAAGCCTAACCCAGCCGAGTCCCGCGGAAGCGTTGAATTGGAGCAGAAAAAAAATTCGACGAGTAAGAAGCGTGCGTTATGGGAATACCGATGGGTCAACCGATTTGAACGGGGAAAACACGTGCGAAGCACAGCCCCGAACTGAGTCCGAATGAAACGAAGGAATATCGCGGAGGTATGGTCGCGCGGCATAGCGTGCGAGATTGATCACCGGACGAAAAATTGAGGCGAAACGGAGAGCGAGTGTGACGAGTCGTGTGTGTGTTGCGTAAACAGAAAAAACCGAAAAGAAAAAAGAAGAAGACGAAATTACGAAAGTGATCTCGGTCGGGAGATTTTTGGCGTTTTCTCTGTTTATAGAGGGAGATTTCACTTTCAGCGAAAACGCGAGAGCAACGATCTGATACATCAGAGTGGCGCACACACACAAGGCGCGCTCGCTCGAGGAGGAAACGAGATTTCGCGCAGGACCGACGACGACAACGACGACGAGCGCGATTCGTTATCTTTATTAACGCTCATTTCAATACATTTAAATACAGAGCGCGAGCGGGCCGCTCCTAGTTATACGCTCATCGGTCGCCGCGCGCCCTCTTCCTCCCTGTCCGTCGCGCGCGCTTGCGGCTAACTGCTTTTGTAAACCACGGCTGTGTATACGTGCGCTCGTTGAAATTCCCGCTCTGCAAGAGCCATTAAACGCTGGCCCTCGTTTGATTGACGTAAGCCACGGTGGATTTCCGAGTTGTGTCCCCCGTCCCAAGTGTCGGCAGACAGACAGAGAAAGAGATGCTCTCCCCGTGTGTATGTGTATTCGCCCTGTTCTCCCCCCTCCTCGAGGGGCAGAGATCGGCAGCCGATACATACACTCCGAACCGCTTGTTTCGTCGAGATTTATACGCGGAAGAACGTTACACTGGGAGAATCATGCAGCTCCGGGGCGAATTTGCATAACACACTCGCAGGACACGTACTCACCGCTCGCTCGACCAATTATTCCTGATGGATTCAATTTCTTCCCGACCCCCCCGATAAAGCAGTTCTACGATTTGGTAATAATCGCTGGGCTCTTCTTCGGTTTTTTTCTCTCGTTCGTGATCAAGATTTTTACAATTCAATTTTCGTTCGAGAAGCCAGTTTCGCGATGACACACACACACACACACTTGCTTGGATGAATTGCATTGTCTAAATCCACGTGTGATTCTTTTCTTCTTCCGTAGCTTAGTATGAACTTCTATCACTGGTCATCAAGCTTGAATATAAGGCAAACTGTCATGTACAAAAAAAAACAGATGCACTGTACAATTCTCTTGAGGGTTTTCAATAGCAATCATAATGAAAATGGACTGTTTCACTTCCACCACAGTGGCAGCAGGAAGAATCTATACATGCAGTGCAAAATAACGTCAGTGATTTTACTTTTACTTTTCCTTCTAAAAATTGAGTTCTAAGGCCAAACTACGTAAGATAAAAATGAATCACAGGTAAAAAGTTGCTTGCTCGCTATTTGTCTTTTCTCCATAGAAGAAAGTGCCCAATCACTTGAATTCCTTACAGTGAAACAATTCACTGCAGTTCCAGTGAATAATTCATCCACCTCCTTACAGTGATTTTTTATTGTAAGGATTTAAGACGCACGATCACATGCAGAGATTCCACAAAAATTGCTGCTGTTGCTGTTGACGAGACGGCACATGTCCCAATGGATACTCGCTCCAATACGCTATGCGCGAAAATGTCCGGCGGGAAAGCTCAATTAGTTCACTCGGTGGTGTACCAGGGCGGCGCGTAAACAAAGCGGCCGCGGCTATTTTTATATCTGAGTAGATATTTATACACACATACACTTGTGCAAATGACACCGGCACGAGGGAGCATACGGATAACCAAACGGACATGGCACTTTGGCCGCGCGAAGCGTTTCCGGAATGCGATCCAATTTGCGTTAACGACTCGTGTAGCTCTCGGCTCCGCGGTGGATTGAATCGTTATACTGCGCGCGCGCGCGGGGCCAGAGAAAGAAAAAAGCGCGCCTCGGTCAAAACGAAGAGTCGAGGAGCCGCGGAGTAACGAGCGAGCGCGTCGGCAAATTTCCAATTCCCCTTGGCGGGTGCAGCCGCTGACGCGCCGCGCTGCACTTTCCAAAAGGGACAAACGAGAGAGTGAGCAGTCCGAAGAGCTTTTAAAACGCCGACCGACTGTCGCTCCTGCGCCGCAATCGACTTACTTTCGACTCCTCGACATCGTCCCAGCTGTGAATCAGCACATCAGCGCTTTTGACAGTTTATTTTCGTTGCTCGGATTGACAATCCTGACAATGACCAGTATGTGCACCTCTGATTTATACGTCAAACGATCCAGATAGTTTACAATGCGAAAAATTCATCGATCTTTATTCTTCTTTCTTCTTTTTGTCCTGAGTATAGGGTTCATACTTGCGGCAGATCATGAAATGTGATTTTAATTATGGAATATATCTATTGACAATGTTTCTCTCGAATTTCAAAGAGAATCCCCATTGCGCATCACCTTATCTTCGCTGAACAAGTCCTCTCGTAGAACGGCTTTCCCTTGCCATCTCTTCGGCACTCGGTTTCAATGATAATGAGACCGAAATTCGCAATATTGAAAGATACCGTTAACGAAACAGCTTCACGAGAAAAGCACTCGAAGGCCAATAATCATTTAATGAAGTGTGCAATACACAAGTATGTAGAAAGCTTGTACTCTCAACTAACGGAATATTTGTTATCTCGTATAATAGCCCTAAATCTTGCCAGATTTCGAATTGATTTCTCGTTTCTTCGACTGTTTCTTTTTTTTTTATGTGCATACTCGAATCCAGGTTTGCAAGACGAACTCGCTCTGCTGGCCCAATTTCTCAAGACGAACTCAAACAAACCTACTTCCGAACAGCTGTTGAACGCTTTTCATTTTTTTTTGCAATTAAACTAAATGACTGAGTGGGTGTCGGAAAGGTCAATGTGATTTCGATTTCCATACTCGAATAATAACAAGTGCTACAAAGTGCAGTTAAATGATTTTATGCAAAATTCATTTGAAATAAATAACACGAGCTAATACGACTATGGCCTTGTCATTTAGTAAGGTAAAACTCACATAATCTATTTTGAATATTTTCCAACTAATTTTTAAGGAAAAGTCAATGAACCAGAACAGACCAAGATTCAATTTTTATACTGGACAACGATTAATATAAGAATTGAATATACATGATTTGAAGAGTAAAAATTGATGACATTGATGAAAAGTTCTTAAAAAATTCTATTCTATTAACATCAATAACACAATACATACATAAGGTATCGAGTACGTCTTTTTTCAAAATTCTGTAGTCAGATTATCTCAACTTACAATAGCAAAGTTTTATCAAGGCTTAGAATCTCCTTAACAGTATCCTTCATTGTGAATGAGAATAATTATAATTCTTCTTCGGCGTAATGCACTTGCATGTGGCTGAGTGATATTAACGGTACTAATACCACCATGATGCGTCATGATTGTTTACGAGAGCGAAATGCAATTCATGCACGGCAAAGACTTTGAAGGCCGGGGAAAAGATAAAAATGTATACAATGCTATTCAAATTATTTTTTAATGGGTTACCATCTAACTGCTGCGAATAAAAATAGATTCTAGAAGAGACTATTACACCGAAGAGACATTCTAGGAATATGAGGACATGACTATGGATTTGTTATTCAAGAAACTTAGAGCAAGATTTAAAAATATACGATAACATTTACTTACAAATGTTTCTAAATACATTAAAAATTACAGCATTTTTATACAAAATTTTTTGTACGCGAATCACAATGAGTTTTCAAATTTCAAGGAGGGATATATTGTTACAGATTAATAGCTCAGCTGAATGAAAAGTTCATAAAAAGTAATACCGAGAATTAAGGCATAATACGTAGGGACTAAATGAAACATCAACTGACAAAAGTGGAGCTTCGATCAAATAATTACGAAAATAAAGATAAAAATAATGATAATAATAGTTATAATAATACAATTATTAATATTCATGATGATGATGATGATGACGATGATGACAATTATTAAAATTATAATAACGATTATTCAAAAGTGAAACGGATAAATGTTAGCGACTTGATCTCTGCTCCAGATGTGTCGAAAGACTAGAATCATTAAAATTAAACGCATGATTAATTCGTGTCATGAAGTTCGACAACATCATTATATAAATGAGAACGTTGATGCGTTTTCTTACGATACGTTTGATTAAAAGATTCGAGACTCATACATGCTCAATTACAATTATGTACAAGTTTCTGTTTTTTTTTGTTACATTTTTCATCGTTACATCGAAGGAGCCTGTTACGATTTGAAATATAGTAAAACGTATAATTGAGAATGAAAAGAAGAAAAGACCGGAAAAATGTGATTCTTTTTCCAAGTCTTTCGTAGCGAAATGAAAGTGTTGCACCTTCGCCGGCCAATAAATATGTAAAAACTAAGTGTGGAGCATGAGCTTGATAATGGCGCGAGCATCACTGATGTCGATACAGTTACACTTAACAACTAGTTCAATAGAAAAAAAAATACTTGTATTTTCAGACAAGCCCGAGTCTTAGCGAGTGCAGCGAAAGAGTCCAAGCGCAACTCGCGTCGACCGCATCGTTTTCCGCCTTCTTAATGCCTTTCTTTGGAGAATCCACCGTCCGCCCACTCGCGCGCGCGACTCTAGCGATAAAAATTTCACGCGCGTATTTTCGTTAAATAAAATACTGAAATATTTGCACGACTATAATAATTACGATGAATCTGTTGTTGCCACGCGCAGACACAGAAATACGGGATAGCCTCGTCCAATGATTCCTCGCGAATTTTCAAATCGAGAGAGCAATTCGATGAGCGAGCGTTAATTAATTAGAGCGCGCGCGTGTGTGTCTGTCTACGTGTGTGTGTGTCTTGTGTTTGCGTGAGCGAGAGTCAATCGGTGCACTCGGAGGCGAAACTCTCGAGGTCGACGTAGTGGCCGTTCATGTTGTCCTCGAGCAGCTGGGCGAGGTCGCGCCTCAGCAGGTGGAACTCGGGCCTGCGGTCGGGGTCCGCGTGCCAGCACTTGGCTATTATCCGGAACAGCTCGCTTCGGCAGTGGGACGGCCGCTCCAGCCTGTAGCCGCTCTGGACGCTCCTCATCACCTCCCTCGCCGACATGTCCGGGTAAGGCGTCGAACCTGAAATTTTACATTCATTAGTAAATACATATATGCCTCCTTTGCTTGGAATAAGCGATGTCTCGCGAGATACGATGTTTCCTCGGTGTGTCACGCGCCTCTTGGCATCTCAAATTCATCCATTTCTACTGATCGTCGCAAAGATTTTTGTAGACAAGCGAATTCGGGGAAAATTCATATCCAACGTCATTGGCAGACTACGCTATCAATCTGGATAAAATGTTTTTGCGCGGATATACTTCTAGATGGCCTGAGTGTCACGCGAGCCCATGACTTTTTATCATAGAAAAAAATTGAGACTCCCGATTTCGATCCGCCGCCAGTTTATTTGCCTGCGTCTCCTAGCTTATTGAATCTGATCAACCGATTTATTTCTGATAGTCCGTTTAAATTTCGTTATGGTTATAATCTTGAGTATACATCATGTACGGTGACTTTGTAGAGCAATTAAGCTGAGACTGACGTCAAATATCAACTTTGTTTTTATTTCTCAATTACTTAATAGAGGTATATGCATACTATTTATCAATTGTCCAAAGTGACAACGTAATGATGCTATCAGCATATTTTTTAAAGCGTAAAATTATGTTCGAGCATAGTTTGATTAGTTTTCTTAACTTCGGTATTTATCTCTGTTTTCTCATATCGGTCTACCTGAGGAAGTATTAGATACTTCTCCACTTGCAATGTCCTATAAATTATGTGATATTTTTGTAAACTAGTCTGTAGTTTTATAATTCCACAAGTCCCAAGTTAATAAAACCTATCAATCAATCACTCAATCAAATCACCAGTTGTGGCTCAAGGCTGCTACGTTTATCCTCGTTTCCTAAGATAATTATTGAAATTCCCGTATTCTGGAGCTGTCACTCAACTTGATTAGATATGCAAATGCTTTTGTTTCGAGCGCTCGCTGTAACGTGGGATATGAAAATTTTAATAATTATCCTGAAACATTTGTGAAAAAAAAAAACCCACTAAAACTATCCGCTTGAAAATTACCTCCCAATCGACAGCGTCGCCTTTCCGAGGCATCGTGGATTGTAAAATTCCACCGTGAGTTTACGGGCGCGCTCGTGGGCTCTTTGAAACAGACGCAATTAAAATTCACCCGAGCGGCGCGAGACGAAAATTGATGGCGGGCCAAGCGAGCGATTTTCCGCAGTGGGTCATCGGGCGGTTATGCGAGGGGCTTTCATTTCGTGACCGCAATACACGTTCAAACACACACACATCCTCACACAGCTGGATTTAATCGAGCGCGTACGCTCATTTTGGATGATTTCATTTCCCCGGCGACGTGAGCTGAATTTTGACGTCTCCAACCTCAGCCTCGCCAATTTATTATCTAATTTCAGCGAATTGATAAGCCGAGAGAAAAATTGATTGAGCCCGGTCGGAACTCGAAATCGCCATTAAAGTTATTGCGCCGTACGAAACGGGCGGGCAATTTGCAATCAATGATTTAGACACTCATAAATGGCTTGGCATCCAGCGACGGAACAAGTTCCCGAGGCTCGATTAGATTTGCTGTTTTTTCTTTTCTATTCTTTTCTTTTCAACGCGGTTAGAAGGAATCGCTCGGTGACGGCATTCTTTCAAATTCATTACACGCCTGTCGCGATAATCTAAGGCGCAAACAAACGCCAGTCTAGATAAGCCGGAAACGAGGAAAAAACAATTTGAAAATTCGACGGTGTAAAAACCTCATTTTTGATTGTGGATCTGTATATGTGCTCATATTGATTTTCAGGCAATGTTACACGCTGATTAACATAAACACAAATTTGAGAGTGTTATTTGCCAGCGATATCTGCGCGAACATGCCAAAAACATTTTCTAAATAGCCTCAAACGGAGATAGAAACCGTGTTATGTTTTATGTGATTAATTCATGCGAGATCAAAGCGCAATTCGTCATATGGAAATTCGTTGAAAAAGTGCCACTAAATTTAAATTTAGTCCTTTCCAAAGTGTCTTTGTCCCGAATTAATTTTCCTTATAGATTAAAGTTTTCTTTTCTAATGTTTGAAATGTGCAAACCCTTTCGAGCCCTATGACATTCGTCGAGATCTACCTCAAAAACCCATTCAAAAACTCCCTGACTTTGAAGCGATTTGACTCAACTTTTTCAAACCACGCTCTCTATACTAATTAAAGTGTATTTTTTCTCATTTCCCTTTCATTCCGTCAATAAATCTTTCCACCGTCTCTTTCTAGCCTCCACATTCGTCTATCAACTCTCTTCCCACCTATTCCCCGTATCCCTTCGTCCTGTTCTCTCGTTCCTTCCAATTCTTTCGAATTTGTCTTTTTCTTTGGAGGAGCTTGCGAAGGATAAAGCTACACATCCGCCGATTATAATTTGTGCGTCCGGCGCTATATACCTGCATTGTTCCGAGCCTTATAGCCTCGCGTTATACCATCCCGGGCAAGGGGAGTATGTAAATTGGATTGAAAAGGCCTCGCGAGAGGAGGAATTATGGAGCGTACCGAGGGTGACGATCTCCCACATGAGGATGCCGAAGCTCCATACGTCGGTCTTGGTGGTGAAGAGGGAATAGATGAGCGACTCCGGCGCCATCCACCTTATGGGCAGGGCGTTGCGCCCGTGCCTCGTCTCGATCACCTCGCCGTCGGCGTTGGCGAACCTCGACATGCCGAAGTCGGCGATCTTGCACAGCTTGTTGTGGTCAACCAGTACGTTGCGAGCCGCCAGGTCCCGGTGGATTATCTGCAAGAACAAGCGCATCGTTAGCGAGCTCCAGCGCGTCCGCAGCTGTTATTTTGCTACCTCGCTACCACGACGCACACACGCGCGCGCATACACGTGTTGTGATTAATGGGCCATCATCGTAATTGAGTGGTACGAAAAATACACGGCCGAAAACACAACGCCTCGTCGTCGGTGTGTATACCAGTGATATTCGCCGTGGGCCGATTCATCTCCTCCTCCTCCTTCTCCCTCCTTTCACTTTTAACCACGAGACAAGTGCGTGCTTTGACGCGACCTGCCGAATGAAAAATAACACTCTTCCATCTCCCGTTACACGCGCGCCTCATTAATTAGCCGCAATGCCGATCGGCCGTTTACCTTTCGCGCTTCTTCCAACTATCGTACCGCATCTGTCGTCGGTATACGGACTCCTAGCCTCGTTCGATGGCAATTATCGCCTCTTACAACAAACCAGGCCGAAATCCGCGGTTTAGACGGGGGGGGGGGCAGCAGCCGCGGGGATCCGTGGGGTCAAAATCAAAACGGTACATCGATTCGCACCGCTTCGATCGAGCGAGACTTCGCGAGTCATCCGCGCATCTAGCCGAGTTTGCGCAGCGTCACTTCTCATTGTATAGCATACACCGAGCCGCGAGAGACTGCGCGCGCACGCGGCCATCGCCTGATTGAAGAGTCAATTTAGCCCGAGCGATCGGGTAATTACCCTATCGGCATACATAAACAGAACAAAGCGCGGACGAGCCGGGGAGTGGGGTTTCAGTGTCGGCCGTTACAATCTGGGACAAGAACGAGCGGTGTTGTAGCCGCGCACGTACCGAGAGAGTAAGAGACAGAGAGAGAGAGAGAAGAGAGCAACGTGTAATTGTTATTTATCGTCGCGAGACCATAAAATGAGTCGGCGCGAGAGATGCCCTTCGCGGGGCTGAAGATAGGAGCGCGCGCGAGGCTGCAGCGCGCGAGAAACGGTAAAAATGCGCACGCGGCCCTCGGCTCGCGCGCGTCTGACGAACCCGCAGGTGTACGTGTACGTGTGTGCGCGTGTGGGTACATACGCGCGGAATCGTGTATACGTGTATATAGTCGAGATAGTATACCCCGGCGAAGCAGCTGCGATGGGAGAGCCACTTAATTAATGCCGCTCGCTCGCTCGACTGCTGCAGCCATAAGAGATGCGCGAGCGGCGATTGTCTCGCGCGTTTTCGGACGCGACAACGACATGCGACTCGTCGCGCAATGAGTTATGACGACGATAAGTGTACACACCCGCTTCGTCAGGCCGACTACTGTCCCGCGGGGCAAAATTTATCGGTTCGGTGTGTGTGTGTGCAGTAACCGGCGGTGCACACACTCGACAGATCATAACGTATGTCCCTATATGTAGATACATCGGGACTCGAATCGTCGACGAGCTGCTCGAGGTCGGTGCAGCGACGCTAATGGCGTGTGTACGCGTGACGCTGTGTATATTACGTTACGATCGCGTTTAACGCGATTTTCTCGGTTTCGCTCGATCGTCTCTTCTTTTTTAATTTCACTCTCGACTCCATGGCAATTTTTTGTGTTTTTTTTCCCCTTACACCGAAGTATTGTCGCCGACAAACGACGACTAGAAAGCACACGGGTGGCAGTCGAGAGGATAGAACTCTGATGAAAAGTCATACGACACGATGCGCCACTCGGCAAGCCGATTTGATGAACGTTTTTGCATATATGTGCGACGTGCGAGCAGAGTAACTTGCCTCGCGCGCGCTCGCTTTTACTCGCTCGCGTACAAATCGTATTTCCTTCTAGAACAACGTATATACACAGCCGCGATAATAACGCGACGACGAGCTCGACGATCTTCGCCAGCGGCTGATTGTGAAATCGTAACAATAACACAGCGTTTCGCGGAAAGTTCGCGCGTGTTTTCCATCGCGCGACAGCGAATCAGCTCAAGAAAGCTCACCCGAGAAGCGCTTCAGACGTATATGGTACATATAGCCGTAATGAACTTCTCCATGCGCGGAATGAGAAACGGAATATAGAGGAAAGTGTTGAGCGTCGGATCATATTATTCGAAAACTCATCTTCATTACACGTCGGCACAAACACACTCGCACACACGGGGACATTAGCCGAGCGAGCCGCACCAGCGCATACATCCACACACGTCCAGCCTATCTCTCTCTCTCGGCTGCGCCGGTAAACAAATTGAATCCAGCTTTGTATCCGAGAGAAACAGAGTGAGAGACTCGCTCTCGGGCGCTGAGAAAAATGACGTTACGCAAGATTGCACATCCGAGAAAGGTATGCGCGCGCGAGTATACACACACACACTGGCGGGCCCCCCCCCGATATGCATCACGAATGAGCGTAATTACTGTTTGTCGTCTCAATTCAAACGGCTCGGCGCGTAATCTCTATCTCGCCGTGCTGGTCCCGTATGCGCCCCGGCACCGCGCGCTATGGATATATCGCTCTTATAAAACGTGCGGCTATTAGACCGGAGATTCATCGCCGCGGTATACGCGTGCGGGTATGTGTATATATGTATGTGCTGCACGTGCGCGAGCGCGCATTAATCGCATCGACGCGGCGCATGAGGAATGAGCCGAGATTATGCGCGGAGAGAGAGAGATGACGCGCCGCTCGGGCCGCAAAAATTCACTCGAGAGAGATCGTGATGGATCGAACGCGTATACCCCGGACGAGGCAGTTTAATGAAACTTTGTCGCTGCCGGGGCGGAGGGGAGGGGGTTCGATTAAAACGTCGTCGGGGCCGGGATCCACAAAGGGCGGACCGAGCCGCAAATTATTGCGCGGCGAAATTAATACACGAGGCGGAGTGGTCGCGGCGGGATGCAGCGGTGCCCCGGGGACTCGCGCGGCCGGTAGTAATTGGAAATTGACGTAGGTGCGCTTTCCAAACAGCGCTTGATTTATCGCGCGTATAAATCCGAGGCCCACTTGTGAATCGTCGCGGCCGAGAGTCAACCTCCAAATCCGAGTCGCGCGAAAAAAGGAACTGCAACGCGGTACCGGAGAGCAGAAGCCGCGCGCGAGCGCGTTGTTATCGTCCTCTACGCGTCGGCGCCATCAATCCTCTTTGGCTCTCCAAAATATATGTATACGCGATATGCGATCTCGCGGGTCCCGTCAGCTCGGAGGCGCGCGTCAAGGCTCATCTCGCCGGGAATGGACGCACGATTCTCGGAAGCGCGGCCCGCTCGTCCACTTCGGGCATCTTTATCGCCTCGGCGCTGTTTTTTCTCTCTCTCTCCCGGTCTCTCTTCGGAGCGCGCATCGGCTCGCGGGGCCCACCCGTCGCGCTCGGCTGAATTAACGGGGTCCCTCGCGCCGATGCACTTCTATCGCGGAGCGCAACTGCGCCCCGACACGAGAGAGCAGGAAGAGAGATAAGCCCGAATGCGCGCAGCTCGCGTGTAAATGCAAACGGAGCATCGGCCAAGGCCGGACGATTGAGATTAACGCCAGGGGTTTCAAAGGGTTTAAACGCCTGCTGTCGGCTTTTCACGCCACGCGACCAGATTCTCATGATTCTTGCGAGCATTCGAGCTTCGGGCCGATCGTTTTGACTGGTGGCTGAAATTGACGAGCGTTGTTGTTATCAGTGATGCGACGACGATCAAATTTGTCTTCTTGTTCCGTGTTTTTCATATCTGGAAACTGTGATTTTTTGGTTAGACTGTCAAAAACGGTCGAGAATCATTTGTTATTAACGAATCCTTGCAAAATCAAGGAAATAATGTTCTCTTCGTACCGCGAAATTTGTATGTACTGATATTTAACACGTATCTATTGAGGTTTTTTCGTGCTGTTATCGGGAAATCTCTACTTTGAATATATCAATTGCAACCGGAGCACGTTTAATGTAACAAATTTTTTGTAAGATATGAAATTCATAAGAATGAAAAAGCTACAGTTCCGAACGAAATTACGTATATACGGGAATGCGACATCTTTCAAAAGATAACTCGCTCAAACGTAAATCACTGTATTCCGAATGATACATTCAAAATGAGTATCATCATAGATGAAACTTGATTCGTTTACGTTAGATACATCTTCTCTATACTCCTCGGCACGGATTTCGCTTAGAAATATTCGACGGCGATGTGATTTCCTCGATGAATCTGCCGAGGTCAGTGTTCACTTCCGTATAACGACGCGCTAAACCATTCCATTACCCAACGACCCTCCCTTAATTGCGCTCGATTCATCCACGCGCGAAAATGACTTCGACCTTTGGCTGCTCTGCGATCGCTCGCCGCGCGTACGAGGAAGTTCACCGCTCGATGAATTATTCATTGTGTTATATGATTGGAGACCGATCGATCATCCGCGGCTCATTTTTCACGCTCCATCAATGGCTGCGAGCCGGCGTGCAGTGTATACAGGTATATATCCTATATACGCAAACGAAGCGTCGATCGCGCGGACAGGTTGTTTTTACTCTTACCGTGACCGTGAACGTCGAGCTATTTCCCCCCCCCCCCCTCGGGGACCCTGACTTATGATGGTCTCGCGTCGAATCGGCATACATCCTTGCGCTGCACAAACAACGGATGTGCACACCCGACGGCGGCGGTTGAAAAAGTCGAACGAGCGGCGGCGGCGGCGAGACAACGTCTCTCGTAGCGTCGTGCTCGTCTCGAATGAGCGCGCAACAAGTGGTGGTCGTGTCGTAGGGAGGACGGAAAGCTCTTTCTGTGTGTGTGTATACTCGCGCGCACGCCTCCTTTCCCTATACTGCACACGTAGCCTCGCGGCCCGGAATAAAACAAGCCGGCCGAGAGCCCCGGAGGACGGAAGAATGAGGCTTACCTTCTTGGAGGCTAGGTACTCCATTCCCCTGGCGACGCAATAGCCGAAGACCGTGAGATCGCGGGAGGTAAGGGCGGCCGAGTCCTCGCTGAAGTTGTAAAAGTCCTGGCGAGTGCGGTGGTCGCGCAGGTACGTCAGCAGCTTGCCGTACATCACGTACTCCAGGATCAGGTAGTGCGGCTCTGCAATCAACCAAACAAGCGTTCTCCAATCAATTTTTTCAAACCATACGTCCAATTTCGATTTTCCCGTCTCAGCTCTCCTATATATCTGTGCGCGGAGACGCGCCAGATTAACCCGCGTATATATATACTCACACGATGATGCATCCTCGCATTGAGTCACGCGCAGCCTTTCCAGGCGTGCGCTCGAGCTCGACCTAATGAATTTAGCTTTTGGCTCGCCGTCTTTCGAAATGCCCCGCTCTAAACTGCAAGCGAGCCTTCCCAAAAGTGCAGATGCGTTGAGCCTCATCCCAAATTGCCGTGGGGATATTAATTGGCGCGACGCAATCAACGACACTAATCGTTTGTGAATCCCGAACCGTCGTCGGATGTTGCGCCGACGTATATTTTGCGACAATATAACGCTCGACGCGATTTAGTCAGCGAGAAAGCACGAGACGAAACACAATCAACTCTCCGAACCGCGAGCTCGACTAATTGTAAATCCAACGTGTATAAACATACATCCACACATATCGCACCTCTCGAAGGGGCGGCGCGTCTCGGTTTTCCGCAAAAGTGCGCCTCTTCTATACTCTGGACCACGGCAGTACGGGAGGAAAAGAAAATGGAGAAAAAAAAAGGAAGAACCTAGCCGAGCCGGCCCGTGAGTCACGGCTCTCGCGATACGGCGCACACACGCGGGCGCTCGAGCATTCGAACAATAATCTTCTCGGGCGCGCGCGCGAGCCTAACAATGGCGATCGGGTGGCGTGTGCTCGGGCGGCTATCACGACCCGCGCGCGAGCCCGGAAAGATTTCGCGTTAAAACGGCTATGAGGCTCGAGCCGGCCGGGCCCCGGATAATTTATATTGCACGTTGCGCACCCCGCGCGACCGGCCATTACGTAATTTTCCCCCCACACACACGCGAGCCGTATCCGAGAGCCGCATCGGAGGGTGTTGTGTATACGGGCGTTTTTTTACGGTGCCGCGCAAAAATACGAGAATAGAGAGCCAGCCGCGTATATATAACGCCCCCGGATCCCCCCCTTGACCAAACGTTCGCTAGCTAACGAGTTCGCGTCGTTCGCGCGCATCCTTATGTATATAAACGTGTACGTGTGCCAATTATGCTCGGATATCATAAAGAGCCGGGGCAATGAAAAAAGTCGTTCAGCCGCTCGTTTGGCCCATCGTCTTCCCCTTCTCGGTGCTCGCCGGGATTCCGCGCGTATACGCGAACGACGATAAATTTTGACAGTCGAGTCGCGCGACATCACACGCGCGTTGCGTGTTGCTATACAGCATCGCGCGACTTTATCGGGGCTCAATCGTGTGTGTATAACACAGCGATGTTTGTCAAAGTGTCACGCGAACCCTGGCCACGGCCAGCTTGGACCGGTTAATCTTTCCATAATCATGAGATGAACCATCTTATTTTATCGCGCGTAATGAATCGAGCGCGTGAGATGGATATTTGGGACGATAGTATACCCCAACGGCCGGCGGTACACCCAAACGAATTTCGGAAAGCTCGCATTCTTATAGTAGTATTCGATAGCATCGTTACACGAGTATTAATTGGACGGATGATTCGTGGATTATTCGTTTGGAGAAACAACGCGAGAATGATTCGATTGACAACTGTCTGACTGAACGTGCTGCTCATCCCGCGCATGGATATCTCTCATGGCTCTTGTGAGCCCTTGAACTGACGATAGTCCTATTTTTATCACCCTATATCTTGTCGACAATTTCATTTTCTCGAGGAAAATGAACAAATGAAGAAGTACAGTCGCCGATGGCTTAACCTCATGGCTCAGCTTCTAGGAATGATTGACACACGTGTATATTTATTTCTCTCGATTCGACCAAAAATTACAGTAGACACAGCTGGTTGAAAATCGACGACGTCTTGGTTCGCATGTAACATAGTTTCATACAATGCATGGGTGAAGTCGCGAGTTATAGACAATATTTCAACTCGCTGTGTATCTACTTTGGTTTTTTTCTAATCGAGAAACGACATAACAAATAAACGTGTAGTTAATTTTTCGTTGACGTTTAACAAAAACAACCAAACAGAATGTTTCACGGCAATTCCATGGGAGTTTCTTATATCCACCTGCCGTACACGTGTAAGTATCTCCGCGGTAATCCGCATATATGCACTGACTGGTGATTTATTTCATTAAAACCGATCTATCGTCTATCCTTGGCGTTTATCGCGAATATCAGGAAAAATAAGTATTCAAGAGGAAACCTCGGCCGCGCACGAGAGCGTTTTCATCCGCGAAGCTCATATTCAAATTGAAAATGGTAACACACGACGTCGACGTTGAGTTTTCCATTGAAAAGAAAAAAAAAAGCAAAACCATCCGTATAATTAATCGCATATTCCGCTCGAGTACGAGGACGCGACCGTAGCTCGCAGCAGCGTTTCTCTCTCTCTCCGCGTGATACTCGTATTCCGCTGTCAGGTGCACTCGGGGGGCAATTACGCGAGTCGAACGCGTTGTAGGGTATTCCGCGAAACACGGGCGCGTACGTGTGTGTGTGTACCGGGCAGGGGCGCGACGAGAGTTGCGCGCACGCACCGGCCCCGATAGATTTAGAATCTCCCCGCGGGCGGAGAGGGGTGTGTGTGTGTACGCGGACAAGAGGAATGCGCGTCCACGCCCATACGGCCGGTCGAGGGCGTCCCTTATCCGCGGCGGCGCCCTTCGATTATTGTGTCGGCTCGTGTCGTTATAGCCTCGCTGGCCGCGGTGTGACAGGCCGCGCATTACTGCAGCGGCCCGCCGCCGGCGCGCGACTACCGTAATCATATGTGCGCGCGCACGCGCTGACGCCTTAATGGCTCGCGTGATTCCGCGCTTTCTTCCTCCCGCGCCGGTTTGTCCGTTGGATTTACGCGACTCCGCTGTATTCAAAATAGAAAGCCGCCGATGAATTATTTAACGGGGAACGCGCGGCGCGTCTCGGACTCGGGGCTAATGGCCGCCGACTTTTTCAATGGATTTACAACCGAGCGCGTTTGCCGCATTTGATAAGCTGTTGTTTTTGCCCGCGAATTGGGTTACGGAGCCGATTCCTGGGCGAGCTCCGATATGTATACGGCATACGCGCGACCGTTGACCCAGATCTAGCGCGTGTATATATCGGCGCTTGATCGATGTTGACTTTTCCGTGGAGTTCACAGCACCCGGTTCACCGGTTAATTGTTGTATATCCGCACGCCTGTGGTGCGACTGATCGCCAGAGCCGTAGATTTCCCACACCAGCCGGGCGCACATTTTCCATGGATTATCGAAGCGGCTATCCGACGTCGATCGACCGGAATTAATTTTTCGAATTTTGATTTTTCGCGCCGGCGTACAGGTACGTACCCGAGACGCGACGTTGCGCGGCCGAGCCGCGAAGATTACACGGCCATAAGTCATCGGGCCGATAGGTATATCCGCGATAGATCAAGCCAGCTTCTCCTCGCCGCGTCGCGATCGCGGCCCGCGTAATTAGATTCTCGCCGATTCTCGCACGTGTATAACTCGTATCCTCCTCTCGGAGCAGACGTATACGCGACGCGGCTTATCGGCACCGGCAGAGCCGAGCTGAAATACGGGCGTAACCACGCCGCGTACGGGAGAGAGCACGCATCGTCTGGCGCTCGGCGGTAAGTAGCTCGCCCGCTCGGTGTGTAATCCGAGCAGCGGCGGGAAACGAGTTGGCGCGCGCGCGGGGGTCAACATCCCCGCGGACGACTCGCCTGGCCCGAAATCCGACGCCCTAGGCACACTGCACCGCGGAGGCTGTGAATAAGCTCGCGCGTACGTCGAGCGCTGCGATCGAGTCATCGTCCTCTACGTACACGTGAAGCACCGATTTTCGCGGTGCAAATCAAGTGTGGGCAAGTGGAAAATCACTGTAGCCTCAAATTTTCACCGTAATAACAGCTACCAGTCACTTGAATTCCGTGAAATTTTTTATTTCTATATTTTAGCAGTTGACTTTCACTGTGGGATTCAAGAGAGAAGGCTTTGAGAATGTTGTGCCCACCACCCGCCAGGAGAGTGGCTGCACAACCTTTGGCAAACCGATCGCACGCTGAAACTTCGTGAGATAGTTCCTGAGTATACTCTTACACAGTCTAATTTTCGGCACTCCAGAAGACAGCAGCTGTCAAGCGTCAACAGTATACAATAAGCCATACGTACAGATGTGTAATGTTGATGCGCATAAAATCGGATAAATTGACATCCGAGAAATCAAAACATAAGGCTGCGTGGTAAACTCATGAGCAATAACGATGTCCATAAACCATCACACAATTTAACGTGGACGTGGCCAAAAGGTTTTCCATTTTTCACTTTCACAAAAATCAAATACCGGTCCGAGTAGAAAATTAGACGTTTTCGCGAAAAGATTTATTCTCCTGCCAAACTGATTCGTCTATAGGATCAACAAAAGATCAAACTAATTTTTTTCCTTGAACTATGTTTTGAGTTTTGTATGTGTGCGTGTAGTCAGCTGGTCGTCAATACTAAGATAACAACTCGATTTGTATTGACCGCTTACATCATCACATAAAAAAACTGATGGCAAACCCAAAACAGTTATCGAGTGGGTCCGTTTTAATAGACGAACTCGAGGAAAAATGATATATATTTTTCTCTACCGAATTGCTCCTCCACGGCTATATAACGTCCACCTGCGTCTGGTGCTCCATTCACGAGCGGCCGCGCCTCGTCTTTTTCCGGATCTGCAGCCCATAAGATTCATGTGCCGCGTTACGGGTGGAGTTTCCCCGGGGCGGCCGCGGTGCCTCCCGAGCGCGCAACAATAAAGCGCGCGTGCCCCGCTGATTGCGCGCGTATGTACGCGCGAGCGAACAATCGGCGTTAAACCTCGCTCGAGTCGGGCAAAAAAATGGAGTTTTACGACGCGGCGGAACTCGGGGGGGCCCCCGAGTGTGTGTACGCCCGGCGCGCCCCATAAAATCGAGACTGCGAACTTGGCCCTGCGGTCGGCAGCCGAAATTTAAATGCCGTAAATTTCGCGCGCGGCTGCGGTCGAGCTCGCGGTCGCCTGCCGCGCGCCGTCTCGAGGCCATGTTCGTCGCTACGCACCGCAGCGACGCTCCTCAGGGGGAAGGGAAAAACAGAAAAAAAAAGGAACAAAGGGCTGCCACGGCGTGCGGTACTCGCGCCGTGATTCCGCGCTATTCATTCTCGAATGAATACCATAATCACCCGGTAAGTGGACTGCGCGCCCTGATATACGCGACTTTCAGGTGTTACAAGCGTTGACGCAAGCGGGAGGAAGCACTAGTTACGCGATAGCTCGGCGGACGGATCCTTTCGACAATGGGGGAAACTGTTCATAGAGTCGCGCGACAAGCCTCACGATCTACGGATAATATAAGCACGTACACCGGTGTAGGAGCGCAGAGATAATCTCGTTGCCGTACATCAGGAAAATTAGTTCGCCGCGGCTCATTTGCGAGTCGGAGCAGTAAATAAATCGGTTCGAGGTGAAAAAGAGAAGAAGCCACCGGTCGGGTAGTGCGTGCATCAGGGCGAGCGCGCGCGACTTTGATCGTTAGCTGCGCGGCGCACGCGATGAAAAATGAGGAAAAGGATCTCGCGGCGCCAGAGTAATGTCGGATTGAGCGAATTTATTAAATCTTCGGCCGCGACTTAATGCCGCATAATCAGCAGCCTCATTTCGTTGAGTTACGAACGACAACCGTGCGATCACTCATGCGTTCGCGGTCGTTCTTTCGTGCGTGCACACGTTTTCATATATACATATATGGCTGAACATAATTCCAACAATAAGCATTTGATGGAGCGAGATCGTTCGTTCATTGGCTCGTTATATCAGTAATCGCGGATGTGAGAATCGTGCGTTGAATCATTGTTCGAGAGTTTATAAGACTAAAAACTGATTCGCGAGTCATCGAAAAATTTCGTTCGTGAAATATTTCCTACGTCAGGAAGTTTAGAATTATTTCATTCGAATTCGGAATGACATTATGTTTCTCGTTCTAGATTTTTCCAATATTTCTAAACTCATGTATTTATTAAAATTACCTGCAACACTAATCAAGTTTATAAATTTATTTAGAAATTTTAATTATGTCAATTCATACAATTCAAACTTTGTTCAATACTTTGTTTCAATGAATCTCTCGACGGTCAAAGATACATACACATTGTGCATTTCCTGTTCTGTCCATCTTAAACCAAATTTTAATTTATTTAATTTATTGTATATTTGTTCATTGTTCCTGTGATTGTTCTTATGTATCAAATTATCAACACCCGAGACACGTATTTGAATTTTTCAGTTTCTTCAGTATCACCAATTAGACTTTGACAGAAAAATGATTAGTATTCGACTATAGATGATACTAAGAATCAATAAATTCAATATTATTTTATACAATTGAATATCATACAATTTATACAATCGAATATCATATCAACCTCAAAACTGACCAAATTGAAACGTTCAAATGAAAATACAGACTCGAAAAGGGTGCCAGCATTCAGCCACGCCGAAACGCTACTCCATCGAAAAACCAACAGCGCGAATGGCTCGTCAAATATCGCCATTCGATCGGCGCGGATTTTGTTCGTTCGCGCAATCTCGCGACAGTCGAGGCCCCCGTGTAGAGTAGAGTTGAATAGCAGCGGCGCGGCGTGTGCAAATATGCGCGCGCGAGACCCACGAGGTCCGAGGAGCAGCCGGCTCGCGCGGCAAAAGTACTACTCCGTCGAGGGTCGAACAAAGCCGCGGCGCGTATACATTAGCGCCGGTAGTCGCTTTTGTTTCGCCCACGCGACAGGTGATTTCGCAAAATCCCCCCAACTAAAAGCGCGACCATTCAATTCGGATACGTATGGACGGGTGTGCGCGCGCGTGTGTGTGGCAGCGCGCATTAGTTCGCCTCTCGAGGGGACTGCATAAATTTGCTTGGCGCGCATGCATACGAGAGGACGCGCTGCACACGCCCGGCACACTGCACGTATGCAACTGTGCAGTGCAGTGGCTTGGGAAACGCGCGCGGGCCGATCCGGAAAAATGTCAAACGATCGATGACTCAGGAGAGCCGCGAGTTCTAGTTTTGCTTTACCATTTTCACGATTCAGCGTTTCGTGTGTGTTGGCTGAGCAATGAATCAGCGGATATTATGCGGCGGCCGCTTAAATATACCATTGTGATATATTCGGAGAGCGCGTGTTTATACTTGCGACATTGATTCCGATATGCCGGCCCGCGCCTCCTCCCATTGTCCGCGTGTCGACGAGAACGAAAAAAATCGAACGCCCGGTCCAAAAGGAGAGCCGAGAAAATAATAGGAGTGACACGTATACACGCTGCCGGATAAATAGAAGCGATGGCGCACGGGAGGCTGCAGGCGGTCCCGAGGACGGCGCGCGCGAGAGATTATGCGCGATTCGGATCGAATTTGTCGAGAGTTAGATCTACGGCGGATAAGCGCCGCGGTTCATTGACTCTGCCAACCTCGGGGCGACGCGGCCGAGCTCTCACTTTTTGCGTGTAACGGTATACACATATACACGCGCGAGGCTCGCGATTGATATATACACACGTGCGCATGAGATACACGCGTAAATGCGTGCGCATCGTGTCAATGTGCGATAAAAGTGAAAAACGATACGACCTCGGGGCGATTCGATAAATCCAGCCGCAGTTGGAATTTCACGGATTCGTTGCGTAAGCCGGGCGTCCCCCCTGTTACAAATCGCCCGCTCGGGATCGATCGATCTGTCCGCCGAAAACACGGGAGAAGCCGCGCGCAGCGAGGCGCGGTGCAAAGAGAGAAAGGGGGAGGCCGGGTATTAAGCGGAGCGAGACGTTTCCGCTGCCGGCCAGAAATATGACGGCGATAAAGGGCCGCGAGCGAATGCGGGCGGCTTTTTCGACTCGTCGCGCGCCGACCCGTCGACAGGCTCGTCCGTCATTCGCCGCTCGGCGACATGTTCGGCGAAAGTAATTATACGTGCGCCATTCGCCCGGCGCACGGGCTGCGCTTAATGGCCTATCTTCCCGCCCGCCCGGCCAGATCGAGCGGTGTATCGATTACGCCTTGAGTTTTTATTCGAATTCGAGAGAAGGTAAGGGACAGAGGAGAAGAAAAAAACGGATAAGCAGCGGGGGGAAAAAACGCAGCCGGGGTGAACGATCTTTTCGCGAGTCCGCGGCGATCGAGCGAATTTTATTTGGCCGGCACGTGGACTCGCGGCCGCGTCTCGTCCGACAGGACCACGCGGCGATTTTATAGACCTGGACGCGTGGTTCGCACGAATCGAAAGTTGTTGTCCGTCCGCGGACCGTAAAGTTTCGAGGGGGAGGAGGCAGGCCCGAATAAAAAGTGAATCTCGATATTTGCCCGCGCGCTATCTCGTTGGGGGACACGCGAGGATCGTAAAACAACGACGAGACCGCGAACTGTGATTTTCGAAGGGGGGAAAAATTCGGGGAGGAGAAGAAAAAGACGCGAAACCGGGTAGATCGTATCGGGAGGGAGATCGAACGGCGGCGGAGGCCGCGCGAGGCGCTATTAAACTTCCCGTCTCTCTCTTGGGGGGTGGGGGGCCCGTTGAATATCAATAAAACAATAGGTCGGCCGGGAATTTCAATTGTCCCGCGCGCGAGCGGGACATGCGAAGAAGCCATAACAGTTGAGCCGCGCAGAACAAAGCTCGAATAAATCATTGCGCGTCCCGTGGGCCGTTGGCTGGGAGGTTCCGGTGGGTGAAAGCACTCCGCGTATCTATCGGGGGGCGATGCGGCAGGGGAAAAATTGCCCGGGACCGAAAGTGCACCAGCCCGTGTGTCTACGCGGGTATACCGCTTCATTTGGCCGTGTACACGAGGTACGCGATCGCCGCTCGCGGCTCGAGCGTAATAAGCGCATTGTGCGTCCGCGGAAGATCATCTCCCGAGGACGTATGGAAATTTATTCGCGGCCGATGAGGCAGGGCAGATATAGTCTCTCCAGAGTATACAACGCGAGGCGAGGCCCCGTACGGAGAGAGAGAGAGAGAGAATATACGCGCTCCGTCCTTCCTTCCTTTTTAGTCCCCTCCTCCTCCCGACTCGTCCCCTTTATCTCCGGCCGAACTATATACGCGCGCGCGCGCAGCGTAATGCCTTGCGTTCGAATCGAGTTTTGATGTCTCAAGCAGACCATAAATCCGATCCGACCGACTAGCCTGTGTATCTTGCCCGATTGAGATACTCCCCGGGCTTGATTACTCGATTGTGCGTACGCGTATACGCGCGTCTACATCCATATACGCGTACACGCGTGTGGGCGCGTGCACCGAGGCGCTGTTTTCGGCGGACGATCGGTCCTGTGTGTTTTTGCGCCACTATAGCGCCCTGCGCGGCCGACGTTTCGCAAGCTCGTCTTGCCGCGGCCGGGGTAAAACGACACGTCCACCGGATTTTTATCACTCAAGTACGGAGATCGAGCTGGAGCACGCGCGCGCGGATAACCAACTTCGTCTGTTACTACTTCAATCTCGGAGCGATTAATTTCCCTCTCATTTCGAAATAACGGACACACGTATATATGCGTCGTCCCGCAATGTATATCGTGCGGTCGTCGTCACTTGTATATATTTTACACTTCGTTACTCGTGGCGTAGATGAAAATTCGAATATCTCCGCGTACGAGCAAACGAGCAATGCAAAGTTGCCCGAAACTCTCGACCGACCGATTAATCCAGCCGGATTACCGTGATTTCACGAACGTTTATCAATTGACAACGGGCACACCGGCATGAAATACACACTAGTCGTGTAGATTTTCAAGCAGCCGACGCGCAAAGTACGTCTAGCATATTGCGAAAGGGATATATAATATCGGCCGCAACTCGAGCGTCGGTGAATCATCATCAGAGTGGCTTATCTCGAGCGAAGAAGGTGTACAATGAGTTTCGATACGCTTTTTCAGCTATACATACGTGTATAGCCGTCATGAAAAAGCTGCAGCTGCGGTGCAGATGTGGAGTGAGAAGGGCAGAGGACAGGACAAAGCGACTCACCTTGCTCGGTGCAACAGCCGAGCAGCGTGACGACGTTCGGATGGCTGCCCACCTTCTGCATGATCTCCAGTTCCCTCACGAGGTCCTCCTTCTCCCTGTCGGAGGCCCCCTCCTTCACCGTTTTTACCGCAACCAGCCGCGTCGTGCCCTGGTGACCCGTCAGGTCGTCCGCTTCCGCTTTCCATACCTGCCGATCACAACCGCCCCGAGGCGCTTTAGTTTCTCTCCCGAGCGTCTCCTCCTGTCCGCGGATTCGTCTTCGCGCTCGCGTGTTTCGCGTGCCGGCATTGTATATACGAGAACGCCACCGCGCGATTTTATTCGACTTTTCGACCTTGTCGGCTGCGAATTACTCACCTGTCCGAAGTTTCCTTCGCCGAGGACCGTCTGCAGCCTGAGCTTGTCCCGGGGAAACTCCCAGCGTGACTCCTGCGAGCCTGGCGGCGGCGGTTTCTCTACCTCGTGGCACTGCAATCACGTTCGAAAAACAATTATTCAGCATTTTTTTCTGAACCTCCGCTCCTTACCTTGTCACGGTCCTGCCGACTATTGACGTGGCAAGAAAAATGTATGTAGGCGACGTCAGGTGTGTGTGTGTGTGTGTGTTTCGTGCGCGAGAAATCGGTCAAATCGCGCGAATATGAGAAACTAGTTATGATAAAGAGCTGCTGTGAATCGGGTGATAAGATTGTGTGGAGTACGCTCGGGCCGCGACTAATGAGACGTTCGCATGCGACAATCCGACCCAATGACATCTCTTTCGATCCGATCCATTAAACATTTCTGCGCTCGTTTTATCGCGTGCCCCCGACGCGTACGCGTACGAGATACATACATATACGTATACATAATGTACTCCTTATC
This sequence comes from Aphelinus atriplicis, assembly GCA_020882685.1. Classification (NCBI taxonomy): domain Eukaryota; kingdom Metazoa; phylum Arthropoda; class Insecta; order Hymenoptera; family Aphelinidae; genus Aphelinus; species Aphelinus atriplicis. The sequence goes on along the minus strand of CM037073.1, from coordinate 90,500,137 downwards.
CGCTGAATAATTACGGTATGTCGATGTTCAATAAGTATCAATTAGGAAATCGTGCGGAGCGCGTCTCGCGCGTCCGATCGATCCGACACGTCCCGTCTGCAATTCACTTTCTACATCGTGTCTCATTACGAATCTATAATACCTCGTGTATAAATTTGCCACGGAAATCTCTCGCTTCCATATGCATTTTGTCCTCGCGCGAGTATTTTCCCCGCTTTCGATCGACGCTTGCACAACTCCATCGGCCCGGTTGGCAAGAGTTTAGTCGGGAGGATAGTTGGCTGTCGGACGCGGTATAATACACATGCAAATCATTTAATTCGCGTCTTTCTCTCTCCTCCATATACGTGCAACGACGGCCACGATGAAATTTCCGCAGAACCATTACGCGTTTATATTCCCCGAGAAGCGAGCGTATCCACGACGAAAGGAAGAGAAAAATATGTGGGAGGGGGGATAACAACAAAAGATGATTGCTCGAGCCGGGGAATTCGTGAGTTATAGGGGGAATTCGCGAATGGCCGCGAGAGGAGTATATGCGCGTATATATACACGAAGAAAATACTTCCCGGTATACTCGGGTGCGAATTAATCGAATAACGCGAATGTATCGAGGCGGCGAGAAGGAAAAAAAACCGGAGAATCCCGCTAGCAGGTGCAGGCGAGTATCGTCGCTAAATAAATATCCACTTAGCATGATAAATAGTCCGATAACAGAGTACAAGAATGCCGTTCATCTCATTAGCGGTTTATATAGCAAGACAGCCACGGAGAGGAGGCTTTTACACGCGCTTATAAAATATGGAAGCACGTGCACAAGTGAATTCGCGCACGCAAAAAGAAGGCCGGGGAGGAGGCATTTGCATGAGTGTGTCGAGTTAGAGAGCGCAGGGGGCACAGCAGCCGATATATACGCCGCGTATATATATACGAACAGGTCGCGGCGCGCAACAAGTGCACCAGCAGCAGCAGCAGCAGCAGCAGCAGCAGCCCTTTCGTACATATCCACATATGTGTGTGTGTGTACATGATGCATGCGCAAGCGCGCATGCCGTAGTGGGAAAGGGGAAAGGGGCGTGTGTACTCACGAGGTGCTGTATCCTCGGCAGCTTCGTGATAGTCTTCTCTATTGGCATCTTGAAGTCGCCCGTCTCCAGGTTGAGCGCGTCCTTCCTGCAGCTTATCTCCGACGACGTGTCAGACTCCTCCAGCACCTGCGCACACCCCCGTTCGACAAAGCTCCGTTCGAGTTAATAAATCAGCGAGACGGGGACTGGGGAGGGAGGGCACGACACGGCTCGGCTTGTATACGCGCGCGTGCCTTTCTTATCATATAAACCCGCATTGTCGCCGGCCACTACTCCGCGCGGGCTCCGGGAAAAATGTTGGCGCGACCCTTGAGTCGGATTGCTGAGAGTAGATTTTTGGAAAACTCTCGGTGCGGCGCGATCGTCGGGTAGGATAGTCTTGTGTATAACTCGGGTGGATTCATAAATGATGCGCCATATGAATTTCGACAAATTTCGACGATGTATTCTGCCGCGCGTGGATCCCGAAACAATCGGTCATCCGTATAAATTCTATATTATTTATGTGGAATATCATCGTGTTTCACTTTGAATCGTATTAACGTCAAGTAGATTACCACCTTGACCTAGTGATATTCGTCGAGTATATGATTCACTGCCTCTTCCGTGGAAGTCTAAACCAGTTTAGCTATGTAAATTAATGCCAATGAGGTGTAGTTTTATTCCTGAAGCTATGATTTTATTTTACTTCGGTGTCGTTGGCATTTCGTTCGTTAGTCGATTTCCTTCGAACTGCACTTTTTCCACTTTTCGCGAGTGAAAGACGCGCGCGAGTGTTTGCCTCGAGCCGCCGCAAGTTCATTGTGCCGAGGTACTTCGGAGACGTGTGAATGGAAAGCAAGGATATCACCCGACAGACTCTTGGCGGTTCGATTTTTGTTTTCTATAACAGCCAGATGGATTTGGTATGATGGTACGACGGTTCGCGAGAAAAAAACACTTCCTGCGAAATTTATTATCGTATGTAGGCAAACAGAATTCAGCACGGGCCAATAGATCGTTTTTACTCGATGCGAATAAAAATTCCACTGCACACAACACGTCGCGATCCTTTCGCATAGAATTTGCGAATGTACGAAATTCTGCTACGTTCATTTTAATTCTAAAGGAATTTGAAAGCGAAAAATTTTGAGAGTCGAATAATACTTCTACTTAACTAGCAATAGTCATTCATAAAACTGTATTTGATCTGAACTTACAAACGTTACTGCAAATGAGACGATTCTAAATCGAATCGTGAATATGAATATATTAGCCTGGGTATATGTTTCTAGAAGTAAGATATGACCTTGATGAGAGAAGACGTTAAATCAACGATTGATCATGTTTCTGGAAGTTGATCCACCTGAAGTAGCTTTATTGTATGTTTTTCCGGGTGCCTATAAACGAATTTCGTGAGCTTAACGCGATTCCAATCGACTAATGACGCGCATCATCGTATACTCATCGAATTCATTCGATTCGATTTAGATCGATCGAATGACCGATGCGTAAAAGTAAAAACAGTCGTGTCACTTGGATACACCAGTTCATCCGAACACCCTATTACGAAAGTGAGTTTTATTTTCACGCGGCTCGCTTACGGAACGGATCGCGGCGTATAAACATCCGAACACGTACGCGAACGAGAAAAAAAAATTATATCACGGGTGGTATTCCTTTATTCGCGTCTGCGCTTACGTGCTCGAGATACTGCCAATTGTTACGTTTCAAATTCTTGTTTACGCGCTCAGGTGCGGCATCGAATTTTTTTTATTCTCCCGCGCTCGGCTTGCCCGATGACTTTTTTGTTCCTCTGGAATTGCGTAATTCACTCGCGGTCCGAGAGAGGCAGTTTTCGCGCGCGACGTCGAGTGAATTCGACAAGACAGCTTAAACGCGCAAAGCACTTCATTATGTGCGAGTATCTCTCGCGTTTATTCTTCTGCCGGATGAAAGGAAAAACACACAAAACATCAGCCGTCTAAAAGCATCCAGCAAAGTGCGACTCGTTGTGCAATCTTTCAATTTCAATCTTCGTCGCGGCGTCGTGTATTTTCCTCGAATTACACACAATTAATTGTAAATGTATATTCTAATTCTTAATCGGTATCATAATGAACTCCCGACAATTGCAAAACTCGTGTGCCGCGAGGGGGGAAAATCTTATCTGTCGTATACGACGCGCGCGCGGCCACTTACTGCACACCATCTGATTAAATATTATTTTTCCAATTTGTGAAACCCATTCGTTTCCCGAGAGCTAGAAATTCGATCTACATGGCGTACGCAGTTCGTATTCCATCCAGCACTTCTGCGGAAGCTCGAATGTCACTTTGCACAATGTATACGAGAGTCCCGGGCAAATGGGAAATTGCAAAATGTGTGTCGTCGTGACTTTGGTCAATTAAGTTCAACGCACCAGTGGATTACGCGGAGGAAACCGGAGCGGAGGGAAAAACGATAAATCGATCGGATACGAAAAATCAAGAAATGAATGAGTGAAAAAATCGAAAAACACGAGGTACGACTCGGTATATCGAGTGTACATACGCTCGGGCACGCGCTCGTGTACAGGTAATATGTATAGTAACAGGCCAAGAGCTTGATGAACGGAACGGAGTATATAATAACAATACGCCGGCACATGTGTAATATGCATCGCGGCGTGTTCGGTCGCGACCGCAGTTTAGCCGCGTTGCACAATAACGCGCTCGCGCATTGTAATGCGGCCGTATACACCCAACCGCCGATTCACGCGCTGCAATAAGTATATCTTGGATGTCGTGCTCGTATGCGACGCCGCGTGTGCGTTCAGTACCGATTGCGATTATTATTGCGCGGATCGTTTTTGTTTTTTTCCCCCCGGCGCGGCGCTTCTCTCTCTCTCAAAACTGATTTATGCAGGGGAAATAATTCGCTCGCGCGGATCGTCAGCGACGACATTAGTTATACTCGCGATAAACGAGGTAAATATAAAATGATTCACCGGTGCGAGTGAATAATGAACGCGACGAGCGGCCTTTTCCTCGGCAAAATCAACGGGCAAAAAATATCCCGACGCTATTGTTGCGACGAGGGGATACATATATCGTCAATCTTCTTCGCGATAGTTATTCTACGTTAATTTTTTTTTCTTTCCACCTTTCCACCAAGTCATTGTTCGCCGAAGCTCCGAGCGAATCAGCCGAATAGTTCCGTATACACCCACTCGCTCGATGATAAATATCCGCTCGGAATTGCCGTATCAGAGAAAGACCCGAAGTTCAAGGGCCGAACCATAACGTATAGATAAACATATACGCGCGGCGAGTTTTGGGTTTGGTTTGCCGCCGCGGCCGCCTCTATTCTTCTGCGGGCGGGAAGGAGAGGAAAAAAAAATCGGGCTACGCGAGAAAGGAGAGAAGAAAAAAAATACGCGCGCAGGGAGAATTTGGAGAATGGAGCTCGGTGTTTGGGGCCGAGAGCCCTTTTTCAAGCGCGCGGAACGAAAGGCGCGATCGTAAAATCGGCAAAGGCATAAATTAGACGTCGCGAGGCCCCGCGAAACGAGGAGGAAAAAAAAAACACGCACAGCGGCACAAAAGGGCGCGAGAAAAAAAAGCCCCTCGACTTTTACACGTGTATATATATACGCTTGCGTGTATACAGGCGTCTTAGAGCCCGGAGAGTCTTTGAGCCACCCTGAATTTAGATCGACCGACCGAGGAATGCCGAGCCTGACATGGGCTACGTGTTTAGAATAATAATCGCATGATTATTATGACGATATATGCATAACAATGGTGATTTAAACTTAAATGTTTAGCCGACGCTTGAATCTCTAATACTTTGTGCTTACGCATGAGTCGTCTGGAATTTTCGAGTATATACATTCTTTCGGACTCTATGTTTCTAATTTTTACTACTCTCGATCGGTCGAAAGGCAAAACTCGTGTCGAAATTTTTATGATCCATTACCGAGTTTGATGAAAGCCAATTCAACCTATATTGTATCTCATGATTGCGTACTAAAATAAGAATTACATGTTTCGAGCATCAACGTTGGAAAATATCTATCGTGAACACATTGGAAGAATGTATGAATTTGCATAAATTAAATTGTGGAAATTCCATGCCTACCCGAATACACGTTGAACAATTTTCACACAAATAAATACTAGATTATCTTTCATTTCGAAGTTTGCCTCATTCATATACCGATTTGGACATTTGTTCCCACAGTAAAAATATCATTATCTCTAAATGCAACTTCTGGAATCCAATTCTGGCAGTTCCGATTCCAAACCAAACCAGAAATGGCAATTCCAATTTGTTGTTGAGAAATTAATCGACAATAGCAAATTTAACTATAAAAAGGCGAGTTCAGATTACAATTTTGAACAAAATGAATAATAGTCAATTATTCGTTCATTTACCAATGAATCAAGCGTGTGCATAGACAGGCATGAAATATTCCATTTGCCGTATGAAAATATTGTTGAAAAAATGTATTTTGATCGTTATTCGTGCTTCAATTTCATAGAAAAGCGGATATCGCATCTGTTTGTTTTGTTTGACACGTATTATCACGAACCCGTCAACACCTGTACACTCAATCTACGTGTACGAGTGAGCGAGTTGAAAAAGTTCCCCGAGCATTATGGTTTTTGATCGACTCCATTCGGCACGTCACTCGCCATTGAAAAAACTCGTGCACACAAAGGCCCGAGTGGGAACAGTTTTTTTTCCGCGCTCGAGACGGCCAATCGAGAAAAACTCGAGAAAAAGAGCGCGAGAAGAAGAAAAACAGCGCGTTGGTACTGAAGAGTTTGGCCGTGCGCGCGGCTCGACACAAAAGAAACTCGGCGCAATTCTTTTTGCGCGCGTGATTCATCAATCCTCGAATCCATTGCCAGAATCGCGCGGGCACGCGCGTAAATACACAAACGAGTCCGTCCGGCGGAAAAACATGTAGCCGCGCGCGCGGAATCACGGTCTAGTTTTCGCTAATTAACTTTCCCTCTTCCTCCCGGCCGTGAACCACGCGTCGCGTTGTTTCCGAGCCCGAGGCGAGATAAAAAGATCGATATCGCGCGGGCTCGACTCGATCGTTTGGAGGATTTATCAGATACACACATGGCCAACGTTAACTCGGCTCGATCGAATTGATCCTTTCCGGAATGCCATCGGGCGACGACGCGCGCGCCTGTGTGTCAAGTTCATGCCTCGCAACTCACCGCGGCTCAAAAGTGGAGCGAAGGAATGTCAACGCGATTCGAGGCTTTTGTCTTCTCGCTTGCACTTTCAAGAATGAATTCCACGACGATTAATCGGTCATATTTGTCGGCATGAAATTTTCACACGAATATTCAAATTCACACGAGGTTCATTTTCGTAGATAAATATTTTTGTCCAATCATCGTTATCTCTCTCTCGATTGATTCATATTATTTACAAAAATTATTTTCGGTTGAATAAGCTACTGATAATATTCAAATTTTCCACTCGTTATATTTACGAAAGTTTCATATACTCGCGAATGATTCAAACGAGCTTGAAGTTTTTCCTTCGCCCATTCGACGATTATAAAATAGACTCGTAAATAAATGTACAGACCTATTTTTAATCCATCACATTCATATTTGCAAAAAAAAAATCAACACTCTGGTTTGGGCAACTGGACCAGCGGATGTAATTACGTCGGTGCATAACGAGCGAAATATTTTCCCCGTGGTCTAACGATCGCTCGTTTACAAGGCAAGAAATATAATGATTTGAATTTGCAACGATGTCAATGCCGCGAGCGCGTCATTATTTTTAAATTCCTCGCGACACCGTCAAGAGTCGCGCGTCAACTCGAGGTTTATCGAGATAGTACATATACGCACAGCGTTGAAAACGTATCTGTCTGCGCGCGAGTGCAGCGGTATGCAGCTGGGAGTCGGGGCGGTGTTCCGGTGCGGTGGTTCGCTCCCCGCGTTTCTCGGCAGGAAGTGCGCTAAAAGATATACATATGTGTGGTGGGGGCTGGACTCACCTTACGATTCCTAATGATCAGTCTTCTGAGTATGAGCGCGACGCCGACGGCTATGGGGAAAACGACGAGGGTGGCGAGGACGTAGCTGACGATGGCGATGGTCTCGCTGGTGGCGAGGGCGTCGGCGTCGTGCCGCCTCGATATCACTTCACTAACGTTAACGAAGGGCTCGCGGCCGCTGGCCGCCGTGACGAACGGCTCGAAAAACGTCCTGTTGCCGGCGGCGGCCGCCGCGGCCGCGGCACTGTCCAGCTCGAGGGGGTAGTAGCCCGAGCCGGGGTTGGGCTCGAGCCTGGCCGGCCCGGTGGTGGGCCTGGGCCGGGGCCTGGCGCTGCTGGTGCTAGTGGTGGTGCTGCTGGTGGTGCTGGTGGTGCTGGTGGTGGGCGAGCTCGTCGTCGTCGACTGGCGGGCTCGGGGCTCGGGGGACGGGAGGCTCGTGCTGCTGGACGGCGAGCCGGCGGCGGGTGGCTCGCTCGCGTTGAACATGCTCGACGTGTTGTACAGCTGCATTATGGGCAGCACGTCGTCCTGCTTGGCCTTGTCGGCGAGGTTCCTGGCGCGCACCTCCGGCGACCTGTCTGGGCTGGCGCTGCTGCTGGTGGGGCTGGCGGCGGTGGTGGTCGAGACGTTGGCCCGGTACATCTTCTGCACCTCGGACGGGTCGAGCATGCGCATCGTGGTGGAGCTGGGGGTAGTTTCGGTGGTGGTGGTGGTGATGGTGGTGGTGGTGGTGTCGAGGTCAGGACTGGTGGTGGTTGGGCCAGGGGTGGTGGTGGGCAGCAGGGGCTCGGGCTCGTCCATGTTGCGGCCGGACTTGCGCCTGGAGGCGGCGATCCTGCGCCTCTTGCTGACGGCCGGCCGCGGGTCGGTCCACCTGATCGTGAAGCCTGGCTGGCTGTGGCTCTGGGGGGAGAGCGGCGGCCGCGCGGCGTGAGCTGCCTGCTCGACGGTCGCGCCGGTACTGAGCTGCTGCTGCTCGTGCTGCTGCTGGTGGTGGAGGTGGTGGTGGTGGCGAGGAGGAGCGCCAGCGGCCGGCTCGTGCGCCGCGCCAGAGGTGATCGCTCCTCCGCCGGTCGACGTCTCCGCTAAGTACTGCGAGTTGCGCAACGCGGCCCGCTGCCGCTGATGCTGCTCCCGCTGCGCACTCGGTTCCTGCTTAGGCGCCAAAACCATCGCGTCACTCACACATTAATATACTTACACCGCCCGCGAAATAATCGGCTATATCCTTCTTTGCGATTGATATTTTCATAAATTCATCACCTTTTTTCATGTAATCTTAAGGGAACACTATTGAGAACCTATTCTGATTTTTATCGGAAATTCAAAAGTTATACGATCCATTCACGGAGATGATTTTATTCAAAGATCGAATTGGTAAACGATAGCGAGCTCTAAACTGATTGGTTTGTATCTAATCGATCCAGTGTCGAGATGTTGAATAAATTTAACTATGACTACCAACATCGTATTACAATTGAATAGATAATAGCGGATAATCTACCAATGACTGGATAAACCGATCAAAACAGATAATGAAATCGATAAACCTACAAACGAATTTCAAAGCTGATCATACCAGAGGGATAAGCCATAAGCTTCGAGAGGATAAATAATATTGCTCAAATAACACGAATAATCGATTTAATCCGCAAAAACTATTTCAGTGCCGTTCCTATGACGATCATTAACCGAATTAAATTTCGTCGCATCAGCGTAACGTTCGAGACTCAACAGCTGACGGGAATTTACAATTGTGCATGTTACCACTCTGGTATGCACATGTTTCGAGAGGCCGGCAAAGAATAATTAATTCGTTTACCTTGACGGTGGACGGGGTGGCAGGTTGCACCGTCTGCATCGTGGTGGTCGAGTCGGGCGAAGCGAGGGTCGTCGCTACGGGCGGCACAGTTGTACTCGTAGTAGTAGTACTAGTACTAGTAGGTGTTGTGGTTGTGGTGGTGGTGGTGGTGGTGGTGGTAGTGGATGTCGAGTCGGTGGGTTCGGGGCTGGTGTCGGTAGTTGTCGAGGTGGTGGTGGTAGGGAGGCCGGTATCGGGTACGACGATGCGCAGACTGAGACTCGAGGGCGAGCCGTCGACGCCGATGGCCTCCTTGTCGACGCTGGTCGCGTTGATGCTGTTGGCCCGGGCCTCGGCCGCCTCCTTGTCGGGGCAGGCCGGCCTGGTCGTGTGCTCGCGCTGGCTCGTCGTGCGCATCTTGGTCGACTTGGCGCCGCCACCGCCGCCGCTGCTCCTGTCGACGCTGTTCATCTCGTCGTCCAGCATCTCGTCGAGCCCGGCCAGCAGCTTCTTCGGAGCTGGACTCGCCGGGAAGCCGGTCTTTCTCATTCCTGCGCGAAACCCAACTCAACCGTTACCAATTTTGCTTGTTCCACGTGAAGTGGATTGCGGGGGATTCGTTTTTGAGGTACGACGGCCGATAAAAGCGTTGAAAGGAATTCGCGGTTCAACATCTGGCGAATTTCCACGATTTATCACGAGCCAGATGGTCAAATATATGTATACGTGTGTATAGATAATTTGTCAGAACCAGCGATATCGGCGACACGCGACTCTATACCTGTCGGACATGCGTACACGTACCCGCGAGTTTGGCTCGAGCGGATAATGCACAAGAGGAGCAGCAGCAGCAGCAGCCCGGCGTTTCTATATTTATCATACAGCTGCTCGAGTCAATTTTATCGTGTTTCTTCCATTAAACAACCCTTCGAAGCGACTACTAGCCGTAGCGCGTGGGTCGCGCGCAAACAGGTTGAGTCAGTGCTACGAGCGTGAAACTTCGCGCCGTGTACATATATATAAGTATACGAGCCGGTACATATAGAGGTGCACTCGCGTGAAAGTCGCCCGAGCACACGATACCACTATGCACTCCGTTGCAAGGATTCGCACCGGGGCAAACCAGATGAATTTTTCATTTCCGCATACATACCTCTTCTCCGCAGGCTCGCTCGAGTTTACAACGATTACGATTGCCGCCGTAATACGCCTGACGAGTTATCACGGAGCGACGCGAATACCTCGCGCCGAAGAGCAGCATCCAAGCCAAGATTAATTGCGCGACGCGATCGAGACACTCTGCCGACGTCGTTGTCGTCGGGGAGCTTGATTAATTTCGCGAGCTAGAAAAAGCTAGAAGGAGACGATTCGAGCTACCAGTGTTCCCGACCGACGCGTGTACGCGCAAGATTTCGCGACGGACCTCCACGCAGGCTCGATCTCGCGATTAAACAATTGTGGGCCGGCGCGGCGAGATCGCGACTCGTCGCGGACCGACAGGGAAAGACAAGGAGATTATCTTGTTCGTTGGGGGGAGGGGAATAAGTGGGCGATAATTCACTGTGGATTACACGCGGGGTTGGCGAGAAATGAGAGGGGAGAGGAAAAAAGGCGCGCGCGCGCACGCAAAATAAACAAAGGCGGACTCGGCAAAAAAGAATGGCTTTCCTCTCTGGCGGGCCAACCGAAAGTAAAACCCGTCGCATAAATTTCGGCGCAAAAAGAGAAAGGACGAAGCAGCGGATCGGAGGAACATCGAGCGCGACAACTTTTTCTCCCGAGCGCATCGCGAGAGCCCTCGCGCGCCGAAACGCGTGTGTGTACAACGCGCCGGATGAAGAAAAGCCATTCGAGGATCCGCGAGAGAGTAAAAGCGGCTCGGAACACTTTCTCGAGACTCGAAAGGGAAAAAAGAGAAGAAAAGGACAAAGTGTGCGTGACTTACCGGTTCCCCGGAGCTTCTGGCCGAAATACAAGAACTGGGACATGTCCTCGATGGGTATGTTGCTCTCGACAGGATTGAAGTGATTGTACAGGGAGGCCGGCATCGCCACGATCTTCTTGCCCCGATGCTGCTGCTGCTGCTCCATCGAGTTGCTGTTCCTGTTGCTCTTCGACGAGGCTGTCCCGCTCCGTCTCGAGCTGCTCGTCGTGCTACTCCTATCGGATCAGTGGGCGCAATTTTTTTGCTCGCGTGAAAAGCGGAAGTGTATAGAAATCAGTTAGAAATTAATTGATCCCCGGCTGATTGCGCCCATCACGATCGCGATCCTTCCCCCAGATACCGACAATCACGATTCTGATTATCGCTTTTTCGCATGTCGCTAAATTTGTTACAACACACAATTTCTACCCCCACCCCCGCATCCCTCTCTCCCACTCTATCATCCGTTATTTTACTCTGCAGGTGTACACTTTCTTTTGCACGAAAATTTATCGTTTTTTTTTCTGTTTTCCGAAAAGTTCATTTCGTACCATCTAGCAATCCCGCTGATTTTTCATTATCAAGATTTTTCACATAAATTTTCAACGTGGTCGAAGGTCTCGAATAATCCAACTCAAGCTCTAATATCAAGCAACGGTTCGAATGACACCGAATCGTACCGATTATTCAGGAAGCTCATAATATTGTGCTTTCATTCCTATCATTAGTTCGATACAAACATTGTCCTCGCGGTAAAAGATTGGAATTGTGAAGTATTTTGATTTCTTCAGAAGTTTTTGTTAAATTCCCAAAAAAAACGTGTCGTTGCACCTACCCGAGAGAATTTGTCTTCAGGAATAAGCTTGATCGAGTAGAGGAAGGTGCGCTACTCACCCAGTAGTGGTGGAGAAGGGTAGGGTCTGTATGACGATGTGGGTGTCGTTTTGGCCCTGCTGCTCGGGCACCGTGACGTACAGCCCGTTCTGCGACTCCTGCATCTCGAGCATGTCGGCGACGAGGGCGGCGGCGGCGGCCTGCTCCCTCAGCGCGGCGACCCGCCGCCTGCCCGAGCTCCTGCGCGCCTCCACCGCCGCCTGCCGGCGCTTCGCCACGATTATGTTGCGGAACGCCTGCTCGCGCCTCGCCTTCGCCCTCGGCGACTCCGTGTGAAGCATCATCCGGGCCTCCCGCTCGCCCGTGCCCGACCCATCTGCAACGTCAAACAAATCCCACGTTCTTACTTGTTTCGTTCCCATCGGCAATTCTCACTCCCTCGAAACTTTGACGGTACTCCCGTTATTATTCGATATGGCATTCGACGTTTTTATATCGTCAGCATCGACTTATTGTGTTTTGACAAAAGCTCGTCTTAATCTGAGCTGGTACTTCTTGGTGGATTTTCGCAAGAATACATATAGGATAAACCCGCAGTACTTCCTCTCGGAGTACTGCATTGACGAACCCTTGCTGAGCACGTGTATACTACCGAGTCATAGAGAGCCTTGACGCGGCATTGATTCATGGCCATATTCATCCGGAAACCATGCAACTCGACTAGTTTTTTTCCCATTCAAGTACAGGAAATTCAAACAAACGGCTGTTTTTATGTTGCGATATCGGATACTAAATTCATACAAGTCACGGTAAAGGTGGAAATGTGGTATGAGGTGCGCTAGTGCAGCAACAGGTGCAATATCGAGGGGAGTTCTATCCGTGCCGCCGCACGTACAGCTGTGAGACATGCGGGGACGAAAATTCGTTCGCTCGTTGTGTACTGTTTTGGCATGATATTCGACAAAGTACCTCGAGTACAGAGGAATATTTCGTCATGGTCCCCTAAACGAAATATGTTGATTTATCGGGCTCGGTTAACTATTCCAAACATCGAAAAGTAAGATTCCTCCCCCACCCCTCTAAATAACCGATCTCTCGAGTTTCTCGTGATCCTCGTGTATCATCGAGCGAGGCATAATGAGCCCGTAGAAACTGCGCGCCCAATCAACCAAGCTCGCACACTCCGGGCGATCCGATTGAACGCTTCGCCGGCACGCCCCCGCTCGCAGACACTTTCCACCGCGGGAGAAAGAAAAAACTCGAGCAACACACTCGGCGATTTCTATATACGCGAGCTGCCCTCGGGGTGTATCACGCCGCTGCGCCGATTCAAATGAAGGAATAAGAAGAAAAAAAATGAATCCTTTCGCTTGATCAGCGGACTCGCACTTTCGCGGGCCGTCCGATAATGGAACGTGAAAGTTGGACGAGCCGCTTGTGTATAATATATACATGCAGGCCCCGCTCGTACATCCGCAAGGCAGGCTGCGCGCTCGTCAGAGCCGCGGGGGCCGGCAATGAGGTGACCCCAAAAGGTATTCGAGTCGGTGCGACGTTGCGAGCGCGCCCGACAATGCTCCAACGCTCACCTCTGCTATACATGTATATACCCACACCCGTTTACCGTTAGCTGATCTCCTCGCCTCGTTCGCGTTTCTTCGGCCCGCCGCGAGCCAGACTGTTTATTATCCGCGAGCGAGCTGCCGCGCGAGGATTAGCTGTCGCGAAACGGCTTTACGGCTCTGTGCGCGCGACGCGTCTCCCGCGGCAAATTGCAATCCAATGGCGCACACACACACATACTTGCGGTACGCCGATGCTGTACTATCGATCGAGACATGAATTCAGATTGGTGTTCCGAGGGGAATTATCTCAAAATGGACGTTTTAGTGGATTTGCATGGGTGATCGTTATAATTTTACTTGGAAGAACATTTTCTTGGGCATCCGCGTATGCTGTTATTAGATAGAGAGAGAAAGAGAGGAGGGACTATGATTTTACTTGCGAAGATAAGTGTAATTCGAACGGTGTCCACGCAGTTAAAAACGTGTGGTGAAGATGATAGTTCGAGGAAATGTATTTTGTTTCTGAATTTCGAACCTCCTCTCAGGAATCCAATTATTTAATTTACTTTTCGATCAATCGAGCAATTAAGGATTGTTGAAAAAAAATTGTTCTAATCGATACTTCTCAGACTAGCAGAGGTCGAGCAAAGATCATGTCATGTGATTACGAAACAGAATGTACGCAAGAACTCGCGAAGACAAGTAGGCTGTACGTGTAAAGTTTTTCAATTCCTGCAGTGAATATTGATAGGGAAAATTCGCCGCCGCTGATATGCATACTCGGGGAGCGAGTTGAAACAAAAGCACGATAGAAGATCGTTCGTTAGCTACGAAAGCATGAGATCATACTGCGCCTCTCGAGGTGTAGAGTAATGATCGAGCAGCGTACATATACATCTTGCGCAATTATAAATTGATCGAACGGCAAAAAATGATAATTAAATCAAGCGAAAGAAGCAAAAAAAGGAGAGAGAGAAAAAAAAGTGAGAAACACAAGTGCGGTGCACGAATTGTTAATCAGTTAATTTATAAGCTATACGCGGGCGTTCAATAATCGAATCTTCTCGCGGTACCATAACCATTAAGGCCATTGTAAAAACGTAAATTGGATATTAAGCGTGATTTATACTCATTAAAGCTCGCGATCGCTCGCCCGCGCGTTACCAACACGATGTGTACACACCATCACGTGAAAACGCGCTCTCGGCCGAGCATCAAAGCTCCGCGCATTTATCTAAGTCGGCATCTCGTCAGCGTCTCGGGATGTATCCCCATATGTATTATGTTACTTGCTGCAGGAGATAGCTTCCTGGGCAATAATCATCTCATGGTGTAACTCTGAGAGATGATTTTGAGGTGACCAAATATACATGTGTCCATCGAGCCGCAGATCGTATAACAACGATCTATCCAAGACTTTGTCCATCCTCTCCTCAGCACACCGAACAGAGTACATCGCTGCACCGAGTCGCGTATACATACGCAGGCCCTAGTCCCAAACGATATTACATCCACGCGGAGGTACTCGAGTACGTCCGGGGGCTCCAAGTAAAAGAAACATGTCAAGTATTTATCCAGATAATATACAGATTATATACGAAAGTGATTATATATAAAATGTACAATACATGACCTACTTGTGTGTAACCCCCCGGGAGCCGAGTATATACACAAAAGTTCAATCGTGACCCAGAGTTACGGGCGTCTTCCTAGTTAGCCGCGTCCGAGACTCGACTCGCATTCCTCGCGTATCGTTTTTTTCGTTTCTCGCGCGGAAACAACAACAACAACAACAAAAGTGATATACGCAATTACGGGAGATCTGCTCGGGGGGGAGTCCGCGGCCAGATGCCCAACGATACGGTCCAATTACACATACATATATACGTATCGGAGTAAGAGAATCGCGCGGGATTCGGAAAATCGGTTGCATCCCATGATCGAAGGTCAAGGGTCGGTGCACACACGCGCGCGTGCATGTATCTGGGCGCATCGGCTGCAGTCACGAGCGTATTATAGTCACGCAGAGGATACGTCTAGCGGCGCCGAGGGTAATTACACGCCGCGCGGCGACTCGGCGACGCCTCTAATTGCACGCGAAAATATATCGGCGAACAATGCGCTCTTCGATTGGCCGCCGCCGCCGCCTCGCGATTACGCCGAACACATCATAATGAAGCGAGCCGCAGCGGACACTATACATCCAGCTCGGATGAAGACGCCGCTTCTTTCGTCTTTTTTACATCTCTTTGTCCGACGCGCGAACGCGAGCGTGTATATATAAGGTAGGTGTACCCAATATGCGCCAGGACCCAATATGCGCCACCCTTCGTATTTCATATATACGCGCGTCTAGAGCATCGCCGCGGCACAGAATCTTGTCGGCAATGCTAAATAATGAGGAAAGAAAACATTTTCACCGATCGGGAACCATTATACCAACTTGTTACAGCTCGTTTTATCCATTTTTTCGCCAATTTTTATTCTCGATCTAATTTCGCCCAGGTAAGTGCGAATTTTTTTAATACCCTTAAACTGGGCCAAAAAAATCGAGCAACATATCATTCGATTCCTTGACATCCCATCTACATCATCCAATTTTTTTTTTCTTTGCATGACCTTTTTATCAATCGTTTCAATAGCTCTTCGTTATTTTTATCAAATGTACCCAATATGCGCCACCCCTATTTTCTTGCTCTAGAAGCTACAATCAACCAATTGATGGTAAATATCCGCCAAACATGGTGGAAAGAGAATTTAGTTCAAGCTCTGGAGCAGGTAAAAAATGGTGGGATATCGCAGAGGATGGCTTCGACTATATATAAGATACCTCGTCGAACATTTCAACGATATGCCAAACAAAACATATCCGAGAAAAGCAAAATGAGTCGACCATATGCGTTAACGACAGTACAGAACGAAGAATTATGTAGTCGAATTAAATGCTTAGCAGATATTGGCTATCCTATAACCAGAAAAATGTTGAGGTTATGCGTTTATAAGTACTGTCTAGGAAAAAACATCAGACAGAATTTTTCTACCATCATGACAATAGCTAGCCCCAAGTAGGCTCGGACATTTTTTAAATTGAACTCTTCCATTTCAGTGAGAACATCTCAATTATATTTAAAATTACACAAATAAGAATGTTCATCAATTTGAGAGATTAATATTGGAATTAGATGTTGCATAAGTTAATTTTGTTAATTCAAAAACAACGGTTTTTCATGAATTTTAACTGAAAACTTGATTTGATTTAGGTTGTTAGAAGTTCATATAATCTATTTACTATGGTTTAATCAAAGACAAAATGTATTTTCCAATAAAATTATATCAGAAATATAATTTTTTGTTTGTATTTTATCCATTCAGACATGCTTCATGCTTCAAATTGGACGAAAAGAAGTATTTTCAGGGTGGCGCCATATTGGGTACACTAAAAATTTTTTCCCGAAAAAATTTTTTTTTTTTTAAACCGCGGTATCTTAGCGTAGAACTGTTCAAATCGAAAAAAAACTTAGCTCATTCTGTAGGTATTGAGTAGACCTTTCATTTGACACCAATTATGTTAGAAAATATTCATTTGACGCGGCGTAGTGACCTTTCTCGCTTAGGTGGCGCATATTGGGTACAGGTACCTTACATACACGCACACGAGCGCGTATGCTAATCGCGCGAGGAGAGACCGAATTCGGATCGAATCGCGTGCGGGGCGATTACGCCGATAAGAATCTGCGGAGGATGCGCGCGGCTGATGTTTCGGAAAATTACACGCCACTAGTGTAATTTATGTGTCGGCATACTCTGAGTTATTACGTGTTTATTATGCCGCGCCGCCGCGAGCCCGCGCCGACGGAATTTTTCCTTTATTTTTCAGAGGAATAATAACGTCATGACGCTCGCGCACATATTGATTACGACTCGTCGTCCAATATATACGTATACGCGTATCCGATCCGCCGATTGTGTCTTCGTTTCGAATCCGAACTGAATTCAAACTTCCCACGGACGAGAACGAGCGTTGATTTTCGGGGTGATTTCGGACTGTAAGTGTAGGTGTAGAGTAGGGAACGGAGGAGCCGAAGCCCGTGGATACACACTCGTACGCACACTCGGCGAGCTCCGATTCAGAGTGATTTTCACTGAATCAATCATAATCAATCAGAGCTGGTTTCGCAATTGCAAGCCGTGGTCGGCGCGAGTTTTCTCTTCTGCAATTGTGGGGGAGAGTGAGATTTTCGAGCCGCAATACATATTGCCGACTCGGCGAGGATAACAGCCCGGCGTTGATTTGGATCATTGTTCATATCTAACCCGAGGAAAGGAAGAGAAAAACACCCGGTGGGAAAGCCTATACGCGCGGCAGCGAGCCAATCAATCAACATCACAAAGAGTCGAAATTCACGCGTTGGCAAAAGACCGGCTCGCGAGAGAACTCGGGGGCAGTGCGGGAGAGACTCGCGGATGCAGTTTAAAAATGAAAGGAGGATCGTCGGTGCGCGGGAGAGAAAGTGTTCCCTTTCTTCGGTGCACGCATATAATGCCCCGCGAGAGAGTCACTGGCCCCGGGGGCCCTGCAACGAGCGGGATGCAGCAGCTGCAGCGGATCGGTGTCAAAGCCACTACGCACAGAGGCTCCGCGCCGTTCTGTAAGATGACGTCAGCCGTTACGTCTCGCCGCGGCGTCGAATTTGATCCGGCTATTATGCTAATGACGCGAAATCACTCGAGCCACACGTACGCGCGCGATCCTCTTCCCCACCCTGCTATATAGCTCGAGCTCGGCGGGGCGGATCAGTGGTGGTTTAGCCGCGTGCCTATACATATATAGAGAGCCGAGAGAGAGAGAGGAACGAGTACACGCCGCAGTCGAGATGACCAAGATAAAAAATTGATCCGCGCGCTCGCGCACGTCTATATCTTGACGGGCGATCGCGTGCGCTTGAGCCGCTGCATATTCCCCGAGATATATACGCTCGAGCTGGTCGTTTTCCAGAGCGCGCGCGGATGATCGATCGGCGTTTTTGCTCGATTTGCCGCATAGAGCAGCGTATGATCTTACGCGGATGGCTCTCGAGTGGATAGTGAGCGCGCGCGCGTTCTTCTTCGTTTTCTGATCGATTCGTTGGCTCGCGCGTGTGTGTGTTCCCCGGGGGACGTTGATCTCTAGCTCACTGCCTCTATCTTTCTCCCCGCGGCCGTCGGCTCGTTATAGTTGTTGCGTCAGACGTACACCGAATTTGCGCGTCCCCTCCGTATTATATATCAGTGATTTATATGCGCCTCGCGCCCGATTGAGTTATTATATAGTACCGAGCTTCTCAACCGCGCGCCAGTATTGGGAGTTTTGACTTGTGGGAGCGACGCCAAAGTCATCGAGGCTCGCAGATGGAAATGAGACACTGGCACAGTCGTAATGACAGGTAGAAGCACAGGGACGTTAGAAGCGGTGATCAATCGTCCTCCACGTGCTCTATGTTTCGAGCACTCCTCTCGAAATTAGTCATTTGGATATATATGACGAGGAGCGCTCGTCCTCTCGTGTCACGATATTTCCGGGTCTACGGCGATTCCTCGTTCGGATGATGCCCCGAAGCTGTCGGACGACGACGAGGACGACGATTCGTACACGTCGCGCGTATAATTCACTCGCGGCTCTCCGTGTGTTGCTGACCCGGTGACCGGCTTGTCAACGACACACGCAGGGAAAATTCCGTATCCCCCCGCGGGCTGGACAATACACACGCGCACGTGTTATGTATACCCGCGTGCTCCACTTGGCCGCGAGATTAGGCGAAACGAGCGACGGCCGAGAGATCGCGAGGTGGATTTATGAAGAGACACGAGCGTAGCTCTCTCTCTCTCTATATATACACGCGTGTTTTCGCGCTCGCCGACCTTCGGCCGCGGCCACTCGGTAAATCATATCCGCCAACGCGGCCGAGCTGGAGCACACGCGTGTCCTGGCGCTCGGGCTCCGTCTCACCTCCATCCTCTACTGGCCTATAAACTCCGCGGCCCAGTTAATTCTTTCTCCTCGCGTGTCTCTCTCTTTCTCTCTTACCTCGCGCTGCGCGCCACTTTCGCGCGCGTACTGCACATTCGACCCGGGCTTCTTTATGGGACGACGGATATTTTGTGCATCGCGCGGGTACGACCGACCGTTACGAAGCGCGACGGCTGTGTGTATGATAATCAGCCGATTCGGAATTCAGTCGCGCGCGGATATGCGGGTGTGTACCGCGTGAACTCGTTTCGCTCGTGTGTCAAATGTGAAAAATCGGATTGTTCGTCGTCCCGAACAAGGATATTTTGACAAAGGAGCGAATCGACGAGCGTTGTGCTGTGCCGGCTTGCGAACAGACTGGAAAAGTGGGACGTTCATGACCGCAAAAACCATAAGGAAAGAAAACGTATTTGTCCTCCTCGTGTTCGTCGTGACGGCTAATGAAATAGATTGCCATTAATTCGAAAGGACTTCCTGGCCCCGTCGCGGCGTGGTAGCGTAGTAGCCGCGCGACGGGGAAGCTGATTCGGACGGGATGATAGGCTTTCTAACTCTCGGCGGCTAATTGAGATTCGCCGTCCGGGAACAAGTAGCCATCCCGAAAGCGTGACGCAATCTAATGAAAATTATTCGAGGCATATAATATATCCGACACTCGCCCCAGCTGCACCTCACGACCATCGTAAATTCGTGTTACGCTTTTCGCTCGATCTTAGATGTATACGCGAGGCTCGAATGCACAGAGCCGCACGACAGCGTCGAATTTTAGGCTACATCGTATTTTGAGCAGAGTATTCGATAAAGTTAAGGGTGGAAAATTACAGGCCACCGATGTCAATCGTGGAACACGGACGACAGGTTCGACTGGACGGCCCGGTAAAATTTACAGGTTGCCTTGGTAAGATTTACAGGACACGCCATAGGATGAAAATTCGCGAGGTTGTAATTGGTGGGATTCACCAGAAACAGTCTCGGTCCAGCATAGCCAGGACTTGTCGTCCGGTAATTTTTACCGGAAAATTCACCCGATTCAAATGGAATCCGTGGACGAATCTGAAACATCGATTTGCCATTGCGTATTTAGACCTTCAAACGAACAATTTTCAATCGACGCGTGTAACTCCGTTGTTTTTCATCGCGAAATCGATTGTCCAACGATTATTCACCGGTTTCATCATAATCTATCGTGTTACCGGCGAGTTTGAAAAATTCGAGCGCACCGAGAGGAGAAAGGTGAAACGTCGCGTCCTCTCCGGCTACCGACCGTCGGACGAAAAAATAAAAAAGGCGAAGCTGTGCAATATACAAACATAAGCGTACGAAGGCGAGAAGCCGGCCGGCGAGTATTAGCGGTGGAGGCACGCGAAAAATGCCAAATGGCCGGTGAACGAGGAGCAAATGCGCCACCCCCCGCGATCGTCGCGCACGTATACACACTGCACCGGGCGAGTCGTGAGCGGGCGAAAGCGTGCAGCAGCTTCGGCGAGCCGCTTGATTTATGTAATGCATTTTATTCCGCACGCTGCTGCAGCCGAGAGCCGTATTGTTCGGGTAGTCCCGCGAGAGTAGATAAGCCCCGACCCTCCCGCGCAGCCTATATCTCGGAATATCATCTCGGCGGACACGGACGAGTCGGACGCGCGCGTCACGACACACTTTTTATGCGCCCATGCGTTCGGTAGCTGCTGCTTCTGCCTGGCCAATAGCCAGCGCTCGGTCAGTAAAGTGTATGTACACGTGTGCGGGTGAAGGATCGTCGCGCACGAGACCTCGACCGAGTATAGGGACCTCCGATACGTCGATGGGTCGACCGAGATTTTTCCTCCGGGGCAGCTCGTTCGACGACGAGTTTCTCATTTTTTTCTTCCGGACGTTTTTTTTCCTACTCGTGATTTCTCTTCTCATCGGCGCGTATATATACAGCCTCGCTCGTGCACGTCTTATCCGATGAGCGACGACCTCAACGACGTCCTCTCTTAAATCATATAAATGCCGTTCTCGGCTCTCCTCGAGAGCCGCGCGGAAAATTATTCAAAGCATCCGAGAAACAAGCGGGTTTTTGTTTGTCCGAAATGAGATACTTTTATATATACGAAGGCGATCCGGGCGACCAGAGGCGGCATACATAGCCCAAGCGAGCGGAAAAATGTTTGCGCGCTTGTTAAATCGCTACCGACGCGGCATTGGCTATTTTTACCGCTCGTAATTTTATCCGCGCATTGAAATTTTTTATGCCTGAAATTGTGGATAATCCTCGGATCGGCCGCTTATTATGGAACGAGTCGAGTTTGTATCACCAGCTAAAGAAACTAGCAAGAAAGCCCGACGATCATTTCGAAAACGCGCGCAAGTGTATACACAGGCCGTTTATTCAACGCGGAAAACATCAATAGCTTTATTCGATGATTACCGCAACTCCGCGTGCTGGCCGTAGCACACGTGGTCGCTTCTAATTAATATATGCTGACAAATTGCCGACTGTGTCGAGACTGATGTAATAATGAGAGATAAAGATGAAATAACGAGGTATTGAGAAAATGTAAATATCAAGTAACCATTCTTGTATAGTTTAAAATACATAACAATTCATACGGCAACGATTCGATGTAAAATGATTTATTGTTAAATATAAAAATTTCCACGGTGCATTAGGGATGAAAATAATGATGGGATTTGTATACGCTATACATTGTAGCACGTTGAAATAAGATCGTAAACGTACATAGTAATCAAATGTTGATGGATGGAATTCGAAAAATAAATAGTTTCTACCAAACCTTCGAAGACGTTTTTACGTCATGACCGCCAATCATTCCATCCACGAAAAACCCGATAAGAATCGCGCAATATGTTCCATCAGTTGGTTTTCCAATTCAACCAAGGAGATGAGAAAGTAACGGTTCGGATTAAAAAACTGCATAGCTGCAGTATTTGCGTCTACAAGAGTAGATGTGACGTTACCATTGGCAATCATCGAATAGAACCATACGATGTTGTTCTCTTTGAGTAGGATTATTCAGATACACTTTTTAAACTTGAAACGTGGAGAAAATTTTTACCACATAATTGATGTTGGAGACCCTCTATAAACGTGGAACAAGATATTTTCCGGTTGATTTGACTGAGGCGTCTTATTAATTTTACCACGGCATACTGTAAATACTATATGGTGTGCAAACTACACGTCTGTTTGATTAACGTTCAATCGGGAATTTTTGCTTTCTCAAAGAGAAAGCTTTGTGACGGGGCAAAAATCGACCTCTCGAATCAGACTTCGGGACCCTCCATTCTCGTAATCTACGGGTCGAAGAAACATGGAATCCCAAAAATCTCTGTACGTACGTATATGCAACGATGTTTATTGGGACGCGATAATTTTCAAATAAATCGTTCGATCTTGCCCGCATATCAGTCGTGGGCGATGTAAACCAAGTTCAATTTCTAGAAAAATCCGTTGTTTATTTCTTTAGCAACGGTTGCTAAGGTGAATTTGAGAAATTTTCTATAATTCCTCGTAAATGTTCGTTAGGTCTCGAATACTCACCGAGAGTCTGTGAGATTCAACGCGGTATTTCCCGTAAGAACCGTCGTTGATACCCCTCTAGCGACCGTTGCTTACGGAAATTACAATGTGAAATTGAAGATGAATTTCGAGCTAACGGAATCAAATTTTGCCTCGGAACGATTGTTGACGAGTTCCATGTAAAAGTTGTGGGCGTACTCAGTCAGACTTTTTCCCATAGCGTAAAACGCTGCAGTAATTCATCCGTCAAGCATTCAAATTTCCAAGCCGAAGGCATTACATCCAACCATGAGTTGCGTTAACTGGTTTCGCGAGAGACACAATCGATGTCGTACAATCCCACAACAGTGTCCAATTTCAATTTGCCGAAAGCTCGTCGACGAGAAAGCCGAAATTCGAACATTGTTTTGAAACAAGTGCGCACTTAGAGAGAGGGAATTTAAACATTTCATCCTTTGAATGCTAATCAGTATATAGTGACCGTTGACGGCGTGTTTAACGGCTCGAGGAAGTGCGCAACGTCATTATATCTTGAATAACAGTTATTAGCGATTGTGTCACGGCAAAAATGTCTTTGTTGGAGAAGAAAAAAAAGAGACCATGGCGTTTAGCTCGAGCTGGGCTGCAGCAGCGCGACGCCGCGGCAACAGTTTTACACACACATACACACACTCATGAATTTATATACATACAGGGGACATTACGTGTTAATCGGAGCTCGTTAAAGCATTATCTTATCGAGCGCAAAGCATACAAGAGCTCGGGGGAGATAAAAAGCCGTGTTAATTGTGCCGACGTTCTATTGCCAAAACGAAGGATCCGAGTCAGCGTCATCCCGAGTGAAAATTCATGCGGGGGGAAAAAGCAAACCGCTCGATAGCGAAGAGCGAGCGCGATAATCAATTAGTCGCGTGTCCGCTCGAGGAAGAGGAGCGCGCGCGCAAGAGTAGGCCAGCAGCAGCGCGCCGCGCTTTCGATAATCGTTAAGTAACACACGGCTCGAGGGGGAGGAGTTACGTGCGGCTCGCGCTGCATAGCGCCGCGGCCGCGCTGTGTTGGTCTTTCGTCAAGCGTGTATCCTGTTTCCGTTTGCGTGTATATATATGTATACCCGCACAGACACAGCGCAGAGGACACTCCGCGGTCACCGCCGCACAGTCGTTTTCCAAGCCGCGGCCCAACGAGCGCCACTTGCCGCCGCCGCCGCCAGCGATTATGCAACCGGGATTTTCCGGATTTTTTAATCGCTCGTGTACAGCCGCGATAAGTCGCGTAAAAGTCGGGTGCGAGGAGTCGGAGGATTTCGGAGGGTCGATCGGCTGACGCGAATCCAAAGGAGCGAATGACTTTTTTCGTTTTTGGCTACCCAAAAAAATATAAACGCCGAAACTAGTTGGTTTCAACATTGGCTAGTGTTTGCCCCAAAAAAACACCAAGGTTCCGTCTCTGATTTCCGCGTATCGCTCAAATCGAATAGCCCATTGGTTTGAATGGTGTCCAGTTTGAGATCATTTTTTTGCCATTGGCCGGGATGACTGATGGAATTAGATAGAATAATGTTGAAATGAAAAGAAAAAACATCAGTGCGAACTGTTGCAGCGCTCGATGTAATACTTAAATTTAATAATTTGGTTTATGATAATTGTATACGCTAATTTTGATTCATCCGATAATTAGTATTTGATGTAAACATTGTTTCATACTGGATTCCATTTTCACCAGGCACATACGTAAGATGCCAATTGAAACACCTCATGCGTATATTTACCAATGATTTCAAGCAAATCAATCGTGAAACTCTCGGATGGTAATCTGCGGGAATAATCTCAAAGCCTTCAATTTAATTCAGGAAATTTTTCGTCTGAAAAGCGAGGAAAAATTTGTACACCAACATACCGAAGCCTGACTGTGTTATTCGTGTCATGGAACAAGTTTTGTTCTTAAATTATTCAAAACATTCATACACACAATTTGGCCTAATTCATGAATATCAAAGTTCCCATGCATGTATCAAGATGAGCACTACAATTATGTCAGCGCGAAGGTGTCGTGGCCGTGTATATTTTCCAACGCGTCATGCTGTCATTACAGTTACCGCATTCGCGTCTCATTATTACGAGATCACAATGTCGAGCGATTATGCAATTTTTCAAACAGCTTCGTATTATTTAATTCTCGCGCGCTTCAACACCGGAGTGTGGCGTATATCAAACGATGCGTACCGCGATATACCGCCTCTGCCTCGCCCGCTTGATTTACGATCGTATACGATGTTACTCTCGCGCGCGCGAGTCTCATCACACGCAATTATTTCGACGTTGGCTCGCTCGTCGGATGAGCGTTTTCAAATCGCACTCGGCGGAAGGCGATGATCGAGGTAGAGGAAAGAAAAAAAAAATCCCGAGCGCCATTGGGCATATTACTCACGAGCCATATCGCCGATACACATAATGCAGCCTATTTATAATGGAGATAAAGTCGTGCAAAAGCCGCGGCGGAGATCGCCGGCGAAACCGCGAAAGGTATATGTATACATAAAAAAACGGCCTTATTGTGCATCTCGCCCCGGCGAGCGATTCTTATTTCGCGCTCGTAAATAATCCCCCCTCGGATTCCGAGAGAGAGATCCCCTCGTGACTCTCAATTTCGTTCGAGCTACGAAAGAAATCAGTCGAAAAAAATATCTCGTAAATTTTCCCCCTCGCCGCCGCGGGGCCGTAGGTATTATAGGCAGAACCGGCAGCTGTCAATGTACCTCTCGAAACAATTGGAGCGATGAAAGTAGCAGACTCTCTCTCCGTCCGCCTCCCTCGCTTGAGCGGCTAAAGAAAATAATTGAAATCCACGGATATTAGCTTCGCAACTATATAACAAACCCGAATGTGTTTCTCCTCTGGTTCGATAATTTCACTCGCGGTTTTTTTTCCGTTCTATCCACGTGAGAATTACACTCGATATGGATACACACACTCGCGGTCGGTATATGAAAATCCGCGGCGCGCAATTTCAATCGTGTTAGAAATCTGAACGAGAAATCAGCAATAGGCTCGCGCTCGGCCGAGGGTATATCAATTATAAGCTGACGTATGAAGGATGGAGGCCGCGATGCCGCTATCCAAACAGCCGAGCTACACACACACATATATATATGAAATCGCGAATCTCCTTTGGATTCAATCAATCCCGAGGCGCGCGAGGCTACGGAGCCACGGAGAGGAAGAAGAAGCCCGGGCTTATCGCTCGGCCGGCTCTTATCGTTTTCATTAGCGTGCGTCGGCCGGGCATCGCTGCGCGCCACGAGCGAGCAAATAGAAGCGCATTGTTAATCGGCCCGATCGGCCGAGTCGAGTCGAGTGTGTGTGTATATATATATAGCAGCTGGCAGATCAGAGTCGGCCCCGGCGCGGCTTTAAATCATTTCCGCCCGATGCGTCCGCGATCGAGCGGTTACGTGTCGTCCCCGGCGCGCTGCACCTATCCGAGGATCCCATCGGCTCAGCTCTCCATTACGTAACTTTTCCCAGCCGCGCACACACACCTCCCGTTCGATCCCCGTGCAAATCCACGCGAAACAATGCGCGGCCTCGGGAACCTCAACCCCTAGGCTACACGGGATATACGTATATACACCCGCATGTGTATTGTGCGCGCGGAGTAAAAGAAAATCCACTATATACGGTCGAGCGGAAACGTAATTGCGTGGATTGACAAAAAACAAAACGCGTTGATGGAGTTTATATGAAAATTTTTTGAGCTGCATATTCATTATTTTTATCAGTTATGCAATTTCTACTAATAAATAGTAGTTTCTCAATATTTCAGATCTAAAGGGTACCGATTACGCGACGCAAAAATGAGAAGAAATAATTTTGAATGTATTACAAAAGTGAACAACTGAAAGAAACTCTAGTTGGAATTTACTATATCTTTTCTTGTAAATTTCACATAAAACTTTCCTCTTCGCGGCGGCTTACACACATCTCGGGTCGATTCGCCAGACGGTCGATTTTTCCTTTTTTCTTTTCGAACGTGTTTTCGGTATCGGCGGGACCGTTGCCGCACGAACTCGGGTACCGCAGAGAGGCTTCTTCGCCGAAGGTTCGCGCGTTCTGACAGGGGCGCAGGATGACTCTCGTGAACGCGGCTGAAATTAAAGATCGTTCCTCCGAAACGAAGATCGCCCGTTTGACGGCCGAGTGATTTAGACTCGTGCAAACAATCGAATCGTTCGTTCTCCCGAGCGGAAGGGGATCGTCGTTGTCCGTCTAGTAGAAACAGACGAAATGACCAGACGCAACCAACAAGGAAGTTTTCACCGCGACTCTTTGGATCTTTTTATAGAATGTACTCAATACACAAAACATAGCTCGAACGTTTCAATTTTTTTTTTCATCCCGATAAAACGATAAATTTCCCGACGAACGGACGATTACGCGGGAATATACAAAACCGACTTGGCCGCGAGGCATACGTAGGTAATGATTCATTATTCAAATCAGCACAAGTATTACTCGGCCGTAGTCTGACAGAACAAAGCCGCGGGTATGTATATAGGAAGACTCGGTTCATCGTGAGCTCGCGCGGAACTTGCAAATCTAAGCTGCAACTGTCGGCGGCGGCGCAAGCGGAATGCCCTCGGAAGCATTGGATCGTATACGGCCCGACTAGAGCGCGCACAGGGGGCTATATCTCTCTCGCGCGCGCGCCAGGCAGCTCGTGCCTAGCAATAGCTCTAACACACGGGCTAGAAGCGCGTGTGTATATATACACATATGCGCGAGCGAGCGAGCGAGGAGTCGGCTGAAGAACCGGCTGGTCGACTCCCTTTTAGTTGGGCAAAAAACCCTCGCGCTCTCCTCTCTCTTTCACTCTAGGTCTAACGAGCGCGCTCTCCGCTCTGCAGTGTGTGTGTGAGTGTGTATATATAGTTGCGTGCGGACATACGTATGCGCGCGAGTACGTCTCTCAGCGTGAAATTTATCGATCGATCAGCGGCAGAGGATCACGTCGACAAAGCAAAACAAACGCCGACGCGCGTCGTCTATCGGCCGGATTAGCGATCGCCCGGCTGCTCTCCAAGGGGAAATTGGGATGCGCCGTGGATCGAGCGAGCGAGCGAGAGAAAGAGGAAGCGACGACGACGGCGAGGTCCTGTGTACACCAGCCGCTCGAGCCGTGTGTGCTCGCACCCACGGATCACGATCAAGATCATTGACTCCTCACGAATGTAAAACGAGACGAGAGCTCGGCTCGCTCGCTCGCACGGGCGCTAGTTTCCTCGGGCGCTTTTCTATATGCGCTCGTGAGATACACGTGGATCATATACATATAGCGCTGCCGCGCGCAGCCCGATGATTTTCGATGAGTGGCGAGCGATTTGACGGCGAGCCGAGAGCTGCACGTATGGGTTTCTCCTGCTTTTTATCTCCTCCTCCTCATCCTCCTCTTCCCTTCGGACGGTCTAGCTGACGATTCGCTGCCGCCGCGATCCTAATGCCATGCTTTTTGAATTAATAAGACGTTCCCGCGCTCGCGCGAGGGGAGCTGCAACCCGAGGCGCGCTCGGATCGACCGGATGCGTGACTTTGACGGGGGGGGGGTTCGTGGGTATATGTATGTATATATACATCGCGTGCGAGTTTCCGACCGAGCGCGTTCGTTATTATTACACGAGCCGGGGAGGGAAAAAATTGTTAACGCGCGCGAGTGCTAGATATTTTTACTGTGCTTTTTAGTGCGATAGCGTGACAGCCATATGCGATATTAGCAAACTTCACCATCCAAAACGTATAGCTGGAAATATAATAACGTCTAATTATTATACTTGTAGGATGTTTGGCTGCGTGCGCGTATAGCGAGGTATTATAGGATGGTATAAAAAATTTTACGACGATTTACATATAGCCAAACTGTAAAATCAAATTTTACTATGCGATAATTGGTAACCTTCACTGGACACCAGTAATCTGCAGACTTTTAAAACATAGTAACGACTACTCTATTTTGAAATAGTAAACTCTCATGACTGGATT
Organism: Aphelinus atriplicis; assembly: GCA_020882685.1. Taxonomy (NCBI): domain Eukaryota; kingdom Metazoa; phylum Arthropoda; class Insecta; order Hymenoptera; family Aphelinidae; genus Aphelinus; species Aphelinus atriplicis. The sequence continues at coordinate 90,471,365 of CM037073.1, read as the reverse complement.
TTTCACAGTTTATACGGCACTGATATACACTATACTCGCGGGCATTTGTATTTGACCACGCGGGGAAGAAAACCAAACTGGATTGTAGTTTTCAGAATCATACATCTGCACAAGGCGCGGGAAGTAGCCTATTCAACTGTCCTCTCGCTCGTTCCCAAACCTACAATCGAAGGATAGTTTCTCGCGCGGTGTTTACGCCGAGTCGGCTTTGTTCGTTCGCGCGAGGCGGACATAGTTTTTTACATACGCGACCGACTGTCGAAGGAGGATGAATCATTGCCCTCGCGCTACTCCGTAATCGGGGAATTCTCAATGCATATACATCGCGCTGGAGAGAGGCGATTAATCAAAAATAAACGACAACGTTTATATCCGGCCGTGAATATAATATCCAAACGAGCGGCGCGCAAGATCGTCACTCACGGGGCCCGATACAAATCAATATGCGTGTGTGTGTGTGTTTATCTTGGAAAAATTTTGCCGACCGCTATCTCGCGTCTCTCGGCAAACAATCCTGAAAAAACACGAATCGCAATGTTTTTTCTTTTTCTTTCTTGCGAGCGCACACATTGAAAATGACGAACAGTATGTACTTTCATCACTTTCTCGGTCGTCCAATCACCAGGTACACCTCGTGCGATACACATTTGAAAACGGCTCGCGGTCGCAGAGTATACAACGTGCGGAAAGGTGGAAGAGACGAGAGTATACACACGGAAAAGATATACCGCTCGATTATCGGCTGCCGCGCGGCCGAGTATAAAATCCACGTATATATATACATAGGGAAGGGTCCGCGGAAGCGTCGTCGCGTTCTCCGCTTGCATACAAAGAGATGCTCGCGTATATATACCGCTCACCGATCTCGCGCTGCACACCTTCCGCATAGCCCGCGACGTTATAAGAGCCCGACCATACACACACGAACCCTCCCACTAATGATAATGGAAATATCTCGCAGGTAATGTAATATAGACGACGACGAGCGTGGCGCGCGTGGCGATCGAAAGAATCCCGCGACTACGCAATATATCGATGCTCAAAGTCGACGACCTTGAACACGGAGGGGGGCAACGGTGCTGGATCTCCACGAGATAGACGTACGGCCCGAGAGAGGAAGGTCAAGGCTATACGCGCGTCACAGTCCGCCGCGTCTCCGTATCATCATCATCATCATCATCATCATCGTCATTCTTCCATTCTCCTGTAGAACAATACACCGCCCTGCCAAGGGTCGGTGCATCGATCCGCGCGAGATTTTTTTCCTCAATCGCTAATGCCGATATCGTTGCTACGCCGCGGTGCGCGCGCGCGCACGTGCGCGGCACACAACATACCGCGGTTAGGAAAGACAGAGCGAGAGAGACTCGTATCCGCAGCTGTAGATGAGGCGAAATTATCTTCGGAATGGGCTTCTATTGTTGACGACGCGTGTGTGTGGGTACACGCCTGCGTCTATTCTCCTCCTCCGAGTCATTACACGCGCGATATAACGACGCTTGAGATTTCCCTCGTGGTCGCGATCAATTCCTCGAATGTGATTTTCCCTCGCTCGAGTATAGCTTACCGAGTTTCCACGCGCGCGCGCGCGCGCACATTGTCTCGCCAGCTCGGCGATGTTTCAATTGAAGATCCATCCGATGCCATGTTCCATTTAACCAGTTCTCGGCTCGCAAACACACGCTCGCGCTTATATATAAGTATTACGATTTATATTTAGATGGACGCGTGTCGCGCGGGAAAGGGGACGAAAAAAGGTGGATGAGCCGCGCGCGAGCCCATAAGTCTCGCGCGGGATGGACGAGAAAAAGTAAGAAACGATGACGGGGAAGGGGGGAGCTATATAGCAGCCGCCTTCAATGTCAAATTCTTTCCGAGCAGGCGACGAGACTCGGACGAGAACTGGAGATGTGTTGGCTTTTAAAAACCTCCCGCGCGACCTGCTGTTTGCGTCGTCAAAAAGAAGATTGAGTAGTGCATTAACAGGCTCGCGTTAATCGCTCCTCTTGCTTTATTTTTGCCCCACGGGCGCCCGTGTGTATAGACATATACATATATATACACACGCTAGATCGGCTCGTCGTGATGGATATATTCAATTCGCGAGCATCAAAACTCGCGCGAGGCCGTAAAAACGGGATAGCGAAAACCGGTGTAAAGCGATGGCGCGGATTCACGGGCTCGAACTTGGGAATAACACACTCGCGCGCGAACGGACGTATGTATGGTTATTTCGCGATTTGTAATAATTCGCAGTGGGAGGGATTTGCGCGCGCGCGAGGATAAAGCCGCGCGGTGGTATAGAGGCGGCGAGCGTAGCTCGCGGGGAGGGCTCGAGCGAGATAAGATCGTTGTTGAGCGTCGAGCCCGCGGGCAAAAATACTCATGCAGTAAGGTGGGGGCCCATTGTATTCAGTGTCGAGCGCGGGGAGGTGCAGCAGCGCACCGAAAAGCTCGCGGACAAACCCCGGGCATAAATCATCCTCGCGTGCGGCCGGATTATCACGTCGCATTGCTCCAGGATGAATTTCCTCGCTCGCTTGTATATTATTCGGCTGCTGCTGCTGCTTCCGCGCGGCGTCGATGCCAGATGAATGCGGAGGTGGGGCGCGCACCTGCGGAGACAAGGGCGCGGGCCCGCGACCGTGGGAGCTTCCTCCTGGCACTAACCCAAGGCTCAACTGGAGCGCCGGAGACGCGCCGAGTTTCATACAAAGCTTTGCAAAGTTTAACGGTTGGATGTAACGCGTACGAGAGATACGGGAGATCGGCACGCTTTCACACGGTTTTTTTTATATTTTTTGCTATATCCACTCTTGAGGATTTATCTAACTCGTATACTCGTGCAAAATGGTATGATCAGCAGCGAGTATCTGTTTACGAACCGGTGAACCAGGAGTACAAATTGGAGTGTTTACGATGGATTTTCTTTTACCTTGTTACTCACACAATTCGACGAATCGTAATAATTAGATGATTGTTTCGATCGTAGATAGCCAATAAGTCTATTCGCTTGACTGTGCAGATGGAAACCATCGCTTTCACTGCCTAATTATAATAATGTTATCCTGCTCGATGAGTTCAAACCCACTTTCGTAAAACCTAAGTTGGCGAAACGTCGCATTGCTCCTATGTGGAATTGGAATTGTTTTTTTACTCAACTCCTTCTGCACAAAGATGGGCCCTCTACGATCAAAACAATCAGCCATTTTCTCAAAAATGAAGGTCGTTTAAAATCCGTCATCGACAGATCGGAATATTTTCTTCCACTAAATCCGCGAATCGGTACACATCGTTGACCGCGACTCCTCCTGAGCACGCTCGCGTGAGCATCGAAACGATCCTCGAGCGCTCTGTAAAGCTGATGGAGAAATTATGTAACGCAGCTCGGTGATTGTTTCCCCCCCAAGGCGATACGCGCACGTAAATCGCGGCGATTCTATTTATCCGCGTGATGCGCTTTTCCGCGGAACACGTCTCTCCCGCGGCTGCAATTATCGGTCTTAAATAGAAGTGACTATATGATAATACGAGCTACAGCTGCGCCGAGAGCTCGTATATGAATATAAATATACGCGTACAGGCCGGCATTGCTGCGGTAACGAGCGGGGGATTATTATTGCCGTTGGCAGGTTGTGAAAATGTTTTTCCATTCGGTTTTAATGGATTGTTCTCGCTGTTTCTCGGATGTGTTACTCAGCCGGCCGTACCTGGTTTATATGGGAATTCCTGTACGCGCTGGCGCGCTTCTCCGAAAATTAATGTATATCGATGAACAAAAACCTTGGGGATGGTTTTGAAAATGAAATAAAATTTTTATCAAGTGTTCCGAGCTGACTTGCTCGAGGGCTCGTTGAGGCGATATGGGCCTACGGCTGCAGCGGATCGGCAACCTGTGTTTCGACACGTGTCGCGTGGCGAACAGAGCACAGGCGGAGTCGGCGAGTAGCTCGCTTCCCAGCCCTAAGTCTTTAAACTATTCTTATGAGATCACTTAGAGGCCTATGGGCTACATAGCCCGCTTGATACATTTTCAGCTATAAACAGGAAAATGTCTGCATATATATCTTTTCCATCTAAACTTTTCTTTCGCATTTGTTTTCGTTACAGCATCATCCTTATCTTACCTTTCATTCGTTTAGTCAATCACACTAGGTTTTATTATCGAAAGCTCAATTGTTTTTTTTTTAATTTCTATGAGGTGTACAATCAACCCGTGCAAAGAATTCCGCTTCCGCGACTGCGACAATAAAAGGTGTATATATGTGTACGCTCGATGCTCTTCTCGAATATATACCGGTCGAACATTTGGAGAATATTTCGAGACACCTAGAAAGCGTAGCGTGTATAACAGCCGTTTAGACTAAATTCACGATTTCCTGGATATATCCATATTTCACGAATTATATCACCGAATACAAACGCCTGCGCGGAGTATCCACACGGACGGACGAGCAAAACGAGCGACACGACGAGCGCAAGTGATCCCGGGGGAATCGGTACGTCGTGTGGTTGCTTGTACACGCGACCCAACGATATATATCCCAGGATATACGTGAAGATATATATTTTAGAAAGCGAACGACCCTAGAAAGTTAGTGTCGCAAGCAGCGTCTGCCCAGTCGCGACCCTTTCGATTTCGGTTAATCGCACCAAGGCTCTTCGCTGTATGTGCGCAGCTCGCGCAGTCCGGTCGGGCTTTTGACCAACGCTATAACCTAGCTCTCATTAGCATTCCTGATTACGAGCCTGTGGCGCGCACGTGAGTCGCTCCGAGCGCAACGAGCCCACTGTATATGTATACGCGGCGGTATATACATGGCCTGGCGAAAAAAGCCGCGTACAACAAAAGCTAGAGCGCCAAAGCTAATCGGGCGTAGATCTGTACGTACATGTAAGTACATATAAACACACACGCGCTCGCGCGCAATACATATATAGGATGCGGCCTGACGAAAGCTGCACGCGCCTCACATGCTCAGCTCGTGTGTGTTTGTGTGCGTATATGTGTGTGGAGCAGCACCCGACAATCGGCCGGCCTGCGCTTTGTCGCGTATATACATATTCCCCCGCAACTATTTGTATGCAGGTTGCGCATACAACGAGCGCTTGCGCAACCGGCTCGCGCGGGGATGTCACAATGGAGCCCCGGCGCTCTCGCACAAGCAGGACCCCCCCCCCCACGGCAACCTTATATACACGTATATGTACCTGTTCCCCCCGGAGTTGATGCATCGCCCAGCTCGGCTGATTTTCGAATCTCGTGCGCGTGTTACTTTTACGGTATATATATATATATATATATATGGCTCGCGAGTGCGCGCGGGGTTATATCCCGCGGAGAGAAGGCTACCAAGCGGGCGAGACTATATACATGTGGGTTGACTCGTGTCTCGCCCAGGGTCGCGCCTGCACCAGTCCTTGGCTGCACCAGTTTAAAGTGTGTATAATTAGCCGCGCAGTTGCTGGGAGAAAAGGAGAGCGATTAGCCTGCGCGAACGAGGAAGTGATTAGTGGAGCTTTGTATCGAAAAATTGACACAATCGACCGGGGCCCGGATCGATACAGGAAATGCAAACCACTGCACGACGTATAATATCGCTATATCACGCTCGGCCGCTGCCGCGAATCCGTTTCTCTCATGTGTACATGCACACACGCGCAACGCACGCACGTGACACACTGCGCTCCATTTACTCGCGTCTACAGATACATATAAACGTATTTGTATCGATTTTAACGCAGCGGTGATAAACGGGCTGCTAATTATCATATACGCACGCGGCGACGTTACGCGCACGATTACGTGTACAAATAGTGCGGATGCGCGTGAAATATGTAGGCCGGCCTCATATACGGAGACTCACATACCATGAGTGAAAAATGCCTCGTCTCGCGCGCGAGTTGCGTTAGGCGTATTAAACTCGGTACGTATACACACACATTTCATACAAAATTGTGCAATTCGAGTTTCCATACAGATTGCCCGCGCGCGACAATAATTCCTCGTGCTCCTTGGCCAACGCAGAAATTGTATCGCGGCCATAATTTCACCGATTTTTTTTTCTCGTTCCCGCGCTCGCGCGCACCATCATTCGTTCATTTCATATTCCGTTTCGCGAGCGCCGCGCTCGCGAGGGAGAAAAAAGTTGGCTCGAATATCGGGGCCGGTTTGAATGCGCGCGTGTAACATTTATACTCTCTCGAGGAGTCTCGGGAATTCTTGCGGGGCGCGCGCGCGATTATCAATCGTCGGAGAGATCGGTATCGCGCACCGGTGTATTATTAATCCTTGGAAAATAAAATTTTCCACGGCTAGCGAGGGGCCGCTTGATTTACCTAGCAATTCGGATGATTTGTCGGCCGGGCTAAAGAGTCGTCGTCGCGCGACGATAGGGCCCAACGGGTTATTACGTATAACCGGTATGTACTATTCACGATCGAAACTAAAGCGACCGGCTAACTCGAGCGAATATTATACAAATACCAAATGTACACACGTAATAAACACACGCGAGGGGCTGACGTTCTTACTTGTACATAAACTGTATCCAGTTTCCCGCGAGAATTCGAAAGATGTGGTTCGAGCCGACTCGGTATATATATCGGGACGAGCTCTCCAATTAAGCCTCTCCCGCGGATGAATTTAAAGCCGCGCTCGCTGGCGTAATAGCGCGGCGCATCCTCGGGGGCACGGGCGCGCGATACCCCGATAGCCATGTGTATTCGGCCGTGCCGCGATACAGGACCACTCGGCTCGCGAGCTGCAGAGCAGGTGCGGATATACGCACAAACGCAATGAAAATGATCTGTCGCGGCGGCGGCGGCTCTCTTCCTGCCAGATAAGCGCGCATACTCTTCCCAAACGGAACTAATGGCGTTCCGGGAAGGGTTTCCGCCGCCGCGGTAGCCGAGTACACACACACGGAGCGTCATTCCGCGGGATTTACGGCGAGTCCAGCACACCTGCCGCGCGATTCCCCCGCGCGCACACACACACGCTTGCCTCGCACAATGGGCCTCGTAAATTGGATCGGCGGCCCTTCGCCCATTTCCTCACTTCCTGCGTCGGCGAATATACGTATACGCGAATGCGCGCGAGCGAGTATAATCGCGAGCTGCGGAGGTGAATGGACCCGGCGCGACCAGTGTGTTGCGCAACGCTAAAACCTACCCAGGCCGGCATTGTTGGTATTCCGCGAGCGGAGACGTATAGGAAGCGATGCTGCTGCTGCTGCTGCTGCTGCTAGGCGCTCGAGCTTCTGCCTCGTATAGGTACGTACGGGGGGATGAGGGGGATAGGGGATAGGGGGAATTCTTGCGGGAGAGATGCTAATGGCGAATTTCCGCGATTTGCATCGCCGTAAGGACGACGCGAGCCGCGCGGCCTTACCCACACACACACACACACACATACGTACGCGAGCAAATTTTTGACTAGCCCACGACTGTATATGTTTGTATATATACATATATACGTACAAGCGGTGGTCGCCTCGCGAGGAGCTGCGCGACTAATTGCCATAGGGATATAAACGTTGCCGGGCAGCGAGACCAACCTGTCGCGCTATTATACAGCTGTGTTAACAGTTTCGCTCCGCGGGGCGTTCGCTCGACGTGAACTCGCGGTACCGGCGATCTCTATATTATAAGGTAACTGTACCACCAATGTGCCACCCTCTAAGGGTTTTTTTTTCACAAATTTGACTATGGTAACAGTGGAATCTCGAAATTCTGGGAACCGTTTGTGGAACGCTAGCTCAATACCGATCCAAAACCATCGTTACAACTACCACCTGTTATTTTAACCCAGTCAAAAAGTCAATAAATCAAAGTAACTGAAAAGCTTTGCATTGGGTCTACACTCAATGCGGTAATTTTGTATGATCACTTTTTACATCTACATAGACGATGAAATCGGGATGGAATAAGCTCGACATGTTTGTTAACGGAATTTTCTTCAATAGTGCCAAAATAACCCGATGGCGACTGATGCAGGATAAAAAGCACGAAATTAGAGAAAAGTGCCACATTGGGTCCAGTCACCTCACACATGTATTCTTTCGGATCGGCAATCCACACGTGCCCGAGCATCCTTGATTGTCTCTCTTTCTCTCTGTCGGCGGATCGCGCCCAGTTCCCCGCGGGAAAATTGCGCCGGTCTCGCGCGCGCGCAGCCGCGCGTCATTTACTATATCGCGTGAGACGCGCATTGTTCTCTCCCCACCCAACGAGTCCTTGGTATAATTACGCGCTATATATGTATATACGCGCGGAGACACTCAAACACACGTGATCTAATCAAGGCGACTCGGGAGAAAATTAGTTTGGAATGACAAGTCTATTCCAAGAGGTGAAATTACCCGTCGTCCCGCGCGCGGCCGAGTGTCTCTCGCTCTTTGTTTAAATTATACGTATACCCGCGTTGTTATTGAAAAATTTAATCCTCCCGCAATAGACTCGTGCACACGTGCATATCCTCGAGACATTGAGAGAGAAAAACAGAGGGGAATCGTAATCGCCGTGTGTGCGCTCTCAACTCTCAACTCTCATCGCACTGTCATATGCTCGTAAAAGACCAAGCTGTATTGGTAAAAACTTTTCCATCTGTCGTTGTGGCCGCAAAGTTGAAAGGGTTTCGATAGAACCCGCTACGCAGGCAATTCCACATGGCGGAGTCTTCGCCATGGTATATATGCACCAGAAGATTAAAAATCCAGCAAACACATGCATAGATATATTCTCTTTGTTTTCTCACTGCTCGCGAGACGAGTATACTCACGACGTATATGGATTCGAAATTCGAATAGGACGAGGGTGGCACAACTCACCTGAAACAGAAAAAAGAGAGAAAAAACATTAAACACACGATTCGGTGAATAGTTAACAGGCTGTGCGCGCAAGTCGAGATACACTTTCGAGATTCCCCGAGCAATTTGTTTGCTCGCACACACACACTCGGGTTTTGGTTTCTCGCGATCTCGAGGAATTCCACGAGCGCATCCAATGGCCGGGTTGCGATTTTTTCGAAAAGTCCGCGTCGCCGTCGTGGGTATAACGCTCGCTCGCGATAATCAGCCGCGCTATACACGTATACGCACGCGTTAATAGGACGTGGCCGGTCGCGCGGCGCGCGGAATTTAGCGCGCATCAAAAGGATCCGCGGCGCGGCTAATTGATCGGCCGCGCCGCGACGAAATGAGCTCGGAAGCGACGCGTCAACCGCGCGCACGTACGTGTGTGTATCCGTTCACCAGCGGGCGAGGGGGAAAACGTCAAGGCGGCTGATTTAGAGGCGGCTTCCCGCGGAAAGGGGAAAACGCGCAAGAAAGGAGCGGAGTCGCGAGGGGGGACGAAGGCGCATACATGCCGCGCGCCAGCGCCGATGTACCTGTAGGCGTCCGTGTATATATATAGGAATCCGCGCTGCCGGGAAACGACGTTGAAAGTTGAAAATCTCGATATTAACGGGCGAGAAGCCCGTGCCAAAGTTTATTCGAGAGACACCAGCCGTTTTACGACGCGACGCGATTCGCGAGCGTTTACGTTTGAATGATGGATGGACGCGCGCGCCACCGAGCGTTTGCACCGGCCCGTTCGCCGCAATATTTTCCCGTGAAATCCACCGTGCCGTGGGTCTTTTGATCTCGTGGCAAATTACTCTCGTACGATTCTTCACTCGCGCGTGAATCGAACGATATTACGGGAGCATAGAGTGTGAAATTGGAATGCATGAATGAAAATCACTGTATGACGGTGGAAGACATATTCACTTAGAGATAGTGCAATGTTCACCGTAACACCACTTTCGTACCAGATTTTTTGACCATTCAGTTTTTCGCCACAGGAAAATCACTCGTAGTCCAGTGACGATTCACTTGTCGTCTCGAAGTGAATTTGTTTTTCATACAGTGATTTTTCACTGAGACAAATTAAAACAGTGTATTGCAGTGAGTTTTCACTGTGTATACAACAAACTCAGAGAGTACACGTATTTCCAGTCTACATCGATCTAGACGCTCGATTACGACCGACCGGCACTTTTCGTTTTTGCCGTGATGTGCTCGTTCTCGGAGCCGCGAGAGCCCGATATTCCCGACGAACGTCGAGGGGTCACACACACACCGAGTTTTAATCGAAACGATTTTACCGCAACTCCACGTAATGGACTATTTAATCACGAGGATCATTATTACCGGAGAAAGTCTGCCGAATTTTTCGGGCTCGCGCAAGTTAATACCAACTTTCGCTATACAAATACTATCGGTCGAGTATCTACATTGCTTTTCTTATATGAAATTAACAGCTCCATTGGAGGAGGGAGGGACGTTCAATGGCTCTGCCGTGCCTGGGAAAACCGCGGGTGTAACGACGACGAGCGATCGTTTCCTCTCCATCGCGTCTAAATTCGTCCAAGTTCGCGCGGCGAACGGACGTAGAGAGCCGCCGACGACTCGCGAGTGACAGGGTAAAACGTACAATCATCGTGCAACAGACTCGTGCAACGGGCGGCTCTCGGGCAACACCATAAAGAACGACGAGGCATAATAAAGTGCGTTAGCGCGCGTAAGTACGACAATAAAGTCGGAGCAGCCGCTCGCGCGCGTGTGTGTGTTAGTGTATACAGCGAGCTTCCGCCCACTGACGGCTCAATCGGGGGCCGCGGGTTAAAAGACCGAATGGAAATGCGGCCGCGGGGGTATTGAAAAACGCTCCGCGGCACATTAGGCTCATACCTGGGCGGGAAAGGGTATCGCTGCTCTCGGATGTATATCTGCGTGAAATGTTTCATTCATCGGGGCGTGTATATATATATACATGCGAGCGTGCGCTCAGCTTTCCGCGGCGGCGGCGGCGGCGGCATTAAAGATGATAGGCCTCTCGCGCCTGTATGTACATATATATATACCAAAGTGTATACGCGCATGCGAGAGCCGCGCCAGGAGAGCGCAAGGCTTCATGCTCGGCTGCGCGGCCTAGGTTATAGACCCCGAGAGCCACTCTCGCGGCTCTTCCTGCGAGCCAGCGCCACCGCGTGTGTACTATACCTATATGTACGTGTATATACACTAGAGCGACCGACCCACCTCCCAGGACGCCGCGACTCGTCACACACTTTTCCGGAGAGCTGCGCTGTTTAAAATTTAGCCCGAGGCAAGGAGGATTAGCCCTGACGATTTGTGCATACACCCGTGTGGATTTTTTTTTCGATTCCGCGTGTTTTGTATACTAATGAAAGATTAATTACTTCATTATATACACTCGGTATTATCTTCTGGTCCGATTACAATTCTTGTATGGTTTTGACGTCTCCTACTGCTGGTTCGCCAAGCAAAGAAGCTCGTATGGAGATATAATAGAAAACCGCTATGGAACCAGCACTTTTCAGAAGATACAATTTTCAACCGGTACGAAAAAGGGGGAAATAGTAACGCGGTCATTTTCGCAGGAGAAAAAAGTCAAACAGAGCAATATAGAGGAGCACTGCCGAGAGACTCTTCGTTATGAGAGCGCACAATGCCACAATAATCGCGATCGATTCGAGCGTTCTTTGACCGTTCTCCCATTGTACGAGTATATTCATTCTATCTCGCTGATGATTCATCAATCGTATACGCAATCGGTTTTTCCCGCGCGCGCGTTATAATAATCGCTCTTTAATTGGGACCTGAAAAATGTTTGACCCAAGTGGGCGATCGTATGCTATTTTATCATCGCGTCGCTCGTGTCTCTCGACGACCGAGACAGTAAATGGCATCTGTTTACCGACAATATATAAAACACACGATTTTTTGTCCAACTTTTGCCAAGGCTTTTTTCCGATCCGAGTCAATGAACTATCGCGGCGCGCATTCTATAGGATGATTAACGAGCAGTCCCAACAATGTCCTGGATCCTCGAGACGACTAGATAATTAATATCAAACGTCGATGAGGCTTCACGAATGACGAAACTCGATTGTATATAGGTTTACACAACGACATACCCCGCACACGGGCAGAATATCAGTCGTTCCAGGACGCGATACAGGCATCAGGTTCCATTCGTAACGCTGGTTAATTGCGAGCCGTAATCTAGAGCTCTCATGTACAGTGAGCAATATCGTTTCAAGAGCGATCGCATTGAAAAATGCCGCAGCTGATTCACGACACGAAACACGCACTTCAGCTCTCAATAATAATTGAACGATCTCGCGAGTGACCCATTTACATTCGATATCTGCGCGCGAGAGTAGTGCAAGGTGTCGGTACACTGCGACCTTGCCCTCCAACAAGTGTGCGCACATCTGAAATACGTACGGAGCTACTAATGTAACGCTCGACGTGGCGGCCGATCATCGCCGAGCGCGTCGATGACGATTGACCCGCGCTCTCGCGTATAATTGTGTCTCGCGATCCTCCTTTATTATTGGCCCTGCGTATACACCATCCGGCCGAGGCGGCGCTGCAGCTCGGCGAGTGGCATGAGAACGAGGAAAATCTGCCAGGCTGCACAAAGGCTCGGGCAGCCCAGACTGGAGCTGGTGTTTTTCTATGGGCGTCTCGCGGGGATCGCTTCCTCTGCATCTCTCTCTCTCTCTCTTTCTTTCTCTCGTCTTACCCCCGACTTGTGTGTGTGTGTTGGTATACAGACACACACGTACGCAGTGCGCTGGGCCGCGAGTGCAGCCAGCAGAGAGCGGCCCGCGCACGATTTCAATCTTCGCGGCGGTAGCGCTCGCGCGCACTTACCTATCTCATTGTCCCATCGACTATCTATCAGACGCAAGAATAGAGCGAATAATGCGCGCCGCGGCGAGCGACGAGCGAGCAGCCGATCGCTTTTATACTCTGTGCGCGCTTTTCCCCCTCAACCCCACCCGCTCCTCTCTCTCGCGCGCGATCTTTCTTTATTCATCATGCGAGCGCGGAGTATTATCGCGCGAATAACTGCTCTGTCCAACGACGAATCGCGCGGCACACACGTGCGCCAAACGGCTATCGCGCATCAGTCGATTTTCCCATCCCAATTATTGCGACGCTGTGTATATAGTTGCGCACGTTGTCGAGCGTGTGTTTACCGCCGAGCCGTTATCGCGGATTTATTATTAAATATATATACTCTCGAGCGAGCGCAGATGGAAAAACTGATACGGCGCATCTCTGCGGTGCGTCGGGGCCAAGAATCGCTCGAGGAGTTTGTCTCCGTATGTGTGTGTGTTCGTTTATATACCGGCCGATTCACGCGACGGCTCGGGAAAATTTATTCAACTTTCGGCTGGCCGTGGAAGCGCAGATTGAGATCCGAGAGCTTTGGCCGATAGCATCTTCCACGTCCTACGGGGTTATGTGAAAAGAAATTCGAACTTTTTTTTCGCGATCTGGTAATGTACTTGCGAGCGCCAGGAGACGACTCTCCTCGAGAGTGGAATCGCGCGCGTAGGAAATATATAGTCGAGCTATGCTTTTCCCGAGTGTCTATATAATCTCTCGGAATACTCATCCGGCCGAGGCGGCGCAAGTTCAAAATTCACTGTAAGCGCGAGCGAATGAGTTTCCGAGTGAATCACCCTGGTAGAAAATTAAGCATTTCTTGCCGTTAACACAATACCAGTTAAGTAAGAGTTGGCTAAAATCATTAGCTAAAAGTTATCCGAATCTCTTCGTTATCGGGATATTAACAGTATTTTATGCTACGAATCCGTCCCTTCGTTACCAAGATCTTAGCAGTATTTTATGCTACTACTTTAACGAAAATCACTTGAATTCCGTACGAGATAATCGATACATTTCCGCGAAATTTCCCTCAAAGTGAGTTCTTACTGGACTCAACGTGAATTTATGATATCGACGTGTCTTACGAAGAAAGACACATCTCAAACTGTCCGCGAAAAAAGACACATCTCAATTTGTCCGCGAAGAAAGACACAACTCGCAATCTAGCCACGAAGAAAGACACAACTCGCAATCTAGCCGCGAAGAAAGACACAACTCGCAATCTAGCCACGAAGAAAGACACAACTCGCGTCTGGCCGCAAAAAGGATACATGGCGCACATCCCACAATTTTCCGACGTAAAAAATATATGGAATGAAAGCTTAGAATGAGTAGGTTACCATTGACAAAAAAAAAACAAGCCTTTTCTACAGTTTAAACTCTTTTTTCGTTAATATTCGCGGGAGAATAATTCCGACATTTGTCTTTCTTCGTGGACAGATTGCGAGTTGTGTCTTTCTTCGTGGCTAGATTGCGAGTTGTGTCTTTCTTCGCGGACAGATTCGGATATGTGTCTTTCTTCGCGGACAGATTCGGATATGTGTCTTTCTTCGCGGACAGATTCAGTTATGTGTCTTTCTTTGTAAGACACGTCGATATAAGGTTAGATCTTCGATTTCATGAGTCTCGAATGAAATGTTCACTGCAATACGCTCAAAATAATCATCCACCCACTTGCAAATGATTTTTGGATCCATTAATTTTTTTCAAACACTTCTCTCCCACTCGAAGCGTCAACCTACAGTAAGCTCATTCCTACCAGTCCGAGGATTGGATTTTGATGAATTTCGCGTTCGTTTCACCCACGAAATTTACAATTTTTATTTGCCCATTACAAATTTCCACAAACAAGTATACACGAACTTCCTCGAGGTATACATTGGTGAGTCACTGTCTATTCCCCACATGGGCACTGCGGCAAGAGAGAATCGGAGCTTCGTCGGACGGTAAGATTTGTTCTATGCATCCATTGCTTATCGGGTGGAGAGCCTTTCCAACAGCTCCTCTGCCAAGTCGAAATTTCAAATAACGCTATCTTCACAGCTGGAAAGTGTTGTTGGGTGAATCGCTTCGCGCGCGCGCGGTTGAACGAACTCTCCTCTCTCTCTCTCTCCGCGCACCAACGGAGAGCTTTTACCGATTCGTAATAGCCCCGCACTGCCGAGCATATTTCGTCTTGGGCTCGTAGGCGTAGCTCGAGTCGCGTTGTTTCTTTCATTTTCAGCGTTAAATCCCCCGACGTATCTGCTGATTGGGAATATATGGAGAGTGAGGGAGAGAGAGGCCTCACACCGCGGCCCCTTGTATCGCGCCTTTTTCCCCCATACAGCAAAAGCATTTTACTCGGGCTGCCGAGCTCGAGCGGGCTCGAGAGAGGGAAGGAGAGAAAGGGAGCCCTCGTGTTGAGGCTTTTTCATAGAGCAGCACCCACGCAGCGCATTTACGCGAGAGAGCCTGTCGCTCGAGCCAAACACCACCGAGGGCCTTTATTCCATTACAAGCTCTCACTGCCGGTGTTGAGCGCCATCGCAAATATATACATACGCCACCAGGCTTACACAGTTTCGCAGCCCGGTGTAAAGACCCGGTAAAAACTGCAGGAATGCCTATTGATTCTCTCTCGCCGCGGCCGAGCCCTGCGCGCGCGAGAAATTACTCGGCGACAGTTACATTTTATGGGACCTCGGGGCCACACTCCTCTAGGAAAGCTTACTGTTTACGCTTCGAGGGGGGCAAAGTTCGACGCGAAACTTTTTTTTCCCCGTTTCACCGATTCCGGAAGTCTGGAATTTTCTCGAGATCTGTCTCCTCGTGCAGGGATATAGTGAGAATTTTATCATTTTTTCCGTAATTCTTTTCTGCGTTCACTGTGGAAACTGTCATAATTACCCTCTGTTCCCTTCTAAAAAATAGTAATCATGAATCATAATGCGATATCTCTTGGGTCTATTCTCCTGGTGTAGGTCTCCGAAAATTTGCTGGTTTATATAACGACGCTTTCAATGGATTTTCTTGAAAACAAGCGAGTAATATATAAGTCAAGAACTTCAAAGTTCGAAATAGCTCGCCTCCAAATTACGCGCTAGAGTATGCCGAGCATCCTCGGTTCACCATAGACGAGTAGTAGTGCTTCTAAGCTCGCTAGCGCTCGTCCAGCCAAAGGGTTTCGCATAGCCCGAGCCTCAATATATACATACTTAGGAATTCCTGGAGAAAAAAAGACGGAAAAGCGCTTGCGCTTGCCAGGATAGTTGGCTGTACGTATATATACGCTCGGTGCTGCAGTTGGCCGAGCGGCAGAAAATTGCGCTACGTTTAGTGGCCGCGCGGTCCAGTGTATTCTGCCCTGCGCTTGCGCCCTTTTTTTCTCTTTATTTTTACTGCGCGTCCGCTCGCCCGCGGACTGCGCGAATCTGCATACGGTAATGACTTCCTGTCGTCAACGCGATGTAAATAAAACAAGTGGATCCGCGCACAAGGCGAGCCCATACATATGTACATGAGCCGCGAGCCGCGCGCGCCGTTGCGAAAGCCCGCTTATACACACTTTTGCGCTGCCTTTTGTTTTTGATTGAGTCGTCGTCGTAGTCTCAGGATCGCCCGCGGGCCGGATTCTTTTTCGAGATAATTAGCGGGCGTTTTTCGTGCGTCGGGGACATATAGCGCTAGTTTCTGTACGATACCCGGCATATGTCGATGTAATTAGAGTCGTTTTTCGGACCGCGGTCGCGATCGGTCGTTCGGTAACCAGACGCGTCGGGGGGAAATCGAGTGTAGAAAAGCCTATTATAATACTCTTTGCATTAGTTAATTTTCAACGAACAAATTTCTCTTTTCTACCCTTGAATTAGTTTCACTCTCTGTTGAGGATCAGGCATGAGAAAATACGCGGGAAAAAGAACATGTCGGAAATTGAGGTATATACTGAACTCGCGGACCCGGGCTGCTCAGGGGGTCAGTATCTACTAATCTACTGACTACTCAAAGGGTAGTCAGTATCTACTAATTTTATCAGTGGTACAATTTGTACAGAAAATAGTAATTTTTTCTCAACTATTTCAGATTTAGAGTGTATGTTGGAAGTACTATAATTTTTTCCAAAAATAACAGTTGCCAAAGAATAATCGTTATCGGCAAGATGCTACCGACTTACAGAGGCCATCCAACGCTGGACAGGCATAACAATCAAGAAAACTCAATTACACACGTTTATTTCCCCCCATCATTAAATGGGAAATTCCTGAATCATTCGCCGGACAGTCGAAACCCGCGCGACGTCTCTGTCGTTCAAAGGAAACGTACACAATTCAGCCAAGAGGATCCGTTCGCTCGCGCAATATTCCCCGTAGCGCAACTAAAATAACAAAGTGTCGCGAGTCATCCTGTAGACCGATCGATTACAAAACCTACCGTCGATCGAATAGCCGCTAGTTGTGCGCGTCGCGCTTTAACCTCGTTTTCCGGCGAAAAATGTCCCAACCGCCGCCGCGTATTAACAAACTCTCGGACGAGCAAAATTACATGGTCGTCCTGTCGGACACGCGCGACTCGCGCACGCGACGCTGATTAATATCCTCGAACGAGCCTCGAGTGCCCCCCTCGAGTGCGCATCATTAATTGTTGTGTTTTTGAGTAAAAGCACGCGCACCTTGGAGGATTAGACTGCAGAGAGAGAGCCGCGTCAGCGGTGCGCAATACAGAGCCGGAGAGTGTCGCGCGCAGCCGGCCATTATATAGCAATTATACGGCCCGCGAGAGGTGGTGCACGTGTGTGGCGCCGCCGCCAAGCGAAAACTCGTTTCTCAAATATTATATACCCGCCCCAGAGAGCGTGTTGTAATCTGCGTGTATGCGAATACGTACGACCGATCACTCGGCAATATATATATTTTTCCCGTTGCTCCCGGGGTGTATATGTATCTGTGTACGACTGCGATCCTTAGTCGCGCGACAACGCGTCGTTGGGCAGCTCCGAATGGCTTCGCGCGTCTGATAACCCGTGTACGCGCGACCATCCAGAGCCAGAGTTTTTTATAACGAGCGATTGATGTGTTTTACGGGCTGGTTGATTGTTCACTCGGCTATATAACGATAACGTCGCGTTCGCCGTATACGCTAGGGATATTTCACACGAACGCGTTCATATACGCTCAATTAGCCGTTGATTCCTCGGTCGTAACGGCACGAGGTGTTATATACATTCGGCTCATTCCGTAATTATTGAATTCGAATGGCGCGCGTGTATACCAGTTTTGCGCGCTTCATTACCAGGGGAAATTCTTGTAAGAGCGTTTGGCTGCATCCGCGACGCGGCCCGGGGCTGTTATCCGCGTTACGATACACGGCTCTTAACACGTGTTCCAATTACTCTTTTTCCTCCCCGCCCGCGAGTTATTTCGTAACGAGGCGAGGCCATTTCTCCGTCATTAAAATCGATATTCCATTCTTCGGCCGATATACACGAGCGATAGAAATGCCTCAGAGCGAAAAAACCGTCCGAGCGGTTATGGTGGAGCGCGTCGGAGCGAGAGAGAAAATAGCCTCTCCGTTCTCGGCTCGTGTATATACAATAATTTAAAAGTACACAGAGAGCCGTTGGAAAACACACATAATTCCACGCGATACCCTCCATCATCGACGGTAGGTGGAAAAAGAGAGACGAGAGAGGGGAAAAAGAGGTTATAGGCCGAGCGAAACAAGCGAATTAATTCGCGTTGGCAATTCGCATTACACCCCATTATCCGGGGAAAATATAACCCGACACCGGGTCGAGCCACTCTCTCGTTTTTTTCTCCTCCCCGCGGGGGCAAAGAATTGCCGTATTTTCTCTCCGAGAGGGCGCTGGACTCATGAGAACCGCGACGCGTGCGCGCCTTCGTATTTATATACACATAACGAAGCGCTAACTTGATTATAGAGCGGACGAAGCGCGCGCGCGCGGCATCGAATCCTTATCGTGTTTGCAGCTGGGAAACGCTTTAGTTAGTTGGTCGCGCGGGCGCGCGTATGGGTGCACGTGCGTGCAGGAACGAAAGGCCGGGAGCGAGGCAGTAATGGCGCGACGCGGGTTTTTCATCGGGGGGCCCGACCGCTTAACGACCGCCGACGATATAACTAGATACGCGCGCGCGCGCGACTGAAGGGCGAGACGACGACGACGACGGGCCGCGTAAGGGAGGAGCGGCGGCCGCGATGAAAAACCGGCCACGCCACGTCGCGGACGTCAATAACCCGGCGCGGCAGCAAACTAGTTTCTTATAGAGCAGCGGCACAGGCTCGAGGAGGGGGACAGGCAGTGATAAATCTGATGATCGATCTCGCGCGCTCGTTGTTCATCTGGCTGATATTGCTTTCTTGAAATTGTCCCGCACGTGGCCGGGAATCGCGGAGGCAAACAACGACCTCCTCCACCCGATCAATCACGCAAAGCCACGGTATGTTATATTGTGATGATCGCAATCGCAATATAATCGAATCAATATAGGAGGATCGATCGCTCGCGCGTATATGTATATGTCATTACGTTTTTACAAGGGGCCTTTGATCGTTCGCCACGACCCGCCGCCGTGAACGAGTGTAACGAGTCGTGATCGGCGTGCGCTTGTGCACAAGGAGAGGACGAATCGTATGGATCGAGAGTAATTGAATCAGATATATCGGGATGTGCTCTTCGAACTTTTGATTGATAACGCTCATCAATATATATCTGTCCAGGTATATACTTGGACGAATCGCGGCGAGTTCGAGGATCGTCGTATGCGCGCGCGAGGCCATTGGTACTACTTGGAGCCCGATCGTAACGCGCAAACACGTCCCTGTTGCGCAACGAGCCGTTTTGCGGCGCCGTAACGATTTTAACAAATCGACGGATAACGACGAGCGTTATTGCGGGATTTAATTCCCGATCCTGATGGCTTATCAACCAGAGCATTACGAGAGATCCTCGGCCGTTCGCTCGTGGCGTGATTAATCTCCTCGATTGGTACGGGGATCCACTGGAGACGGGGGAACGTGTATGTACATATGATCGATTATGACACCCTGTCCCACCAAGAATTTCATTCGCGATTTTCCCCTCTCGATTCGATCGGCCGACTGCAAAACGGACCGGTGGAAAAATACAAGGAAAACCACCCTGGGGCGTCGGTCGACGACGCCAATGATATACCCGGTACGAATGCGAGGTAAATGTACCCCGAGGTTTCCGGTTCTCTTTAACGTCCCGTCGTCCCCGCTGACACTTGAAATGGAGACGCTATTCAAGGGGGCTTAAATTCCAGCGCTTCAGTATTTATATACACGTACGTATATACATATACACGTACGTATATACATATACACGTACGTACATTGGCGAGGTGTGCGACGGGGGTTCAGTCGGCTTATGCGCGAATTAACGGTAAACTCTTTACACGAGGAAGCTATTTATCATAAGTTTTAATAGCCAGAAGCGGAATATCACCAGGAAGGCGAACTCACCAGTGTCAAACTCGAAGTTAAGGATGATAAGGAGTTATGAACGGCTGCAACCAAGCAAGAATCTCTAAATCAATCCTGAGAAGGGAAATTTTGTATGCGAGCGAGCTACGGCACGAAACGCGTTTCGCGCGTCATTCGAAATCGAAATCGCGACATGATGAATTCGAATTTCGAATTTGAAAAACTACGTGTTACAGTCGTATATTGTTCCTGACGGTGCGAACAAGTTTTGTGAGTTACGCGAGTCGAGTAAAATTTATAATGATTAGTAAGATTGCCACAAAAATTCAAGATATATCGAAGAAAACGGAAGAAACTCAAGGTCACCACACGCGTATCTCCCAACGAATCATTCGAGTTTGCATCGAGCCAGCCTCGAACAATAATAACCAATCTAGCAATGCCAATATAAACGCTGGCCCGAAAAAAAGAGAGTGAAAAACTACGCCTACGAGTCGACACACCTGTCGTACCTATATATCTTCGATTTGCGGCCATCGCGTGAACCCGAAGAAATTGGCAAAACAAACAGTGCCAGTTGGCGCACGTAGCCACAAGTACACACACACACACACTCGGGTGTATAAACTGGCTCGGCGGTCAACGTACGGCGGAGTGCGCGGGGCTTTAATTGCGCGCGGCGATGCTCGCTCAGCGCGTAGGAGAGACAGAAAGCGAGCGAGCTCTCTCACTGGTGCGCCGAGTAATTGCACCGCGTAATTATACAGCCGGTCGTCGTGCAGGGGGCACGCGTTATACGCGCCGCGCCAAGTTCATCGACTCGCGGGCGCGACGATAAGGATCATCTCTCGCCGCTCGAATTCGGGGCGCATCGGTCTCGCTCAAAGTCAGGGTCGTGTCCCTGACGATCGCGCAAAAAGCTATATATCCCCCCCAAGACGCGCTTCCTATGAAGCCGCTCCTCCTCCTTTTTGCCAATTATCATGCTCGCGCGAACGGGCCGCGCTTCTTTCCCCGCCAGAGAGAGCCCACTTGGCCTTTTTCCCTTGCGCGCGGCTTTTCTTCTGTGTGCCACCAGCAGTAGCACGGATTCCGATAAACTCCATGGCGGCAAGTGTGTGTGTGTGTGTATATACGCGATACTCGTTCGCAGGTCTTTTGTCGGGAGCCGAGAGGCGGCTGGTTATATCGCGCGAGACTGGCTTCTTTATTCGTACAGTGACACGCCCTTGACTCGCGCTCATTCGATCGCCTCCGGTGCTCTGGCCTCTCAAAGGAATCCAACGACCCGCGCGTCAAGCGCGAGATTTTCATTGTCCCCGAGGCTATAAGTGCATTTCGATTGGGGAGACGCGTGATCCCTCTGCTCGCGGGACGTACGTACGCCCTTGAGAAATCACAATTGGTCCGTCGGACAGCGGCTCGAGGGGCTTCTCAAAGGCGAATATGGCAATGGTGAGTTGCGCGGTGCTCGCAAGGTGGAATCAAGCCTAGTGGGCATTGCAAAAGTCAACAGTGACTTGAGTATACATACCTACACAAAGTTCAAACTTCGAGGGAGGGAAACGAATTAGGGTGAAGTTCGGAACGAATGTATGATTCAACACGTTTAAACAAAAAAATTAGGCGATTTCTGACCCATAAAGTCTGGCAGAAGTCTGGCGTTGTGAACTTGTGTCAAATTTTTATTCATCGATAATACAAAGCTCTACATACTATAGACTAATGTGGTCGTTCCAATTCTCACCTTCTCGAAAAAAAAACACTCCAAGATGTTTGTATTGCACAAGATAAACACTATCCTCCAAATGTGAAATTTCTTCAAGTATTTTTATTCTCGGAGTTCTAGTATGAGCGTACGTGCTTGTCAGATCTTTGACTATATTAATTCTGAATATATACAATCCTTTTCTGGCGCTCATCAGTGGGTATATATTATACGCGAACTCTCGCGGGATCATCGAGGCGCGAGAATTCGGCCGCGAAAGAATAATTTTATGCGATCGGCAATTTCCCTCTCTCTCGCGATCTTTCGCAAATAGAAAGCACATCTCTGGCTGGGGGTTTGGAGCGAGGCGTCGCGCATACACGAATATACGCCAAGCACTCGGGCAGACAAGCTCGCGCGGACGTTTACGTAACGCGCGAAAAATAAAGCGAGTGTGTGTGTCGGATTGAGATCCGAAGCGAGAGTGTCGCACCGGTAATGAGCACACATCCTCTTCACGCGGCAACCAGTTTCCCCCGGCCAAGTGTACGTGTATATATACACGACCACAATCGGGACCATCGACGCGCGCCGTCGCATTATGCACACACGCCGAGAAAGAATTTACGCACCCGATGTGGTAATCGTTACGTAAAAAGCGCGGAATTACGAGTATCACCCTGATGTGAGTGTGCGACGCTATCCGACCTGATACGACCTTTCACGATCAATCTCGTCTTTTTACACTTGCAGCTCGAGGCTCGTTGCTCGTATGTGTGTGTGTGTCGTGGCGCGCGATATCACTTATGGGTGTCGAAGTTGAACTCGGGATTGATTTGCAATAATGATAGTTTCATGCCAGCCCCGTTGTTGCGGCCGTGCAGTTGGATCGCAACGGGTAACGCAGCTTTGGAAGATTCCGAGCTTTTCGCGATTTCACAACAGCTGGGATCCACTGTTTCATGTACACATACGGAACTCTCGTCGGGAAATTATGTGAAAACTGGTGGAAATCAATGTATCGTGTGAGAAGTTCAATCTATTCGAGGAAATATACCCAACATAATTGTTTTTCAAAGCGAAATCAAAAGCGAATCAATCAACACTGTATCCTTTATGTTTGAAATGGTGGGAATTGCATGACTGATGAAGATAGTTTACTAAAACATGAATATTAGTTAATTTTACTGAAAATTATTGAATTTTAATAAATAATAACAATTAAATTTTCATCAATTTTTACTGAAAAATTGTGAAGTCTTAATCATTCTTTGATTGAATGATTCACAACAGTTTTGCAATTTCTACTAAAACCAAAGATTTAGAGGGTATCGTATGGAAATTATCCTCCCAAACACCACTATCAACCCATTATGCGAACTAATCGATTGATAATCATTTCGAAGAAGCATTCACAAAGTACAGAGGTAGAGCAAACTTTTTCAATAACGCTCGATCCGTCGCGCGAGCCAGCGTGGAAACATCTCGCGCATTTTGATCATCCCGCAGCTCGGAGCGATTGTGGAGATGCCGTAATAAATGCCCATACACGAGCGGATGATAATCGAGCGGGATTACAAGCACCTGCGCTAGCTCGCACGCTGCACAGACGTACATATGGGAGCAATGCAATCGTTCGCTCGAGCGTATGGAACGATCGAGAGCCCCTCCCTCGAGTCCGCGCTCGCGTGCTTTTGCATAAATCGAAACGAGCCAGCGGACGGAGCGGAAAAACAATGCGCAACTGCCACGGGTATATGATCCTGCGAGGGACTGCGCGCGACTATATAACGACTGACATCCTTCCATCGGTGCAGGGAGGAGTGCACGTGAGCGACTATATGCGTAAAAAGCCCCCCCAAGGATACACGTATACGGCCGGAGGTGGTCCCCCCCGCGCGCAATTCCTTCATAGCCGAGCATTAAAACAATGTCATTAGGCGTGCGCGCGCGAGCGGGGGAAATTGCGAGCCGACGGCATCGCGAGGCACACGCGATCGGCGAATGACCCGGCGCCCCCCTGCACATGTATATATAGCCCCGAGAGCGAGCCGCCGCGATCTCGCGGTGTGTATATAATGCTAATTATGGAATCCGCTAATAGCGTTCTGCACAGCCGAGTCGCGGCCTGAAATTTCAGCGGGCGTATATTGGATTGCTTGTGCGTGTGTATATATCAATGGCCCCTATAGGAAGAAAAGCACGTGTCTCACAATATGCCGACGATGAAATGCACAGTTTACATAATAAGATAGTATGAAGATTGGTGTAACGAAGTTTTTCTATCCAAATTCATTGGAACTTTTAGAAAAAACATTTAATCGTAATAAGGTGGTTTCGATTTTTGACAAAAATTTTGACTGATATATTTGTTAATATATTTATATATGATTGGTCGGAGACACATTGTGCACAAGCTTATTACGTGAATAGCGAGCTCACTAGGAAAATCCCTATGAAATGTACTCTTCTTCGTCGAAAGATTGGAAATGTATACTTTCATTCATCTGGAACTTTGTAATGTGAATTTATTCATATCGGGAAATTTAAAATGTCCATTACACGCATCGTGTGTATACGCCGGACAAGTCGAATTCCCTGTCACGCGTAATTAAGCTCGAAGGGATACAGTCGCGGCGGCGGTTTTTCCCTCGCCCGTCTTGTTAATGATTTTTCCCTCTCTCGGACTTCCGACGTTTTTTGCCCCCAGCATTAATTATGGCTTTCCCAGCCGCGCGGCCGCGCTCTATGAATAAGACATGAACTTTCGATTGGCGCGATATACATATACGTATATTTTTGCCGGTACGCTTGACTGTCGTCGGAAAAAACGCGTCGGAAAAACCGCCCGACATATTCCATTCTCAGATCGCGATTCATACACACACACATACACAAACACAAGGAGATATCGAGAGGCGTGTAATACAAGTGGCGGCGAATTTCCGGGTTGGCATATAGTGCGTGTCCGCGAGACTGAGAACCCATGGCTCCCCGTACGTCGAGCGACTTGTAAAACACATATATACGAGCGTTCGTTTCAAATATAAATGTTCCCGCGTCGATCCTGACGTTGAAGCGACTTGGTACACTGGCCACTGGTGGAAAATCAACCCGATCAACCGATACACAACGAGACTACTATCGAGCAAAAGTGTCAGAACAAAGTGAAGGGATATACGGTTTTAAAATTGATAATAAACGAATGAATTGATTGATCAACGCTCGAAACGACACCTGCACTCTACTTGCATACGCGCATAGAAGCAAGACCACAAACCAGACGAGGTTTTTCTCGTCTGAAAAACTGGCTACGGGACACTCGTCGTCCAGTTTTCTCCGCAGAATCGCTCGGGGGCAAATGGAACTCGAGAACGACGTGCGCCCGACAGTCGCGGAAAAATCCTCGAGATCTCGATCTCCTCTCGGTCAAATTGCTCCGCGCGTTCGCGCACAATCTAATTAAAAACAAACCGCTCGACGAGAGCCGACGTGAATCCGCATCGATGCGCGCTCCGGTATCTATATACACAAACAAAAACGCGCGCGTACATCCGCAGCAGCGCTTCGCGTGCCGGCTCTCCCGCGGATAGCCACTCCCATGACGGGGGGGGGTGGGGGGGGGGCCGGCGGTCATTACACCGATTGTAACGATCCTCGAGTCCTCGAGCATTCCTCGGCCGCTCAATTGCGCAACCTGCAAATTTGAAATGGTTCGCCGCGGCAAATCGAATGAGACGTACACCTCCTCGGCCCCCCGGTAACAAGAGGCTCGTCGCGCGCGACAATGGCCATTATTACGGCTGCTGCTGCTGCTGCTGCTGCCCATGTCCCGAGCCACATCCCAATTGAGAAACTGCAGCGAGCGAACTGCAACCGTCCATCAGCCGAGCGCGACCCGCACTTACGTATAGCCAGCTCCTCCCGGACCCTCCGAACGAGCTTCCGCTCGTCGTGCGCGCGCGCATCTCACCCCGCCCTTGGAGGATTGACTCGTTCGTCCCGCGCAATTAATCGGGCAATTAAGACCGGACAAAAGCGCTGCTGCAGCTTTCGCGACGGACTCAACGCTGCGAGAGCCGTACGTGTGTCGGGCGAGGGGCGATAAACGATCGCGATTAAGAATGCCTCGACCTGTCCATTCGCCTGTCAATAATCGCAGCGCCACGGTCTGACTGTGCTTTTTATCAAGCAGCGAGGCCGGTGTGCCGCGTTATTTACCTTCGTTACGTCATCCTATCCCGAGACGTCCCGCCTCTCTCTCTCTCTCTCTCGGGGAATTTTCACGCCGCGTCCCAATTCCCCGTTGTATGCTCTCGGCGGGCATTCGATACGTTTCGCGCGCCAGCGCTAAAGAGATGCTAGCCCCTCGATTTTTCCATCCAACTATCCATTGTTGGGCCGCGCGCTCGTCGAAACGCAATTATATGTATATTCGTTGCGTTACGTGTCGGGCATTCTTATATATTTATACACGCCGCCGTTCGATTGGATGTACGCGTATGCGCTGTGTGTGTACTCGCGGACTGGCGTGTTTGGAAATTAAATTTCCAATGCGATTAGCAATTCGCGTTTATTCATTATGTGTAGCCGCGTTAATGTAGCCGAGAGATGCGTGAGCCCGGCGAGTATTATTCAATGAGCTTTATACTATCGCTCGTAATCGTTTAGCATGTATATGCAATATATTTATGGAAACAATCGAGACTCGCACGGCCGTTACCTCTATAAAACATCCCCGGCGATTACGACACAATGCGACTCTGGACTCGCTCGAGAATTGCTATACCATTAGTTCCCAATTCATCTCGGCTCTCTTGTTTCGCCGTTCGGCCAGGTTGATGATATTCCTCGTCGAGATTTTATTCGCTCGAGATGAAACGAATATGTTTATGTCTCATAGAATTTATCGAACGAGAAGGACGAGTCGAGAGTGAATTAGCCAATACACGTCTTCTGTCGGTATTGGAAGAAAGGGAAAACCCTTACAAAATCCGTTCTCCAACCGTCTTCGAGATGGACACCATCGACGGGTGATCATAAATTTCCAAACCATATCGATTTCATCTCCGCCCATAAACACAACGCGACCGCTGTGTTAAAGCTCATACGCCTCGGCTGTCCACCGAACAAACAGATTCTTTCTCGCGTGTCGGCCACGTCTTTCGGCAGTTTCGAAACGAGTCAAGATCAATCTCCATCGGCTCGGGCGCAATTACACGTCAAGGTGCACACGTACACACGCCGGCGTACAAGTGCCGGCCGCACGTAAGCTCGTCCACCAGCATATATCGGCTGTCGAAAGCGATTGAGAGCCAAAAGGTGTTGAGCCGCGATGATTTGCATAACGCCAACAGAGCTGTACACTGGTGATTCCTGCCGAGTCAAACGTAACTCGAGTCGTGATTTATAAAATAGTGCTGCTCCGTATACGTTTTTTGGTATAATCTTCTCTACAGGTATGATCGTGATTTTTTGGACCTTGTGACAATGTGGAGAAGTTATACAAACGACTTTGTTTCGTGATTTCATGAATTTTTCTTTCGTTATCCCTTCATTTTTGAAAGACGGTGAAGGAAAAACTCATATGGATAGAAGTTCTTACTAGGTCCATAAAGAAACAATGACTTATTGTGGAACCCAAAACTTATTCAGGAATTCAGCACAGAAACGTAAAGATCCCTATTAAAATAATGAATAATAATTTCAAATGCCAACTTTATGTGTACCCAGAGAGAGACGTACTCTTGTGGATGTAGTGAATATTGCTTAGGAATAGTAAGTTAAAAACAATATTTCAAGTGTATTTTACTTTATCGAGTCTGAATCCACTAATCATAATCGGTGATTTATAGGATGATGAATCTTTTTCTTTATTTTCAATAGAATTTATAAAAAGAACTGTAGAATTCCAGAACTATAATAAAATGGAAGAAAAATCCACGAAAACCTGCGGACTAAGAGTTGTATGCAACTTGCCCGTCTATTGTCTCGAGGAGAACTGAATATTTATACGAATTCTATGGGGACGAATACCAACAAATTTTGACCTGTCCACGTTGGAGTGGAATCGCCCGTATATACATATTCCGTTGCATATTATTATGCGTACACTAGCGAATGATTATTCATCCGATCCTGCGGTTTTCCCTCGCGGAATTCCAAACGGGCGTTGGATTGACGTGCCGAGGCATTTGGGAAAACGGAATGATTCGATTCTAGGCGCATTGCTCGCTGCCATGCTCACGCAACACACCACGCAAATGCATATAAGGTAGGTGTACCCAATATGCGCCAGGACCCAATATGCGCCACCCTTCGTATTTCATATATACGCGCGTCTAGAGCATCGCCGCGGCACAGAATCTTGTCGGCCATGCTAAATAATAAGGAAAGAAAACATTTTCACCGATCGGGAACCCTTATACCAACTCGTTACAGCTCGTTTTATCCATTTTTTCGCCAATTTTCATTCTCGATCTAATTTCGCTCAGGTAAGTGCGAATTTTTTCAATACTCTTAAACTGGGCTAAAAAAATCGAGCGATATCTCGTTCGATTCCTTGACATCCCATCTCCATCATCCAATTTTTTTTTTCATCTTACGCCCTTTTTATCAACCGTTTCAATAGCTCTTCGTTATTTTTATCAAATGTACCCAATATGCGCCACCCCTATTTTCTTGTTCCATCTGCTACAATCAACCCATCCATGGTAAATATCCGCCAAACATGGTCGAAAGACGATTTAGTTCAAGTTCTGGAGCAGGTCAAGAAAGGTACGATATCGCAGAGGATGGCTTCGACTATATATAAGATACCTCTTCAAACATTTCAACGATATGTCAAACAAAACATATCCGAAAAAAGGAAAATGAGTCGACCGTATGCGTTAACGACAGTACAGAACGAAGAATTATGTAGTCAAATTAAACGCTTAGCAGATATTGGCTATTCTATAACGAGAAAAATCTCGAGGTTATGCGTTTATAAGTACTGTCTTGGAAAAAACATCAAACAGAATTTTTCTACCATCATGACAATAGCTAGTCCCAAATAGGCTGGGACATTTTTTAAATTGAACTCTTCCATTTCAGTGAGAACATCTCAATTATATTTAAAATTACACTAAAAAGAATGTTCATCAATTTGAGAGATTAATATTGGAATTAGATGTTACATAAGTTAATTTTGTTGATTCAAAAACAACGGTTTTTCATGAATTTTAACTGAAAACTTGATTATTTAGGTTGTTAGAAGTTCATATAATCTATGGTTTAATCAAAGACAAAATGTATCTTTCTATAAAATTATATCAGAAATATACTTTTTTGTTTGTATTTTATTCATTTCAGACATGCTTCATGCTTCAAATTGGATGAAAAGAAGTATTTTCAGGGTGGCGCCATATTGGGTACACTAAAAATTTTTTCCCGAAAATTTTTTTTTTCTTTTAAACCGCGGTATCTTAGTGTAGAACTGTTTAAATTGGAAAAGACTTAGCTCATTTTGTAGGTATTGAGTAGACCTTTTATTTGACACCAATTATGTTAGAAAATATTCATTTGACGCGGCGTAGTGACCTTTCTCGCTTAGGTGGCGCATATTGGGTACAGGTACCTTATATAAAAGTCGGCGGCGGATTCACGAAGAAATTGATAATAAACCCGGGGGTTACCCAACGTGGCCGCGGAGGAAGCGCGCTCGGGGGGCCGGACAGGCGAGTCATTAGTTGAGACATCGCTCGGATACGGTGGTTGTGTCGGATGATTATTGATTTTTTTTTTCTTTCCCTATCGGACGCGCTGCGGCAGGTTGACGCGACCGAAATTGAGACAGCCCGGAGGTTTGCGTCACGCCGAGTCCGCGAGCGTATTATATGGGATTTCGTCCGTTGCGGGCGAACCGGCCAAAGTTGCGTTCGCATCGTGGAGAAATAATTTTGATAACATGTATCCGTTCGTGCGAGACGTATGGCAACGTTCGATATTCACACACACGCGAACGCGTGCGAACTCGCTCGCGAGATATACCGCGATGTGCCCCCGAGTATCATTATATATTCCACTTTCTACAATACTGTGCGCGCGCGGGGGGATATGATATAACGTTAATCTTGCGGAGCGCGCGCGAGCCTCCGCGTATATCCGCAGTAGAAATCAGGAAAATCATTTCTGGCGTTTACCTTCTCTTTAAATACGAATGCGCGCATATAATACACGCGCGGCACGTATAGTAATCGGGAAATTATGCTCCTCTCGTGAGGCAGCTCCGCGTTTTCGCTTGGAAAAAATTCACTCGTACGCTCGCCGCAGACACATTCGATAAGCTGCGGCGGAACGTATTATACGTTTACTATATGTATTCGGGACTGATTCTACGGAAGATCTAGAGAGAAATAACAAACGATAGCCACGTTCATCGTGAAATATATAATATCGTGTATATATATTCTCTACGTACTTACTCGTTCATTCTTACTCGATTGTAATTTTTTTTTGTTTCGAAACTATTACCGCCTAGTTTGTGGATACAGAAGGTACATTCATTCGTATAAGCAATGATTCCACGTCGGATATTTCTAAGCTTCAGAATCGAGTGTTTTTCAGTCCGATTTTTGTGAAGTAGAAAATCAATTATGTATTTTGTTATTCCGAAAATTTTTCATAGAAAAGTAGCACGGTAAAGCTCCTAGAATGACATCTTTATGAAATGCGTCCTCGGAGCTTGCAGCGTATCTAGAGTAAATGTGATAGCGCAATGAATAAACAAATTTCTATTTAATCTGCATGAAATTATCTAAATAAATAAGTGAGAGATTTAAAAAACATTGATGTTTTCAAGAATCCTAAGCTTTTGAAAGAAAATGTTGGATTCTTTCAAAATAATCGTGGAAAATTGGTTGACGACTTTCATAATTTACCATATTTTTCAAAATTCCTTCGTTAAGTATTCCTCTTTGAAATCAAACGTAGAAGCTGAAGTACAAATATCAAGTCAATTGGCTGAAAAATCAGAATGAAAACTGACGAGTCTAAAATACAGTTCGGAGATTCGTTCAAAGTTTCAATGTCACGACTTCATTGAATCAAAGCACTCGAACATACCCAAAAAAAAACGATTCGATTGATTTCTCCCGTACAACATGTATGAACTCTACGCACGGCACTGATCGAGGTATACGACCGACCGAAAATCAACCAACGAAATTACGACATTGGACCACGGGTCAAATTCGCGTCGATCCTCTCGCGAAAGATCGACTCGATGGCTTTGCCATCCTCGTCGACAGTCCTCGTCGGGTAGTTGGCAGCCGTGCAACAATGGGGGCTTTTCTTCTTTTCATTTGTCCGATGATAAAACGAGCCGCCGCCGCCGCCGCCGCGGCTCGATTATTACACTGTCGGGGGGTGCGGACAATCCACTGCGGAGACAGCCGCTTTGTTCGGGCGAGCTCTCGATAATACACACACACACACACACACACACACACACACACACACACACACACACACACACACACACACACACACACACACACACACATCCGGATTGGCAGCTTGCAAAAAGCGAGTCGCGCGAGCGCATTCTAGGCGCATTTTTACCCTCGCGCGCGGGCGCACGTGCGAGCTGGCTTTATCCGAACGCGTTATTCCGGTGTTTGCGCGCGGGTAAAAAGCGTGAAACGCTCGCGAGCCCGGGATTCCGAAGCGATTACACCTGGGTGCAGGCGAAATTGGTCGGGCTGATGCGGAAAGTGAAAGCACGTCGCAGCAGCAGCAGCAGCGCGAGAAGGGGACAGCCGCGAGGATGAGCAAGAGAGCCGATGTTATCGGGCCGCGCCAGACACTGATTGGCCCTGGTAGCGCCTTACACCTTAATGCTTTTACGCTCGGGATTATGAAACGCGAAATCGTCGTGTACCCTGCAGTAGTCTCGTCCGGCCACCCGTTAATCATCCGGCCTCCTCCTCCTCCCCCCAAGCATTCGGAGCGAATCAATCATGCGTTCGATTGGGAATGAAAGGGTTTCTCCTCTACTCCCGATGATAACTCGTGTGATTTTTCTTCCTTTCTTCGACGCGCAGCGTAGCCCCGGACTATTCGGCCACGCGTGCACCAGTTGATTGATTGACTATATATGCAGTTGTGGATAACAAAGACGATAACCAGATACGGAAAGATATACGCTTGGTTTTCCACGCAAGCTCGAGTTGCCACATCCGAGTGAAGCTAATGACGATATTGTGATATCCACCAACACCTGCACGGCCAGACGGATAAATCATTTGTTTCGCCAGTGAGTTGCGTTACTCCCGATACGCGAGCTCAATACTCGTGAAATGCGTCGAGATCGATGCGATTTCCTTATTATCCCCCCCCCATCCCCTGCCCCCGGCTGTTAACCGTCGCCGCGATCTCGAAAACTCGACGGATAATCTCGATGTGAAAAATGCCGGGCGCAGTTGCATCGGAAAGCGATCAGTCGTGTTTATCTACGCGGAGAATCGCAAGAGAAATCACCGTTGGAAGTATATCAGTTGGATTCGCGCGACGAGTTGGACTAGGTGGGCAGAATTTTCACATTCCGTGCGGATATCTGTATGACATTTTACTATTGTACTTTACTACGCTATTTTACTGGCGAAATGAATTATGGAAATGAGAATCTTTTTCATTTTACGAGTTATCGAATGAACTCATTAGCGAGACCAGCTCGCTCGCAGTCTCATTGAAACGAGCTACAAGCGACTATGCTGCACGGAGGTATTAGGAAAATGTATCTCAAATATTCAGTTTCAGTTCCGTGAGCCTCAGAACGCTATTTCTCCTTGTTAGCGATTTAAATGTAGTCTACAACACAAACATCCTTTCGGAATCGTTAAGATGAAATATTATCCCCCCCTCGTTTCACAAGCAAAGCTGATCCACGTAACGAAATACACTTATAAGCTACGACCGAGCATTATTCTAGCATTATTGGATATTACATTCTCTGATATGGTAAATATATATCCACCCCTGGCTCGTTTTATTGGATCCGATACACAATACTGCAGAATTCTCTCATGAAACAATCACATTTTTAAGATAGCCCAGCTTTGTCATTTTCCACTCGCACTATTGAATTCGTTTTTTGAATTTCTCCCGCGCGTTAGGTACGTAAATTAATTTTGTCGAGATATTTTGTTTCCAACTAAATCGATGATCAAATTTCACTTAAACATAATAAGTATACATGGCTCCAGGAGAACGGCCAAACACATTATACTCTCGGAGGCAGTATGATGGAGTTCTTCTGCGAGTTCTGCGAGTGTTGGACGAATAATACTTTTAATTCTCGCCAGTATCAACCAAGATCTATCGGCTCAGACTGTAAGACAAGCTTCTGTCAAAACACAACGATACTTTTACGAACATTTACTCGAATGCTATACTGAAGCGCTAACAAACCATGGAGTTGTTCCGGGCCAATCCAAAATTTCGTTGGTCGATACATTACGCGCGCGTTGGCCGGGGAAATACACTAGAAGGAAGAGCGCATAGTTTTCCCGGTAGCGCGCAACTCATACGGGGCTTTCGAATTTGTCACGTTAATACGACCGGCCGACAGGCGAGTCGAGCCGGCATCGGCGGCGCTCGGAGCATCCTTCAAAGGGATTAATTCATATACGCTGGCGCGAGCCTCCGTCATATAATAGCGCGCGGGCCGGCACAATCGCGGCGGGGGAATAAAGGAGCTGAACATCCCACGGAGGAAGCAATCCGTTTGATCCACCATACACGCGCGCACCGTATACCTGTACACGTGTAACCGAGCTAATTTTAGCTGCTCGCGGCAGACGTGTAGATCGCGGCTCGCTAAATATTTCGAGCCAGCTGCCGAGCAGTTATTCCAGTTTTTCTCTGCTCTCCCCCCCCCCCCCCGTGTGCTCGCGAGTGTGTGTGTATCTAGGCTCGCGTGTTTCGCGATGGGAATCGACGTGATTTTATTGCGGATAAACGCGTTCGCCTCTCGCGCGGGATGCGGGAGAAAAAAGATTCCCCGCCGCCGCGGCTCTGCGCGCCAACACCGCCATGGTGTATATATATATACACACGCACACGTTCGTCCGAATGCAGCAGCAGCGTTTTTCCGAGCGCCCCGAGCGTGGCAAGAACAATGGCATTGCCTTTTGCGAGCTAGCAATTATGCCACGCGTCCAGACCATTCCTAGAGTGGATATTGTGTGGCGGCGGCGTCAGCGGCGGCAAAACGAGCTGACGAATCCGAGCGGAGAAAACAATCCTATGCCAGATACGATTATCGGGAGCATGGGAATCGATTGAGAGCACACCCCCATGTGCCCGTTTTGAATAAGGTAACTGCAGCCAATGCGCCAGCCCCTAAGGGTTTTCTGCAAATCTAAATATGAATAGACTTGGAATTTTGAAATTCTGCGAACAGTATCTCAAAGCTTAGCTCAATACCTATCAGAAACCATCCGACCACTTTAACCTATTAAAAATTGCAATTTAAAAAAAAACGCAAAAGGACAAAATGCTTTACACGTGCAGTCAATTTGGCACGATTTCTTCATCATTTGTTACAAGAACTTGTATACGCTTACAGGAACGATCAAAATGGCATTGGAATGATCTGATGCGAAAAAAAACAATTTGAGTGGAACAAAACAAAATTTGAGAAAACTGATGAGACCAATCGTAAGATGAGATGTTTTTACATAAAAAAAAGGCATGACACTTTCAGAGATAAAAATTATTTGCACCTGATTTTCTAGGTTGATAATAGTGAAATAAAGGGTGAAAAAATGAGTAAGTGAAACTTCAAAGTGTTGTAGAAAAGTGGTTTTAAGGGCTAAATGCACGAGGAAGGTACCGAAAATTTTCTTTCAATACCCCTAACATGGCCCGAGGGCGACTGATGCTCAGAGACCACCGGAAATACGAAATCTGACAAACGTGCCAAATTGCCTGCAGTTACCTTACATACGAAATCATACAGCAGCCCGATTTCCAGCATATATATACGAGGAACGACGCGATACCGAGCAGATCGTATATACGTAGTTTCTTTTCCGCGCGGATAATTGACAGATATGCGCTGGCGCGTCCTGGGAGGATCGGCCCCTCGACGGGGATCGAGGATTACAACCGGGAGATTTCCCACGTCAGATCGAGTCGCCGTATGGAATATCAACGTCGCGCGCGCGCGGCACGCGGCTGTGTAACGAGCCGAACGCTCGCCTCTCCCATTACACGTATACATGTATATACACAGCTCTGGCGGGGCGGCAAGTTTTTTCAAAACGATCCTCGCGAGAAAGACAAAAACACAGCGCGGAGTGAAGAGAGAAATCGCGCACTCGGGGAAGCGCGGCTGTCGCGGGCGAATCTCATTACGGACACCTGTATATATATATATATATCGGCTTCGGCTGTCGCTCGCTCGAGTTGGCCTAGAATTTGCCAATGCGTAATGGCGAATCGTAATGGGACATTGCCTTATCGGAGAAAAAGTCGACGCGCGTCTCTTGGCTCTCTGTTCTTCTGCGAGAGACGCGCGTTCGCGGCTGATGGGTGTAATGTAAGGTGAGCCGCAGCCGGAGGCTCTCGCGCAGCCCCGAGCGATTTATCAGGGGGGGAGAGCGAGCGATCGATCGAGCGACGGCTGCCGTGGAAAAACTCGCGCTTGAACTTGTTCCCCATAGCTACGATGCACACACGCACACTCAAGCACGCGCGAGCTTTCCATCTCTATTTTTCTCCCGTTCGGGGGAAGTTGTGCGGGTTTTTAGCGCGACGAGCCAACCGCGCGGCGCGCAAGAGTCGGAACCCGATTTGAAATGGTCGCGAGATGGAGAAGGGCGCGATCGGTGAAAAACCTGCGGTGGTCGCCGCGCCGGTACACAGCCGGGGATTTTTGCAATCTGAATACGTAACGAGAGAGCGAGAGAGGATTGGATAAGACGCTTACAATGTCAACATCGCCCGGAGAGCGACTCGCTCGCAGCTCATCAATTATTCAAACGCTATTTTGGTCCCGCGACTCATTATAACGCTGCGCAGCAGCTCGTCTCGTTTCCATCCGACATCGGCCTCTCTCTGTCTCGCGGCCCGATAGAGCCCAACACGTCGCCGCGATGCAGACGGGAGCAGTGGCAGCACGACTCTGTATCTCCGACTAATGATACCAAAGACCGATGAGGCAACTCAATCGCAACAGCAACAACAACAACGACGACAACGACTCGCTCACACATTACGGAAAACGAAAATTCCCCAGTGTTTCGCGATTAATTCGCCAAAGTGCGTTCTATATGTTACGTATGGGGGTCCACCGCGCGGGCAATACCGCTTCGATGCGAATAGAGAAATCTGCAAGCGATGCCTCCGCCTGTATGTATCGTGGCGCGCGCCAACTCACCCGAGACCGACCATAAATTACCTTGGGCGCGATGATTTTTCACCTCGGCGGATCGGCCCGGGAAATATGTAGAAAATAAATGTATATGCGTATACGTGTATGCGCAGCTGGGAATATCCGAGCGAGGGGAGTATATAATGGCCGCGAGAGAGTCGGGTTGTAACGAGCTTGAACAATTGCTCCTTCGATAAGCTTCGCTGTGCGTCCTGTGTTTTACCCACATCTCCGTATCGCGCGTCTTATTCCCTCCAGCAGTGGGTCTGTATGTAGATACCAACGAGATTCGAGGGAATAGCGAGGCTCGGCTGTTCCGTAGGATCGATATCAATTTCAGCACGAACGTATACACCGAATATACGCCTCGTTACATATGAAACCAACTGTCACATCGTAATATTCAACACCCAACGTCGACACGCTGATGTTGAAAAAATCGTGTTTCATGATCGTTTCTCGCCCAATTCGAGGATCATTACTCGATCGTTGCAAGCCGAGGTATATACTAGCTCGAGCAATAGTTTTGTTAGTTTCGAACCAAGCTTCAGTGCGGATAATGCGTACTTTGAATACTGTATGTATACGTTAATCCTTCGAGGATGAAACTGAATAAATAAAGTAAATAAACCTTCTGTCTTTTCAGTGCTCTTTTTGAAACGCGGTAACTCTGAAAATGACAAATCTTCCGCGAGTTTCAGTTGGTTTTCAGATAGTGAGATAAATTCGCGCGAATGGATTATAAATAGGTAGAAAGACATTTTCGTTCGATCACACGTAGAATAAAATTTTACACAGATTATAGAAAAATGCAAAGGACAAAAATGATAGATGTCCCGATGATCCGTACAATTATAAAGAGCCAAACGAGTATACAATTTACAAAGGATCAACACGTGTCTGGGCGTGAACTATTTGGATATAGAGCCAATACCATCACCGCTTTCGTTGCGAACAATGGCGAGCCAAATGCGCGTTACTCCGTTTGCCAGTGCACCCATTGGAATCCCGCAACAAGTTATATACACGGGAATGCAAGTTATTCCAGTCGTATATGAACGCGCACACACACACCAGAGTCGGGGGAATTCCACATTTGAAAAGTTCTCATTAAATAGTTTCACAAAATCCATTAGACGCAAAAGAATGAGAATTTCCTCACGCCAACGGCTTTATCGCAAGCGCACGTGGGGGATATCTCTTCCCTCCCTCCCGTCCGTTAGCCCGATTCGCTCTGCAGTATCGGCTGTCGGTGCACCCACAATTTTTACCCGCCGCTCATAGAATCCCGACTTAATTAGTCGCTCGCGCGCGGGCGCGAATGTAAATATAGCGCGCGCGACAGGTCTCGCGGGAAGAAAGTGCAGTACACGCACGTGTTGCGCACTGCGGCTCGCGACCTTGAGGCGACCGGAATAAATAACGAGTCGCGCGTTATAAATCAAGCATCGAGAGATAGACACGCACGAGCGTTTATACGTACATATACTATCGGGATTGTGTCGGCGTGCGCAACCCTTGCGCTCTTGCGTAATCGCACGAAAAGTCTAGCGAGCGCGCGAGCGCGAGAGAACACATGCACCGCAGCTGCAGCGCGAGCTCTCGATATGATCGAGCGAAGGAGAAAGAGCGAGAGAGACGACACTGCAGCAGCGGCCAGAGAGAACCTGTTGCTATCGCCTGTATATACATTCCTCGAGCTATGAGAGCTGCCCTGGCGCGGGCGCGCGCACCCCAGATGGAGATACGCGGCTCGTATACACGTACGGCTGAGGCCGGGGCGCGAATTATAATTATTGAGCGTCGTATCGAGCGCGAGCCTGATCATTTAATTTGCCCCCTACACACACAGACAAGCAGGGCCGCGATCTAATTATATTTGTGTGTCGTTTTGCGAGCAGCCCCCGCCGGCTATAATGTCTCAATGCACCCCGACGTGCATACAGCGAGATCTTAACCTGGAGACGCGATGCTGTACGTGTGTATATATAAGTAGTCTTTGCTGGCTGTATACGCGAGCGGCAAACCGCGACCGTTACGTGCTGCTAATCGAGCGACGCCCGAGAGGAGTTATGAGGATGGGCGCAGGCGACTAATTGCGCGATTGAGATGTATCGCCAAGTAATGGCCAAGTCTATCTTGCGGCCGCATATGCGGGGCTGCGATTAGGCAGCTCTCCCTCACATATTCCCCCCTCGTTTGGGTCCGAGCGAGCCCCGAGTATGAGCTGCTTCGACGCGACGTATATCGATCGAGATAAAAGCGGAAGCGGATCTTCAATTTAATAGCGCTCAGTGTCGCGCGGCCAAAGTCCGATCGTTGTACGCGCGAATAATTTTCAACGACCACGCAAGCGCGTGTATCTAAAAGCTTGGCGAGAAAAAAAAAGCCCATGACATTCGAGA
Organism: Aphelinus atriplicis; assembly: GCA_020882685.1. NCBI lineage: Eukaryota > Metazoa > Arthropoda > Insecta > Hymenoptera > Aphelinidae > Aphelinus > Aphelinus atriplicis. The sequence goes on along the minus strand of CM037073.1, from coordinate 90,432,638 downwards.
TTTTATCTGTGTACATCTCGTTTTCGTTGGGTACGGGCCGAGGGGCAATTCTTTACACGATCTGGTACTCCTCTAAAATTTCCAAGCTACTCTCATTGTTTTTCAGCGCTTCGTGCTACTAAATCCGATATGGCATTCGATGTTTTCATCACGCCAGCATAAGCTATGAATCCGAGGAGTATTCGAATGAGCGAACTGCATGTAGTGTGACGATGGAGTGATGTAGCCCTCGACTCGAGCGCTGCGGTTGACGGATAAATCAGCGAGTTCTCATATTATACACGCGGATCGCGCGAGTCTGCCGGTGCAGGTTGCGATCCTCGCGGCGCTAAGTCGGCTGCGGTACTGTTACTTGGCCTAGCCGCGACCGGCTGCTGCAGCTGCTGCTGCCGTTCGCTTGTCTTTATTGCATATATACAATGGGCGCGCGGCCTTTCCCTCGCGCGGCTCCCCCGTGCTCCGCTTTGCTTCCTGGACGATTTACAATTGTTACCCGCTTGCCGCGGCAGCAGAGGGTGAGAGAGCTTCTTCCTGGCTGCCAGCCGCCAGCCGACCCACACTTGTCCTCTCTCTCACTCTTCCTATATACCAATGTGCCTTATGTACCTGTACACGCGATCGGACCGATTGGCCAAGGAATAACTTTATCTGCGTGCGTCGTACGTATATGTAGAGCCTTGTGACAGATTCATAATACACGCGGGGTGTCCTTCCCAGGCGGGCAAATACTGGGGGAAAAAAACAATTACATTCTGTCGACTTCTGTGGAACAATGTGGAAATGTATCGATAACAATCCCACCCGGTTTCTTGCTCTTGCTGCACTGATTTCAACACAGATACTCGTAAAGTTTCAATCATTTTCACGAATCGCATCGTTTTTACATGAATTATAATGTTTTTTAAAAATTCGATAAGCCCTAAAATACAGAGACATTGAGAAATATGAAAACTGTAAGTAACCATGAACTATTGTCGAAGAACATCACATTTATATGCAAAAATATGTGTGAAAACTTGTAAACATTTTGAAAATCAAGGATCAAAATGTTAAAAATCACCTCAACACCTTTTTCCAACGGATATACCATGAATTTAGATTTTTTCTCCTCCACAATTTCTCGTCCAAACTAGAAATTCAAAGTCGAGGTCTAGTTTTCGCGGGAGCTGACCCAAAGGAGTGCGCGTCTGTTGCTGCACGAAGCACACGACGCAATTGTCGTTCAACGGAGCCGGATTGATATTTCTCCGCTGATTCTCGCCGGGCTGAGGGGCCCATATATGCTCGCACGCCGCTCGCGGCTAATAGAAGCGAGCGATATCCCGCGAGAGATAAATACCACGGGGATCGCGATCGAGGCGAATTTTTATTCGTCCCGCTTTGCAAGCATACGCGTGTGTGTGTGTGTGTGTGTGGGTATACGTACAATGCGCGAATGATAGTGACCTTTCACTTTTTAACTCGAGTATCGCGAGAAGAGAGAGAAAGAGAGAGAGAAACTAATTGAGAGGCTGACTGCATTCACATCTGGATTCCGTTCCGATTCGAAAGATCCAGAGATAAAGATCGCGGTATAAGCTCTCGAACAACACACGCCACAGTATTTATCTTACTTCGCGCTGGGACTGCTAATTTCGCTATCCGCGAGAAGCGAGATAGCGAGATTTTCGTGCGATGGGGAATATCCGAGCGTGGTAGTGCGCCCGCGAGCCGATTGATGCTTATTTTTTTCTCCCCCCCCCACTCCCGCCTATTCCCTTCGATTCAAATCCGATAGGGAAGAAATACGCTTGATAAACGTAAAATTTTGCGTAACGATAAGCGTACACATCGCGCGAGTTATCAATCAAGATAAGATGCACATACTATATGCATACGTGCTGCGCGTATAATTTTACAGGGCAATTATAAGTTGGATTAAGTAAACGCGCGAGTGTATCGAGCCTGGGAGAGAAAGAGTTGAACAAAATTAGAAACAAGGATCGCTTTGGAGATGGCCGGAGGCGCAGCAGCGTTTTACCTGTCATCGCGCGTATCTCGGTGAGAAGCAGCTACGCGTATATATAAAACACAGGAGCGCGCGCAGAGCAACAAAGCGTAAATTCAAGGAGAAAGTGGGTAAAACAACGATAAACAGTGTTATATACGTGTATATATATAGGAGTGATCGCCGCTAAGTACGCACACTGGCGACGTTGAAATTTCATCGGGTTAAACTGCGCCGGTAAAACCGAACGGTTTATATTCGATGCGCGCGGGCCGGATAAATATCGTCGTGTGGTGTTTTCCGCTGGAGGGGCAAGACCCACGCGCATAACTTTCCACGGAGCCAATAAAAGAGTTTCCCAACATCCACGAGAGAGGCCGACGCAGCTGGTCAAGCTCGACGCAATACGCACGCGCGCGCGCGCGCGATAAAAATGCGGAAAGAGAGAATTGGCCGCGCCGGGGGCGGGCAAAAAGCCGGCTCCTGCACGCGGTGGAAACTGCGGAAACGAGCGAGCGCGCCTGTATGTATATACACGTATACGCCTCCTCTCGGCTCGATGGGCTCGCGCGATCGTGCCCGGTCTCGCGCGGTGATAAATTGCCTCTACGGTCGCGTGAAAAATCTCACTCTACGCTTACACCTTCAGCCGCGCTTCGCCTCCTGAGAAGCCGCGCGTTTTTCGGATCTCGCGTTTCGTTCCAAAGCTCGTCGTTTTCGGGAGTCATCGCGTTTCGTAATTCGCTTCCAAGAGCCGATTTCGAATTTTCCGAGAGAGAAAATTCGAGCTTCGGCTCGGGTTGAAAGCTTTTAAAATATATTACCCAATTACGAAAAGTGCAGCCGATTCTCGCGTAGGAAGAAACGCTCTATTAGTCACATACCCTCCCACCGGACTCCGAGTAAATATTTTCAATCGATCAATCAATAAACGGAGCCGCTCGCTATGGGAACCGCGCGAGCCTATCGGATTTCAGCGTTAGCTCGGCTCTGCGGATTAACGTATCGATGTACTCGTTTGACCATCCATCATTTTCCATTTTTTTTGCAATAATCCCGTCCTGCTTGGGGTAACCCGATCGACAAAAATTGTACTCTCGCACGCACTGGAGAGAGCCAGCGAGGGAAAGAAAAACCTGAGGTAAATGGTTCATGGACAGTTTGTGCAATTGCCGCGGTGTGAGCCGAGGCGCGCGCCAGCGGGACACGTCCAACCAGACACAGAACTTATCTACTTGAGTAGTCTCCGCGACTGTGCGGATAAACGCCGTCTGCGCGCCGAGATACGCCGATGTACAGGACTGGTCGAGGGAAATTATTTCCAATCGGATAAACGGCCAATAATCCCATGATTCCCTCACCCATGAAAATGTAGTAATCACACGTTCGGACACACGCTACGCTGGCGATCCTTATCGATGCGTTTCCAAATCATTATTTTTTCTTGTCTTAAAGCGATAATCTTTCTTTTCGTCTAGCGTACTTATCAATTGATTTCAGTACGCGCATTCCCAAAACCTACATTCCCATTTTATATTCAGCCCCTGAAAGATAAACACTCGGTCGTCGGATGAACCACAAAAACTCGTTCTTAGTTTCCCCAACGGTTACCCAGATTCATTGAAATCGTCTACCCTTATAAAGAGGACCTATCTTCTTGGCTCAAACCTATTCTCTCGACAACTGCTATAGTCTTGCTCAGTGCCCCATCTCACCCGACACTTGTGGCTATAGATCTAATCCAATGAGTGTCCAGTCACTCTTTACAGGCCATCACACTTTTCACACGCAAGTATCCGATCCCTACGAAGTATCGGCAACTCGATTGGACTCCCTCTCACTCGATCGAGAGTGCAAGCGTACGTGCGTGTCGGTGCATAAATATACGCGGGTGCGCGCGGCCAAAGATTTTACCGGCAAAAGTTTCGAAACGGCTCTCAACGTGCAGCTGTATACTCGCACGCTCGGCGCCGATATATGCCCTTGGACTCACGCATCCGAGAGTACTGCGGCGTTCGATTCTGTCCCCCGCGAGCGAGCGTTACACTTTCTATACGTACGTACGGGTATGCACGCGAGCTCGGCGCACTTTCACCGCGGAGTCCTGGCGCTTCGCACACGCGACTAATTAATCGCTCTTGTATTCGCTCATGCGCGAGCCGTTACGTGCCGGTGGTATATATATGTAGGGTCGCGCGTATCGCCGAGGCGCGCGAGAGATGTCTCAATGAGATTCTCCTTCTCTTTGGGGCTGAGTTACGAGCCGAACCAGTTGGCTCGTTGAAAAATCGCGCTATTTACGATCCGACTCCGCTCTGTCATACACCGAGAGAGAGAGAGAGCAAAGCCTTATCGGCGCCGGATCAACTATGTTTCACGTTGAAGCGACGTATGCGCGGCACGGGTATAAATACACTCGTGAAATACGTATGTTTCGTTTGGGATCCGTAATATATTACGTGTGAATTCTTTATCCGAGATATATATCTCTTCCATCTCAACTATATTATTTGTCATCCGAACAATATATTCCTTTGCATTAGTCATCGTACAATAGTTGTGTATTTTATATTTCTCATTCCAGGTGCGCTCGAACGAAGGATGTACAACGTTCTAGCCGAATAAAGGAGACACGTTTCATTACCCATTGTTTCCTATGTGAAAATCCGTCCAATCCGTCCGATCGACAAATTTCGCGATGCGCCAAAATGAGAAAGGGTCGATGAAGCTGCGATAAAAAGAATCCAGCGCCGTAAGACACGCCACTGTCGACTCGCGCGCGGCAACAGGTGAGGCATCGCACGCGACGAAAACGACGTTGATATGCGGTAGTCGTTGCCGCGTACATCTATGCGCGACAGCCGAAAATTGCGCTGCCCCCAGTGGGGGGGGGGGGGGCGGAGAGTTGGGCAACCGCGCGGCGCCGAAACAATAGAGTCGTCGGTTATAATTCAGCTTATCGGCGTGGATTATCGGACAGATTGGCCTGTGGATCGCCGGGGAAAGGGGCAGCGGCTGTATAATCGCCAAGCGAGCGAGAGAGAGAGAATTAACCTCTCGTTTTTCCGCGCGTATATACACGCTCAAACGTATGCACACACACACACAGCTACGTACACGATTCTCACGCAACGGGCAACGTGTGCGCTGCTAATCGCGTGCGCCATCGACTATTCGCACAAGATAAATATCTCAATAATGGCCGCTCGAGCTCGAGCTCGCGTCTCTAAACTTTGTCTCGATTTGCGCAAGGCTAATCGCGCGCTCACGCTGTCAGTCGTGTCTGTGGATCCCTTCATACACTCACGTGTGTGCATGCGTGTGAACGGCTCTCTATATATTTATATATGTATATACCTGTCTCGGATGCATGAGCGCGGAATCGGCTATCCGCGCGACGATGACCGCTATCACCTACATTCACCCACGGCGGCAGCGAACTACTGACTGAGATACGTGTTATTAAAGGAAAATCCGATAGCCAGCCCCGATTTTAACGAGTGTGTCGTTAAATATTAGTGCCGCGCCATGCCGTAATCGTTGGCAGCTATCCATCCTGCTTTTAAGCGGCCCATTGCCTAACTACTATCGCGCGGCAACGGGCGACTACGGGCATAATGAGCCCCGGGCGAATGCGCGACGATCGGGAGACGTTGCTGGAGATATATATTTGAGCGCGTCACGGGCAGTATAGGAATTGCCACGTATCTCGATATTATAACCGGGCAATTACCAATACAACGGAACTACGCGTGCGGACCGTTACGGCGATGGGATTCTCGCGGCGGGACGCATTACCGATCGCTGCAGAATCTAGGAGAGTAGTCCTAATTAGTCTCGAGTATACACACGTATTTGTACGTGTGTGTCGTCGTTTTATCGGCATCGGTTAAGTGTGTCAACTGTCTAATGGGGCTTTTTGCGCGTGGCCGTGTATACACGACACCGGGGCCTCGTGCGCTCTCCCATGTCAATCCATCGGGCTGACCGTCGATTCCAAGTGATATAACAGAAATTAGCCGAGACCACCAGCTCGAGAGAACGTCTTTGATTTTTATCCATCCCCGCGAATTCAGATCGCTGCGCTGCTGTCGCGAACTTAGGAGATATACACACATGGGGCACTCCGACGTTCACGTATATATATAATAACACGAGCGCGTCGCGACGCGCGTCTCCTCCGCGACGAGCCTGTCGCGCGTGTATGTATATACTTTCACTCTTGCGGCCGCTGCCGGGTGAATTAACGAAGCGACGAACCGGTTGTTGCGGCCCGCGCGCGCGAGCACGACTCTTCGATCGCTATCTGCGGCGGCTCGGAATTGACGGCTCGACGTTTCGAGCAGAGAGAAAAAACAAACGCCAGGCGAGGAAGCCACCTCGGAAGCGCTCGCGACGCGGAAGTGTCTTATATGCATATACGCGCCCGCGGTGAATTCGCCCGTACGTCGCTCGTCATCCTCCGAGACTAATTCGTCTCGGGGTTGAATAATTTAGCAGCTTTTAAAGGGACTCGAGTCCAGATATATAACTTTCGAAATTCACGTATCTCGCCAAAAATCAGCTGTTAACCCCAGCTTTTCGTAGACGCGTAGAGTTACTGAATAAGTCCCTGACCTGTGCATGCGAATGGAGGGACGCACTCGCGAGTGTATTAATCACGAGGCAGTTGGGTAGCGACGAAAGTCCGCGGACGGATTCGATCGAGTGTGCGGCGCGGCGCGTGAGGCAAGAGTAATTGCACGTGGCCCAAGTACACACACACACACACACACGTACACACGTTGCGGCCATACGCTCATATAATGAACTCGTCTCTCGGGCGCTGCGCCCGCGAACAGACGGGTATCCGCGTTTTTTTCAAAAGCCGATGATTTTTCGGTCTGGAGAGACCGGCGCGCGCGCACGTTGTATATAAACTCGCGTGCGCGCCTCGCCGACATCAGATATTGGCGCTTGCTCAATCGGCGCAGGTTCTCTCTCTTGGGGCATAAGGAGCGTATACGAGGGAGGAGAGAAGAGAAAGAGAGAGATCAATTAGCCGCTCATTTACACGGGACCCCGCGCTATATGTGCGAAAGAGAGAGAACTGCGGAGGGAGAAAGAGAGGAGGTCAACGATCTTGATTAACGATACCATACTCATAGCCGTTAGCTAATTTTGCGCTCGCGGTACCGATCGTACGGCTATACATATAATCCATTGAATTCTCTCCTCTCGGCTCGGCTCCCATCTCGTAACTCAGCCCCGCGCCAGGCTCGTATAAGCTCCGCGGAGCCAACGAGCCGACAGATTTGAAATCATAATGCAAGCGCGCGGCGCTTTTTCCCTCGCTCGCTCAACACCCGTGAATGCATTAATAAATAAACCGATCGCGAGCGCGCGAACACAGATGTGTATCGCTGCAGCGCCAGGGACATTCCCACCAGGGTTGGCCGCGCGGCCGAGCAGCAAGTGCAACCCCGCCGGGGAAAAATGCGTGAGCGGCCATTCGTAGCACACGCAGCACACGTAGCCGTGGGCGGCTGCGATTATAGCACGCTCGCCTCGCTTTCACTGCGCTTTCGCGGACGGGGGAAGGGATTCGCGCATTTTTGCCGGCCGTCGTGGCCGAACAATGCGCGCCTCGGCCCGCCGGCAGCAGTATATGCACCGTACGTATACGGTGCATCCCGGGCTTTCTTTTCCGGGGGGGGGGAAATCCGCGGTGTGTGTACCGTGTGTCGCTGGAGACGCGCTCTCGCCCCCCCCCCCCTGGGAATCGGATTATCGATGCCCGGGTGAAAGGCGAGATGCGCGCGCGCGCGGCTTGAAATTTTCTAACGCGCGCGCCGCGAGAGAGGAGATCGCCGGGGGGAGATATGGAGCCGCGGATGCTGCGCGTGTATCGGATGACGCGCGCCGTTCCCTCCCTATTGGCTCTCGTCTCCTCTCTATAGGCGAGGATAAGGGAGCGTCAGGCAACTATACTCGTTATCGAGCGTTTCCGCGTCGAAACTTGTGTTTGCGATGAGCGTTTCGTGATTATACTGAATTCTCTCGGTATAACAGACTTCATTATAGCCAAGCGGACTCGTTTCAACCATGAATTTTCCAAAAACAGAATCAGCCCAGACAAGTGGGTCCGGGGAGCCAACATAAATCGTCAACTACGCTAGATGAAATAAATTAATTCATAGTTCAATCTGAATCAAAATATGAAAAGTAAGAACACGAAGACTACAATATAATCTTCATCTTTCAACCTATCCGTTGAATATTGTCGTTCATGATCATATTCCTAGCATATCTCGTTATGCATCTCTTGATATTGTAATTGCGAAAAATTACCCGCAATTCATTGTAACTCTCTAGTATTATGAGGCATATATATGCAATCATGTAAAAGACCAAAAAGGGTCTTACCCTAAAGTTAAATAAAGATCAATCAATTAACCAATCAATCATTCACTTCCATATGATGATTTCTCACTTTTATAAAGTGGGTTTAACTGGTTTTCTATAGATATTCCGTGTGTGTAAAAATACGTAGAGAACAGTTTGCGACGTGACACCCAACTGATGCGCCCCCCGTGACAAAACGTATCATCTCGCTCGACTCCCTCTACTCTAAAAAAAATTGTTCACGTAGGTTGCGACAGATAGTAGTTGGTATAACCGATCGATATACACGTCCAATTCGCGAGGCTAATCCGTTAATGGGCCAAGTCCGGCGCTCGTTACGCGGGGCCCAGCTGCAGCTATTACGCGGATCCGCGGCCGATTGGCTGATTGAATGGCGGAGCGATTCTCGCGCTGAGCGATGGCACGCCGCCGATAGGGTGTAATTGCTTACATTAGTTGGGCGCCGCCGCGCCGCGAGCGGGGGCCTCATTTGAATTTATTCTAATGACGATCGGCCGATCGGTGAGTGCATAGCGCTGTTATTGCGCGCACTGCGCCGGGAAGCCCCTCCGTCCCTCGTCTGCGTGTGTATATGCGCAGCGGGCACGGATAGGACGCCCAATTGCTCGAGCGAGCGCACAAGGAGATTACAATTCCCATCGCATGTGCATCTACTTAGGCTTATGGCTTTCTCTCATTTCCGAGGCTTCGCGTTATGAATATTGAGCCTACGATATGCTGATTCGGAATTAATTCAACGCGGGCGTCCGTAGCGCGGCTCTCCCGCGCATAAACAGCCCGCGCGTATATATATAACGACGTGTTCTTTCGAGAGGCTGCAACAAAGCCGACTACATAGCTTCGGAGCCCACCGCGCGTTCCAGGAGCAACGCAGCAGCGACGAAGGAGGAGGAGAAATAATTACCCGCCAATCTGCGCCGAGAACCGAATTGCTTTTGTGGAAGAAAAAACCTCTGTATAAGGTACCTCGCGGTGCGCGCGCGCGAACGCTGTAAACTGCGCAAGTTTATTTGGTGCGCGCAATAATAGGGATCGTTTAGAGCCGATTTTACGAGGGCGACGCGGTCTCTCGATGTGTATAGGGGAGGCTGGCATAAGCAATGGATATGATCGCGGGTAATATGGAATTTCACAAACTTACCAATGAGTCAACGGCTACGAATGTTACTTTTTTTCCAATATGAATTGCGCCAGAAACTGTATCGAACCTGTTTTCAGGAATGACATTTCTCAAGTTCACAGTCTTATGTTGCGGTATGTGAATTTCCACGACCTCCCGCGATGATATAAAATGCAAATGAAAATTAAACGTTAACTCGAATATATTTACAATGCATCACTCAAATGTTTATTCATTCGCCTTCAATTTCCGGACAATCGTCAGATTTTAATCTCACGTAACAATAGCTTCCAGCTGAGTTTCTTCATAATATCTCTCTCACAAAGTCCCTAATCCCGAATTCATAGTCCAGTATGTGCGTGACCCAAATTCGGACCACTGAATTCAAATGTAGTTCAGTCGAATTAATTTGATACTTGACGTGACTAATGTTATATATGAGTCCATCCTATTATGCTCCACTCGAGTAAAGTATCATAATGACCGGAGCTAGTTTTTTATCGAATACAATACAGAATAGATCTAAAGTCCAGATGGTCAGGCGGCTGTAACTTTTCAGAATCAGTATTTCAGATCGGTCCACTTTTTTTGGGAAACTTGACCCGGATTCGGTCGCATAACCGTGTTTATTTAAAAAAGAATGCTGATTGGGCGAAAGTTGAGTAGCCACTGGACATTCAAGCATTCCAGTTGTATATACTCGTATATTTGAATATAAGAAGAGGCGATCGTGGAAATCGGGTTGAATAATGAACGCCAATTGAAATGAGTTCGGTAAAAGTGTATGTCCGAAATGAGATATGTGAATTCTTCAACTCGATCTCCCATGAAATTTGATCTTCTCCATCTTCACGCTAATTTGCACCGCACAGAGCGCATCCCTTTGAAACAATTTCCCCAACAATCTCATTGGCCTCGCTCTATCGCGTGAATCTCGGTAAAACATATCTGTACACAAATCTTCCTCAACTCTCTCTCTACGACCGGGGTCCATCCTCCAGCTCGGACAAGCGTTGAAAATCTCTTGGGATTTATGCCGCGCGCACAAGCTCGCGCTGCTCTATTCTGGTCCGCGCAAAACGTCCACACCTGCGCGCGATGTACACATCGGCCGAGGCCGAGAATCTCGACACGGCCGGGTCACACGCGCGCGTCGTTTGTACGCGCAGGCGGTGGCCATAAACTGCAGCTCGTTGCGCCCGAGTGTGTTAACTCATTGGCGCGCGCGGGCGCGGGATGCGTTTGAACGTGACGCGAGCCGATAAGGGCCAAGGCGGCCGTTCCCCGAGGAATCCTCGCGCTCGCTCGCTAATGTAGACGTGCGGAGGACGCGCGAGTCTTTTTATTTCGGGGCTCCTCTGCTGCCTGTTGCGGCTATCCGACGCGTGATAAATGGAGCATGGCGCGCGTACACACACGCGCGCGCGCGCGAGTTGAATCAAGCCGCGCAAGGCCGCGAACTTCTTTGCTTTCGTGGAAGCGCGCGCTGATGTCTAGCCGGAGCCGCGGTGAGTGGAAAAAGCGCGACGCGCTCGGAAAGAGAGAGAGAGCTGCCCCTCGAGCCCGCGAATCTCGAGTGAATTATCGCCCCGGCAAGAATGCGACTTACTTGTTAACTCCGCAGCAATTTATGCCTCTCTTAACTCAGCTCTAACTTGATGGATACGCGGCGAAATCCATTTGGCGTGAGCAGCTGACGAGACGGGGCCTCCAGACGCATCGGGGCAAATTATTCCGAGCTGATACCTGTGTGTGTATATGTGTATATATAATCGCGTCTCGGGGCTCAGTTACACGCGTGAATCTGCCGTCGCCACCGCGACGAGATTGAACACATCCGAGTCTTATCGGCGGTTGTGCTAACAACCGCGTGGAGAAACTCGCGCGTCGAACATCGGAAACCGCGATTCGCGTGTATACACCATCGCTGCGGCGAAGGGAAAAGAGAAATTTGTCGATGCTACATAATAATATAGGCAGAAACAACGTCCGACGCGAGCAGCGTAAAGAGAGAGAGGCGAAAGAAAAAAAAATAAGCGTCGAAACGCATCGCGCGCCATCATTTTTGCTTTTCCGCTCGGTGTACCACGAATCTGGGGGAAATCTCTCGAGTTCGCGGCTACAGGGTACGTACGTGTCTGTCTGTGTGTTTACGAAAGCTGGGTAAACAGTGCGATGCCCATTCGCGATCTCTCGAGTGCCATTAATTATTTTCACTTTTCAGGAGGAGGAGGTGGCGGGGATGGGCAAGGGGTAACAGGGCTCTCTGCTTATCTCGAGACTGTTGGAGCAGCAGCAGCCGCTTTGATTAAACTGGCAAGGCGAATTTATTCATGGCATTAATGAGCGCGCGGTTATCGCTGATGCAAATCGGCGGTTTCCGCGTCCGCGCGCGCGAGAGAGAACGCAAAAATGATGGTCAGTCATAAGGAAGAATGAGCCGAGCAGCGAGCGGATGATAAAATGGCGATAAGTGGGAAATATAAAACTATACTGCCACTGGGTACGGATGGAAAATCTCCCGCGTGAGCTTCGCAGCTCAGAACTAACCCTGAATAGCCGAAGCATAGCTTTGTAATGATTCGTGTTCAACGAGTGAGTACTCCATTTCATAAGTCAAGTGTACTTTTTCCGAGACTATATGTAAAGGCTCTAAAAGAACCCCCGACTATTGCGATTCAACCGGCAATATAGCTTACTTTTATCCCTTAGCTCGTTAAAATTCTACGATACAAGTCTGGCACTCAAATTTTAGGGAAATAAGTATAGAGAAAACTGTAAAACTCTTCAAATGATTGCTAATTACTAATTGTATCGCAGTTTGATTTTCAATGAAAAAATTAAGCTAAATATACAGTTACGGTACATTATACTCACTCATGTGCTCATGATTTCAAAACTCGCCTTTTTTCTATTTCCTCTATAGTATAGTCTCAGGAAGAAAATAAATTGTTTTGAGGTTGTAATAACCAAAACTTGCCAAATGCTGAATGAAATCTTAATGTAGGTTTTAAAATTGCGCATTATGAAATAAAATATAAAAGTTGAAAGAAATATTAACGCAGGTTTTGAAAATGCGATTATTGGGCTGAGTTAATGGAAAAGAAATAAGTAAATGGAACCGATTTAAAGTGTGAATAAAGCGTGACAAAATTGTGAATGCGATGTTACTCGATAGTGATGTATGAGGATCTTCGCAACATTACGAACTCAATCAGAATTTTATGTTTGATATAGATTAGGTGAGCCGAACCTTGCGATAATGCAATGCAAGGACGACCCGGGCAGAGTCGGAGCGAGCTCCTGACACTCCGCCATATTCCAAAAATCAGTTCGATATACTGACTCCCCAATGGGGAGTGTACCAGATATCAAGCTGATAAGAACAGATACTACACTTTGATCTAAGCTCAGAGAGCCGAGAAGCGATGCCAAACGAAAAGTGTAGTGGCTACTTATTACCGCAGGAGCGATGTTTCACTTTCGGGTTGCGTTACGCCACCTATCGGTCAAAAGTGAAAGGTTCGGAACGCATGCGCACTCGCGCTCTACTCCCATCACGTACGTGCCGTCATCTGGCGCCTTCATTCAAATTAAACAGATCTAATAGTATTTACGATTCCATTACGGCGATTTATTATCAAATATTAATTGTTGATGGAAAAAAAAATGAAAATATGATCGAACAATTTAAAAATTGTAACGTGTGATTTATTTCACTAATTATAAAACTTAAATTGAATCATCATCAGTAAACTGAAATGCACGCGCATTCAAGAATAAGACCAGAAAATTAGATAGAATTTATACATGAACAACAAAATTTGTTAATAGTCTCGCAAACGTAATATCGAGTTTATTTTAATCTAAATTTGATCGTATCTGTAGGCGTATAGAGGCTGTAACGAGGGATTATGAAAAAGTGCCACATACACGTGTACCATGAGTGTGGGCGTTTCGAGTTACTTTGGTTTATTTGCTTTTTGAATGGGTTAAAATGATAGCGCGACGTTTCCTGACAGGTGTCGAGATAACCTTAACAATGTCGTTCATAAAATTTCGAAGTTCCAATCTTATCTCATTCGAATTTGCGAAAAAAAACCCTTAGGGATGGCACATTGGGTACTGCAGCTACCTTTTATAGAGACGGGAATTCTCGATAGTAGCGATGCATTGTAATTGATCGAACTTAAATGTCTCTATATAGTAACAAGACGAGGTCGAGTCGCACTTACAGGTAGGCAATCTACGAGAAAGTGACATCCCCGGTTGTTCCAGCAGTTTACCGAGAAAGTAATTTCTACTTGGAATCGAACGTTATATATACACGGAAACTTCGCACAGCGACCACGGGAGAGAGAGAGAGAGAGAGAGAGAGAGAGAGAGAGAGAGAGAGAGACCGGGATCGAGGAGGGCACTTGAAATCCTCCATAAATCCCCGCTCCGCCGGGCCGTCGGTTGGCGCAATCGCGCAGGTCACCGATCGAGCAGATTGACGTTGGCGCTACAGTGGACAAGGCTCAAGTTGAGAACGCTTCGGGTGCACGCGCACTTGGCAGTCCGAGACTGTCCGCGAGGGAAAAGCCGCAACAATCGCAACGTCTTATAATGATAGATCCAGAGGCTTCCGCTGGTAAAAAAGAAGAAGACGAAGAAACAAAAGGTCGCAGTCGCGTTTCGCAAGTGGCGAAACACACGAATTCGAGCCGAACGCGCCGAAGATATATGATAGCCCCGAGAGAGGAAGAGGGGGGTTTCGCGGCAGAGGAACGACACTTTTTCCGCACCTGTCGCCTAAATTGAGATTGCACGCGAGGTAAAAATCGTCCTGGCGCGAGCAGCCGCGGCTCTAATTGCCCTTGCGAAAGCCGCGCGCGCGCCGAGTCGAGCCTTCTAATGCCAAGAATTAACTAGCTCGGTCATTCGCCGCACACGCGCGGCGGGTAATCACCCGCTACTCCGACTCTGCTGTACGTGTATATATATACACGCGATAATCACCGCGCAATTCGAGTCGATCGATTAATTGCACTGTGCAGTGGTACCTGGCGCGCGCGGATTTGAATTGCTCTTTTGTCGAAGCGCCCGCTCGCGTATATGTAAAAGTAACGGTTTTATGAATCGGGCGAATCACGCGGCGAATGGAGGTCGCCACCGCCGGTGTGTCCCCTCCTCGGTTTTCACTTAGCGCCGTCGTTGCGAGAGACTCGCGAATTATCGGGATATATATCCTGTTGAGGTTTGCGGGGCCCCATTGGCAGATTATCTTACGCAGAACTGGAGAAGTTGCGCCGCCGGCGAGTTTTTCATTCTTTTCTGTTTATCCTGTTTGGTTTTTTCTTCGTTTTTTCCCTCAAATAATACGCACGGACGATAAGATCTATTCGATTTTTTTTGTTGCCGCGTCGCGCGACCAGTACCGTTACATCATACCCCGTTACACGCGGGATACCCGTAATTCATCGCTCGCGGTGTGCCATTGGAAATGCGCCGTGTATCGAAATATATGTATATACATACACACACACACAATTGAAAGCAATTTAATGGAAAACGAGCCTGCAATTAATCGCCGGCGTGTACGCGCGCGCGGCCTATCATTCGACGTTCCTTTAGGGATATAGAATGAAAAGCTGGAGAGGGGGAAAGTGGTGGGATCGAGGAGACAATCCGTTTGTCAAGAGCAATTTCATTATTTCATAAATGGAATGTGCCAACCGCGGCTAATTTTGCCGTGCGATGCAGCGAATTCGTCCCCGCCGCGCCAGCAACGCCGGCACAAACAAACGAGCGCCGATCACAATTTCGTTCGGATTTGCATAAGCACCCCGCAGAACCGATGCGCGCGCAATCGGATAATCGTTCCGTAAATCACAATTTACAATTCGCCGGCTCGTCTGGGGGGAGAATCACTTTATCCCGGTGATTGCCGCCGAATCATGCCCGAGATGCGATTTTGCTATACATATTTGAATTATACAGTTCTCGCTAGGCCTCCAGGGGAAAAATCCCCGCGCGATTGTTATCAGAAACGTTGATTCATTGGGAAATCGCTCGCTCGACCGACTATCTACACAAACAAACACACACACACACACACACACACACGCGCGGAGTGCACCTGTCGCGCGCGGCGCATTGCAAAATGATATTCTATCAAACAATGTGCCGGCGCGCGGAGAGAAGTTCTCGCCGGGCGACAAAAAGGCCCCCGTCGACGGCGCGGCGCGGCAAAAAGCGAATACATGATTCTCAAGACGGAGAATCGCGTGCGTTGGGCAACGCGTCGCGCGCTCAAAGCATCAACAATAATTAGTATTTGACGATTTGGAAACGCGCGAGACTCTTGAGTTGTCGAGAGGAGAAGTGAAGAGAAGCGAGAAAAAAAAATAAAGAACACAACACGCGGAAAGGCGACAAGAATCCGCAGCAGCATCTCGCGCCTCGCATCAAACGGTCCCGGATAGTTTTTTTTAATTCTCTCTCGCGGCGAAAATCTCGGCGATTCCGCGGCGAGCGCACGACTCTCTCGCGCGCGCATTGTGTGTGTGCCATCCCGAGGAGCCGCGTTGCTTTCTCTATAGGAATTCACAGGCTGCGACTTTCGCAATGGGACGTGTGTATCGGCCGAGCGTCGTTCGCACGGCTTATTTCGCGCGTCTATATACACACACGCGGCCGCGAGAAGCGCACACGGCGATTTTTGCGTAACGCGGTATAGCCACCCGAGACCAACACACCCGATGCGCCGCGGTTTTATCAACGGAGCCTCGCCTGCTGCGTGTATGGCGCGCTTCCTTATTTATAAGTGTCCAGACAGCCGCGGCGCGAGAAAGAGGCAACACACCGCTGCACAATAGCGCTGCCGAGGGGTGGAGAGAATAATCGATGCTAATGCCCGAGAGCTACATCGACGCGCGAAAATTTCGACGGTGTTGCAAAACGAACGTCGTGTGTATACGCGCCTCGGTGTGTTGCCTGTTGCTTGTATGCAGAACCCTACCCTCCAAGATTCAAATAGTGGAAACTGCATAATTGATAAAATAGTGAATGTTTAACTGAAAATTATGGTAAAATTTCACCAACGACTTTTAGATTTTACTAAATTTTACTAAAATGAAAATCAGTAATAAATAAAATTATACTCATTTATCAGTCATGCAATTTCAACTTTGAATAGCAGTATTTTAATAGAGCGGAGTCGGGCCAATATCGTACACAATGTATACTCTGTACGTGCTTTTTCAATTGCGAGAATAATCGATAATGCGCAACGGTCGATAAGCTTGAGCGAGAGCGGCTCGGATTTATATTCCCGCCCGCGCCGAGGCGAACAAGTGATAGATTATTTATCCTCAAATATATAGAAACATATATATGTATAGGGCATGTCAATCGAGTTGCAGCGAGCATGTGTGTGCAGTATATATATAACAATACGCTGGGCTTGCGATAACGAAGAATTACTGGTCAAAGATGAAAGTGAGCGCGCGGTGCGGTAGTCGCGAGCTGTACAGCAGCTCACCCGGCTTGGATCTGCGCTATAGAGAACTGCTCGCGGCGCGGCACTTTACGGCCGGGCAAGCCTTTTTTCATCGTTAAATGATGAATTGCAATCAATTTCGCATTTGGAAATATGAGGATTGCGCTACACGGCCGCGTGTGCTCGCGCGCGCACATACGTATATATACACGCCAAGCCACTTTAGCGATTGCGACTAATCAGAATCCAGGAGAACGTATATTTGCATAGATGATCTCTTTCTCAACCCCACTTTCGTTTGATATATCCTCGAAAATTACGGCCGCGCGCAATCCGCGATACACACGCGTTGCGCGCTTTTGCTGGATGTTCGATGAGATGTAGGGGCCGATATAACTCGGCGAACAAAGGGAAAAAACGCCCAGCCACCGTGGGACACTCGCGCGGGTTATTAATGACGCGCGTAATTTAAAATCGCGACCCGTGGATGGCTATTGACGAGAATACGTATATATATGTGTATTTTCCGCGGAGCGCTCGCGTGGTGGCAATAAACGGCGCGCACTCGATCACATCGCGCATCTGGATAACTCGAAAATTAATGATCCCTCCGCGTATTTTCTGTATATATACACTGGCGCGCGTATCTGCGATATCGTAACGGCTTTTCTTCCAAGCGGTGTGTGTGTATATGCAGCTTTTGTCGTTACTCGCATATATATAGGCTCCCATTGCTTCTCTCCGATTGCCGATGAATGACGATAGCGGCGCGCGCGCTCGCCATATCTCCGCGCCTCCTTCTATTTACGATCTCGGAAAATGTATAACCACACGGTGTAAGCGGCTAATTTGCAGCCCCGCAACTTTTTAGACCCTGATAAATTCGCCGAGCCGTGAGTTATCGCAACAAAGCCGCAATAAACGGAGAGTGAGAACACACCACCGGGCGTTTTGGCCGCCCGTCAGCTAGTTAGTATCTACGTCAATAGATCTTTAGGGTGGAGGATTTTTTTTGGAGAGTGCAGGTCGCGGACGGGCCGGAAACGACTTCGAGTATACGTCACAACAAAGTCGTACCGTGACAGTGTAAATTAGCTCAAGTGGCGCTAATATACTTTCGTGCAGCAGTTGGAATGGATGAAAAGTTGCTCTGACTGTAATGTCGAATCATTTCTTTTTATTTCCATTCGATTTTCAAAATGATAGTTGATGATTTGAAATAGTACTTGACTAGAAAATATAATCAGGTGATATCTAGTACGAGGTTGGGGTGATTCTAGAGTATAATTTCTTCACTTCTCTCACCATTTTTCAAATCAACTCCGTCAAAGTGAATGTATCCACAACGAACCATCATTGGATAATATAAAACGAAGGGATGAAAACGCGGAAAATTTACCATAAGGAGTGATTGCGAGACGTATGAATGTGTGTAATCTGCAAGATAGTTATTACAGAGAACGACACGATCATATTTACGAGTCGGCGCGGTAAAATTTACAGCCCTCCGTGGAAAAATTAACCGGGAAGGGGGAGAAGGAGGGGTCACGGCCCGCATTGTCCGTAAAAAAATTCTCTCCATACAAAAGCTTCTCGACCTTTCTTACAAATTTTTTTCTCGAACAACGAGCGATATCCAACGGGTTTTCAAACTAATAAAATACACGACGGCTGCGGGATAATTCACGAATTCTCTCCGCGCCTCGTCACTTGGCGGACGTTCAAAATTTATCCTCCTGCACAGATTAACGAGTATAGAATCGACGTGTTTGGGGATCTTCAAACGATTCGCGACACATAAACATATACTCTTTTTCTTTTTCCACTCTACCTCTCGTCGCGGCCGTATAACACGAACCAAAGTTATCCAATTTACGACATGCACTTGTTATAATTTTCCAGGGCGCTACTAAATTTCGTGCAACGTTCCCTCTTTCAATTTATCCGCGGTGCGAGCGCGCGAGGTATATAGTGGGCCGCGCTGGGAAGACAAGGTGGGGGAGAAGCTCACATGGAAACAATATATAAATCCTTCAATTAGTTGGCATCCCGTCGTGAAAGTTTAAAGAAGCAAGACAAAAGCCCGTAGGCTCGAGTCGGGGGTCTCTCTCGCGTGCGCGCCCGCCCGTGCGTATATATATATATACATGGCGCGGCTTACTTTATAGCCGGGGGAGCGTCATTTTTCTATGCTGCCCGCTCAGGCTCTCGCGGGGAAGAGGAGAGGAGAGTTTCGATTCCGATATACCGGCTTGTTTGTTTTTTTTTTCCGCGGGACTCGGGACCCGACGTACATAATGCGAGGGGAGGCGGAGGGAGAGATCCCCGACGTTACAAATCGTCCTCGATCGCGCGCAGGAGTCCCTAGATCCAGAGGGGCTCGATCCGCGCGATATCGATCTCCGGCCGAGTTATGAACAGCCGTATCGGGATGTCGCGCGCGAAACCGACCGCGCATACACACACACACACACGCCGAGGCCGGGCATTTGTCTCTTGGCGCTCCAGAGCGTATATATATATACACGTATATAACCGCATGGATGCGATCGCCGCTCTCGTCTCCGCAGATCGTGTTTGGTACGTTTTTTTATCCCCCCGGCCCGTAAGTCGTGTATCGATTTTTTCCCGGGTCTCGAGCCGCGCGTGCATTAATGTACTTTGTAGAGGATATGCGTTTTTATATTGTATATCTATGACTTTGAGTTTGCGACCGAAAGATATGACCGCGTGTGTATATGAACCGACCGCGGAATCGCCTCGATTACTGCCGAAGGACCAATCCACCGAGGATATGAAAGAGTTCAAGGTTATACTTCTTCACCTTGTCACGTTTGTGAATGCAGGGTTTGTCGGGAGTAGTATAATCACTTTCTGTGCGATTTCCATCGAGACAATTCAATCCCACACGTGCAATTTCGCGTAGAAAATTACATGGGGTATTTGGAACATCAATCTTACACGTGTCTGAAAATTAAAATCTGTCAGAAAGCATCCTTCGAGTGACTTTTTTTATTCGTCAAATTTTCCGAAGAATGATCCCGTTTTTCATGAAAATATTTTCGAAAACCAAATATACAGTGCGAAATAATGAAGCGAAAATTATGCTAAAGAGTTTGATGTGGGAATTGTAACATCATTTTTAGCTGCTAAAGCTTCAATACTACTACATAGCGATGCAGACGCGCACTTATTTGCATTCGATTTTACTATCTATCTGTGCCCCGCGCATGTATTTCTTACTCATACAAGCGACACACAGAGCCGAGAGAATGTCGAACGACACGTCCCTACCAAAAATTTATACGTAATTTCCGCACAATCCCGACGATGATTTTACGACGAGGTTCTTACAATCGGCGAGCCGCACGCAAACGAGCCCCATGGAATTTGCTCGGTGATATAGATATAGCAGTGCGGGTACTATATGGGACGTTCCACGTCAAGTGAGCATGGTCAAAATTTTGTTCGAGATTCTGCATTGACAAATTGATTGGTATCCATCACCAGAATACTCAAAAATTTTTTCAGATTTTTAGGTGCATGTATGTGGAAGTTAGTCTGTGCACTCAAAACCTGAATTATTCAAAATTTAACTTTTTTCTCAATTTTGAGAGCCCAAATAATCTTGTATATGTGGGAAAATGAAAAAAAGTTGAGAACAAAAATTATGCTGAATACTACAAAGATTATAAAAAAAAATTGTTTGACACCAGAATCCTCCATCCGGATAGGCTACTCTATTAATTAAACATGTTTCAACCAGTTTGGCTATGTTCGCCCACTTATTTTTGACCTTTCAAGTTATACGTACAAACCTTTGTTCGATAGCTTGAAAATGGTCTCATACATTTTTTGGAGAAATTCCAATATCTCCTGCAATTAATTGTTTAAATCTGCAATATCACAATCGCCTTCTTGTTAGTTTCAACATATCAGGTCCACGATGAAGCTCACAGTGAGGATATCATGCCTTCGGGTCATCAATCTCAGCCAAACTCTACAGATATGTTCCCTGACACTGGATCAAGCTACCGGTAGAGTTTGGAGTTCCAGCGCTGCCTTGTTATAGAACTTTTTATGACTTTAGACTGAGGCAGCTATATATAGATATACATATCTGCCTTGATTTGTCTAAAATCTACATAATATTCATAATTTCATCAAGAAAATGATGTATTTCACCTTGTTTGGTACTATGAATGAGTATTATAACTTATGGTTTCACTTATATTGTGTGAACAGCTCTTGACGGGTGGTCTCGAATCACATGCAAGTTATTTACACATGAAATTATAAACATTAACCAGGAATATGTGATTTGAGACAACCGGTCAATAGCTTTTCCAACCTTAGACTTGCAGTTCACACAATATAAGTGAAACCATAAGTGGAAATACATTATTAACAAGGTGAAATACATTATTTTCTTGATGAAATTATGAATATTATGTGGATTTTAGACAAATCAAGGCAGATATGTATATCTATATATAGCTGCCTCAGTCTAAAGTCATAAAAAGCTCTATAACAAGGCAGCGCTGGAACTCCAAACTCTACCGGTAGCTTGATCCAGTGTCAGGGAACATATCTGTAGAGTTTGGCTGAGATTGATGACCCGAAGGCATGATATCCTCACTGTGAGCTTCATCGTGGACCTGATATGTTGAAACTAACAAGAAGGCGATTGTGATATTGCAGATTTAAACAATTAATTGCAGGAGATATTGGAATTTCTCCAAAAAATGTATGAGACCATTTTCAAGCTATCGAACAAAGGTTTGTACGTATAACTTGAAAGGTCAAAAATAAGTGGGCGAACATAGCCAAACTGGTTGAAACATGTTTAATTAATAGAGTAGCCTATCCGGATGGAGGATTCTGGTGTCAAACAATTTTTTTTTATAATCTTTGTAGTATTCAGCATAATTTTTGTTCTCAACTTTTTTTCATTTTCCCACATATACAAGATTATTTGGGCTCTCAAAATTGAGAAAAAAGTTAAATTTTGAATAATTCAGGTTTTGAGTGCACAGACTAACTTCCACATACATGCACCTAAAAATCTGAAAAAATTTTTGAGTATTCTGGGGATGGATACCAATCAATTTGTCAATGCAGAATCTCGAAAAAAATTTTGACCATGCTCACTTGACGTGGAACGTCCCATATATATACACGCAAAACGATCGAATGGATCTCGCGCGGGATTGGCACACAGGTGCGCCCGTCTGCTCGGCCCAGAGAGAGAGATCGCTCTATTATAATATTACATCAGTACACCTCTCGGGCCGATTGTAATTGCTAATGGCGATGGGAGATATTGGAAGTAGCGCACAACGTCATCATCATCCTCGCCGATTGAATATGCATACATCCGCGGCCGCGGCGGCCCATCTTCGGCGCAACTGGAACGCAGATCTCACGCGGGGCACAGCCAATCATTGCCCCTGATTAGCACGCATACATGTACCCACAAGCGCGCGGCCCCGTTCGAATCAGTTCCGAGTAAGGCTACGTCTCGCTCGAGCGAAGACTCGCGCCATTTGCCTAACGAAGCCGCCGTCCATAAATCATCCTAATAATGTGGTCAGTCGCCGCTCTTCTCGTATCTTGATACGCTGAGGCCGCTCGTGCTAATGCGTATATAACGTACCGCGGGCCGCGAAAATAAAGCGAAAAGCCGACATCGCGAGTATCTCGCTCGAGGGAGATCTCGCGGGCGGCTGGAAAGCTCGAAAGTATCACTCTTTCTGGCGGTGCATCGGCGCGTGATAAGGGCCCGCGGATATTCGGAGTAACTCATTGGCTCGCGACGACGCCCCCTCCCCGCCGCGGATATAAATCGAGCGAGATAACACGCGGAGGAGCTCCGGGGAATTTCTCGCTGTGGGATCGCGAGGCGGCCGGCTGTCGGAGATACCGGCTTATGGCTACTACTTTGCCGGGGCCGATAAGGCCAAGGCCCGATCGCCGGCGGTCGAGCTACTCTCCCCGAGTGCTGTATTAATATGGGCCATTAGGTGCGCGCGCGCGAGCTTTGCCGGGGGATCCCCGAGCCGCGACCAATGGGTCGGCTCTCGCTTTGTATATAATCTCTTGTCGTCCGGCAGGTAAGGTCCAGGGATCTTCTTGCTACGAATTTCAGCTGACGACACTGTGAGCAAAGGTGGGCTCTGCGGTTTAAATACTGAGTCAGTTGCACCAAAACGCTTGTGCATGAGTATCGCGACGCGCAATTTATATACGCTCGAAGTTTAGAACCGCGCGGTGATATTACATAACGCGAGCGAGTTCATTATATGTCAAAGTCCCGGAAGCGCCAGGAAGGATTTGTTGGACAGTGCGCGAGGAGTAATGTGTCTTGAAGCACACGTCAGTCAATATTTGACTCCAAGATTAAACTTTCCCGAGAATCAAATAAGCCTCGAGGTCGAGGAAGTGGCCGTCCCCTGCGGGTATGTGTGCGCGCGCGGCGATGGTAAATGTCGCGCGCGACTAAACCGCGCACGACACACTCGTGAGAATTGGGCACCGAATCATTCGCGCTTGTACATCTCATCGCCGTGGACGAACGGCTATTACGCGTATACACGATGTGTACACCCATACGCGTTGTGGCCTCATTCGCAATTATATAATGTTGACTTGTCATCCCGTACTAATTTAGATAGTGCGCCTCGCCTCCGAAACACTTCCCTGTATTAATAACCATATATTAATAAATATTAACCATATATTAATTACAGCCACGATACACGACACGTGTTTTCCATCAAGATAACTTTTTTCACGCATCAGCGGTTTTCTTTTTCTTATTCCTCCGAGTTTCGTTTTCTCGCCGCGAAACGCTGCGGCTGATTCAGTCCATTAACGACGACCGATGATTTTTTTTCGCTGCAGCACTCTTCTCCTCGACGCTCAAAAACTACGCGGGATACTCGAGGAAAAGCCTACACGAGAAGCTGCTTTTTCGGATTGCAAAAAACAAGCATTGCGTTACCCGAGAATTCTTCGTGTCGTGTAAAAATCACTCGAAACTACCGAGGAGTGAGATTTTTCGAGTATAAATTCACTGAGCTTTTTTTTGTCAAAGCAGAACTTGGTTCGGAAGATAAATATCACGAGCTGAAAAAACGGTTACCGAGGCTTGGAAAAGTCGACAAACATTGAGAGGATTTCATTTTTTTGTAAATCTTAACTCACGAGGATTGAGATGTTTGAGAATAATTCTAAGTATCTTCTTGCCTCTGAATATGTGGACATTTATGAAAAATATCCTCGTGTCAGAATTTGATTCTTACTCTCTTTCATATTTTTTTTTTCGAGATTCGGGAGGCAGATTCATAGTTCACTTGAAAGAATCTCAACTCGACGAGTCGGAATACTCTACGGGAACAGTGTTACAAGGTAGTAATGAAAAATCACAAAATCGATCATCTGATCTACGATTAAATTTATATTTGTGCTTTCGTATTGATCAACTCGAATCCCAATCTTCGAATTCCCGTTTAGATTCGTGTTCGAAACGAATCTTTACATTGTAACGATTCACTCAGCCATTATTGGTTAAACAGTATATCTAATACAAAGCTAGGATTAGCCTAGCGCTCTTCTATTTTGATCGATCCAATCGCGGAATCGAGCGACGCTAGTGTAGACTCCCGGGAATATCGATGCGCAGCCCATGCCGTACGAAACAATGCCGACCTGGACGTTCTGGACAATGAGCGGGCCACCAGAGTCACCGGTGCAAGCATCCCTGCCGGGCGCGGCTGCGCACAACAGTCCATTCGCTACCATCCACTCGCCGGTCTCGTCGCCGTACGTCTTCGCGCATCTTCTGCTGTCGACTATGCTCACCATGGCGTCCATCAGTATCTCGCTACCTCCACCTTCCTCGCTTTCCTGGCCCCAACCCACTATGTCGGCAAATGTGCCCGGGGGGTAGTCGTCTTCTCTGAACGCCAGGTCGATCGGGCTCAGGTTGACCGTGGAGAGCGGAAAACTCGGTGCGACTTTCAGCAAGGCTATGTCGTTTACGCGGTGTCCTCGTGCGGTCCTCCGATGCTGCTCGTGAAGCTTCACACGAACGACTCTGTAGACTAAGCCGTCGTCGACGAACGAGCTGCCAATCCGTACACTCAAGCTATGCGTTTCGTTTTCGGCGCAGTGAGCCGCGGTGAGAACTACACTATTGGATATGATGGTGCCACCGCAGATGTGGCTGCCATACTTTTGAATCGAGACAAGCCATGGATATATAATGATGCTCACCGGCTGGCCACCGACTATCCGTTTACTTATGCTATTTGGCAGCCGAGGTCTAGTACCTGTGTTATTAGTCGGGACCTCACTTCCTGTAATTCAATGTCACGAAATAATCATTGCGTGTTTGTATTCTCTCGAGAATGGTTTTTTGAATATACCAATTAATGAACTCGACAACTCACCCAGAATCGGAGCCAAAAACAACGAAACGACAACGAGTAGTATCATGCTTGGCGAACTTGCTGCTTGGCAACTGATTCAAACTGCTAGTGTTACGCTCAATTTATAGTCTACAATCGGCAAAAGTCAACTTCGCGGCTATGAGCTCGTTCATGTGTGTCTCATGATTGACTTATCTTGTAGTGCTAATATGCGGGAACATTATTTTTTTGGGCGTTCGAGCGTTGAATACTAATCAAAAGTAAAGAACAAAAAAACAATTTACCGTGTACAGGCACGTATGCAGAAGTTGCAGAGAAAGAAAAAAATAAAATGTGTAAAGAATAAAACAATAAGTTACATTTTGACTAATTTTACGTGTTAGCTATACAAAGCATACTCGTTCGGTCAACAATGAGAATTAAAAAAATTTATAATCCTAGCTTTTTTGTGAAACAAATTCAAAGAAACATACATACTTATTATAGTTTTATGACTGGACAGACTTGTAATTGTTTTCTTAGAATCATAATTGTTAAAGTATTCTCGAAACGAATTCGGAAGCACGCTTCAGTAGTACTGCGTAGCAATTTGAAAATGTGCCACACAAACAATTCATTTTCTCGAAAACGCTCTGATGAGGGTTCGAAAGGGTTCGAAAATTTGAAAAAATCGTTTTTTTTTTCTTAATAATTTGCCATTTGTAAAGTAAATTTTAACATATTTTCAGGTAATCTGAACCATATTAATCTGGCAAGATGTCCTAAATTTTGTATAGTAGGATTCACCAAAAAAGTATGGCTGTCGCATTTTTCCATCATATAATATAGTAAAAATATAGTAAAGTTTACCAGAAATTTTTTTCAGTGTGGATTTAATCGCTTTTTTAGCTTAGACTTTATCTAAAAATAACTTTCCACGAAACAGCTTATCTTAGCAAATAATAATAAGGTCAGAAGGTATATTCTTCATCTCCGTAAAAATAGATTCAAAAAAAATAATAAGAAACATTTTTTAAAAATACGCTTTTGTGCAAATAACTAAAATAAAGAAAATAATTTTTATTACTTTATTATGTCCTAAAGATTTCTTCGTAAAACAGCAAGTTTTGTATTCATTTCTTACAGTTTAGCTAACTCACGCTCTTATAAAGGAACGTCTTGGACATGTTTGAGTAGTGTAAAGTAGACGCACGGTTGTAGGTCATATCAAATCGTATGGTCCTTATGAAAGTTGTTTTCTCAACTACTTTTACACTTTCCGCAAAAAAGTGACTCCTTGACCATTGACGAAAAATCGTCAATTGTCGATCCTCAGTAAATAAGTATACATGGATTTCTCATTCAAACTAGGTATATCCAATATGCACCACCCTTTGTATTTCGTATATGAGCACGTTTAGAGCAGCGCCGCGGCACAGAATCTTTTCGGTAAGACAAAATAATGACGAAAGAAAACATTTCGACCGGTCGCGAACGCTAATACCATCTTGTTACAGCTCATTCTACCCATTTTTTACCAATTCTGATTCTTGATCTCATTTCGCTTAAGTGAGTGTGAATTTTTTTTAATATGCCAGAAAAATCGAGCGACATGATACTATTCGATTCCTTCTGGCATTCCATCTGTATCACCCAGTTTTTATTTTCATTCGTCCTTTCTACTAACCGTTTCGATAAGTCTTAGTTATTTTTGTCAACTGTACCCAATATGCGCCACCCCGGAATTATGGATTAATGACTTTCCTCGCGACTTTACGCGTCAATGACCGAAAAACAATTTTTCAAAGTGCTAATACTCAGCGTAGAAACGTCTGAGCCAGCTTTGGAAAATTTACACTTGACGTAGTATAGTGATCTTTCCCAGTTAGGCGGCGCATATTCAGTACATGTACCTTATTTGAACTAATTTTATCACGCTACACGAGCCCTATTTTCTTGTATAATACAACTACTGTCCACGCATTTCAAACTATATGTTTTTCAAGACATTTATTTTCGACATAATTTATTGTTCATCGTTAACCGCTTAAATTGACGCATTTTTTCCTGAATTTTCTACTATACGATTTTGAGAGCATAAAACTTTGGTCTCTGTGCAAATTTCCACATCATGAAATTGATTTTCAAACATATGAATAATTCCTTCGGTCGACGAATTTATATCGTCGCCGAGATTAAATGGCCGAAGCGCGGTATCGGTCTTCGCCCGGCGCGAGTGAAATAATTATTTCAGCGAGTGATTTATCGCCCCGCGATATTTAGCCAGAAACAAAGCCCCCGGGGCGGCTAAAAATTCTTAGAATAATCCTTTGTTCTTTATTGTTTTCGTTCGCATTGTTAATGTCGGCAAGTGAATTTTCCACAAGGTAATTACAATACGAGTCGAAGGAGAGTTTTAGAGAAAAAAAATCGTACGCTCGTTATTTATGGACACTCGATATAATTACGCATTGTGGTACTATAATTAATCCGGCGCCCTGATTTATAAATTAATTAATCCACGATGATGTGATTAGTCATTCGATCATAGGCCGTTTGTTATATACGTACGTAAGTCGGGATTGGATGATTTATCTACAATTAATTCTGCCAAACAAGCATTGTTACTCGCGGGGAATTCAATGTAGGACATAGACCGAGTGTAGTAACAATGCAACTTGCTCGCTCGAATCTAACACGGCCGAGATGTTCGAGTGGTGAATTGTTCACACAACAAGCCAGCCACGGCGGCGAGTCTCGAAATTAGCGAGAAGATCTTTCGAAAGCGAAAAATCCCATCGAGAATCACCAGACGTATGCTTCCCCGCATCTGCAGCGTCACAATCGTTATATGAATATGAATTCATCCTCCTCGTCCAACGAGAAGGTCCCTCGACTATGGTCCGCCCAATTTGCACAGGTTTGCAAATTGACCAAAGGTTAAATAGCGTAAGGTCAAAAGCACTTGGGAAACTCAAATACGTACGGGCGAATTCCAAGCCGGGTAAAATTCCCATGGATCGAGCCACGCCAGACGCGTGGGCCAGTGCTGAATCGAGCCGAACGCAAAGCGCCCCTGTCTCATTATCACCCGAGCGATTTTTAATATTATGCGCTCGGTATAAGGAATTGGTAAATCGAGCGGGTGGCCTCGAAGCCTCTATTTACCCCGGTTAAACATTGCATATACGCACGCGCGGATGAGTAATTATCGTCTAGCCGCGCTCGCGGGGCCTTTGGCTGCAGCCCGAGCTAGACCCTATGGCCCCTTGCGCAACTGGCCATTGTCAATATTCCTCGGAACGCCGTATACATATACACGCGCGCGAATGTAAATATATGTATGGTCCTCGGGCTGGCAAGCCGCGAGCACGGACTAAGTGTGCGAGCCAAACGGCCAAGTGCGGCTACGCGAATGCGTTTTCAACGCTGCTTCATTAATTATAACGTCTCCCCGAGAGAAAAAGAGAGGGAGAGAGATAGCAAGCGGGGATTTTTACGAGGCCGCGCACCACGGGATGACTCAATACGCGCAACAACGTAACTTGCTCTTCCCCAACTTGGGTTGATCGCTTTTATAAGAGTATGCAGTGGCACGTATCAATCATACGCTGTTCTATTTTCGCTGATCGAAGGCGCATTGCGAGAGGAAAAATCTTCGGGGGGATTTGTTCTCTCCGGGGTTGTGAGGTCCCGATACAATCTTGGAATTAGTACTATCCGATTTGCAGTTAGGCCGTGTAAAAAAGAAAAGTCTGGGACATGTCTGGCGTTGTGAACTATTCGCGGATAAAAATCGCCCCCCCCCGCTATTCCGACGTTTATCATTTTCGTCTTTTCTCCGATACGTTTGTCTGTTCAATTGGAGGTTTCGCATGAATTCGTTTCTCTCTAATTTGGATGCGCTCAATTCGTATTCGTCAGATGATGAAACCATCATAGAAATAGAACTGGGTTATCTTGAAATTGGTAAATTTTCGTGTACTCACAGCTGCGCCACAGTTTTCATTCCGTTCAATCATTTGTTTCTATTGTGATCGGTTACCTTCGTGCGAGCGTAGTTGATCAGGTGATCGCAGTCAATAAATTCACTCACCTGAAACATGAAGAAAATGGATATGAGATTGACATTCGTAAAGATTAGTTTCATCCTATTATTCACAAAGACATCACTTGATTGATTTGAATTATATTATGATATTGGAGTGTAAAAATAGAGCCAATAGGGGAAAAACTAGATGGCATACTCTCTATCAATTTCCTACAGTGAAAAATTATTGCACAATAGTAGAAGACTAGAGTGACAAATTGTCACTGGACTCAATATGATTTTCCGGGTTAGAATAGTGAAATAGTGAGAATCACTGGAATGAAACTAGATATACACTGGTATATATATTACAGTGAAAATGTCACTGTATCTTGTGAATCAGTCTTCCCCTTTCATTCAGTGGTTTATCAATTTCATACAGTTGTTTTTCACTATGGGAGATTTAATATATATAAAATATTGTTCAGATTTAAATTTTCTTTATGCTTTACATGAAACAAAGCAAACGCATAATAGGTTTTCTTGATAAACCTCATATTGGGGCACGTCATCCAGTACTCCACATATCAACCCAGACGAGGGGCACGGTGAGAATCTTACACAATCAGCAATTTCACCAAACCGATAATCTATTTGAACCAGTCGCGAACGAAAGTCAACGAAATTTCCCGATTCCCCAGAGATTCCCACGACGCACGCGTGTACAATGACCCACGGCTCGAGGACCGGATAAATGGAATAGGTGAAAACGCGTCATTGAAATCGCGCCCTGTTCCCAGACACGACGCCGCCGGTATACCAAACGACTTTACGGCTCATTCAAACGCGGCACAAAGTTTAGGAGTGTGCATTTTTTTCCCTCGCACTTTCCAATGGAGAGCGAAGCGAAGCGTGGCCTAAATCATCGCTAAGAGAGAGAGACAAAGGTATACTCCGCGGCGCGAAAACTTCTCTCAAAAGCGCCATGCGCGCGTGGCTAATAACTCGATGGAAGGCGCGCGCATTCTTCTGTAAACGCCTGGGGCGAAATATATATGTATATCTATCTATAGATGCGCTTGCGCGCTCCCAAGCTATATGTACCAGGCTCTCATTGAATTATGGATACACGCGATTACGGAGGACGAGCAGGCGGTCGTAAGGAATATCGCCCACGATCTCTCTATACCGCCGCGTCGGAGAGAGAAAGAGAGGCGTTAGAAAAACAAGGCTAGTAGAATACATCTCGCGTGCGTGTGTGTACGTATACATACAAAGGCATAGAGAAGGATCTACGAGAGCCGCGGCTGGTGATCGCGTTCGTTAGGCTCTCGAGCTAACGCTTGCGAAATTGAGATCTTCTTTCTAACGATTATGTGACTATTGCCTCTCCGTATAAGCAATATACACACTCACTTGTCTATTCGCGAGCCCGTATCGCCTTATCGTTCCGCTCGTTAGATTTCGCTATAGGTGCACATTTCACGCGGCGCGCGAGAGCTCATCATCAGGTGCGTTGACCCACGCGCGCGCTAATGGATAAAATAATCTCGCCCCGAGGCTACGCGCGTCGTTCCCGTCACTTTTCCTCGCCGTCGCGTCGCGCAAGCCAGCCAACCTTATTATTTTCTCGTATCGAAGGTTATTAATTGCGCGCCTCTCGCTGGCGACGAACAGGAGGGCAATATAGCGGCAGGGGAATCGCACTTTCGCGAATTTACATGTTGATGGATACCGGGCGCGACGCGTCGCTCTCCAACGAGGTTGGAAAATAAACGAACGCCGCAGGGCAAAGTCGAAAAGAAAATTGAGGGCCGCTCGGCGAGAGTCTAGATGCGTGTATATGTACATCCAACGTAATGTATCCTGGAGGAAATCGAGTACGAAGAACAGGCGGCGTTTGATCGATGTGTCGATTTGATGTATGCCGTATAATGATCGCGCGCGCAGTAAACGCGTCAACGACGGATGGCGAAACAGGAAGATAATTGAGGTCATGCGCGTTTGGAGGAATATTTTTAATCGGCTTGGCGTATGTACACACGCCGCGGACGCTAGATTTCTTCCCTGGGGGGCGAACGACGGACCATTAAGACTATTTCATTACCGCACAGGCTTTTCGTCCGGTAGCGGATGTATAAACGCTGTATATACGGGCGACTCTCGTCGAGATTGCCCGCGCGCACGCAACCTCGACAATTTTAATCGCATCAATTAAGCTTTTTTCATCATTGGCGGATTATACACATCGAGCCGAGTGATTTACTAATTTCCTCCTTTGTCTCTGCAACGCGGGATTTTGAAATCTATGCCCCAAATTCGCAAACGAGTCTCGAATCACCCGAGGAGAAGCGCGAATACAACGCTGGTTCGGCTCAATTTTCGAAATACACACTTTCCGGGGTATCTCGTGGATGCGATCGGTTTCGCTCCTCGGTATACGTACACACAGGAGCTAAAAATACGAATCAATATCATCTCGTGTGCATGGGTGCACCTGATAACAAAAATTACGTTGCGCGCACGTACGAGAATCAATCGGAACCATTAAAGAAACCACGAGCGCATGTATATAGCGATGAAACGAGTGCGCCCAATGTCCCACGGCGTTTAAGGACGATAAATTATACGTTCCGCGCGCGCGAGAGTTTCATTGTTCGCATTTATCTTATCGTTCGAGCAGCATTCTTCTGTGCGCTATACGGAGAGCAGTGAAAAATTCACGTGTAATGCGCGCATTCTAGAACGGTTAGTGCTCTCTCCCCCTTCCCTCCTCGACCGTGTGTACTGATAGAGAGCCAAATCAAGCTCGGATCGGCTGCCCGAAATATATATGAAAATCTCGCTCTCGTGGATGTATCCCCTTGTACGCGGGCGAATCGTATCTAAATATAAACACTATAACGAGACGGAAAAACAGCCGTGGGAACCGTTATTGAGAAGTCATTAGCGGGCGAGCAAAAAAGAGACCCGCGGACCAGGGGAAAAAAAACAATGATCGTGATACGACCCGGGGGTGGCTGGATAAAACAGCAACGGCTCTGTGTATAACATACAACAATATCCCGCGAGGATGTGCCGCGCGGGAGAGCCAGCTCGTGTCCATAGGCAACACAACGACGACGAGCTGCCTCTCCGGGCCGATTTCGCACAACCGCTATATATTTTTAATAAAGCAAAAAAACGACATCGCAGCCGTCCTCCTATGTGTGTGAGAGTAGCCATGAGTAACGGCCCAGTGCTCGGGCGATACCATCTCGTGGTCTAAGCGCGGGCTCACGACGTCGGCTCCGGCGATATACTTATATGCACCCGGGACGTTTTTCCGCCCCGTATAACCCGAGAGCCCGGGATCGTCACTTATACACACACACACGAACGGAGTGTCGGAGTCGCGATGCAAAATCGGCTGTTCAGAGCAGTGCACGCGGAGGAGCAGGAGGCTAATCGAGCTGAGCGCCGGGGAGTTCGCGGAAGAGTCCGCGGCGCATCGTGTCCGTGCATCTTCATTATTCCCGCGGCGGCGCAGCGGCGGTCCGTTCCGTTCCGGCTTGGCGCGCTCGTGATGCGCGAGCCGAATGCGCCGGCCGCATCGGTACATGTCCCCCCGCTATACGCTGTAGCCGGCAGGTAAAAGCCGAGGAGCCGATCAATTAGCGCAGCTCGTTATATATGTGTGTATGTTTGTGTACGCAGCTGTTGGATGAGCTCGCC
Source organism: Aphelinus atriplicis (assembly GCA_020882685.1). Lineage (NCBI taxonomy): Eukaryota > Metazoa > Arthropoda > Insecta > Hymenoptera > Aphelinidae > Aphelinus > Aphelinus atriplicis. The sequence continues at coordinate 90,399,488 of CM037073.1, read as the reverse complement.
GCGCAGCAGTTAATTGCCGATTTTGCTCAGCGGAGACCAACGGCTCGAGAGAGATCTGATTCGACTATTGCCGCGGGGCCACATCTTGAATCTTGAAAAAATTAACGTTATGTGTGGGTCTGGGTGTATAGCGCGAGGAAGACTGCGAGAAAGAGAGAGAAAGACCCCCCTCTGGTCGTCGACGGCGAGTTAAATATTACATAACCGTGCGGCAGGGGAGATAATTCCTACAATTATGAGCTTACTCAATGCTGTCCGCGCGCGCGTGTCTATAAGACGGCCGCGCGGACGAGGATCGGAGCGCGCGCTGTGTAGCATTTCATGTCCGCGCGGGATTTATCTTACTGCCTCACTGTCCTCGTCTCTGGGTTACATGCCGCCTTCGTTCCATCCGCGCGCGCGTTTCGTTTATGATTGCGGATAATGCGCGCGAAGCCTCCGCCGCGGATGAGAAATCATCGCTTGCCCTCTCGGCGCCGCGATCGATACGTTTTTTCACCCGCTCGATGTGATACAATGCGCCCCGAGATGTCGGAACAATTTTCCCCCTCGCCGGTGTATGCGTATGTTTATAACGAGCATATAACGCCGCGTCGAGAGTTGAATTTTGTGAGCGCGATACATATACACACGCGTGCCAATCCGATGTGCTTTTACCCTTCTCGAGCGACGATGAACAACGAGGATCGCAATCACGCGACACATGAATATACACGCGGGAGAGAAAAACTTCTCGGAATCGCTGCAGGGTTAGATCGCTCGATGCTATATGTGTAGGAATATGTATGTGAAGCACTGTGCGCACGGCTCGTTACCGAGTCGCGAGCGCATCTTCTCCCGACATCGACAACGCGCGGGCATGTATAGGTATATATACAGACCAGGCGACCTTGAACTTGTTCAGCCTCGCGAATTCGGCTGCACGAGACATCAGTGCGCGAAAAACACGTCGCTTCCGTATATATAGAGTGTGCGAAATTCACGTGTCGCACGGACGAAGCGGCGCTTTTGAAAATCCACGCACAAACAAGCGAACTCTCGAGATCCCGGAGAACGAGGTCGCAGTGACCAGCTTACTTCCCAAGTGTCTCGGGTCGCGAATTCATATGCATGAAATGGAGAGTCGAACGTGGCCGGAGTGACAAGAGCTGCTTGCGCGCACGCACCATCTGACTCGTCGAGTTCCTTTTTTTCCCCTCTCTTTCTTTCTTTCTTTCTTTCTTCGTGATTGAGCTGCCGCCGCGCATGGCAAACCACCAGGGGAATAATTAATAATCTTAACGAGCTCGCGTAATGCCGCACGTTTCGCCTGCTATGCATAAGCGATGTGAATTAAATGCCGACGACGTGTGTTGTGACTGGTTTGTGTGTGTGTGTGTGTGTGTGTGTGTGTGTGTGTGTGTGACGAAAGGGCCCCGCGGATGCCACCGACAACATCAACACGTTCGCGCAACGGCCGGAGAAATGTGTCGAACGATTATTAACGACATTCGTGAGCTTCGTGTGGCTTCGTCTGAATAGCTGTTTCGTTACGGTAGCGAGAAACGAATTCTAGGACTGTGTGGTGTTTGCTAATCACACGAGCCAATAGAATCAGCTTTTTCTACTGTGTGTCTAACGGTATTTTTCACAAAGTTTGCGGAAAAACAACGTTCAAACATCAACCTTTCCGCACACAATGATGAAAAAATAATCTTTGAATGATGATAATTTCGTTGAAAAGACACTCACAGAAAAATTTGGTTAGAATGAATCTAATTTATTTTTATCGTTCTATTAGTTTCTCCGAAAATTGTATTCCACAGTGTAAAAATAACAAAGATAAAAAAATGTCAGTCACGTTGAAAATTGAAAAATGAATGTGATTGATGTATAAGTGGCAACGGAATAGTGAGGGGATCAAAAAGTGTTCTGTAAATATTGCTTTGTAATTAATACAATTTGAATGTGAGATACGACATAAATATTTACAAAGTAAAGAGCACAGTTCAAATATAACACTCATAGTAGAAATATATGAATTATTTTATCGAAATCTAAAATTATCGACATGAATAAACACAATTCACAATACTGATAACAACGTAAAACATACATTTAAATTATAGTTTTAATAATAATATTTCATATTCCCACTAAAGATTAAAATACCTATATTTGTCCGATAAATTAATCAGTCTCTTCAATTTCATGTTAATCAATACATTAACTTGATTATATTAAATATTTTCATTCGAGTGTTGCTCTTGCTAAACGAAATTTGGATCTTTCATCAATTTTATAAGATATCGGTTTTTTATCTTTGCTGCTCGCTGTAAACATAAAGAAATTACAGATATTCATTATTTTCATTTTTTTTACTTGTACGCATTAATTTGGACCCTCCCGGCTTGTGGTTCAACGTGATTCGTTGCCTGAGCTTGGTAACACGGTTCATAGAAGCCTCTATCTAGGCATGGGTTAATGAGGTGTTGTCAAGCTAAATCGGTTGACATGGATATATACATAACACATCACCAACTGTTAACTTAGGCACATGCTCCGGTGGTTATAGCCTTGGAAGACTAAAAAAATCATCAACTGTTACCCGACATAAAAAGTACAAAAGCAAGCTATAAAATCAACGGATAGACTACACTACACCAACGGCGCAGCTAAGTTGTATCCGTCTCAATATTAACAGTCAAGAGACGAGGAAGAAGGAAAAAAAGGTAAACTAGGCTCGGATCGAAGATACCTGTGCACAGGTGTGGACCAATACAGCGATAATTACAATGAACGCGCGTCCCGAGAGCCGGATTGATAAATATATACAGTAGGCTAATGGTGTCGATAAGTGTTAGAAAAATGCGAACGAAGGAAAAAAAGTTGTGCAATATCGAGGAACGGAATCGATGAATAGTACAAAAGCTACATTCGCGCCGTTGGTTATCTAATGAAAAACATCGGCTCTCCGCGCGAGCCCAGCAGATTATTCCCCGAGCCGTCGATGATTCACGTGTATATCCCAGTAAATGTACTAACAAAGCATTCTCTCGATCGCATTATCTCTCGGAAACATCGCTGCTCCGCGTCTCTCTCTCTCGACGATATACGTTCTGTACACACCGCGCGCGCTGTATCCAAGTAGCGTGAGCGTGAAAAGTCAAGCGCGTCCAGTCCAAACGTAAGCCCGGCACCAGTCTCTCCTATGCGCCAAGTGCATGGCAGTGTCTGATTGATGCCACACACTGCAAGCCACTTCATGCGACACAGCATTACAGTAGCTGATCATATGTATTCCGAATTCAATATTTTTGATAAAACGACGAATCAAGTAGATCGACAACCGTATTTCTCCAACGATATGCTCTCTAGATTGCTGTCGGTGAGCTTTGACTGATGGTTGGCAATGGCGATCGACGTCTTGATAAGTTTTCACTGATTTGAATTATTACCGAAACGCCGGAGAGGATCTAAACCACCGAAGCCCATCAGCCGATATAATTTACTGTCGACACATCAGTGAAAGTTCACCTAAGCGAGAAGGTACCACTGACAATAAATTGGTTTTTCTCTGACTACCGGTGAAAATTCACTGGCGAAATCTTTCTGGACAACAAACTGCTTTCCATTCACTGTGTAAAAAAAAGTACCCGGAATAAAATGAAATAAAAAATGCTCGAATTTGTTGCATCTTGAATTGAGAAAAATTTCTACGGATCAAAGAATCTTTTTTCTAGTGTAGCAATTAAATGAACTCCGCGACTTTCCACTGATTGACATTCTAAGGCCACTCTGTTCTGACTATTTGTGCTCACTACGAATACAAGTATACACATATATAATACACACGTCGGCGCGACGTACGAACGAAAGGCTGTGGGTGGAAAAAAATAATGAGCGAGCCGCGTATAATCTTAACGAAGATCCGCTCGGCGTCTAAGCCGCGCACGCACTGGACAAAAGCCCACGAGGGGGAAATACTCCTCGCGTAATAATTTACGGCCGGACAAAGTATACACGTCAATCGCGTAATTGCAAAGCCTTTGGTGGCGGGGGCGGGTCCATACAAATGCTGCGGCCGGACAATTTGGTAATTTATGAAACAGCCGCGAGATGGGTACATTGACACGTCTCGGGATATGTACACTCACGTACACGTACATACGTAGAAGAACATTATCGCGCTCGGTGATTTTAAATCAATACAGTACTCGCGATTAGTAAATTACACACGGCGGTCCTCGCGCGGGAGGTGCGAGGAGGTGTTTTTATATGGGCTACGCTCATTAAAGGGGTGTGAACGATGGGATATCGTTTTGCTCGAGTACTCTGTGCAGCGCCGCATAGCGCAGCGCAAATACAGCTGGCCGCTGTGTGCAATTAAATAAACTCGTCGGGCTTGCATTACGTAGGCGAAAATATTATTTGTGCGCCGCGACGGAACAATGGGACATTTGCGCGCGCGCGTCTTTCAATTCTAAATCACGAATGATTTGCTCCTCTCTCGTAATCAATGCTTCAAATGAATTTGATTCTCGCAGCTGCAATACACACAAATCACTCTGTCTGTCTCTCTCATGCCTGATCCAACTTTGATTTCGCGTCAAAATGAAAATGATTGCACTCGTGTACCCATTCATACGCTCGTCTTCGCGAGAGCTACACACGTCGCTCGAGCGACGTGAATTTAATATAACGAAGAAACAAACAGAGTACGGGGGATAATTGTTTGACGTTTCGCGTGTGCGTTGCTCGAGCGAATGGATTGGACGTCGAGGCGCAGAGAGGAAACAATATAATGTTCTCGACGACACATACACATATATTGCTCAACGTATTCGCAAGCGTGGCGCGGATTGAATTTGAGGCACACGAATGATCCGACTCTGGCAATACGATTCATCATCTTTCTCGTGGCCGCGTTCGAATGACGCATTGACTTTTTACAACGCGATTTGCGGCAACGATGATAGAGGCGTGTGTGTGCGCTCGTTACACAATGTCGAGCGGTTCCCGAACAATTTTTTTCTTCTTCCACGCATCCATCATGGCGTGGCTGTTTGTAGGCGAGTGAAATTAAAAAACATATGCGTGATGCGCGGCTCGTAATGTGATTATGCTGTGTAGCTATCGACCTTTGCGTCCGCGGGATGATCTAATACATCGGGACGATTAATCACCCGACGGGAACGATGATTAGATTCGATAGGGAGGGAAAACATAGGCGCTTGTAAAATTGATTTTCCCTGTATAACCGTTTGATTGGCATGTGAACCGAGATGGCGAGAGAGCGGATGACAAGTGCCCGGGATCCTTATTAGCATGAAAAAATCGACTGTCTGACATCACTCCATGTCATCGTGAAAATAACAGACGTTAGAGAGAAATTAGTTACGTGATTGTTGGCCCATAAAAATTCATGGTACAGCTCGGACACGTGAAAATCACACATGCACACACGTCGATTGCTCCGGGGGGCTCTTTTTTCTCGTCCGCTTAATTGCTGGGTAGTGAATAGTTTTCAATGCTGCCAGGATAATACTCTTATGTATCGCCCTCGGAAGAGAAACATCAAGAACTCGACTCTATCGATCACTACAAATTATATGCTTCTAATACAGGAGCTAGACAATGTAAAAGATTTATTATCATTTTCATAAGAAATTTATTCTCGAAAAAAAAATTCGATTGAAAAAATCTCGTAGGTTGCGAGTTCCTACATGAGAAGTATGATTAAATCCCGTATATTTGAAATGTAAGTCAATAGAATGTTGAAGATAATATTTTCAACTTTTTCCATGATTAGCGATACACAACTATAGAGTGGGAAAAAAGTGATAATTCACAGTAGCGAGTTCTCGGGGCACAGTGGTTGGAAAGTCGAGGCAAACCGCGACTGTGCGAGACGGAGAAAAAAGAAAATATATACGGTATATATCTAATTAGATTTGAAACTGCTGCAGCTGCGCGCCGACTTGTACGTATCCCCCAAATTACACACATCTCTCGAGCCTGCAGCCATTGGATTTCTCTCCCGGTTGGCGTTCCTCAAAAGCTCGCCCATTTCAGGCAGGATATAAAAATGACGCGTATACTCACACACTCGCGCGAGCCAAATACAAACCGAGTGCTGGGTATAGTCAGAAGTGCGCGGAATCCAGGGAACATCGGGGCTAATTTGCATAACACACATTACCCGGGCGCGAGCTTGTGTGGATCCGGCGGTAATTAAGCTCGGCGGCGGCGGCGCGCGCGCGATGCCATCGATGGTTTTGTCGAATTTAAGGAGCGATAAGCGCGCGCGTGAGAGAGTCAAAAGCCGCGCCGAGAGAGAAGGACGCCTCATGCGCGCCTGATAATTGCAAGGCACGAGCTAGAGAGAGAGCCGCTCGCGCACGGCCGTGAGAACGCATGCAACTTCTCGCGCGCGCGCGCGAGACTTTCTCTCTTTCTCTGAGCCGCGCGCGGGGGCAGCGCACACAGCTGACCGAGATCCCAAGTTCGCCGCACTCGCGTGCACTGCACCCCGCAGCTCCTACACACACACACGCGCGGCGATATCGTCTTCCGAGTTTAAGGAGAGCCGGTGCGCGCGCTCCTGGAATTCTCTCGTTTGTTCGACTCGCCGAGCCGTCCTGCACCGGTGCGCTGGACTATCCAACCCCCCTCGATACTCCCTGGTTCATCCGTTTATATATATGGTGGTGCGCTCTTCAATGCGCGCGAGCGGCAAACGTATACGGCGCGATCGTCAATATATGCGCTTTTGTCCTCGTTTTGCGGTGTGTGTATATATGCCCGTAGCGCGCGTTCGACAATCTCATCCCGGAAATGTGTAGCGGGCAATGTGGATTGTAGATTGACCCGCGAAAATTCTAATGGGAATGGGATGAGATTCTTAGAAAAGTATAGCTGGTTATTATTCTAATACGGAAGTAGGAATGTACACGGAGAGACATTTTATTGTAGAAATTACTATTTGGTTTTCAGTAGCGCAGAGACTAGGACACTTTTGACAGTGTGACGTTTCGAAAAAATTACAAGAAAACGTGCGGAAAAATTCGCCATTTGTTTCGTGCATTTTTTACAAATGCTACTGTCAAAACTGTCATAATGTCCCTCCGCCCCTGCGTCGTTGAAAAGATAATTTTTCCACTATACCGATTTATCTCCGTGTAGATACGAATCTCATAAGAAGCATTATAAAAAAGTAGCCTGGAGTACGTACTGACTGTTTCTATTGGAAAAATAGATGTAGTTCATTAATAACGATGTATGGGTTTGCGAGAGTTTCACAATAGTGTGTAATTATAATGATACGAGACAATTGAGCTGGTGAGGATTACAGCTCCCACAAAAACCGAAACTGACGATTGTAATATTGACTGAGGGAATCGTGTTGCGGTTTTATTGACAAGAAATCACGTTTTTACATCAATTTAATCCGCTACAGCACAAAAGCACTCGCTGTCGCAAGAGGTGCAGTGTAGATGACAATTATCACCAAATAAAGGACGAAGTGTTTTCATTCCTCTGTATAGATACGAGGATAAAACAAGCGACGATAAAATATACCATCGTCCAAGATGTTAAAGATGTGGAAATTACTTCTATTACTATCTTTATGCGCAATAAGACTGCATATTTCATCTCGATAGCAGAAGCTTCGCTCGTTTACGCTAATTAAAATTCCTCGTGCAATCTATTAATCAATCCCTATTCATCTTCAATTGCTACGAGATTTTCACACTTTCGTCCCTAACCATGTAATCTTGATGATCACCCGAGGAGAATATTACGGCAGACGCGACGATGTCAATGGAGGTTGGACGGTGAAAAATTATCATGGCTTTTTTTCACCACTGGAATTTTCGATCTTCATGATCTTCTTGTACGTACATTTTTTTTTCCCCCTATACCGATAATGGAGCATCATCAATCACGCGGATCGCTATGCAAAAACGTACTCCAACACCTCTCGGGTGTTACAAGTTTTTTCGTCCAAAAACTACTTTGCGCTGTACCGCAAATGAGAATAAGTAATGGTTGTGTGTATATACCACGCTGTTGTAACCGAATTGAGTCCTCTTTGTGTAACAAGTTCCGAAACAGCAAATCACGCTTCTGAGCGCTCGTCTATAATAGTCTCGGGACGAGAATTTCGTCTAATCATCCCGTACAACCTGTAGAGGCCCGTGATGGATCCGTTCCGGCGACGCTTTGACGCCAAAAGGATTTTGAGAAAAAAGGCCGGTTGTCAGGCCTCCACTTTTTTTGCGCCGCCATCGGCCCGAGAGGAGCCATCAAGATAATCTGTTGCGAATCGCCGGGTGACGCAATTTATTCATGAGCGCAACGACTTCACGTAATCTCCCCGTTCAAACCATCCTGAAACAATGCGATCCAACTCGAGGTTTTCGAATTACAAATATACGATCCCCACGACAAAGGAGGTAATTCGCACGCTGTTAGAAATAACCTTGAATTCAATGTGCTTTCTATCAAACTCCTGAAATTCAATGAATCTTAACAGATACTTTGATATTCTCGATAGAAATGTGTCGATTCATGTACATTGTTATCACATACAGATGAAATTTTAATGTTATTGAATTTTATCATCAGACCGTGATAAGGTATTTTGATAATTTGAATTCTTTAATAGTTTTGAATGAGTATGCATATATTGTTAATAACGCACCTGTTTGAAAAGCAGGCGCGGCCTACAAAGGCGTCATTTTTTATCTCTCAAATGTTTATTTGGAGATTAATTGTTTGGGATGTGATAAATCTCTCGAGTCCGCAAATATATGCCAAGGAAAATAAAAGGGATCAACAAAGTCGAGTTCTCATTGTTTGTTTTCAACGAGCAATACAATCATTCGCAGTGTTTGATTCCAAATTTGTTATCAATTAAAATTAATTCTCTTAATCTGAATAAGTGAAACCCACTGAAAAATTAATGAATATTCATTGATTCAAATAGTGTAGATCATTATATACTGGGAATCAGTGACTATTCGCTCATTCTCAGAATAATGGTTTTAGTGAAATCCAAAGCTATGCTGTGAGAAGCATATACATGAATATTCAATAATTTATACTTGAAATTTTTTTCCAACAACTAACTGTAAGAAGCAGTTTGACCTCCAGGTCACCGATCATGATGAAACTTTGTGAGATGGTTTCCAGGCTGACATAAATGGTCCCGCAGACGAACTTTTCGATTTCCCACTGATTCGTGTATCATTATCGATTATGCATTTACAATATATTTACATAAATGAACTTCTGTGTATGGGGATACGTAATAAAAAATCCCTGGACAGGATATCTATAAGAAATCAAATCGTCTGTCTATGTGACCATTAATATCAGCTATTCACGTGAGCTTTTAAGCGAAACTCTCTTCTCGTTGGATATATTTGATGATTCTGATTTCAATTTAAAACTTTTCGATATAAGAATACCAAAGTAAAATGTATGGTCTTTCTTGCTATCGATTCTTTGAATCACGATAAACAGGGGATCGCATTTGATTCAGGTTACGTGCACGAGTTGCCACTTGCCTTCCAATTTCGCAAAACAAGGAATGCAAGATCGTTGCTAAACAACCAATCATTTGCGTTCTTCAATTCTCATCGAGCGGTGCAGGCAGTAGGTCACTGTATCAACATCTTTTTTTGAAACAAAGTTGCTTTTGCCTCTTAATTCATTTCCAAGTCTCATTTTCAAATGAAGCTTGAACGGTTGGCAAGAAGGGGTCGATATAGATGGTTCCCGTCGCTCGCCATAAGTTAAATCATCAATCATTCCACGTAGTAACTTTGGCTCGATGCCAACTACTGGTTGCTCTTGACAGCGTATGAATCAGCGAAACGTTCGAACGTCTGATCCTGTATTCAAAGATCCACTGATTTTCAATTAGTCTCCGCTGATTAGTTATAATATTGACGTCTACTGAACGAATCAGTGATCAATTCACTGCATCAAGTTTACTCTTTTACAACCTTACATTTAAAAACCAGCTTACGAAAGTGAAAAATCGCTGTATGAAGACGAATGAGTGATTGAGTGAAATTCTCATATTGAAAGTGAATTTTCCTTCAAGTTCCATGAGTTTTTAAAGCATCTATTTCTACGTTAAATTCATGCATGTCCGTACGTCAAATGTCAAGTGAATTTTCACTGGACAAAATTCACTTTGATCACATGATATAAGCTCTGGAGACTCCGGCGATGACAATTTGTCTCAGATCCTATCGAGCGAGCATCGATCGTATAGCTCACGCCGAGAGAAAAATTGTCCAAGTATACAAATACGGAAAGGCGGGGCGGTCAGTACGGGACATACGTAAGCGGCTGCGCGCAGCTGTTAATTTTCCGCGGCGCTATCGAATCCGAGGCGCGCGCGCCCGGTAGCCGGTAATCTCGGCCAAATAAATCAGCGCGGGCTAAAGAGGAGGAGCGGGGGCGCGCGCGCATACACGAGATTGTCCCTCCGCGCGGTAACGAGCTGGCGTGTAGAGCGATCGTCTCGCCCGCTTATTTTCCTATGCTTGTATATACATCCACGTACCTGTGGGTGTGTATACACGAACGAGTGGCCGCGCTTCCTATTGATTTGCGCCGGGCGATTGTCGCGTGAGAGAGCGCGGCCCAGGCTCCTGATTTTTGATTTGTGACGGCCGCGGGGAAAGCCACTGTTTTGCGCAATGTGTACGTCTCGGGGAGAGAGTATGTATACGCTCGACTCTCTCGAGTGTCCGTGTGTGTGTTATTGTTGCCCGGGATATATTCTTACGTTAGAATTGAATTTCCTTGTTCTGCGGGCAGATGCTATCTCCCGGTCCCCGAGAGGGACGAATTGAATTTGAATGAACGTGTCTCGGATATAAACGATTTTTTTCCTTCTCCTCTGCCGCCCCTCGCGCGTGTCTCTCTCTCTCTCTTGGCTTATGTAACGAGAGCCTTTTCACGGGGCGATTTTTCGCACGGAGATGATACGCCAGGACAAAAGCAGTCGAAAAGGAGAAAGCTAGACACACAGAGTTACACGCTGCGGCGCTTGAAAGCTGGCTGTGTGTGTGAGTGTGTGTATAAACAAGCTACAGGTAAGGTACTCGGACTCTAAACCGCGCGTGTGGCTCTTAATTGAAGTAAATCCCACCGACCGGGCCCCGGCCGGGTAAAAATTGAACGCGCGCCTCGCGAGACTGTAAAATTTCCTTGGTTTTTCGGGGGGGAGGGAAAGAAAAAATGCCAACCCGCTCTCGCACAATGGATATTGCGCAACATTTCGACGGAGAGATGCTATAGAGGTGTATACAGAGTCGCGTAATAAATGTGTGTCTGTGTGTGTGTGAGCTTATGTATGAGCGTACCGGGCATTTCTCCAACGGCTCGTGTACTTCTTGCTGATTTGAGCTACAAGGCGCCATTGTATAGGCCGACGTAATAGGCTCGATATACGTATGACTCGATGATTAATTTCCACCGCGGCGCATCGCGCAGCTAGTGTTTCCATATATCCTCTATGTGTATATACGTAGAAACAGAGAACTGAGGAATGATCGCAACTCCCCGCGCACGCGGCACGAGGCACATTTGAAATTGATCAATAGCCGTATCGGTCGTACACGGGGCCCCTCTCCGCATTCAAAATTATCATCTTGTGTATCTACCGGTTCTCCTATCAAATCAATGTATATATACGCGTTTTTCACACACACGCGCGTTTCGAAACAGCATCTCCCACGATCTCCGAAATATAGGGAAAGTCGAGAGAGGTCGAATGAGTTTTCGTGACTGCTCGCGAGACTATGAGACTACTGTGATTTTTTTGTGAAATTGAGTGTTTGGGTAACGATGTGTCCAGTTTAGTGGCGTGTGTTTCGAAAAAGTTACGGCGCGAAGAGATGAGAATGAGTTTCCAAACGTTCTACTGTTGGCGAAGAAAATAAGGTGGTAATACGGCCACCTATTTTTTATATCGATCCGCGATACTCGACTATTGTAGTATACCCATTGAGATCTTTTAGAGCGGAAAAAGTTATTACCAACGGGATCCGTTTACAGAGGTTAACTTCTGGGAGTAAAAATTAAAAGTCTCGTATACATCTACTTCTATAGACACTTTTAAAACAATGGAAAAAAATGTGCCGGGGCATAAAATCAAAGTATTCCACATGCTCTATAAGATCCCGGTGCAAGTTTTCTCCCAACATAATTCCTCACACGTTAAAGTGTTTTACCGGGTGATGCAGGTAAAGACCGCCGTTTTCTATAAGTTACTTCACACACAACTCTGTTCGAAGTCATTTTTCCAGCATAATCCGGGCAAAGTATATGACGTGATTCTAATGCATGAAAAATAAAGTTACGAGAATAGTGGCACCTGCATCTTCTAGAGCACGAAAACTTCCATTTTATATACCCTAGTACATTTTCGAGCTTGATTTTTCCCACGTTTGCAGTTTTATTCCTGATAATAAAAACGAGGCGATTTTTTTCTTCCACAATAAAAGGATATGGAATTTCCCAGGAAGTATATCACAATATAGGATTTCCAGCCAAAAGGTTTTCTAAGTGCTGGAAAAAAAATTAAATACCCTCAAAGTACTACCCGCAGACACCATATTCAAAACTTTGAACTTTTGCAGATTTTTCCAAGAGAATACTATGATTATACCATAAAAGTCGGGTTTTCAATTCTCTCCGAGAATTATTTCGATACGTGTCAGGGCAAGAAATCGCTCTTCTCCATTCTCTCAACGAGAAGCTTAGAATAATCACATTGCTCGCTGTCCTTTCTCCCAAAAATGTTGCAAGCGTCCGAACCATCTACTTTACTGGCATGTGTGAAAATAATTGCATGCAATTACATATTTCTTATGGAACGATTCTACGTAGGTCGAACCACAAAAGTCTCATCAGTGTATGTTCCAGAGTTAATTTCCACCGATTCCAACGCATCTCGAATCGAATCGCGCGAGGAGAAAAAAAATTGAGAAGGGAACAAGAGCCGCGCGGGTCTCTGACGAGCGGTCGCCAGGCATTGTACAGCCCTGAACAGTACGGCGACACCTTTATCTGGATCGCAAAGAGAAAAGAGAGAGGCAGGGGATATATATACCCATCGAGTTATAACGGGGCGGGAAATTAGTGGCTGGCCCCGGCTCGAGCTGGACAATAATCGAGACCTTGGACAGTGTCAGTGTCAAGGTTCGTTGCGGTACCTGGCGAGCGCGCGGCCCGTGGCCAAAACCAGTTCGACCACCTGTTACGTATACACGTAAGCAAGCGTGTATATATATATTGGTGGAGGTGGACTGCTGGGCAGACACACACGATGCCCCCATCGGGCGCGCGCGCACCACCTGTTGCACCGCACACCTCCACGCACATATATAGTAAAGCGAGCTTCGCGGCTTCGATAATGTTATGCCGTAACCGCGAGCGGATTCCGCTATACGCTTGTGTGTGTGTTTGTATGTGTACGCACGTTACGCAAGACACCGACGACACGTTTCCAAGACCGCACGGCGCTGAGAGCCGCGTGAGAGCCCCACGACGCGGATTTTAATTGTTTGAATGAGTTGCCATTGAGAAAATATATATTATTTTATGTCACGCGCGCCCGCGCGAGATATTCGTGTCAAGATGACGCTGCTGTGTATACACAGAGAAAAATATTACAACGCTCGGCATATTTTTCTTTTGTTTTTCAGTGCAATGTTGCCACGACCAAAGGTGATGTCAGTGAATTTCAACTATCCGAATCGTAGTATTCGATACTGCGAACAAATAGCATACGCTATTGTATTTACAGGATACTCTGTACATATATAGTAAAGTATAATATACTATGTTTATAGTGAAATTTCGTTTTCTGTCTTTGTGTGTTTATATCTTTGACTTTTGATGCGTGGTTCAAGTCATTGACTTACAAAGTATATAGTAACAACTACAAGGTTTTCCTCTTCTACTAATATTAAAATAGTACACTCTCATAATCGGATTTTTCTCAATGTAGCAGAGTGTTACATCTTTGGGACGCCAAGCGTGATGTAACATTCCCAGGTTTTAGGAGACCCGTTGTTAGATCGTAATGTCTAAGACGCTTTCGACGGATAGCATCATTCACATTTTTTCGGATTTCATTATCCAAGAACTTCATCAGATTAAATTTCAAAATGTACACTCGAAACATATTCATTTTGGTGAAAGAAAAGGCTAATCGTTGCGGGAAGTTGTTGCGTACAACTATTATAAGAAGCTGTATGTAAGTATGTATGAAATGATTCATGCCCGACTCATTTAAGGACGAATATACGGTTACGATCTGTTTGGGTCCCCGAGAACTATCTCGGTAAATCTCATCTTGATTGTCCGCACAAAAATGTGATAGTCTTCTTGGCGGAGAGTTGCATCAAACGCTGGCTGTTTATACAGCAACTTGACTGACAATCATATTTTGAAATGCTGCCGGCAGGACATCCTTGGATTCGCTGATAATCTCAAAGCCTGGATTACGTGTAAACTTCTATTATGCATTGCACGTGAACAATACAATGAGAATTTCAACTCATGACCTCCACAACAGATGCTGCTACGGATATTTTGAGACTCGAGCCTCACCTCAGCGATTAAGGGAAGATTGTATATATATACGTATGAATAATCACGCTTATCGCTTGCCAGATGAATCAACGAGATTTTTACAGAAGATCGGAATTTGAGTCCCATTTGAGGACTCCAAAATTTTATCTTTCTTCGTCGAATTCTTACACTTCACTGAGCGTTAATAACTATATAAACATAAATGTATCTAAGTTAGAAAATACAAGTATAACTTCCGTATATACCCATCTTCGGATTCTCGCTTATAAATCACCAGCAACGCCACAGCTATCCAGGCCACATCATTTTTTCCATATCCCCCTTCGCGGTCTGAGCGTCGATCCAGTACAACGAGACGTGTCATGGCCGCGACCTCAAGAGCAGAACGATCTTCTTTGAAAATCTATCGCGCGAAGAAGAATCGGAACAGTGTGTGTGTGTGTGTGTGTCGAACCAATCGTATAACTGACTGATCGTTCGTCAAGCGCGAAGAGACGCAAAAAAAGTCCCACAGCCGCGAGAACACAGTAGTCGCGCAGGAGTTTTGAAACGCCCGACTGCGAGAAACGCGTACTCGTTCGTCGCGTCCCCGTATATAAAAGCAGAAAGGAGAAAAGACGCGGCGGACGCGGAGGATAAAAGGAAGAAGCCTCGCGGCGCGCGATTAATTATAATCTCAGTATGGCGAGAAGTATATATAAGCGGCTGCGCGCACTCGTTTCCAAGACGATTTTCCCAATGCGGCGCGCGCGACCGAGGATGGCCCGTTCGATCCGAGATAAACAATACCATAGCGTGACGTGTGCCCCCGCCCCTTGCTGGGGGGATTCTCTCGTTTGCCGCGCGGGTATGAAACAAGAAGCGAACGAAAACGCGAGGGCCTTTGGAAAAATCCAAAACAGAACTGGTCGTGAGCTCTCGGGCGCAGAGCCGTAGAAAAACGCTTTATTTGCGCCGTGGCGAATCCCTCGGCTAACGCGCGGCATCAGCGCCGAGTCAATTTTACTCATTAAGGCTAGATTCCTGCACGGACTCGGTCTCGGTCGGTCGCCCGCGTGTGTGTGTGTACGTGTACGCGAGGCAGATTCCGACGGGGGATAGCTCCACTTTGCACAGAGAGAGGCGAGGCTGCGCTCGCGCGCGGCTGCAAATTTAATTGTTGCATGCATACCTCCCGGCCGCGGCTGAAAAAGAATGGAAGGGCATCTGATCTCGAGGAGCGCCCCCGACTTTTTGTCCCTGCCCCTCCCCCCCTCCCCCCTCCCCCTCGAGGTTCTCCCGCGCGCAAACACGTATGTATACGTACGGCCTCTCCGCGGCTTCGTTAAGCCGAGAGTGAATCTGGCCAAATTCCGCGATTGGCAGCGCGAGTATATACTCGTTGTTTCTGCCGCGCGCGGCCAACGCTCGATAATTAACGCTGCGAAAATACGCGCGACGCGGATATACGTGGATATATTCCTTTGCCGACACGCACGCGCGTATATACGCGCAAGGAGGGGCGTGTAAATATCGACGGGCACGAGAGATCTCGGATAAAACTGTCGCCGGACAAATTCTCTCTGTAATTGAAGAGAAGGAGAGAGAGAGAGGAAGGGGGAAAAAATCGCGCGCGGCAACGAGTATACAATATCCCCTTAATGTATTGATGAATCGTACGAGCGTGCCGCGGAGAATGAAGAAATAATTTCTAACGAGAAGCGAGTGTGTCGGCTTCGATGTAGATCGACCGATCGATACATACACACACGCTGGGCCCGCGCGCACAATTGTACAACCGATTTTCACGCGCAGATCCATCTCTGCAGCCCCGGCGGATCGTGAATTAATCCAAATGATCGCGGCCAGATAGCATCGGACAATGAGGAATAGTTAATCGCGTCTCTCCCCTCCACTGAGTGCAGCTATCCCCGCAACTAGGCTAAAAAATCCTGTAGCCGCGAAAAAGCCACCCATTTCCATATTCCGTCTGAATTGAGCAAGCGAGAAAATTAAACTCTCTCCCCCCCGGTATGTACCGTTCGAGGTGTTATCGCGGCCTTATGCACAGCGAGACTTGAATTCCGATCGTGTGTTTATATATAGAGAGAGAAACGATCGCGAGCGAGTACACTTGGATAAGTGTACCGTAAATAAATGTATACATATCTGGTGTATGCACTGCACAGACACAGACGAGGTAATGATGAAGCAACCGAAGAAACGAAGGAAAGATCGCGGCCTGTCGAAGAGGAAAATCATAAAAATATCTGTGTAAGTATAAATATATCGAGGGCAATGGTTTTCCCAGGCTCTCCCGGGGGCTTATCTGTCCCTCGCTCGCTCAAGCCCGGCCGAAAGCACTTCCACGTCTCTAATCAAATTCCGTATCCTATTAATTATATCTGGGAGATCGATCGGATCCGGGCGACTCCGCCCCGCCGGCAAACAAAGCACAATGCGCTCGCGGGCATTTTATGCCCGGCCGTTTTTCACGGGCTGCGCGGTATATATATAATATAACGGCCCCCAAGGGCCTCCAGCTCGCTCATTATCGCAATCCACCTCTCTCTCTGGACACTGCATCGCGTCGAGCCTCTTCCTCACCCCTTTTTTCCACGTCCAGAGCGACTGATCCGCGCGCGACGCACCATATACGCGGCGCGCGTTCCCAATGATTGGTGTATATTATTGCTCTCGAGTCTCTAGCTCTCGTTATATCTCGTTGGAGCCTTGCGCGCGGCTACTTTTGCCGCCGCCGCCGCCGCCGCTGCAGCAATATCACGATCGCGAGATATACACTTCGGAGCTCGAGGTATTGTACGGTTTTATTGTCGACTCGCCGCCCCGCTCTGCAACGTGTATAGCCTCTACTATATATACACCACACACGTCTGATTGTGGTATGGGCTTTTTGTGTAGACGCTCGAGCTGTTTGCCCTCCCCTCGATATGGGCGTACGAGCCGCGTCGCTTTTCCGAAGGGATTATACGACTCGATCGACTCGCGAGACCGGACAGCCACATATAGCGAGCAACTCTTGTGTCGGGTTTTTTGTATACAACATATATGTGCAACGCGCGCTGGAATATTCATATAATACGGTGGCGCGCGCGCGGGAGCCTTCTTTCCTTCCGCGCACCTGCGCTCCGACAATTTGAAAAATTGTTAAAAGCCCGTTTATCACCGTTCGCGCTCCACTCGCGGATGTATGTAATCACGTATTGTCTGCTATGGTTATTAAAATTATTGCACACGTGAGCTGTGTTTAGTAAGCGATTCTCGCACTGGCTTTCCCCTCCCATTTTCGTTTTTTTCTTTTCATCTGCTCGAGCTCCGTTTTCGCATTCCGACGCGCATTTTATTATATACACGCCGTTCGGGGGAAAAAAGTTATTTTCCGATTCCGGGCAAAATTGACGGGCTCGAGAGGTATTTTGTCGTGCGCTCTGGAAAACCAATAAAAACTCTGTCATACGGATCTGGGCTCGAGCGGATCGTTACGAGTACTGTCGTTACGTCCATTCGCGTGAATTTCGAAAATATCCATCGAACCGAATGGCTTCGAAGAACACTTTGATCTTCCCGGTTATAGTGTATACGCGATGGTCTTTCCTGGTAACTGGGATAGGAGCCCAGAAGTAGACTATACGAGCAACGGCGCAACATCGCCGCGGCAATAAGGAAACGGGAAAGACCGACGATCATTTGCATATAATTCAGCATTAAATATCATTGATCCTTGATAGCTGTTGATAATTGTTCGGATCGTATTACGTACGGCACGCGGCGCGCGTATCCAGATAAAAACGATTTAATGCCCCATGGCGAGAGATATGATGTTTCTGTATCTTCTCGTTGATGAAAATTACGCAAGGGCCGTAATTTTGAAAATTATTATAGGCAAATTGGCATTACGTAAAACGAGTGATACATAATGCCGAGTATAAAGCCGGCCCGAATGCGAAGATAATTTAGCTTGAATAATAAAAGTAGGAATGTGTGTGTAAGTATATATACCGGGGCTGGGGGGGGGATGAGGCAAAACGAATCGATCCCGCAACTGTAACAGCTGCCTCGATCGCTCCGTATTATAATCTAAACGAGCGAAAGAGAGAGAAGTTTTGAAAAAGAAATGCCTCTTACGAGCCAATATTTTACATACGCGCACAATATTCGCCACGCGGGTTGCATAATACGATGCAGATCTTGGAAGCGCGCGCACGCGCCCATAAAGCATTTTCGCGCTGCGGTTTAATTGGCGAAATTGGCCGCTCGCGCGCGTCTGATGAACCGCTCATCGGCCGACGCACCAGTGTATACGAACGCGTGTACACATACAGAGGTGGAGGCTAGCAGGCGCGAGTCGTGAGATTGGCTCCCGCAAAAATCCCTCGAATTTCACCTGCACAATGGAGCATCGGGAAATTTTTCTGTGCGCAGTGCATGTATATGTGTGTACCACCGCGGGTATGTATAGGTATAATGTAGAAGAGGCTCGATCGGGGCAGCGGCCGCGAGCGAATTTCTGCTGTCCATCGGGACGGATAAATAACGCGGCGAGATAAGCGCTATACACGTTATAACGTATATATATGTATAGACGAGGGAAGGAGGGAGAGACAATAAGTATATGAAGCGCGGCGGAGGCGCAGCGAAGATCGAATCTCGCGTCACGAGCTTCGCGCGACGACGACGACGAGGAGGAGGACGAGCTCTGCACGTAACACTGCACTTTCTCCGCTCGCGCCGGGAATCAAGTGCTTCGGGCTACCTACATACATAGTATATATATGTAACGCGCTTTTAAACTTTCTTCGGCATCATGGGCGCACGAGTCGGCCGGCTCATCAGACCTCGCTCGCCGCGCGCGACTGTATATTTGCTTAGCGAGATGGGGGCCCGGCTTCCTCCCTCGTGACTCGAGATTGGATAAGGCGTTACGTGCTGCAGCAGCTCTCGTGCTCCACCACACATACACACAAGGCCCGCGACCCTCGCCGCGGCTCATTTCTTCGGGCCGCGCTGCTTTCGCCCAATCTATCTCGTCGCGCACATCCGATCGCGAGCCCGCGCCGCGTATACGTCTCTCGTAAATTGCCCCCGCCTCCTTCTCCTCCTCCGTAGATGTATACGTATAGTAAGCGTTGTACCCGGGCTGTACGTGTATGTACGTGTCCCCGCTAATGACGACGAGATATCCGCGGGCCTCGTGAGTGACCGCACACGCCGAACTTCGATTGTTCGATGCAGTTCGTGGTATATGGAGAAAGAGGTGACGGGATCGGATTCGTCCGACCACTTTTTCATTATACGGGACACACATCCGCCGCAGTTTTTGCCTTTTATCTCGAGTAGATACGGATCTACTCACACAGATACGGATCATCACACGGGATATTTCTCGTGCCGAAATTTCGAAGCTGCAGCTCGCGCGCGCCGATGTACACATACGAGGGAATCTTACTCCGCCTGCGGTCTCGCGGGGGTGTGGAAAACGACGCGGGCGATACCATCGAACGACCCGATGATGAATTATTCATTCGCCCGGGCGCGTAATAACTCGAGGATTCGCAAAAATATAACTGCGCCGGCCGGCGTTCGTTGATCAACCCCTATACACACGTAGATGTATATACCACCTCGACCGAGTGGCACACGCACCTCGAGTTGTAATAACGCAGCGCTAAAACGGAGTGTGCGTATCTCGCGCGGGCATATAACGCCCGGGCATGTGAGAATATTCCGCGCTTGTCGATCCTATACCGATTGCGCGGCACTGTTTCTCGCGCACACACACACACACACACACACACACACACACACACACACGTGCACAATTGAAATCGCGCGCGGCGCGCCAGGTCGAGCGTGTTATTAAATCGAATGTAATATCAAGATTATTGATGCCGCGCTCGCGCGCGCGAGAGAGAGTCAAATGTTTTATCGACGCCCCATTGAATCCCATCAGATTAGCCGGTGTATTTATTACACATGCGCGCGCCCGCGCTCGCCACGGAAAAATCCTTTGGATCGGACGAGGGGTGGTGTGGTGGGACCATCGGATTATCTCTTTGCGTTGTTCTTGCTCTCGTGGGTCTTTTTTGCCCCTGCTTCCCCCCACCTCCTCGTCGCTTTTCTCTCTCCGAGCGTGGTGCTGATTTTGAGCGCATGTAAATGCCCCGCCGATTTGAATAATTATTTGGTTCATTTGAATGAGCGCGATATATCGCGCGAGCCCAGCGAGCTTTATTTAAATCAACACGGCTGTATTTGAATGGCCGCGTGTGTGTGTGGATTTATGTATATCGACTATCCGTTTGTTTTCCCTTCATTTTCTCGCGCCCTCGTGTTCGACGGCGTTGATGAGCGGCTCGCTGGAAAATGGAACGATGCTGCCGGTCGTTGGACTCTCCAATGTGTATGAGATCCAACATCTCAATCGTGTCGTGTATATCGATCTTATTCTTTGTTTAATTGCCTCCTCTCTCCTCGTCGTTCTTAGAAAGAACATACGCGTGGCTGTTCAGAGACGATCGCTTGCGTAATTCGCAAATTCTTCTCTCGATCCACGCGTGTTCCAATCAATATTTTTACAGCCGCTCTGCCCCGGACAAACAATAATTACACAGCTCCTCTCGAGTTATTACATAAAATGCGTATCGATACTGAGTTTGTTACATATATATAGGGAGAGGTAATACCTCGTTGTTGTTGATGCGCGTGTTACGACATTACATTTTATTCGACGCGGCGCGAGCGCGATCGTTAATAACAACGAATTATCCATATTGCATCGGTTCGCGGAGAGATGGACGTCCTTACACACGTACTTACCGACGCTTCCATAATTTTTCGCATACCCCGCGCGACGCACGGATAAACGCGTATATATGGGAAGAGCGTCGGGTGATCCGTAACAACGTCTCATTACGAGACGTGTCGATTTGTAAAGCACACACGCGCGTTAGAGCGAATCTCTCGCGCTCGATTTAATGGTCTTGGCCGAGAAAATGCAGGCACGCGCGCCTATAGTACTTTTCAATTGCGCAACGAGAACGCAAGTGTAACAGGTTCGTCTCGCAGTCGACAATCGCTCTTTCCGATCGAGCTCATCCACACACATGAGAAAAAAAACTTTCTTCCCCAATGTAGGGTCATTTGATTGTCTTTCTCTCGTACCGACAAGCACATCGATTAAATTCTGCCTGGACGCACTGTCGTGTATTCTATACGGCGGACAACTGGACGCTCCGCTCGGTTTTGTCGCTACATTATACACTTGGCACTGTCCCGGTCATAACAAAACAAAGGCACGCGCGCGAGCCCGGCCAACGCAATTAAGAGAGGACGAGCTGGAACTTTCGAATTCGTGCGAGCGCACGCGCCAAGTAGAGGAAACGTCGTTTGTATATACACACCGACATCCTCATTATACACCGCGGGTGGACTTGGCGATGGCTCGCGATACATACTCGCGGCGCAGCGCCTGCGTGCATTATACGCGTCGCGCACGTGTGCCTCCGCGCTATCATCGCCGAGGCACAAGACGACGTCTCTCTCTCGCGGCCGTGTGATGAGCGGGTTTTTCGCTCGATGCTTATCTTGAGGTGAGCCGCAGCCGCGGCCTTAACCCCGATATGGCGCTGTCGAATTTTCGTTACCCCGCCTGCTGGCCGACTTGGGAAAGCAGCGGCACGCTCGTCCCGTTTCGGGGATATATATATATGGATCGCGGCTGCTCGGCAGTGTCTACCCGTATATATGCACAGTGAATGTCGGCTCCTTCCCAATTCTAATCTGGAGAAAGTATCTAACGATCGTATTTTATTCATGTATTCGATACGCGTAACGCACGATGAGCAGCCCGGTATATATAATGAATGTACAATTTTCATATTGTAGTGTGCGTATATACGTGTATATAAGCGGGATTGTTACTCCTTCCTCGACGGCCGCGGATTCCACAACGCGTAAACGATATGAGCGACGACGCTTTTGTATACTTGTACGTTTACGCGCAATCCCCGGCGATGGCGTGTACGTCTGGACGGTGCGCGTCCTTATAGCGACGGGGTAAATTACTATAAAAAGTCGCTGGCGCGTATGCGTATACACACATACACACCTGCAGCCAAAGTAGCCCGTAGAAATGTGTGTAATTTTTTTTTGCCAGGTACGCACACTTATAGTTCTCAGAGCCTCGCGGGCGCGTCGCTCCTCCCCCTCGCTCGCACGGCACGTATATATAAAGCCAACACGGGCGAAAATAAAGCGAATAAAGCCAAGGCCGAGAGGAGAGCGCATCTTCGCATTGGGAAAAACACCGAGTAATATAAACTTAATAGTCGCCTCGCGCTACACGTGCGCGCCGCGCTGTAAATCAGATGCGTGAGCGGGCGCGCAGGCGCAATTTGATCTCTCCCGCGACTATCCGACCGTGTGTGTGTGTGTCCGGTGGACGGTGAGTGTAAGAAAAGGGTTTGGGGGGGGGAGGCTCGCGTGACTCCGATCGGCCGCCTCGAAAAAATCATGATTGTTTTTGTTATCCGGCGCGCGCGAGCCGGACGGGGAGGAAGCTGATGGATGGGCCCGACCCCTCACGGACAGTTTCGCGCGCGGTCACGACGGGCTCAGTGACCCGGCGCGGCGCATCTTCTCTCCCCCGTGCTCCGCACTACGTATATAGCTACTCGGGGTATCGCCGCCGCCGCCGCTGGAGCCAATTAATCCGCGCGAGCGCGAGCGATCGGAACCTTTCAACTCTCTCTCTCCCGAGACGCGCTGGGCCCGTATACGGATACACGTGCGCGCGAATGATTAATCGATGCGCGTAAGCTGTATTGCGCAACCTCGCGACAGTGTGTGTGTGTGGCGGTGGGCCGTTTTTACGCCGATCCCCCGAGCGGCAGCAGCTCGTTTCACTTATCGAGATTTGTGCAGCGCGCGGCCAATTGGCGAGCGCGCGCAGGACCGAGAGAGCCGCGATGGGCAGTGATATAGGCCCTCCGCGCAAGCGCGCAGCCGTATACGCGAGACCTGATAAAACCAGCCGGCTCTCGTTACGCTAATTGCTGTCTTGGGAATCTATGCAGATAGCGATTCCTAATTTACAAGCGCGCCTACGGCCCCGCTGCTGCCCCAACTCTCCATTCCGCCGTCTATTTATACGTGTACGTATACGTACGTGTATACGAATACGCGCGGATCGCTGAAATAGTCCGCGGGGGCCGTTTTTTCCCTTTTTATCCGAAGCGTCCGTCGTCATAAGCGAGAGTTCACGGAGCTCGTTATGCCCGGCAGATGAAAATGTCCGCGACTTATGGTAAAAATCTGGCTAATGCGGGACAACGCGGATCCGCGCGGGTGCTTCATAATCTCCGTGGGGCATTCCTCTCTCTCTCTCTCTCTCGCGCGCGCGCGTCCAGCTCGACCGGCCGAGCTTGCATAATTGCACTCGCGTTGAATTATAACACATTTAATCATTCGGATGAAGCAACACGAGGATACTTTTAGTTGGGAAATCTACTCATCGAGCGGGACAAAATACACGCGTGTGTGTATATACGTATATATACGTATATATATTTATATACGTGAACGAAATTTTCTATAACAGATTACATTTCGTATTGTGACGACATTATATGTACAACGTCCGCGACGCTTTGAGTTATTAGATAATGAGCATGTACTGTTTCTCTGAAGCCACGACATTTTACAACGCAAGATTTATACGCTTCTACTTTGAGTGCGCGTACGTTTCTTTGGAACTTTGGAAATTTCGTGTATATATATATATATGTGTGCATGTTACGCCGCAAAGTCCAAGAAATTTATAAAGCTTTTAGAAGTATTTCTATCCTCGTAATTTATTCGTGTTTAATGACCCGCACACATCCTACAACGTTTCCATTCCAATTATATATATATATATATATACACTCGTGTTCTGCTCTCAACCAACTATATTTTTTAACCGTATCTATTCCGACTGATTTTTTCCGTTATACAAATTCAATGGATGATTTCGTACGATAATAACTCCATTAACCCCGATCCATATTTCATTTTTGTATACTTTATCTGTCCATCTATCTATCCACCTTTTTTAATTAAACCAAAACAAAATTACAGAAATCAAAAAGTTTTGCAAAATATTACATTACATATTGGAATGCGGCTGGTTCGAGGAAAATGAAAAATTTGTCAAAATCGATCGTTTTCACATATCCTCTCAATCTGGAATAGACACACGTGCACACGCGCGCTTGACCATCATCAGCCTTGTAGAGAAACGACCAGGTACACATATAATGATTATGAAACGCCGCCGCGCACGACGAAGATGGCTCGATCGTTAAACGCACAAGTGAGTATACAAGGATGTTTTGACAGCGTGTTAAGCGCACAGGAGAGGTTGATCAAGCGGGCCGCCCCTGCCTCCTCGGCTCATATTCCTCTTTCGCGAGCAGATATCCTTCCCCGAGCCTTCCCCATTCTCTCATTGTATCGGGCAGATAATGGCACTTTGAAGACTTGAGCCCCGAGGCGAAGCTGTTCCCCGGCCATACGCGTGCAGTATACGGCTAGACGCAGACGTCCTATTCAAGCCTCTCCGTCGTGTTTTATAGCTGCTCTCGAGAGCGGGCGGCCGCGGAGTCAAGCCCTTAACCGCGCGTAATGTATCGTTAATTGTGCGCCCGCCCCTTAATGAGGATTACCCGAGAGCCTCGGCTCTCGGGGGCGAGGGGCAGGGAGAGAGGGGCTGCGGACGCGCTAATACCTCTACCGCGCTGGCCACCACCGCCCCGAGTGTCTCATTAAATCAGCCCGATTTTCCCGGTTTACAATCGGGTATAAAAATTATTTCTCAATAATAGCCCTAATGAGTGTACTGTATCAAGGCTCGCGTGCACGCGTACACACATATACATATTTATATGTGTATATACACATGTGTGTGCGTGTGTGTTAGGGAGAATGATTCATGCGTATACATGACGCTCGACTGAAATTGTTTTTTGATGGATCGCACGCGCACCGGCTATATAATAAAGGAAGTTGCTTTATGCCTTGTACAGCTGGGGTGTAAATTAAGACGATTTTATTGAACTCACTCGCAAAGATATGAGCTATTGAGTCGACGGACGCGGCGCGATCCTGGGGGAAAAATCTCAAACGAGCCCCGCGGCCGCGTTCGGCGATTCGCTTTACTTTTAATCATTGTTCTTGCAGCTGCAGCTGTAGCTCGAAGTCGTATGAGCTAATTTGAATTATATATTCACGATCAACTGAATTTACTTCTAATCGTAGACTCAAGATTTATGATCACCATATACTGCACAGGAGTTTTTCGTACACCGTAGGTTCATCAAGGTATAGGTGTACCTCACGAGGGGTTAGTACATCGCGTTAAATTTGATTCTTCCCAACGCAACTGATGATTATCAGTAACTATAGATGATAAATATCGGTAACTTGAGTTACCTTAATACCAATAATTAAGTTACCTTAAAAATAGGCCCGCAAGCCATGTCCGACTTGTAGTTTTCTAAACTGACAACGGGTTCTAGTAGGAAGTACCATTTAAAAAAAAAAAAGATCTTTTCTCGGAGAACGTAATAAGGCCGACCTAATTTGAACAGACAATATGTTGCGCTAGAAGCGAGTTTCCTAATTCTGCTTGGGGCAAATGAGAGGTCTGTTTACATAGGAAGTTCAAAATGAGCCAAGTAGTAGAACGCTGAGTAATAGAACTTTTAAAAAATCATCTATTACGGTCATTAAACTAGCGATCGAAAGTAAAGGCAACGAGTAAATTCGTTGATAAAGGCAAGGATTCAGAGGGGTGACCGCATTATTGGGGTTTACTTGACAAAAAAAAAACAGAAGACCTATAGAAATATTCGATAAAAAGAACGTATAACGAGAAAAAAATTGGTTATGAAGGTTAAGTGTCAAAAAATTGAATAATGGGTCTATTAGAGAAAGAATCTTATAAGATGAAATGCCTCGGATACTAAAAGAATCCATGTAATGACCTTAAATGACGGATGTGAACATTCGCAGCCGGTCAAACGTTATCTCTCAATATTATTCTCTCAATACTATTTATGCTACTTAAACAATATTCCATACCGCGGAGCTACTGTAGACGGGCGTTTATAGAAATCCAGAACACGGGCCTATAACGAGTCAATACAGATGTTACATTATTGAAGTTTACTTATCATACAATTTTTTAAAAAATCAGTCATTTAAAATTGAACTGAAGTAACGAACATTTGCAAAGTTCAGTATATAATTCAAGTGTGAAACCAAATTATATATACTGATGAATATTGATCAGCGGCTATTGACTCTCTTCTATTTTTTGTGAGTCTGCGAACTTTAGAAACAAACATTCGTTGCTGATATTGAAGCAAGCAAAAGAATCAGAATCAAGGCACTTGTACCCAATGTGTGCCACCTAAGCAAGAAAGATCACTACATCTGTTGATTAAAAGAACGTATGATGAAAAAAAAGAACATAGAACTCCTGATGGCTTGGATAAGGTTAAATATAAGGTAACTTCAGGCAATTTGGCACTGTAGGCAATTTGGCACGTTTATCAGATTTCGTATTATCCTACTCAAATTGCTCTTTTTTGCATCACAAATAAGTGAAGCCAATGTGGCCCTTTATGCGATTATTAATTGAAAGACTGAGTAAAGTCGTTGAATATTCTTATCTACATATTACGAAGATTTAGAAGTGTATTTTTGAGTTGAGTGTCAGAAGTTTTGTATAAATGTTGTTGAGTAGTGATAATAACAGTATCGCCAGTTCATGTCGTATTTTTACCTCTTGAGTAACTACGAGAATTGTATTACATAGTGTTATATTCGAAATCAGTTTAAGATATACCTATTATTCATGTGTCCCGTTTTTGTAAGATTAGCCATATGTTTTCGGAGAAAGATCGAATCAGTCATATGTACTGTATTACACGTGCGCTGTATTATTTCGTCATCCGGTCCCTTATGACTAACCTTATAGATTCTGGCGTTATCATTATTTAGAATAAGTCTCACCGGCCTAAAACAAAGAGGCTCATACCACCATGGACGAGGTTCAACTCGTATGGAGTCAGTCTGTAGCCAGCAGCCAAGCTGAGCAGTTCACATCATATACAATAAATCTAACAATCCTTTTCCATATAATAGTTTGTTTTTATACTTCATTGATTTTTTTGTATCATCTCCTCATGATTATATTCGTAGCAAAAGAACTAATTCTATCGGATTAATTTTCGAAGAATATTGTACTTTGAAGATAGTACAAATAAACATGGTCCTTCGAGCCGGATATTGTAAAACGGATAGTGTAAAATATGAATTATGATTCAGTGATTCGCGAGTTTTAAATCGCGTGTGCACATCAAGTCAAAGTGAAAGTGATCTTGTTCACTGAAATAGCCGAATTCACTATCAAGCATTATTGCATCCTGATATCATTCAGGCTAAACAACAAAATATTTAATTTTATTGTGAATCTGCTCACAGATTATGATGTTTGAACGTTATTGCGTCCCTAATTTCTAATATTAGGCTAAACGGCATAACGTTTGTTCATGTTAAATACTCATGCATCCCTGATTCATCAGATCAGGCTAAACGGCTGAGTATAATCACGCAAGATTTCATACACATGTACAAATTATCAATGTTGAATACGTTTGCATCCCTGAAATCATGTTTCAGGCTAAACGGCATAACGTTATTCATGTTAAATACTCATGCATCCCTGATTCATCAGATCAGGCTAAACGGCTGAGTATAATCACGCAAGATTTCATACACATGTACAAATTATCAATGTTGAATACGTTTGCATCCCTGAAATCATGTTTCAGGCTAAACGGCATAACGTTATTCATGTTAAATGCTCATGCATCCCTGATTCATCAGATCAGGCTAAACGGCTGAGTATAATCATGTAAGATTTCATACACATGTTCAATTCATCAATGTTGAATGTTTTTGCATCCCTGGAATTATGTTTCAGGCTAAACGGCAAAGCATTTTAACATATTATTGCCACAAGGGCGACAATCATTGCTCATTTATATGAAACGATGTCATACACATGTTCAATTCATCAATGTTGAATGTTATTGCATCCCTGGAATTATGTTTCAGGCTAAACGGCAAAGCATTTTAACATATCATTGCCACAAGGGCGACAATCAATGCTCATTTATATGAAAGGATTTTAGTACAAGAAAATCCTACAAGCAGTGCATCAATTGATTGAGAACTAATTTTTCAAGTTTTTACAAATAAAAGCATTATGATTATTTACTCTATTACTAATGAGTAATAGTGAGATAAAATTGTGAATTTTGCGTATCTTCAAAATTTCGAGTGACTCCAGGGTTTACATAATCAACACCATAATGTTTTTGTTCGTGCAGCAGTTGTAAGTGACATCTGCCTACGTAACACGTCGTCTTGTAAAGGTATGTTCTATCATTGAATCATCAAAAATCAGTGTCCAACGCGAGAGTTTTTCTTGTTTTTCATTGAGATGGATTTCAACAGATTGAGCGTTCTGCTACAAAAGTGAAGAACACTTAAGGAAAACATAGACACATTTAAGGAATTTTTTGATCAATTTGAAATTCAAAATTCTGCATTATTCCCAGAATTACAACTTCGCATGCAATCCATGAAATCAGCTTTCTTACAAATCGATGAAATCTATGATGAAATACAATTAATTGACACAGAAACCGATCATAGTTCAGGCAAAAAGTCTTTACAAAATTCGTATTTTGAGATACTGGGCAAAGCTCAATACTGTATTGAATCGGTAGGATCTCATTCTAGTTCGATGAGACATTCTATTTCTCAAGTATCTATTCTCGAAAATGATAACATTCATGCTTCGGTCACACAACCGCACATCGATAAACTAAAATTGCCAGTAGTAAAAATTCCAACATTTGATGACAAATTAGAAAAGTTTTTAACTTTCAAAAATAGATTCATTAAAATGGTCCACACTCGTAAAGATCTTTCAAATTTGATAAAATTTCAATACCTTGAGTCGGCATTGCAAGGAGAAGCCCTTCGCAAAATTTCTATTTTTGACATATCAGAGGAAAATTATTCACCTGCTTGGGGCATACTTTTAAACGCTTATGAGGATCGGAGACTATTAATATCACGTCATATGAGTTTACTCCTACGTATACCCGTGCAAGGAAAAGAAACGTATCAAGACCTGATTCTACTTGCTGATGAATTGCAGCAGCACGTACAGTCTTTAGCTTCTTGGGGGATTAATATCACTCCGGAAATTATGGTTACGATTATCGAAGAAAGGTTTTAATCAATAAAATCAAGAGGTCAATTACCTAATGTTTTTTTGAAAAATGGATTATGGTTTAATGGACCAGATTGGTTATGTCAAGATGAAAGTTCATGGCCACTATCAGATTTCAGAGTAAAACAAGATAAGATGCCCGAAACTAAAATTGTCAATTGTTTAAAATCAGATATTAATATCGATTTACTAAAATCTTTTTCTTCTTTCTCAAAACAAAAACGAATAGTTTCATTATGTCTCAGATTTTTACCCAAACACCGTCATTACAAAGGTGTTATTAAAACAACAGAATTGAATCATGCCGGAAACGTAGTTATTCGATTACTTCAAAAATCGCTTTTTCATAAAGAAATCAATATACTAAAAAATGATCAACCTATAGATAAAGATAGTTCACTCTACAATTTGAATCCCTTCATAAACAATGATGATTTATTACGTGTTGGGGGTCGTTTACAAAATTCAAACATGTCATACAACAAGCGTCATCCTATCCTACTACCGAAATCAAATTTTTTAACTACGATCGTATGTACTCATTATCATAAGATATATGCACATGCTGGTATTCAAGCAACTTTGTATACTATGCGGCAAAAAATTTGGCCTATTGATGGACGGAACCAAATTCGTAAAGTGATTCATGGCTGTATTACTTGCTTTCGAGCTCGACCAAAAATAGCAGATTATAAAATGGGTAATTTACCGGCAGCTCGAGTTATCAAAACCAGACCGTTTACTCACGTTGGTATAGATTATTGTGGACCATTCTATATAAAAGAACGTAAACATCGCAATTGTAACAAGCTCAAAATTTATATGGCTATTTTCATTTGTACGACTGTAAAAGCGATTCACATAGAAGTAGTCAGTGACTTGACGACAGGTGGTATTTTGGGAGCATTAAGACGATTCGCTTCGCGTCGTGGTAAACCAAACATTATTTACTGTGACAATGCGACGAATTTCCAAGGTGCAAAAAATGAACTCAATGAGTTATATGAGTTAGCGCAATCCGAAAACTTCAAAAATGATGTTTTCAATTTTGCTCAGAATGAGAACATTACATTTCACTTCATACCTCCTTCATCACCACACTTCCACACTTCGGTGGTTTGTGGGAAGCAGGAGTGAAGTCATATAAACATCATTTCAAGCGAGTAGCTGAAAATGCATTATTCACGTTTGAAGAATTTTATACATTATCTGTTGAAATCGAATCCATTCTCAATTCTCAACCACTTACTCCAATTTCATCGGATATAAATGATTCATCAGCATTAACTCTTGGACACTTTTTAATATGTGATTCTATGATGAGCGTACCAGAACCCAATTATTCACCTTTACCATTCAACAGATTGTCAGCTTGGGAACTCGTTTCCAAAGTTAAACAACATTTCTGGAAAAGATGGAGTCTTGAATATCTGAATGAATAGAATATTCGTAAAAAATGGAATGAAAATACCATGAATCCAAAAGAAGGGATGCTTGTATTGATTAAAATCGACGATATGTCATGCATGCGATGGCCATTGGCCAGAATTCAGCAAATACATAAAGGTAACGACGGTATAGTGCGGAGTGTAACTGTAAAAACAGCGAATGGCCAATTGAAAAGAACAATGAAGAAAATTGCTATTTTACCAATGTATGATGGAATGAACGAATGAGTGTTGTTCGTTAACTCTCTCAACGGGGGGAGTATGTTGAGTAGTGATAATAACAGTATCGCTAGTTCATGTCGTATTTTTACCTCTTGAGTAACTACGAGAATTGTATTACATAGTGTTATATTCGAAATCAGTTTAAGATATACCTATTATTCATGTGTCCCGTTTTTGTAAGATTAGCCATATGTTTTCGGAGAAAGATCGAATCAGTCATATGTACTGTATTACACGTGCGCTGTATTATTTCGTCATCCGGTCCCTTATGACTAACCTTATAGATTCTGGCGTTATCATTATTTAGAATAAGTCTCACCGGCCTAAAACAAAGAGGCTCATACCACCATGGACGAGGTTCAACTCGTATGGAGTCAGTCTGTAGCCAGCAGCCAAGCTGAGCAGTTCACATCATATACAATAAATCTAACAATCCTTTTCCATATAATAGTTTGTTTTTATACTTCATTGATTTTTTTGTATCATCTCCTCATGATTATATTCGTAGCAAAAGAACTAATTCTATCGGATTAATTTTCGAAGAATATTGTACTTTGAAGATAGTACAAATAAACAAATGTCAATGGGAACATGATTGAGAGTTTATTCCAATGCCAATTTGATCGTCCCTGTAGGCCTATATGTATAGGTTACAACAAATGATTAAGAAACCGTACCAAATGGTGGCCAAGGGTGGCGCATTGGCTGCAGTTACCTTACCCCCTTTTTCATAAATAGGCATAACGTGAGACAATTTAGAGGAGAGAAATCAGTTGAAGAAGCCTGAAAACATGGCCTAATTCCCGTTTCTTCTGGAATTGCTTCATTTTCACTTTTAATTTAAAATTGGATAGAACCCAAATTTTATAGATCAAATTTGTTCAGGAGACTTCTCGGAAATATTTGTAGAATAATAAGTCCTTTATATTAAAATGTCTCACAGAATAAGCACTGCTGATTTATGATTAAGTAATTAGGAGAGTCATGTGAGACTAGTTTAGACGCAAGACACGAAAAAATTGGATCAGTAGAAAAACACATGTTACATCCATTAATATGTTCATGGAAATTCGTAAGTATAGGACTCTTCTATCATTGTATCAATACACTCTCAAGTCGCTTGTTATATTTCAATACGGATTTCTTGGGAAAATCGTAACTTTATCACTTAATTTCGCAAAAACTGCGATACCCATTTTGCTTGAATTATTTTTTTTTACATGTCCGCGAGAGAGTAAAAATAAAACGTATATGGTGTCAAATTAAAGTTAATAAGATTCTTATTTTGAGCAGAGAATTGTTTCTCTACGGTGCCTGGCTCACGAGCTATCATTCTCTCAATTTTTCTGCAGTTTTAAAAATATGTTCTCTATATAGCACGGCCCATTCGATAGGTATGGGTCAGCTGCAAGTATTTGTCAAGAAACAAAAGTTTTCATCTGTAACGCTAGGTTGAAGCGTGCCGCTTTCCCGAACGTAAATGCTGGAATCATCGCGTAGATGCGAGGTAGAGAGAGCCCAAGTATTTGCTATACGCGGCCAGTGTAAAACTGATTTCGTACGCAAGAATGACTCTACCGACCTGTATCTCCGCAACTATAAGCCGTATTTCGATAATTAACGACTTGATTTGGGGTAGCTCGTCGAGCTGGCTTCAAATTTCACGAAATATACTAGAAAAAATGAAAAATTATGTAGAGTATTATTATGTAGTATTTAATAGTGATACTTTTTATATGTATATTCCTCAGATAAAAAGTGATGGGGTCGAAAGTGAAGCCAGTTAAAATTAGTTGCTTAAAAAGAAAAGAAATAAAAGTTCGTTGATTTTTTTCACGTTTATCAATTTTTAATTTTCTCGGCTTTTCTTACAATTTTTCGCAACTTTTCAGGATTTGGTCTGGATCCAATTTCAAAGTAAAAGCTAAAATAAAGCAACTTTAAAAGAAATTAAAATTGAGCTACGCTTTCAGGGTGATAGATTTATGAAATTATAAGTATTTTAAGAACAATATCTCTCTCTAGCTAACAGGATCGCAGCACAAACTGGGCACATAATCTCTTATATTTATTTTATTTTGCTTATCATAAGAAATTACTGTATCGACATACATGGATGATGGATGTGAGTTATAAATTCAGCTTACGTGATAATTTTGGTTAGTATTCAAGTGTACAGTGGGTCAAAGATGATACTGATCGTTATTGCTTCATTTTTCCTAAGTCAAATTCTGGGTGAGTTACGGCTTCTACTATTTGAAGTATCTGGTCCTTATGTGGTACTGTCCCCAATATGGCACTTTTCTCAGATTTCTTATTTCTGGTGCTCACTGGCAGTATTGAAAGAAAATTTTCGGTCGCATTTCGCTCATTTAGCTCTTATAAGTGGTTTTATAAAACCACTCTCTTACAATAGTTTAAACTTATACGGTGATTATTATGATTATTATGATTGGTCACGTCGTTTTTCCCAAAAATATCTTCTATCTTCACTTAAAATAATCTTTTCCGCATGAAATATAAGTATGCCCAAGGAGATTCTGTATTTGATCAAACGAAAGACTGAATAGAATGGTACAATATTAAAGATACAAACGTCAAGTTTTTGTATACGTTGTAATGATTCAGATATTTATTTTCGAGTTGAATGTCAAAAGTTTTAAATTAATATTAATGGAAACATGATGGAAAGTTTATTTCAATGCTAATTTGATCGTCCCTGTAGGCGTATATAGAGGCTGTAATAAGTGATTATGAAAAAGTGCCACAGTAGGTATACGTGTAGCCAATGTGGCCCTTTAGAGTTACTTTTTGAATCAGTTAAAATGGGAAAATGACAGTTGTAATGTTGCTTCTGATAGGTCTTGAGCTAACCTTCAAGACGCCGTTCGAGTGAGAATTTTGTCAAAAAGATCCAACTGCTTTCTAAATAGTTAATCTATTTATTGCAGGAGATCCGATCCCGGACGCAAATCTTCAAGACACCCTGCAAAAGCACCCATGGCTCGCCTCGATCCGGTACGGGGGTATACACGCATGTTCCGGTAGTGTATTATCCACGAGCGTAGTCCTAACCACAGCTCAGTGCGTCAATAACACGGCTATGGGCTTGAGCGTACAGGTAGGCAGATCCTTGGCCAGCTATGGGTCCTCGAAGCACAAGGTCGCTTTGATAAAATGCAACGGAACTTGCCAGGACTCCCTCCCGAACGATCTGGCTTTGCTGAAAGTGACGCCACCCTTCAAGTTCAGCAAGACCGTATTTCGGGTCGATCTTTCTAATGCAACAAGTCTCTCCACGGCGAAGACGCCAACCGCCAACACACGCACTGACAAGGCTTCAATTAGCAATAACAAAGCGAGCACCGCCCCGGCGAATACTGATGTGAGCGTCGCTGGTTGGATGCCACTACCTGGTAGGAGTGGCTACGAGCTGAGGACCACCAGCTTGCGCATCGTCCAAAACGCCAAGTGCACGAAAAAACTCAAGTCCGGCGGCACGAGTGATCTGTTAGAAGGACAGATGTGCGTCGATGGAGATCAAAAAGAAATTTGCAAGGGCTATTACGGTAGTCCGCTCGTCAAAGATAAAATTCAGGTCGGGCTTGTACCTTGGACTCGTGATTGCTCTTCAGATACTCGTTCAAATTCTAAAATCTACGTTGACATTGTTCACTACTATGACTGGATCGTGAAATATTCAAAACTACTCGAATCAGTTAATGAAAATGCGACTTTTTTCAGTACCTACATTCTTCCAGCGTTCTGGCCTTTTACAATTGTTAATTGAACACATTATTAAGAGAACGGATGACTTGGTAAAATGTTTTGCTCAAAATATTCATCCATGAAAATTTTAACGCTCTAGGTATATAATAGGTATCAATATAAAATCAGTAGAAATTCTGCTTCTTTCGGTACGGAATCGTTGTGAAATAAAGTGTTAACCCCATTACTATTAGTATTATTATATATGTGCTATTATTATTTCAATAAATTATTCAAAGAAAATCTATTATCGAATGAACATTCATCCTTGTGTATCCACTGGTACGTAATGATTAACTAATATATATATACAAGTCTATTCATCACACGCACACGCACACGCACACACACACCTAAAGACCAAACACATGACGTGTTTATTTTAACGTCTGTTTTCTGCTTTCATTGGAGTGATTAATTTAGTTCCAAATCTATTAGACATATGTTCTTAAATATTAGTACTAATACTCATATACCAAGGGATTTAGTGGGATTTGGATCCCTCATCGGAGGTAAAGAATAACTTTTAGACGTTTTGTTTTTTTCTTTCTTTGTATATTCAGCTGTAACACGAAGTGTATTTTGCAAAGTCGATTCTCTTCTGAAATCGGAATGAACTCACACTCCTAAGAATCAAGAAACCTAGGAATCATATAGGCTGGCAGTAATTTATCTTAATGATGTTCAAGTATTTATCGTATAATCGTTTACTGTTCTGAGCTGCGAACATTTAAAAATAAAATTTTTGTCACGAGAATTCTTTTTTCCCATGAATTATTATATCCAGTGACTTGCCTAATCATTGTTTGTTTTTTGATGTTTACATGAGTATTTTTACGCATCATAAACAATATTCCGAATAAATATGTTTTCGAATTCGTTTGTCTTTCTGTGTCAATGCTACAAAATCAGAAACGAATTGTCGCGATCGCTTATTCTATTACCCACAATATTTCCTCGCAGACGCAGGATTCAAAACCAAACAACTGTTTCTCCCTATATGCATAACAATTTTATCACTCGTCGATCGCTAGAAATTCAACGAGGCCAAATCACTGGCATCGTTTCACTCTTTCCCCGAGCTCACAATGGATTCACAATGAAAACTAGAAAATCAGTTGGAGCAATCAATGGCTGACGGTGAAAATCGAGAGTTATTCAGGATAGAAGGCCCAATTCGTATAGTTTTAGTAGCGCGAGAGAAGAGTAGCACACAGCCGTGGCTCAACTTGGCGCAGCTAAGCGTTACACGGTTAATCCCATCGTGCCCGTCGGTGCAAAAGATCCACGGGCAAGGCGCGACCAGTTGAAATGTGCGCGCACGTGTAGCGTTTAGAAGTAAAAGTGCATCAGCAGTGCAGTTTACATCTCACAGAGCGGCCGTCAAAGCCCGCGAGTCGATCTTACACAATGCGCCGATCGCGTACGGTCATTTGGCTCTCTCTGCGCGCGCGGCCATCTGCCTTGATTGTTTGCTCTACATTTGTCGCGCGCAGACTCGGTCGTACATCTTTCGAAGCCGAGCCGCGCGAGAAACAGATGGAGCGATATAGAGAGACGCTCCTCCGTGGCGGCGGCGCGAGAGAGCCTTGAAATCGCGATGCGCGCGCGCGACCTTCTTTCCTGCGTAACTCGCGCCATGGAGTAATACGTGTATCGCCATAAAGGAACGCGCGCGCCCGCGTATTTACCAGCACCCGTCGACCCTGATGATTGTTTAGCGAAGAGAAAGAGAGATTCACTCGGTCGCGCGGCTTCAGCATCTCTCCGATACACGACTGCCCCTACCACACGGCCGTTCGTTTCGCGGCTTTCATTAAACGGGAAAACACGCGATTCGTCAGTTCATAAGCCGCGTGCGTGTATACCATTCTCTCTCCGCGGGATCGGCATATTACGTGCCGCGGGTTACGCGTCGCGAGCGTATAGCCGCTCGCGCGCGTTATAAATAAACTACGAGAGCGGGATTCTCGTCGGTGTAAAAACTACAAATGCTCGATGAGCCTGTGACGCGTCTTGGACGGATTATGTATACGCATAGCGATAGCGTTAGATAATCGAGGATTCCTCCAGTAACAACAAGAGCCTGGCGTTTTTATTCTTCGTTCGTTACTCCACACCGAGGACATTCCAATGATTATTGATTGATCGATTGAATTCAATGTTTATTGAATTCACCGGGTACAAGATCCAGTAGGACTGTGGTCCCCACATGGCGAATAATAGTAAAAATATAAAACGACAAATTACAAAGTAGTAAAGCTGGAGAATGTAGCACGCGTAACAAAATTGAGCTCACATTTGTCGGCAATAGTGAGAGTAACATTCGCTCTCTTCCTGGGAGCATGTAATTTTTAACTTGTACGGTACAATAAACTAGGAAGAAAATATAATAAAAATGGAATTGCTGCTGGCAAAGATTCCAACCCGAATCTAACACACAGCTGAGGTTGCGGTGATCTTTCGAGACGCGGGGTAAAACGAGGGATATAAAACGAGAGCGAAGCGATACACGATTTACACAATTTTTCCTCTGCTTCGAAGCGCGATTACTGTTTGATTCGGTGTGCGATATCCGAAAGTTGGTTGTCTCGCCGCGCGAGGCATCGTCGCACTTTTCCCGCGGTATACTCACGTGCCGACGAGCCGAGTGTGTCAGGAGACAAGCGCTTGCTCGAGAGCGTTACAGGCGAATTTTTCTCTCTCTCTCTGCGAGTGCAGAGTGCGCGACATATACCCTGTCCGCGACATTCTCATACGTGCTCTCGCGCGGCAGTCAACTTTTCGAAGGAAGGAAAAGGGGGAGAAAAGCGAGTGACTTTCGAGCTAACGAGCCGGGCGAGCGCGACTGTCTTGTACACACACTGCAGCCCACAGGTCAGTCGAGCCGCGGCTAATCAATGGAAAGTGTAATCAGTCGCACGCATCCGCACGCGGTGAGCCGTTGCTCGTTTATCGGACGCCTCGTCTAATAGTCGCGCGCGACGTCCATTTCCGCCTTTCTACACACGCCGCTTTTCGCTTAATCACGAGCTCGTTATAATACACGACGCGACAAATCGCCTAACAAAGAGTCGTCGCTCATTAGGAGAAAGCATGTCGCGCGCGCGTCGCTTTGTGAGAAATGAAAAGTCCTCTCCCCCATATATATACACACACAGAGAGGCGGCGACCTCGACGTTTTGTTTTCGGCTCACCCCAGACAAGCGCGATGTGATGTATTCTTCAAACGAGAGGACGAGCTGCCCGCGGCTGCTGCAGCCCGCGCGTATGTATACATAAAGATGCAATCGCGCGGCCTAAGCGCGTACAACCTTCCGCCGCCTCGCGGGACCCCGACGAGGTGGTTTTCGTGCGCGAGTTTATCGGGCAGCTCGATCTGAGTGCACACCGCGGGCTGCCCGCGGGAGAAAAAGCCCCGAAGAAATTGAAAGTGATTTGGAAACAAAGAAAGTGCTTCGGCTCGCAATTAATATTCTTAGCGCTTAGCGGCCCGCTCGCGCGACGTGGTGGGAAATACTTTGGAGCCCGCGTACGTATACGCGTGTGCCCGAGCGCTCTGTGTATGTATATTGAGATTCAAAGAAAATAATTAATCACGCGCGCGATCCGGCCGCCCGAGAACGCGCCGGATAATGATAAGTTTCCCATGCGGCTTATCGATATACACGGAGGAAACAGAAGAAAAAACGTATCGAGCTTCGCGTTAACCCCGCTTCTCTTAATTTCCATTCATTAGGTATACTTCGTTTTCGAATGTATGTGTGCGAGCTTGGGCGATGTTATCGGCGGGTCGAACGTGCAGGTACGCAATACCGCGAAGTAGGTAACTGCGGGCTCGGGTCAGACGCCCTCGTATCACAATCGCCTCTCCGCTCCGTGTAAGACATACAGCTCGAGCCGCGAGGAGAGAGAGAGAAAAAGTATGACAGCTCGAACTAATACCGAGGGCTAATTGCGCGTGTAATCGGATTGCCGATATCTGCACCTCGTCGAATCCGGGCGACGATCCGTCGATTGTTATACAGACTCTGGGAAACTCGCTCGTACGAAAGTCCCCCCCTATATGACATTTCACTTTTCACACGTGCGAACTACTCGAGCGAGCTCCTCGAATTCCACGAGCGAACCCAATAATCTCGTGGAGCTCGTATATACACCGATATCGTAAAAACACCTCGGAGTCGCGCGCGCGCGGCGTTTCGAAACCGCTCGCGCGCAGGAAACTGTGTTGGCGCGCGCGCGCGCCTGAAAGGAGGGAAGAAAAATAAAAAGTCGGACTAATTGTATAAAGACACGGCGCTCGCGCGGAGAAACGAAAATAAAAAGGAAAAAATCGCGCCGGGGCAATAAAGCGTGTATCGCGCGCGAGCGGCGCCCCATAAAGAAGAATAGCTCGGTACGCGCGAGGCGTGTCGCGTTATAAAACTCGCCCGGGAAATTCGATCGCGGAAGCCATCATCGA
Source organism: Aphelinus atriplicis (assembly GCA_020882685.1). Taxonomy (NCBI): domain Eukaryota; kingdom Metazoa; phylum Arthropoda; class Insecta; order Hymenoptera; family Aphelinidae; genus Aphelinus; species Aphelinus atriplicis. The sequence goes on along the minus strand of CM037073.1, from coordinate 90,359,626 downwards.
CGGGGCGCATCGCGCGGCGCTGGATATAGTGAGAAAGGCTCGCGCCGCTTCCTCATGGGAGCCCCGGTGATACACGGCTCGCAATTTTCCGGCGAGCGCTTTCACGCGTATACGTATGTGTGTGTGTGTGTGTGTGCATATACGTATACACACACACACAGACACGCGGGAACGCGGCTGAGACGTTCACCGCGCGGCCGCGGCACACAGCACCCTTCTCTTTCTAGATAGTCGTCGGGGGGTCGCGCGAATCGGCGGACGCTGGCGAAATATCCAGCGCGCTTACCTACTTATATACTTGTATACGCTGTTTGCTCATTCCGGCCTCGCGGCTCTCGCGCTCAACAACCCACGGCTCTCTCTCTCTCTCTCTCTCTCTCTCTCTTTCTTTCTCTAGCCGGAGAGTTGATTTTTTTCTTTCCCCAAGCCACCGTATATACTTCTTCAGAAATATTCACCATCGGATGCGTATAATTAGGTTCTCTCCTGTTTTTTTCTTCTTCGATCGAGCTCATTACCAAGGCGGAATCGTCGATACGAGGATGAATATATGCAGAGCCGCGTGGGCGTGGGCTGTTGCGCGCGCTTGAGACCGCTTTGCCAATAGAACCGCGCGACGATGTATATATATTGTTAAGAATTCGTTAGACGCCACACCGGCGATTCGCTCGGTATACATACGTAAACGTGAGTGAACTAGGCAACGAGTTCAAGCTCCTATTGCCTGCCTCACTTGCGATACACGCGTGTATATAGCACGACGAGATCCGATTGAAAAAAACAACGTGTTCGTAGTTCATCGAAACAACTCAGGTGAGAAATAGATCGATACGGCGACGACGTCGCTTCCGATCCGAGGAAACGGCGCCGAGCTCCGCAACGGTCGACTTGCGCGCACTGCTGCGCGCTCGCGATTCCCGAAACAACACCACGAGAGACAGCAAGTGAAGGAAAAAAGCGATTGCGGACTGGGGCTGCTGCTGCACACGGTCGTGGGAATATGCACGAGACACTCGCGCACACGAGCTGATATAATGCGTGCGCGCGTTCACGCGCGGGGATTTGTGCAAGCGGCCCGCTCTATACACCCGCGTGTATACGGGATTCACACGCGGGGGATTATAAGGCAGGGCAAAAAACACCGCACTCACCTGAGGCTGCGGGCGTCGACGACTCGGCCGGGACGACGGGCTCGCGGCCCAGCACCAGCAGCACCGGAGCCATCAGCAGCAGCAGCAGCGAGGCGAGCTGCCCTCCTCGGCGGCACATCGCGGCTCTGCTCCCCTGTGCGCGTGTTAGAGCGCCCCTGCGGCGCTTACATTTTCCGCACCCCGGCTCGGCTCCGGCTGCCGCTGCACTCGCGATTATCCTCGATTATCGCGGCCAGCAGCCCAGCTCGCATGTCTCCGAGCTCGCGGAAAGTCTGCGATACGTATACAAGTATGTGTGAGTATGTCTCGAGACGTCACTAGCTCGACACTAGGTCTGACGAGGGCGAGCGGCTGCGCGCATTCGAACACACGCTCGCTGCATGGGCGCACACACTCTGCTGCACCTCGTGCTCGAGTCCATGCCGCACTAGCGCGCGAGAGCATTGCAGCGATGGTCAGGTGTGTTGTTTGTGTTTCCCCGCCAAGCCCAGCGCCCCCCGACGCACCTTCACCCAACTATACCAGCTGCTAGTCCGACAGGTGGGCGACGTTTGAATGTTACACTCGCGCGCTCAGCGACTGCACCGCTTATATTTACATCGCTCTTTTCGAGCACGCCCGGCCCGTCGTTCGACATCCCCGCAGACTTTTTTAAACTCCAAGTCTGTCGGAGGTCTGGTGTATACTTATAGTTGTCAATAGTTTAGTTTGCACGAGTTGAAGCGATGCCCAGGACGACATAACCTCGACAGAGTAATAGAGCGCGCGCGCCGACTTTCTGCTATATACATCATATGTTTTGGCGGCAAAAACGGAGCCAGTTGTGTGTGCGCCGAGAAAGTGTCAGCTATCGTCCGACTCTCTGGTATATAGTGTCGGATAAGGGAAAAGGACAGTACAGGTCAAAAGTCAGAAGACATCATGTTCTTGAAGAATATCCCGAATGATTTCTACAATGTGATACATGGAAAAGTTAGTGAATATACTGGTTCATCTGTTCGCGGTCGCGAGCTAACCTGTTGCTTCGTCTTGTCATTCCTCCTTGGCAATGCGGACGACGTATATTTGTAGTTACTGTTTGAAAACCAATGTCGACGACTAATTTTATTGAATGTTACAGCAATGCCTTATACTCGTCAACTTTGATGTCGATGCTATATGTGCCTCAAAGATATTGCAAGCCCTGTTTAGAAATGACAATATCGTGTACACCCTTGTGCCCGTCCAGGGAATACAAGATATGTACAAAGCGTATCAAGACAATGCTGAAGATGTGAGTCAAAGTTTGTTATAGGTCTTAGTATTATGTATTGTTTCTTGGGCGATACATCACTTCTTGACTGCTCGTCAAAGTGATTGTAGTCCGAGTTTGAGGGATATGAATTTGGAAATTGTTTGTGGATTTATTAGCAATCAGAATTATTTCATTCCTTTTTAGATAGAATTTGTGATCATGGTCAACTGCGGAGGTACATTAGACATTGTAGAGATTCTTCAACCCGAAGAAAATGTAACATTCTTCATTTTGGACAGTCACAGGCCATATGATTTATGCAATGTATACAGTGAAAAACAGGTGAAAATTCTTGGTAATCCAGATGCAGAAGAGGAAATACCAGAATATGATGATGTTTTCAACGATGAATCTGTGAGTATGTTTGCAACTATCAGATTGTAGTTATCAACTGATTTTCATTATCAATTTCAATACAGTCAGACGAAGAAGAAGACGAAGAGGAAAGTCTTGATGGAGAAGGTGAATCAGTCCTGGCAAAGAGAATGAGACTGAATGAAACAAGAGCATTGAAAATACGGAAAAAGCGCGAGTGGGAGCAAAAAAGAGACGATATTATGTTTAATTACTTGCAATACAGTTACTTTGGGAAATCGGTAATTTTTTGAACATTTTCGAGACTAACTTAGATTTTTATAAGTTTGTAGAAATTATAATTTTACAAACTTTACTTTCAGAGTGCAGTTGTTGCATATGAACTAACTTGGCAAATGTCAAGGGATAATTTAGATATGGTTTGGTGGGCAATTGTTGGTTTGACTGAACAAACTATACTGAATAAGGTGGAGAGTAGCACAACTGTGATTGAATGTGGTAACTTGAATGGGCATGTCTCCAGATTAAGCCATACAAGAGGTGGAGACACAGATAATCAACAATTGAGCGCTATCAAAATCACATACGATAAAGAGTATCCTTTTTAATTTTTTTTTGCAAATATTCATTCAATCATATGTACATGCGGGCAAGTTTACACCTTCAATAATTTTGATCCGTCGCTGTTTTCTGCACGTTTTCCTTAAAATTAATAATTAATAGTTTAGAGTTAGCTCTTTATCGCCATTGGACAGTTGAAGAAAGTTTGAGACACTCTATTCCTACAGCTGTTGCTCTACGTCTATGGTCACTCAAAGGTGATCAAAGATTGAAAGAACTCTTAGCTGAAATGGGTCTCCCATTAGCACAGTCTAGGCAACAATTCACCACAATGGATCTTAATCTCAGACAAGAATTCAAAGAAAAGATAGAAAAATTAGCTGATAAGTACAAAGTAAGCAGTATAATTGGTGCTAGTTTCACTATGCAATATGGATACAGGTTTAAGTACTGTGCATCTGATATTGTATACGCAATGCTAGCTATATTAGAGTCAACGGTGAGAAACTGTTTTTTATGAGACATCCGTACTTAATATTAAGAGGATAACGATACATTTTTTTAAAATCATGAATTATTTTCTACAGTCTAGAGACAGACCACCAAAGCTGTGTTTCTTAGAAGCTTCAGATTGTTTATCCAGAACAAAAAAAGAAATACTCGATAAAGGAATTCAGAAAGCTAAAAATATGCTCACACAAATTTACAAAACTGCCCAGAGTATATTAGAAGTAAAACAAGTTTGCAATGCTGGAAGTTTTTTCTACATAGTTTTAGCAGAGGGCATTATACATTATCATATGTTTTCTCATCCTCATGCGCTTCTTATGCTTGCTCAATTCACACTAAGAGCGTATGTTGATTCTACAAGAAATAAGCGCGCCCATTTGATACCTCTTGTTGCCTCTGCTCCTTATAACATTGAGGAGGGCACGTGTCTTATCATTGGAATACCACCGACATCTGAAGAACAACCTAGGAGGTACATGATTTTGTATAATAAATTTCTCAAATTTATCGATTTTCATTTATTACGTTATATATCTAATGTTTTCGAATCAGTGGTTGTATTGTTTGTATTCAGAGTAACTTCTTTCCGATATTCATTTAAAAGATATCAGATATTTTCTAACAACGCTAAAAGAAAAGTAACATGTACTACATAATTTGTAAAGTGAACAATTTGAATATGTTTCAGCTTATTTGGTCGAGCTTTTGAACAGGCAGCTAAAAATACAAATTCAGTTATTGAGGCTGAATATTTTGATTCTACAAGTAAGCTATGAAATACTTTCATACTATTTTTATAGAATCCTGTATTATATAATAATGAAATCTTTTTTTTAATATAAAATTAATCTTTGCTTTTAGTTGCAAGACTGAAAACTGAAGACAGACCCAAATTTTTCGATGCTTTGGCAGCATTATTGACTAGGTAAAGATTTTGTAAAATGGTAATTTCATCTAAAGTTTTATCTTAGGACCAAATCGAGTGAAAAATTATTATTCCATATGTAAAGTAGCACATTTTAGTGAATTATGACACGAGCTCACGTAAATCTAGATTGAGATATTTCTAAAATGATCCCAAATGAACAGGCGTGAGCGATTTGAGTACAATGTAGTTCATCATGAACAATATTTTAATGTTAATTTTACTGATCGTTATTTGTTTTTAAAACTCAAATCGGCCTCCAAAAGAGCGATGTGTTTTCATGTAAAAAAAATTTTCGAATCTTGTGACGGAAAATATGATTTTGTGTACATATAATTACTATTAGCGTTAGTTAAGATGAGGAGCTTATATAATGGAATCAAACGCGTCAATATGTAATATTATAAAAACCACTGGTTGAATTTAATATAAAAACTGAGGGTTAAATACAATGAACTAATATTATATCTACGAATCATTTGTTTATTTTCTACATTACGAAGAAATTTTACATATAAAACTATTCTATAAAAAAATGGAGTAAAAATGTATGTTTATTCATAATGTTGAAGGATCCGACTTAGAATCCACTCAATTATGTATATTATCACTTAATAACAGACACCTATGATAGGATCTTTTGACTCAAATTTTAAAAAGAAAGTAAATCAATACATCGATGTATTGTTACCCAACGACGCATAGTTTTATTGCTTGGCTCTTTTACTTTTTTTCAAGTCTATCAATTGTTACTTCTGTAACATTAGACAATATCTCACAATTACACCGTAATTGCTTAATATTCTCTGAACTGTTCTTATCTCGCTATATGACTGACTTTTAATAACAAATATATAAATTTGTTCTGTTATTTTGGAAACCCCAAAAATAGCTACACTTTCATAAATATTTCTTAATTTATTCTTTACTTATAACTGTGAGGTTAAAACAACTCATTGTAATATAAATGAATTTTATATTTTCAATTCAAATTGAGATCAACACAAGTCCCATTGATTTTGTTATTAAAGAAAATTAAAAAAATAAACATTTGAAATTTATTTCATTTATAGAACTTGCCATACTTTCGAAATTTTACTCGCGATAAGAAATCTAATCAGTCGAAATTATCGTATGAATAAGTGAGGTCCTACTCATTCGATAGTCTGTTAGTAATAAACAGAAATAAATGTGAGGCTGTAAGTAATTGACAAATATATATACTCGGAAGCTATTTCAATCGCTTTTTCAAAAATAATTAGGTGGCCGATATTCTCTATGAATTTATTTCAAACAGCCAAGCTGATTGCAATCTTTACAATTCATTTCAAGATTCTATTATCTCGTGTTATCTCAAAAAACGATATATTAGATATTTGCGCCTTTCTTATATGATAAAGTCGATTGACTCTTCTTACTTCCAAATTTCTTATTCATTCTATCAGTTTTCATTTGGAGATTACTCATACCTGCCTGGACAAGAGATTATGTAATCGCCTGGGATATCGTTTTTTTTTCAAATACAGGATAGTAGCATAGAATAGAATCATATACTAGGACAATCTTACTATCGCGTGATATTTTCGAGTGCCGTAATCAGTAACTAGTATTTTGAATAAAGTTAATACATTCTAGTCATTGTGATGGGACAAATTTAGAGAAATACGAATCACTATTGAAAATTAAATTAAATCCCTACTTGCAACGTTACGTCATTGTCTCCTGACTATATTACACACATAATTTTTCTTATTATGAGAATACGTCTTATTTTCGCACAACTTCTTATTCGCTCTACTCATTTGTCGGTAAAAATAAAACAAAAGGATTCTCCGAATTCTCAGAATACAACATACAGAAGTACAATTTATTGTAGTTATATGTCGCTTTCCTCTAGTTTCTTTTGTTACACATTGATGGATGATTTGAATGAATCGTATAATTACATGAAGCATCAATTAAGAAAACATCTTACAAATACGTTCATCCAAAGTGTCCTTACAATTAATTCTTGTACGTCGGTACAGCAAAGTTCGATACACACGTATAAAGGTTCGCGCTAAAAAACTTGTCGGCCAATGAGAACGAAATGAAATCCACACTCAACTGCTCATTCGCTGAGATCATAGGAGTTTGATGGCTGAATCAATAACACTGTTGGAAATAACGTTGAATAATTACAAACATATATTTTCGTACGTTTGGCCACTATGAAAGGGCAGTTTATGGCGAAATCGAGTCGCACTAGGATTTGCCGCACTTGCACAATCGATATCGATTCGTGGCTCTCCCCGAGTCACACTGTGTATGTATTCACTGGAACGCGTCTAATCTTCCTGCTTGACGTTCTTGTGAACGGCGACGATCTTGTTTGTCGGTAATGTTTTGTTCCTGTAGCCGTCGACGAACTGCTGGACAGAGTCTATTGTTATTTCGGCGCCGTCCTCCATCACTGCGTAAACTCCTCGGGGTATGTCTATGGCTGTCAGAAGAGGCACTGCGTCATCCAGCCCGACAAATTCCCGTAGTATGTCCGAAGTCTCGCACTGGAACGTTTTTAAAAATGTTAAAATTTCATTAGCAATTAATCTTTGATTCAACGAACATACACTTGGAGTGACGTTGCATCGAATAATGGAAAAAACGCGATAACGGCTACTAGATCCTTTAGCTTTTAGCAACATACGGACACGGCAATGTTTTTATATTGAAAATATAGCGCGAATAATTTAAAATCATCACGGTAATTATCATAATTTTTGCTTCAATACTATTCAACGTTTGAATCATCTACATTAATTTACTTTCTTAAACTAAAGCTGCACTTTCAATGTATTTACGGTTGGACTAATTTCTCTCTCCGTATATAAAAATAATTATATTTTCGAAAAATTCAGCCGTTGACAACACGAAGCTGTCGCTCGTCATATTAGATACGATCTTTTATAATGCTCGAGCCTCGCGCTCGTATCCAATTTTCATATTCATTCGCATGTACGTGCGCACATTTGCAAATATGAAAGCGTGATGAGAAAAATGTTAATTCACAAAAGCTTGAAGTGAAAAAAAAAGGTTTTTCAACAAATTCTCAATGGATTTTCACGCGATTCATATACACGTGTATGTACGCACTTGCCTCGAAACATCATTATGCATCGTATCCGCGCGGAACGATGTCGCGCCGGGTGAGAACAGCATTGAAGGGTTTCTTTATCAAAACCCCCACCTCTATTTCGAAGTAACCCAATCTAGGAGCCAACCGAGGCATCCTTCAACTCGACGAGTGCGAAAATGAAAAAGTGTTTTTGGCCAAGCGGGAAAGGGGTTGCCGTGAGCGATACAGCATCAAGCCCGAGACTGCCTAGCAGAAAAAAGTTTATATGTATACCACGGCCTAGCGCGAAAAGAATCAGCGCAACTCACTGGGGCGTGAAGTGTTCTGTCGCTAGGCCCCATTCATCCGCGCGTGCCCGTGTCTGCGCACACGTCATATGAAGCATTCGGACTAATTATCGCGCGAGCCGAGTGTTGGCCGGCGCTAATTTGCCGAGCCGAGGGTTTTTTTTCCCTCTCGTTCTTCCCGGGGCACAGCGGGCAAAGAAGGAATAGCAAATCAACTCACGTCTAGGGCTATGTAGAACTGGAGGGTGTCGTCTGGGTCGTCGAAGTTGGGATCGTAATCCGGCCGGTCTCGCCTGTACCTCTCGGCTGCGGGCAGCAGTACGCTCTCGCCGAACTGTATCTCGCAGTCCTCGCCCTCTGGCCAGAGCAAACACAAAGATATATAGATACACCCGGAGCGCATATACAGAGCGCATGAAAGAACACCGGTTCGAGTTCGTATGTATGTATATGTATGTACACGCGGCCGTGTGTGCGCAAGCGACACTCTTTTTCACTCACCAACAAAGAGAATAATGGCCGGCGCGTCGTGCAGCGACGTCGCGTACTTCTCCGTCAGTATGTTCACCAGCCGGCTCGTCCACGGGAAGTTCTTTGAGCGAGAACAAAAAAAAGAAAAGCGCTCTAGTTTCTCATTGGTTAGTATGCGATTCGCGAGTTTGACGAGTTTTTTTCTCTTCTTATTTTTATCCTACGAATCTTTCGCTTTTCCTTTTTCTCCCTTTCTTTTTCCTGCCGATTGACCGATGGTATACAGCTGATAATGAGACGCCCCGAGACATCTTCTGTGCATTATTTTTCGGGTGAACAAACGAAAATCGAATGCGAGTACTTGGTGCGCGGGAACAATACTCCGTGTATTCTTGAATACTGGACCAGAGCACACTATTTGAATTACTTCAAATAAAGCTGATGGGCCTACATCTTTATTCAACTTGGGGTGGCTTTAGTTTTAGGTGCCACGTACTAACGTAGAGCCTTAGTTTTCTTTTTCAATTTAAATCGCACGATGATTTTAATGATATCGAGAATCGGAACGAAGCGTTTAGAATTACTGAAAATAATAATCACTGATTTTTTTTTTTCAAATGAATATTCTGCCTCGGTGTAAATTAAATCAACTTTATATCAATGCAAACGAGGATCGAGGAAGTGACAATCGTAATTATTCCATGCTCGAAACCGGAATTTTTTATCTTTCACGCTCGAAATGAAATTCTGATAGGACAAATTAATTTTCCCGGTCCCCCCGGTGTTTCGCATGTACGTGTTACTCGCGCATATTCCACCGCATTACATTTTCACGGCACAATCAGATTTGAAAACGGAATAAAAAGCCGCGTCGCGCGACAGGCTCGCCGCAATAGCGTTATGCGAGTTAACGGGCACGATGAGCGTGCATAAAGAATGAATTAATCCCGAAACGCGTCATCTCTCGTCAGGCGAGCGTCCAATTTGGCGAAGAACCCCGTCGCTGGTAAAGGGGAGGCAGAGAGAGAGTAAAAAAAAGTTGTCCTCCGTCTGTAGCGACTGGCACCTGGGTGAATCTGTGAATTCCTCGGCAACAAGCGCGCGCCATTGTATTCAAAACAAAGCGGGGCTCCGATAAATAGCGCGGCGGTCATGCGGAGCCGCGCGAGGGATTTGGCCAAGAGAGACGGAGAGTCTGTCTGACGGCTGGATGGCTGGCTGCGTCTGCTGGCTGATGGGGTGGGGGTGGGGTGAGGAGGTGGAGAAAGCAAAAAGAGCAATTCATACTAGACCCTCCGGATCTTCGAGGACCTCAGTGCGGCCCTCGAGCGTGATTATGTTGTCGCGGGGATCGAGTATGACCAGCGTCGGGATGGCCTGCACGTCGAGGGCTCGGGCGAGCTTCTGCCTCCTCTCCTCCTGGCCGAACGGTATCCTCAGCCACGGCATTGTGTCCGTGTACGTCTTGTACGAGTCCTCGCTCCTGCAAAATTCACCGAATCTCATATATATGCCCGTCTATGTGTCCCATTCATAATTTAAGTATCCATCACTATTGATTCAAGTGAATTGTACCCAATAAATGTCGCTAGTTAAAGGAATCATTATACCGTATACACACTCATGAATAAATCACATTCAGTTTATCATGTACACACAAGATTCCATTATTGGTCGTACATACACTGAGTGGGAAAATGTTTTTTTGCAAATCTTGACTTGGTCTTGATTACAAGTGTAACGAGACACTTGTGCACGTTACTTTTATTATTGAGAATCAACTAAAAATCCTCTTCGATTAAACTTCATCGATATCGTTACTATTATTGTAAAATGCGATTATTAAATTCGCTATACGCGTTTGTGTCCATCTGCGATGTGGTTGGGGACGTCAACGTTAGTCATGATCGAAAATTCAGCGCTTTGCGTACTAAATGTCTTCGGTGATGGTGTACGTGAAACAGTCCAGCGAGCGCAAGGAAATTTTCTTAAAAGAAAAAAAAGACTTCTTACTTTAAAAGTTTCGAATATTAGTGGCACGTGCAATCAATCGCTTAGCTATTCAAGTAAGATGAGTTTCATAGTCTCGCTTGAAGAATATAATTAGAAACGTCTTCTTAAGTATACGCTGTAATGAAATACCCACGAAAAATATCAAGGCAATCACATTTTCATTCCAAAGTGCGTTACGTACGTAAATAATATTTCGAATCGGAAAAACTCATGATTTATTTTAAAAAGATAGCTGGCATAGAATCACCCACAGTGATTAATTAATTTCAGCTTATACTCAGTATCTTTATTCAAAGTGAACTGTTAACAAGAATATTTCTTCTTCATCATGCAAAATGCACCCGTAATGTATATGAGCACAAACTGCGCGGTTTTTTGAAATTATATTCTTCTCCCGTGAAAATCTTTCATGCGTTATTCCTCTTTGTGAGAAGGACGATCTTAGAAAAGTTGATAAAAAGAGAAAAGCAGTTTCGAGTCTTTGAAATTTCATTTCTATTCATAAAAAAAAAAAGTGATTCGACGACCCACTACGCGAAATTAAGCGATTGACAAAAGAGCCAAGAGCTACGTATATACATAGGCAAGAGTAGAAGAGATACAAAACACTGATTGCCGTCTCTTGCCGCTTCCGTAAAGCGACGAGTCCTCGGGCGACAATATGAAAGGGACGCGGCCGATTTTATTTGAATGACGGAGACGCCTATATATCGACGGCCCTTACGAAGAAAAGCACATTTCATATCTCCGACGAAAAAAAACACATTTCGTTTATCGGACGAAAAAAAACACATTCCAGTTTCTCAGTCGAAGAAAAACACATTTCGGCTTCTCGGACGAAAAAAAGCACATTTCAGCTTCTCGGACGAAGAAAAGCACATTTCAGCTATGTAGTGTATTGAATGATGAGATGTATGAAATTGGGTATCTCAATACTCGTGAGAGTGTGTGAGAACGTGCAATGTGTTATTTTACTAGTGTGTAATGTATTATTTTACGTGGTAATGCGCAGATAATTTTCTACCGCATCGAATAACCTGAAATGTACTTTTCTTCGTCGAAATGTGCTTTTCTTCGTCCGAGAAGCTGAAATGTGCTTTTTTTCGTCCGAGAAACTGAAATGTGCTTTTTTTCGTCCGAGAAGCTGAAATGTGTTTTTCTTCGTCGTAAACCGTGAAATGTGCTTTTCTTCGCCGGAAGGTCGAAATGTGCTTTTTTTCGTCGGAGATTTGAAATGTGCTTTTCTTCGTAAGGGCCGTCGATATCAACCGACCCATTTCATCCTCGCGTCCCGCCCGGCTCTCCAACGAAAAGCCACTCAATTAACCGACTCTCGCGTAAACGCGCACAAACCTCGCTTGTCCCGTAGAGCGTATCCTTTTCATCCGACACGGGGCTCTGACATTTCCCATCGGCGCACGTGAGTTTCGCGGTCTATATCTTTTCTTTTTTTTCTCGTTCGATCCGATCGATTTTCCATCTGCGAACGCCGCATCGCACCCCGACAAAGGAGCTGTGCGATAACGAGAAACGAGGAGAGGCGTGAGCGATGCTCCCCGTGATTTCCGCCCGCCGTAAGATTACAATGCGCGGCCGCGTGCACACGGCTGCAGGTTTCAAGAGTACACGTATCCGCTGACACGTACGGCTGCGTCGTATACCGGTATATATCGATCGGTCCGGCCATTTATCGGCTGAAATCAATGGGTGCTCTTTGAAATTTTCAAGCCCCCGCGAACGCTTCGTGCGATATTTGCACTTTTGATGCGGATGCTCTCATGCCCAGAGCCTCGACACCCCATCGAGACTTTTCGATCTCCCGAATCAGCCGCATTGTCATCTTGGCGGGCTGCTGCTTTGTACCCCTCAATTTCACAGAGCAGGGGACTTTTATTACTTGAATATATAGACACGATACGGAACCTCATTCGATTCATCGGGCTTTTGAGATATTTATTATTCTCTGGTAGTCTTGGGCCTACGTCGAATAAATTTATGTTTGGTTTTCATTAGTTGAATTATCTTAATTCGCCTTTCTTTATCTTCCCTTCGGATACCCTAGTGCAGCCATACATTTCGATTTTGTGAAACATCAATTCAAGGATTTAAAGTGAGATTGTTAAAGCAAAAATATTTTGACCAAACACACGTATATTTCATCATTTTATGCTCTTCTAGTTTTCATAGTCGAAACTATAGGAAAATACGCCATGGGAAACCAAAAAATACCGTAAAATTTAATTGTTTTGTTTATTTCTAGAGTCAAAAATACTTCAGAACTTATTCCAACTTATGAAAAAAGGATAAAAAAATATAATTGATTTTTTTAACTCACTTACTCTCCCAAAATTTGGGCCTACGAAACACTATCTTAATAAAAATGATCTCCTGAAATGTTTTCCTGAATGTGACTCTTTTATTCGGGCCCATCGGACATAATCTCATCAAGCTCGAATCCAACAATACAAGAGTAATGTAATGTTCCCTCGTTCGCGAAGTCGCAGCCGTGTCGGACGTGAATTCCGCCGACGTGCAATAGTTTTCGAATAAACCAATTCCGAATATATATCTTCGTCTCTCCGAGGGATCGGACCTCGAGTTCACGAGCGTGGCGGATTTCATAAGTAAGCACACAAAGCCGAATGGTCTGGCCGATAAGGGTTCCAAGAAGCAGCGGAAGCGCGTGATCCCTGACAATAAATACGCCCGCACGAAATCGGCTATTTATATGCACACAAAAGCGAAGCCCTCGGTCCTGAAATCGTGTACGCTCGCGCGTGGAGTAACAAAAAACAACTTTTCTCTATACTCGTCGTCAAAGTCCCGGGGACCACTTCCTAACGCGTATATACACTGACCCTCTGCGAATTTTTTCCCCGAGACAGTCTAATAGAAGCTATAGTCGGGCTAAGAGTTGGAGCTGCTTATAACTGCTGCTCATTATTCAGAGAGCGACTTTGACTCGGCAAAGCTCCCCTCCTACGCGGTAGTGTAATTCCTCTTTGATGAGATCTGTTTTTCACCCGGCATACCCTTTCTAATCTCCCCCGGCAAACCCTTACGTTACAGGAATGACTATGAGACGCAAGACCCGTCATCTAATTGCAACCGAGAATGTAATTACTGGTATGTCTATTTGATTGGTTCAAGGAAGAGAGGATAATTCGATTGAGTCCGTATCAGTGAACGAGAGCTAATCTGAGCTTTTTGGGATAAACGCCAATTTCATCCAAATTCAGTTTATGAGAGCATTTGGTTTTGTTTCAAGTATAACTGACAATCAATTTGCTTTTCTGATAGAGGAAGAAAAAATGTACTCACAAGTCGGAACTGACAAATATTACTTCGAAGTCGTGGCCTCTCTCTCGGATCCGTTGATACGTATCGATCAACTGTGGTGTGAAAGCTTTACACGGCGGACACTGCAAATGAGAATTCGAAATAAAAACTATAGCAAAAAGAAAAAGAGAAGACATTATTCCGAAGACGAATTTCATAACTAGAATTCTTAAAAAATCCCATTATTTAAAGAGAGGAAAAAGAAAAGGTTATGCAGATGGAGTGGGCTGCAATTTAAGGTATGGCATTTCACGAAGCCTCCTTCGCATATTCAGAGGGTGGAAAGTTATGCTGAAAATGGAGCCGGCTCGCGGGAAACCATTAAACGCCGGGCGAAAGGTATGCGAAATGCACCGGGTGCTCTATTTTTTACCGGCCGCGTTCAAATGCGCTCACGGGACTCGGCGGAAAAACCGTTAGTATGTATATGCCAAAAGTGCGAACGTCGCGGAGAGCTTATTTGCCGCGAGAGCGAGTTTTCACCCCCGCCGCCCTCGAGTTTCTCCCGTCTAAACGTCACAACGGATCGTTGTCGAAGTCTTATTCAATATTTCATCCGGATTCTGTAAACATCAACGTTGTGGATTTTTGCTGGCACCCCCGGTGGTACATGCATACGCGGGGCAAATTAAAATTCTCAATTTTCGCTCGAGATGCCAGCCGACTACGCGTCGATGCATCATTTATGAGCTCGCGAATACACACGAATTACGCCGTGCGTGTAATATTCTCAACTAGGCGAAATCAGTTCGAGCGGATTTGCATCGAACGAGCAGCCGAAAGAGGCCACGGTCGTATGTACATGGGCAATTCTACCAAATAGTACGATTTTGCTTGGAAAAAAAAAATGAAAATAAATTTGTGGGCACGTTCTTGAAAATTTCATATGTGGTAGAGGATACTCCGAGAATAAGTATTTCAAGTGTGTGCACGACTTTCGCATGTTGCTAAAAAAGCTATACATAAAAAACTAAAGGAATATTTTTTGGCCTGAAAAAAATCTATTATTATTCATCGAACAATATGTATATGTACTGTTCACACATATATACTAGCAAACTTATGCAACTAATAAAAAAAAATGGGACAGAAACAGTTTTTTAAGATACAATCTGTTTAAGGTTTTTTTTATGAAAAATAAAAATTTTCGAAATCTAATTTTGCCATCGAAAAGCTGAGGGAAATATACATCGGTAACATATTCCACATTATTTCGATATTCATTTTATACAGTCCAAAACAAGTGACAAAAATGGGAAGTTTCAGTATTTCCGCGCACCGGCCGCAAAGAGTTGACGTGAAACGCCCCATATATAAAGAATATAACTGCAGCAATCTCTAGGCACCTTTATCAGAACCTGAACAAGGATTCACAAGGCTTTTTGTTTGATTTCAACATTGTTTCTGAGTGTGCCACGAGAAAAACCAGTAATTTTAAACTGTTCACGTTCTTACTTTTAACATGATCGATTATTTTATGGTCTTTTTACGGGTAGCACATGAATGTTCCATACTTTAATTTCTTCATTTTCGAGTGCTTAATCGAACTGTATTAACACATTTGAGAGTAGTCGATCGCTGAAAAAGCTGTAGCTTAAAAAGGCTGAACATAATTTCATACCAAAATTTCATCACGAAGCTTCACTTACATGTAAGTAGTCTTTATATGGAGAGCACATTAATGAAAATTATCAAGTATTGTTATGCTGATCCCAAGGTAGATTACAGGTAAAAAATCTGACCTCTTACTGAGATGCTCCAAGTGTAAACGAAGAAGTTACACGCAGTACATATGAATATCACAATTTAATTTTCCAATTTTTGAAAAAAAAATTTTCATATTTAGTGTTTTTTTTTCATTTCCAACATTTGGGTATTGAAAAAAACCATATCACATAAAATCGTCCTAGTTGGTAGAATTGCCCACATACACGCGTCGAAAAACAAACGGCCCGTTGACGATGAAATTATCCGAAGGGAGGGAATCGTTGACTCACCCAGTGCGCGCTGAAGTAGACGCCCTTGAAGCAGTGCCTGAGCTCCTCGTGGAGCATGGGCTCGTTGCTGTCGCGTCCGCCGCACGGCAGCAGGGGCCCGTCCTCGAGGGAGTCCTTGGGGTGGGGCGGCTTCCACGGGAAGTCGGCGCCCTTCGGGTCGGCGAGGGCTTGCTCGACCCCGCCCCGCGTCAGCACCGCGCCCGTGACCCCGTCCAGCAGGATCAGCGTCGGCACCCCGGCCTTTATCCGGTACCTCCGCGTCAGCCGCGTCTAAACACACCACACCCAACCCCCCCGTGAGTCATTAGCCTGTTTGCTTAGGACCCCCAGCTTTCTTCGCTTTTTTCCCTTTTTCTCTTTTTTCCGCGGAGCGACGAGAACGTTTGTATATATACCTCGGCGCGAGAAAGTTCGCCTCGCAGGGGGAAGCGACTCGGTGGGTTTTAGTTTTCTCGGTAACGGGCCTACAAAGGTGTTGGGCGGGGAAAGTCAATTTGTTCGTAAACTGCAGGCGATTCGATTAGGATCGATTAAGCTAATAGGAAATATCGGATGCTTGCTTATACGCTTCGGAAGTGTAATTTCATCGCGCTGTCTCTCTCCCTCTCCCACGGGCTCCTAATTTTCCGATCCAATTTTTACAATATTTAAACTTTGTTTCCATCGTCACAGGGGAATTCCACGAATCCCTATAAAAATTCTATTTGCTGATGGTTTTTCTCAAGCTTTTAAAAATAATCGACTCGCGCTTGTTGTCGTTTTCCGATTTGACAAAAATTAAAGGAGATACAAGGCGAGTTGGAATATTGTTTATATCGTGAGAACTCGTGTCGCTATTCATGCTTTGTAAAGCTATATTGTGTAAATTGACGACGTCACAGGGGGATTTCGATCCATTCGCATGTCTCCTGTAACTTTCTTCAAATCGAGAAACAAAAATAATCACTCGTTAATTATCTTCACAAGCTAATAGAATTTTTCACGCAAGTTGCCTTCAACTTGTATCTTTATATGTTTTTCTGTAAAATATTGAAAAGTGTAATATTCAAACGCTGCAGAACGGGTTACTCGGTTCGAATACACGTATATTCAGCTTGCTAAAGTACGGACGATGACCCCTGAAACCACTTCTACGTCTAGGCTTAATAACTTTTCGAGTAGATCAATCTTCCTTAGAAACTACCTGAAGATATTTTTTATCTCGGGATTCTCCGACGGGCTCAAAGCGGTCCGGCAAAAATTGCATTCAAACTAGCCTCCCGAAAGTATGTGGCGAGAGACGGAGTACTTTTTCCAAAGAGATTGATTCATTAAGTGAGTCGAGTCTCTTCCGGGCTGAGAAATTCATCCGAGTTCAAAGGACGCGGTCATCGTTTAGCGATGTTTGGATAGTACATTCCATGCAAGCGCAAGAGCTTTGATTCCCGTCCGCAACCACTCCTCTACTTTCTCTCTCTTCTCTCGCTCTCCCCCCCCCCCCTATTTCCGAGACTGTGTGTGTCTCTGGGAGTTGAGTGAAAGGGAGGCAAATTATTATACAAGAGGACCAACCGACGGAGGTTTCAATCTGTCCCTCAAAGAAGCCGCCGCTACCGACGTCGAGTGCAGCACGTGCCTCGCTGTTTATAGGGGATACAGGAAGCGTTAGGGATATTTTTTCAGCCTTTTTGTTTCCTTGTGTTCCCGCTGAAGCGTCCTGTACTTGTGTTTCATCATTCTGACTGTACAAGCAACTCGGAAGCAGCTCCGCTTCGGCAGATCTATATATATGTATATAAAGGGATCGAGAAGAACACAATTTGTCTTTGATATGTATATATACACGGGAGAATTATGAAACTGTAGTGAATTGCTTTTCTTTTTGCTTTATAAATCTCTCCTGAATATTTCTGACTACACAGTGCTCGTAAAAATATTTTATTATCCTTCCATTCGGGCAATTTTTTTTCTTTCAATGCATAAAATATATGTACACATGAATCTTTGATTTATATGCTTCTCCCCCGAAGAAAATAGATGACTTATTATCTTCACCGTTCGGTAGCTCGTCTTATTGCAAACAATATATGAACCCGTTATCTGTTCAGTACTTTCAAATCATTCCACGAGCTGCGTTGATTCTCAGACCAGTTTCTCGACTCCTCTGTATTCGTTCATCATACAACGTTATTTAGCTTAGGAAGTTCTATCGAGAAAACAGCATATCGAAGCAGTTGGTAAAGCGTCTTTATTCAAGGGCTGCAAGTCGAAGTTTCTCTTCGATGTTTAATGTTCTATAACCACCACAAACAAATGTAGCTGGAAATATTCCCAAGAAGTTTAACAATAAAATTTGAGTTGCCATGAATATTAAGATTTGTGAAGCGAACGCACATTCGAGATGGGATACAAATTTTCCCGGGAGAATTCACCCGGGGAAAAAACAAAGCTGCGAGATTCAGTTCGATGAACCGAATCGCCACGTGGAACGCGCAAAACCTATCCCGAATTTCTAAAGAGATATTCCGCCTCTGGTTTCTCGAGGAAATTAAAAATGCACACCGGCGTGACGAGTGGGTACTCGGTCTTCACTTGGCTTCACTTCGAGAACAGTATCGATTTTTCCGGCTCACTGCAAGTCCTCAGCACTCGTGCGCCTACCCAATTGCAAAAACTCGCGTCCCACCTGTCAAGCCGAGTTTGGATTAAATTCTCATTTACGGATTCATCCCTCAACATCGATATTTCATAAATTTTTTTTAAACTCGTTTCAAGAGGTAACGTGATACAATAACCCTCAGTATCAAACGAGATGTTGAAATTTACCAGATGTTAGTACCGCAAAGCGAAAACCAATAAATACATATTGGATACTTTAACATAAACACATGAAGATTCATAAAAAAAAACTTATTTTTATTGTTATGTTCTTCTGTTTTCATATATCAGCGAGCCAATATGGAATTGTTCGAGGGACAAAGTGGAATTATCAACATTAAAATTCCATCAGAAATATAAAAATAAATCTACTGTTCTACTATCGCCTTCTCTCCAGCTCTTGTTGCTTTGATAAAAAGAGCAGCGGATTTCATTCGAGAACAAATCGCTTCAATCCGTCGAGTTATCAAGTTTTCAAGTGACAACGTTGTCCGCGCGGTGTCATGTCACCAAACAAGAGAGGAAAAAAATATTTGTCCAACACTGATACCGCGCGGGCTGAACTATCCTTCAACGCTCGTCCAAATAACCACCTAGAGCAAACGAGGGCAGCTCTCGATGGCTTTTTCCCCGGCTCTGAATCGCGAACAAACGCCGCACGACATTCGAGTGTCTATTAGCTGTCACGCGTCGCGGAGGCTGCGATCGATCTCCCCCTCCTCCTCTTCCTCCTCGTCTCGGTTATCGCTCTGTCTCTCTCTCTCGCTCGCTTCTCTCGGCGCATTACACGCGCCGCCAAACTCGCGTTATGGCTCGGATCAGTGTCAGATGCCTGCGCCCGTAATTTATGCGGAAACCTCAGTGCCATACACGGCAAATGCTCAATGCGCGCCGACCTGGAGATGGGCGAGGGACTTTTTTTTTGCGAAGACGCCTATATAGCCGCTAATGATTGAGCGAGACGCGCCGAGAGATGAAGCGGCGGCGGCGACGAGTCATCCGGCGGATTGATGCTTCCATGTTTGGCGTCTTCGTCTCGGCGTCGTCGCTTCGCTCATCTCGTGATTCGTCTCCGGTCCAAAAAGTTAAGGATCGATGAAAAATACTCGGAAAGTTGTATTTAGTATCCCGTTGTCGGATCGAACACACTTGATTTCGAGAAAATCACGTCGAGTGAAAGATATATACCGAGGCCGGGCGTGACGTTTTGATGACAAAGTTTTCCAATCGCGTCGCGTCAATTTTATTTCTGCGATTCCGCGAGTGCCCGAGAGACGTTGCGACGGTGGAACAACCGCGGCCCCCTAACTTTGCCACTCCGTGTCACAAGAATTTCAAAACTATAAGACCTCGAACCGAGGATGGAAAAAGCGTCCAGGGGATAACCTGTCTCATATGGTGAACGAAACTTTTTTAGCAGCCGTATCAACTCTAATATGATTTACCGCGAGTAAGGATGAAAGGAATATACTCTGGCGTTTCAGCGGGGAGATATAACATTACCGTGAGTGGCTATGAACTCGAAAAATCTCAATCGACGCAGATAAAAAATTCATGGAAAAGTTAATAAACTATTGCCAGACTCAAATTTGAGCTATTCGACATATTGAAAGTGATGGTCTGCCGAGTGAAATCAGCACAAGTGCAGAGTACGGTCGGATGTTGTATATATTATGTCTCGAAACATTCGTGAATCGACATTCTTAATTGAACTATCTTGAACGTAGTATATGAATTCAATTTTTTGGAAGAAATTTATACAAATCACTCGACTATCTCAATTTTTATTACATTAAATATAATTACATTATTATTTGATTAATCCCATCGAACACGGTGCATATTTCATTTTGCGAAAATATATGAAATACGTATACAAAATATGTTAAAAATGCGCATAGTATATAAATATGAGTATATAAAAATACGCTAAATAGAATTATTGAATCACGCCAAGAATATGGTCATCGGCGCTAAATCTGATTGTACAAAAGATAAACCGTCGGGGCGAAGAGCCGATGGTTTTGGGGGTAATAGCTCGCACACAATGGCAGCGTCAGCGCGCAAACAGAACCCGGAGTGTACACTGCAGCGGAGCTAATTATTGAAGAGCTCGATTCTCATTCTTCCCCGCCAGCTTTGGCATCGGGGTATACGTATATATACACGTAGCCACGAGGGCGCAAGGGTCTCTCGGCAATCGGACTCGCCGCGTCCTTGTCTCCCCGTTGCCCCGGCTTCGCGCTCTCGAGTCTCGGGGGCGTCTCTCCCCCCATCTGCTCTCTCCTCGCCACCCCCCGTTCCAACGACGCCTGCTGAATTTCTCCCGGTAAAAGTGTTATTCAGCTCTCGTTGTGCAAAGTTCTCTGTTGCGCAGCAGCGAGTCGGGCCGCGAGAGAAAAAGCCGCGTGAAAGGGAGGTGCAAAAGAGGAGAGCCAGATAACACGTGCTTCGAGATATCCCGGCTGCTGCTTTTTGCCTCCGCGCGACAGAGCCGGCAGATGCGTAGCCGTGCGGCCGACGGGAAGGGGACGCGCGACGCGGCCAAATGAAAATGACATAAAACAAGCGTGAAAGAGATTTCCGCGAGTCGCGTAAGTGTTGTCGTTTGGCTTTTAATGCGCGACTCGCGCGGACGAATTCTCGCTTTTTTTTCCCTTCCCGCGAGACCCTACCCTGACTCTCCGCTCTTTATTTATATATGTGCGTCTTATCGACCTGAACTCGCGCGCGATTTGTCCGCGTGTATGCTGGGGCATCCCGAGTCACTTGGCGCAGAGATCCGCCTGACCCTTCTCGATTTTCTTGAACATTCTTTTGCAGACTTCTTTGAGCCCAATTTGAAGCCTAAATATTTTCGAAGATTCCGGCACTCATTTTATGCATAAAATTGAGCTGTTTGCAGTGAAAAAAACACCTTCGCACCCTTTAAAAAAACTTCTATTTTATCATTCTCTTTAAAATTTATAAAAAATTTGCGGATTCGAAATGCGAAATTTATTTTAATGATCAAACTTGTCTTCCATGGTAGAAACATTGAGCATGATTTAGCTAAGAATCGGTTAGATTTAATATCCTTAGTTGAATTCTCTCTGTAGTAGTAGCATAAAATACTGGTAAAATCTTGATAACGAAGGAACGGATTAGCAGCATAAAATACTGCTAAGATCCCGCTAACGAAGAGCTTCGGGTAACTTTTAGCTAATGATTTTAGCCAACCCTAACTTAACTGGTCTAGTGTTAACGGCAAGAAAATTTTCTATTAGGTTAATTTTCTATCAGGGATATGTAATATTCGATTTTTTCGCATAATTTAAGTGTGAAACATGAAAAAATGTCGAATTAAAATCAAATATTCTCATTTTCGAGTAAATCGTAAGGGGTTAGGTCCATCTCTGCGTGAAGTGACTCAGAATACCCAATACATAAATGTATATATCAATTTATTGACGCGCGTATAAGCGTGTATTTTTTTCAGGCAGAAAAGTGTTTTCCTTATTAAAACTTTCGGGCACGTGAAATTCACGTTTTAATTGCAGCTGATGATTCCGATATAACAATCTTGTTCGCACGTAATAAAGTTACCGTGGTGGTGTTACACCGGCGAGCGGATTTTTTTAATTAACGACCATTTTTCGATTTCAAATTGACAGAAGTCGCGCCCGAGAGCATACGGAGTATACATACCGAGGGGGGTTGTGTAATGATGTCGTGCAGCAGCGTGCCCGGATTTAGTACTATATAAAGTCATGAAATGCATAACGACTTGCGACCCTCTTAATTTTGAAAGTATTGCTGGAACTTCTTTGGTTATATCGAGCGAATGATGTATACACGTGTGAGGAGTAAAATATATGAAGGGATCTATTCACTCCGGAATCATTGGTGCGATTCACTTTATCTTAGGTGTCATCCTCGAGTGAATAGCGCATCGTTTTTGCTCGAGTTCATGAAAAGCTGGAGATTTTGTCCCAACCAACTCTCCAAAATGACATGGAAAAAATAAAATGTCAGTCTGAAGTGAATATAGCCTCCCAAAGAATTGTATACTGATGAGACGATCTTACCCAAATAGCAATACACATTATAATTGTTCGAAAAATTTTTTCGATCAAAATATTAATGTACAAAATGTCAAAGGTTAATCTTGAAAACGAGTTTCACCGAAGCCGAAATTAACGAGATATATAAATTCATACGCTGAGGGATCGAGAGAAAGCTACTCTCGTTTCTCCCCGGGGTAATAACGACGCGGAGAGCTGATAGCAGGTTGACTTTTACGGGAGACTAGCTTCCAGGGGTGCGAAGAAGCAAATCCGCCAATACGTTTGGCCTCCGGGCCAAAAATTAAATTGCCACTGGGCGGCGTTACGTATCTCGCCACTTTGCGCCACCGTCGATTCGATTTCCGTGCAATTTCGTCCCGTCACCGCGTCCCGGTTCCACTCTCCGCGCGCCAGACTCTCGGCGGCGGGTTGCTCCACCTGCCCGAAGGCGTCGTTTGCTCGGGACAATCCAGTCAATTAGAGCCCCCCTCCCCGAAAGAGAAAACGTCCGCGAGCCGTCGCTCGGGGGATGCGGCACACGAGTTGGCCCGTCCGCGTGTGTGTATAAATCTGGCAGGGGACAGATCTCTGCGCGGAAAGAACGAGCCGAAAGAGAGAGGAAGAAGAGGCAGAGGGAAGTTCAATCGATGATGTGAGCATCGGATGAACGAGTGCCCGGGAAGCTATGAATATTTGACGCAGCTGGTGGGTTGTTGTTATCACAATGAGCTTTCTTTCCTATCTCTCTCCCACCCTCTCCCCCACTTGTTTCTCCGTTTATTCGTCCCATCAGTCTCTGTTTATCTGATTCCACGTTCTACCGCAGCGATTTATTTTCTAGAGATTAATGATGGATTTCTTCAATAACTATTTATTCTCAAGATTTATGTATTTTTCTTAAGTATTGTATACTTGTTACATCAATGATTCTCTATTTTATATTAATAAAAATATTCCAAATCGTTACACCGGGTATATGTACGGACATTGATGGAAGGGCGAACGGGACGCGTGCCAACAATCGCTTCACTCACGCGAAAAAATTCGAGTCTCTATTTGCAAGACCTCACGTTTCTTTAAATCTGCAGACTTGTCACAGTCGATTGTCCAAGTTCGTAAATTGAATCGTTTTATTAAAGATATTTTGTTAATAAAATACGATACACAAAATTATCTAGGTTTATGACATACCTTTCGATTCACGAAGGAACAGAGACTACAATGAGCGAATAAATTTTGAATTCTGCTCTGTTCGACCGAATAATACTTGACGTTAGTATATTCTGTTTGAGTGAGAGTCAATGGTCTCCGCATTCATGGGTAATTATCGCTCGTGGAACGATTCGTTATAATCCACCGAGGGTATTATGATCATATACAGCGGAGGGATCGACAATCGAGGGCAATTATATTGACGATGTGCTCGGTTTAATTAGACCGTATTCGAAGCCGAGAGCATGAATGGCTATTCAATTACTACTGTGTATATATAGAATGCGCGAACGCATACAAAGTCCGATACATAATCTATTATTTCTACTGCGCGTCCGCTGCAATAAGTCGAATTTCGACTCTGTTCCGATATTGAAATTGGCTCGACTCGATAGCTCGCGGGGGGAAATCGAGCTCGTCTTTGCGTAAAAGAGCCGCGGAGCTTATTAATACGCGGAGATCAGCGAGGTAATGGGACGAAGCCAACACAAAGCGACACTGTCTGACGCGACACTCGAGTTCAGCTCCTGCATGAAATTGCCGAATCCAAGTTGCCGCGGGACTAATTGAGACGAGCAGCTATACGCGGCCTCGAAAAAGGAAAAGAGGTGCAGAAAAAAGCAAATTAGCCCGGCTGCTCCGCGCGAGACGTTTTTTTTCGCTGATAACAAGCCGCGCGCGCGCGAGGAACGGGGTACACCGGAGGAGCTGCGCTCGGAGAGAAGAGAAAAAAAATAGCTCGCTCGAAGAGGAAAATATTGATAAAATGAGCCGCAGTGGCGGGGCGCGCGCGCAATCGGCAGGCTCTCACCCTCGTCTGCGCTCGTTCACAATCTCTCGCTCTGTGCAGTCGCGGGGGGGTTGCGCGTACGTGTGTAATACACGCTGCTCTCCTTATATATATTCGCCGGGTCTTTTCCTCGCTTTCTGCAGTCCCGTGCGTGGGCGTCTGAGCGGCAACAGCCCGTAGCTATGCCACGCTATACATGCACGCTGCTGAAGGAGCCACATATGTGTGTGTGAGCGTGCAGAGAGCAAGCGGGGGTGGCCCCTCGCGACTTCTCCCTGCAGCGCAACCGGCGCGCATTCTCTCGTCGCGAGTTCCAGCCCGAGCTCTTGAGTGGCGCGCTCAAAATTTGACACTCCCGCGGCCTGCATATGTGTGTGTGTATGTGTATGCGGCACGAATATTCGCTCTCCCATGTACGGTCGTATGGATAATAACGTGAGAATGCAGTTTTTCGATACGAGTCGATGCTGTTTTTCGAGGAGATTTCCAATTACGCGTAATTAGGCTGCGTTAGTTTTCGTTTTTATGAATTTCTGTTCGTGTTCTGTGGACAATGCGTTTGAATGAGTATTATACTCATCGGCGAATCTGCGGGATGAAATTCATATTGGTTTCGCATTGAAACATTGCATTACACAAAGAAACATCCGGAGATACTCTTTTTATTCAGTGTCCCCTTGCCCGAGGGGCTATTCACTTCGAAATCACTGGCGATTTTTTGTGATTTTTGTGATTTTTTGTGATTTTTTAATGATTTTTTGTATTATTTTGAAGCGAATAGCCCCTTGGGTATTTGGTTACGGACAAAACTTTCAGTTTTATTTGCTCGATTGAAAGTCAAGGGCTATTTAGTCTAGAATTCGACAAAAAATTCAAACAAATCACAAAAAAATCAAAGGAAATCACCAGTGATTTCGAAGTGAATAGCCCCTCGCCCTTGCCGCCGGTCTGTCTGCTCGGCTGTATTATGAGATAAATATTCGGTTGAATTTACTTTTCAATCTCGTAAACAAAAATGTGCACGTCGATTCTTAAATAAAACTGCTGGAGTGGTTCGAGCGCGTAGCCGGTATGCGCGGATACGATCAATCCGATACTCACTTGTATTTCTTCTTTTTTACGCGTTTCCCTCGCTTCCTCGTTTCCCATTGTTCTGGGATTTGATCAAGATTACGTTGAATTACAAGAGCTCGGAGTGGTGATTAAAGAGCGAATTCGATTTTTCGTTTGCATAGGCAATGTAATCAACGGTGAACTTGTTCAACGGCTCGCTGAAAAGACTGCGATTTTCACGGTACTTCTTCTGAATATATTGAATATATCAGCCGTGTTGCATAAAATCAAGCGAAAATGTGTAGTTAACGTTTTCACTTGTTATCGAGGATTCATGAAAGATCAAAAGTTCACACAGAAATTGATATTTTTGTGGTTCATTAATTTACTCAGACGTTCAGAAAGTATACAAGTTTGTCTCTTTCCAAAACCATAGTAAGTATCGATTGTTCACTTTAGTCTAGTGAAATTAATAAAAGATCTAGCTAGATCAAGAATCTAACTAGTTTACAAGAATCCATGAACATTTTTTGGTTTTAGTCGTCTTTAATGAAAATAGTATTTTTTATTAATACTGTGTTTTATGTGAATTCCATATTACACTGTGGAGCGTGGAATTGAGAATTTTTTATTGAATCAAAAATCTCTCATTCCACAGCAGAAAAATTTGCGTTTCATTTTTCAATTTAAGCCAAGCGACCTCTTGAATTCGCTCGCGAGCTACTCGAACCGAACAAAATCCTTTCCGTTAGTCAGATATGATTTGCTGCTTATTGGAAGAAAAAATATGAATCGCATTTCTGGAGCGGAGAACACGGAAAAGAAGAAAAACGACGTTGAAGCGATTGTGAAAGTTATTGCGATAATTCAATTCCAGAACTATTAATCTTCGAATTGGGATATGGATCCGTACTAGGAGTAATAATATTCATGAAATACATCAAAACTTTTTGTTCATCAATTTATGGTTTATCAATTTTTCTATCCATACGAATGGCAACAATAACAACTCTCGCATCGTATCCCATGTTTGATTAATCAAGAAAAAGTTTCAATGGGAAATACGTATTTTCATTAATTAATCCCGGTTGATTGAAGTATAATACTGGAATATGTAAACACCACGAATGAATGGCACGTTTTCTCTCGTTGATTTAATAACGCGCGAGAAGAATCTCGGCACAAACAATGAATTGTTTCCGAGCAAACCAGTTCCCACCAGCCTCATATTCTTCTTCAACGAAATCAATCTATCTCAGTTCGAAACGACTCAATCTCTCCGCGTATGAATAAATCATTAGATCGTAAAATTCTCGCATAGCCTTTTCAAATCCCGGCGTACTCCTATCTCGGTAAATACATGACAGCAAATTAGTTATAGCGCGGCAACGTTGAAATCACGAGTCTTGACGAGCGGTAATTCGCTGGAAAAACACGTGCAGCACAGGGAGAATCGCGCCGAGCACGGACAATGAGTTTTGTCAGAGCGAAAGAAAATATCGGCATTGAGAGCTGCGAATAAACGCGAGCAGTCGAGAGACCCGCGCAGGTGACTCGTCTTGAGCTTTGATTTTCCACCGACACTTTCTTCGCGGCTTTGGCCCTTTCGGCTTGTGCACGCTTGCGCGCCGCCCGCGAAAAAAACTCTCTAGCGATCAAAGGCGCGCGTGGCCCGCTCGCGCGCGTCAAGTAAGTATTTCTCGAGAAAGAGGAGAACGGAGAGTTGGGTCGTTTGAAGTCCATACGTCATGGGGCCATTACGTATGTAGCAAAGCGAGGAGGAAAAAGAGGAGACCCGCGGATGTGGGTCAGAAGCAGCAGGTATATAAGCTTCATTCCTCCTCGGAGCGATTTACCCCACGGCGGTGGCCCGTCTCTTTTTCGTTTCTCGCATGTTTCTATATATATACATGCGCGCGGTCGCGGCGTTTACGTTCAAGTAACGCAGCGGTTGAATAGTCGCGGGATGAAGTCGCTCGCGCGCTCGACATGGCCGCGCGCGCATACCGGAAAAGCCAAGTAGCGGCCTATCTACGTAAATATACATGTATATGCCTAATCCCGCTCTCAAACTACGAAATGGGAGAGGCGCTGAAAGGTCGCTATACAAATATTGGCTGGTACGTGTGTGTGGGTGGGTGTGTACACGAGATGGGATCTACGCGTGCTTCCGAGTTTCTAGGACTTCCGTAGTGGTGGCAGGCTCGGATTAGGGTTTCCCGGGAACTTTCAGTTGCCGCGCGTTTAGCTGCTGTTGCTGCAACAGAAGTTCGCTCGGAGTCGATTCCAAACTCAAATCGTTTTGGATTGAAAGAATTCAATTATCGAGCGCGCGTCCAATGTATGTGGTTCGGAGTTGGTTGCAACTACAAGTATTTCGATATTTTTCGTGCACACGCAAGGTTTCATCGATTATGAGAAATTCAGGTGGCTTCTCAGCGTGAGGTGCCATACCAATACGCAGCCCTACTCGGAGCCCTCAATAAATTTTGATTATTTTTCCAATTCTATCGTTGCTCCAATTATGGATGCTCCAAAAAAAGATACACTGCCGACTCCTAGTTAGTACACATGAGTGGTCTAGAATGGGATTGATCTAATTCAAATCGATAAAATTAGAAAAATGATGAAAAATTATTAACCTTTGGAGAATAAATCAAAATGAAACTTCGCGAGATCTTCTTTTTATCCTGAAAATATCCTGACTAAAATCCTGGATTTTAATCAACAGTATATATCTTAGTCAGAGATAAAGCAGATCTGCTGTTCTCCGGGAAATTGATACGTTAGACTTTATGGCTGTAGATATTAATTAGGGTATCCAAGAACCACCTCACAAAGTTTCATCGTGCCAAAGGTGCCCACTCATGATCTCATTTCACCGGCGTCTTACGATTTTCTTGTGGATATTGCAATCCATGCTTACGAATCCTATTACTTTGTATTTTTGCACATACTTTCTATTTTTTATATTCAGTTGATAAGAGAATTCGAAATGGCAAAAAAACTATACTCATCAGTACAGAAATTGCAAAATTAATGAAAAATGATAAATTATTCCAGTGAACATTTACTATTTAATAGAGAGAGTACAATCGCACTGATGAATCATTGAAATAGTAGTAAAACCGTAGAATTAATACACCTCACCGAAGTACTACCCGAATCTCTGCCAACTTTACCGTCTATACACAGTCGCGAGCGCAGTTCGAATGTTTCGCCCGCTCGAATGTCGCATCTTGTTTGCCGACGCGACTAATCCGCGAATAATTCAGTTTTGAACTTTACTTCGCGCTCAAAAGTAAGCCAGCCGCGAGGAGCCGCATACGTATGCACAATCTGGTCCATTACGTCCCGTTCTTCGCTCCAAACCGGCAGGCCCAGAATGCTCGAATCAAATTTAATCAAGTCCAACTACCAATTACAATCCACCGAGTCGCGACTTTAGTCCCGCCCCCGTCGCGACGCACGTATATATACGTGTACAACGACGAATTCGCAGGCGCGAGCGAGTCTGATTCGAGTCAGCAAAACAGTACCCGCATTATCTCACCGAAGACGTGCCGCGCGCACATAATCAGATCTCGGGTTTCTCTCGCTCGACGCGCTATACGACGGGCAGCACACCACCGGATTGTATGCAAACTCGGCCCTCCTCCTCGGCTCGAGCCGGCCGACTCTGTGTCTGCTTTTTTTAACAACGCAAATATTCGTCGGCGGAGTTTGGGGCATATCGGGTGCCCGGGTCTACTCGGCCTCAAAACTTGGTCCTTATCTGCGCTGGCGGGGCGAGAAGGCTCGACGGGGGAGCCCCCGCTTGCCGGTACAGTCATAAATTCGATGGAGGGCGTTTGCGCGCGGGGGCAGAGAGAAATTATATGGAGCAGCACGTGGCCACGCCAACGCAGCTCCCGAGTGTGCGTGTATATATATGTGCACACGCACACACACAGGAGTCGGCGGGCGCGCGCGAGGGGAGTGCTTTTATTGTCCCAACGTGTATATATATATCGGCGGAGCCGGGGCGGTTGTATGTACCACGTCGATGTGTCTGGCGGGAGAAAACACAGAAAAGACGCACGGCGGCCGGGTTTCTCTTCTTTCGACGCTGCTTCTGGAATTCTCTGTATACGTATATATACGTATATACATATATACAACTCTTTGGATACGGCTTTTAGGGCAAGTTGTCGCGAGAGCTGCACCTCCTTGCGCCGCTTTCACCGTTGCTAGGTGCAAAAGTGCGCGATGGATATGTGTACAGGTGCCAACCACCCCCGGGGTAGATACGACTGGGCTCGATCGGCTCGTGCAGCTGGAGCCGACAAAGCGAAGGGACGAGCGGAGCGCGAGGCGGATACAAAAGCTACTGCGAAGAAAATCGAGTTCGCTCCGGGGGCTGCAAAGTTTGCCGGAGGAGTTTTTGCATCGGGTGTGTCCCCCAGCTCCATCGAGAGTTACCCAAAGAAGTATTGTATATATCCACAGAGTCAGTTGGGACGCGAATTTTCCACCGGGCGAAAATTGCGTATAGCCAGTCGTGTGTGTATGTGTAGTGTCAATCACCGTCAGAATTCGCGCGATAACCCGGGGACGGGGAGGCGAAGGGCTACATGTACAGATGCTGCAGACGCGCGCGCGACGGATTCGGGAGGTAAATGCATTTTGACGGGGCGTTCGATTCGGTCGCGCGTTTAATCGGAATTCCCGGGGAATTTTCCAACGTCGCGTCGGGGACAGGTTGATTGATGGGAGGCGCGCGAGGGCGCGAGTGGAAAAAAATCACCCGAGTTCCGCGCGAATCAATGCAAACGAGCTGTTTCGAGTCGACAATACGTTGCATCGCGCCTATATATGCCAGGGAGAGAGAGATGGTTATATTCGCGAGCGCGAATCGTGCACGCGCAATTCGAGCCGATGATGAATGATTGATCCATACGCGTTGCGTGGGTTTGCAATTTTCAGCAGGGACAGAGGTAACAGAGGTTGGAGAACGCGTGTTGATTCGAATGAAATCCGGACGTTACATGCGGTGGATATACAGCGGTTTGAAAGGCGCTTCCGTGTGCATTCCGATCGATGTGCGGCAATCGAATCGGATAAAAGCAGCGGAAGTACGCGCGCGGGGATGCGCGACTCGAACGCGAGAATGAATCTCGTTCCAGGGGCACGGTCCGCATTACACGCGCGACAAGTTTCGTTGCCGTACGTATGCGAATGCAATCGAATGCATCGGTTGGTTTGTCGGGCGTGTATTGTCCCCCAAACCTGCACATCCGGATAGGGTATGCGATGCCGTGGAATCTGAACACACATCCGAGCCATTCCAGAAGCCCTACTCGGACTATGCAACCGAGCGATTTCTGATCGCAAATCGTCGGTTCGTACCGAAATACCTACACTAACAGAAATCATAATGCAAATATTACCATTTTTGCGTAGTAACGCAGGGACAGTTATTATGACACTTTTAAGAGTAGTATTTTGACAAAATTAGTCAGTTAAAAAAGTGTTAACAATGTTATGATGTCCCTCTGTCCTGCGTTACTAAAAAGGACTGTAATCTTCACAGTGTGAGATTTCTCTCTATTTAAGTAAGCGCGCGAGGTTCAAATACTATTTTCAATTTCCAGCGGGAGTAAAAGGCTATTCTGGGCACGTTTACGTGACGAAAAGTATCATTTCACCCTTTTGGATATCAGTTTCCCCCGCTACATGCGAGAGGGTAAGAGCTTGAAGTACCAATCTGCCATTAACGGAGAATCCCCCGGATGTCGTCGAGGAATCGAGGCCAATTTAAAAATCAAAACCATTCTCCGCTCGCGATCTAAACGATCCGAGAGTTGGAGAGCTTCGAATCAACTCGAGTTCTGCCGCCATACAGTACAGCCGATTGAATTAGCGTCGAGTGTGTGGCGAATGTGAGCACATCCGCGAGCGGATGCACTCGCCCACCCACAACGGGATAATTAAGGTGAAATAGCACAAGAGACCGGTAGAAAAGAGTTGCGGAGAGCAGATCTCGCACTGCGAGCACCGGAGGCACGAACAATGCGCCCGCGCGTAATTATCCTCCGCACCAACGCGCTGATGCTCCGAATACGCGTCGCGCTCTGTATCATCCAATTAAAATAGCCCTCTGCCCTTCGGGAGGGCCTCGAAAAACGATAAGAGCGCGCGAACGCGCCCGCATGTACACACACGTATACGCGCGTGTTGAAGAACGAAACAGCGCGAGCGGGAGAAGAAAATGAAAGAGCAAAGCGCGACGCGGCGGGCGTTCATCTCCCAAATCGAGCCACGTCCTCGAGCGTGTGTGTGTCTGCAACGTGCAGAACGCGCCTCCGCGGATTATCACGAGGATGACGCCGGTTTCGCGCGTAAGTATACCTTTCTCTCGTAGTCGAGGACGGGGACGGCGAGCCAGGGGAGCTCGGCCACGTGGCTCCTGAAGCTGTGCTCCGGGTCGACGACGTCGTGGCCGTTGCTCCACAGCACCACGTGCACGACCTCGAGCCTCTTGGGGCCGGCCGCCGCGACGTCGCGGTTCAGCCCGGCGTGCAGCTCGAGCAGCTGGCGGGTGAACTCGTCGCAGCCGGCCCCCGGCTCGCCGAAGCTGAAGTACAGGCCGAGCACGTCGGGCCGCAGGGCCGCGCTGTTGACCGGCTGCGGCTCGAGCCCGGGGCAGCGCACCAGCCGCTCGCCCAGCAGCCGCTCCTGCCACGACCTCTGCTGCTGCGGCTGCTGCTGCGGCTTCTTCACCACGGAATCGCTCATGCTTCCCGCCGAACACGCGGCCATGGCGACGCTCCGCGCGCGACTGACGCCGGCATCCGCACAGCTGGTGCGCGCCGTTGTTGCCGCGACTCGGCCGAGCGGCGGCGCCCCTGTCTCTCCTCCGCCACTCCCCCCCGCACGGCTTCCACCAGCCCTTTTTCCCCCCACGCGCGCACTCGTGTGAGTGTGTGGGTATTATACCGAGGCGGCACTGCATATACGCATTGTCGAAAGGGGGACCCAGAGCTCGGTGCTCACTCTCACTCCTCTTGTATGCGACCGCGTTGTTTTGACCGAAGGATCGACCGCGAGCAAGTTCGCCGGGATTAGCGGACGCGTCGTGTGTCACGACGGACCCCCAGGATTTTTTTTCGTTGTCACTTTGTCGAGGCGACTTTGGACAAAGAAAATTTAGGAGTACTTTTGGAGCCGGATGGGAGGGTCCCGGGGGGTGGGACGGGTTGGTCGATCGCTTTGATTTCGACGGAGATATTGTTTCGGGAACGGCGAGTATCCATTTAAAACCGGGAGTGACGAGGTGAAAAAGAAGATTTTTCCACGTATTCATTGTCCGTGATTTCGTCTACAATTATCTTATTATGTCATGCTACTGTGTTAGATCCACAATTCTAGTAAAATTTCTCTAGTCTCTAAAAGTTATAGTTGGGATTTGATAAATGTTACAATTTTTATATTTTTCGCGTTTTGTCACATTTTTTGAAAATCGACTAGTTTTGGATAAAAGTTTTGGGATTGAGCACATGGTATAACAGTTCGAAACATTGTTACCCAAATAATTTCCCAAGATGTAGAGGTTTCGCATGAAAATTGTGTTTCGTTGTGTCTCCGACCGACGATTCGTATGTGGTACCCTTGTTAACCACTTTTACGCGCATTCCACACAATATGTAACGTGTCATGAGGCTTTTTGAGGTGCTTTAACTTCATCACATATTCAATGAAATTAGCTGGATCAAGGTATATACATGGACAGTAATACAAACCTCTGAACTGGTTTTCCATCATTTCCGCCCCACCTTACCTGAAAACAAATAAGTGTGATCCGTACGTCAAGTAGAATTATATACTATGCAAGTATTTCATAATAAAATGATTCTACCGAAATTTTACGGAAACTCCGCCGGATCTACGTATTCTCCTGAAGCATATATATACTAGTAAGGATATAATAATTTCAAATATTGAATGAGTTATATCATGTAATTATCGTAAATTGATGTGATATGATAAAATGTACGTCTTTCATTTGAGATGAAATGGGGTGTTGTAATGAATTGTCTCTTACCCATCTCGCAGGGTAATTTGTAATGGATATTCTCTCTTCATGGGCCAAGTACTACTCTTGGGAACAAAGAAAAGAGCTATTAGCACATCTTTCGAAACAAAGTGCACTCGGGCTTATGCACTTCGGAACTTCTTCGTGAAATGGTATCTTACTAAATACGAAGAACATCGGGGAAAAAATTATGTGTTTTTATCCCATGGAATGAGTATTTAAGATCTTTCATTTTTTTCCCAATGAGGGGCTTAAAATAAAATTATTCTGCTTAGTAAATCACTATAACTATACCTTAAAAATTAAGCAATAGAAATATTTCATGAACCATAGCGATGACTGATGATTCGAAGAGGACTGCTGGCTTAGCTAACATTTCGAGAGTGCCCAAACCAAATTTCAAATCATTATAAGCAATAAAACAAAAGAATCTGAGTTTTACCTTTTAAAAACTTTAAAATGAACACGTTTTTTTCTAAGCAAATATTGATTGTAGATAGAAAGTTTAAACCCAGCTAAACTATGTCTGGACGAGTCGTATGTAACTGTATTTTTTATTTTTCGATTGATTGATTGAAGCTATTTTGTTATTTTTATGCTGCCCACCACCCCTTGGACAAACTTTGACCCAGGTTCGAGCGCTTGGCGACTTTTACGATCTGTTTGCTTAATTATTGATGGATGATCAATATTAACGAATCGATGGAACCGTATAACGTAACTGCACATGGTAAATTTGGACGGTGATTTGATTCGAAGTTTTTTAAAAACATCCCTCCAACATACAAAAATGTACACAAGTTCATAAATGAATTTAGCAAAAGTTACTTAAACTCCCAAGAACGAATTAGTTATTGATACGTAGACGAGGCAATTTTGAGATTGTTACACACACAAGATAGTACTATTGGCCGATATAATTATTTTTTGTGATATTTACTTCACTATTATTGGTTTTCTGAAAAAGAAGTGAAACGGAAGAAGAATTGGAAAAAAAAATAGTTTTTTGACTGACATTCCTAGGAGTCAGAATATTCAAAGATTTTGCCGGTGTGAGTAGCCCTTCTGAATAAAGTTCCTTTTTTTATCGATAGGAAATTTACGTAGCATTTTACTACGATATTTCTGCCTCAGGAAAAAAACCTCCGAATTATGGTTCTGGCCAGTTCTCAATCTTAGTGTCACGTAAACATCTATCAAAAGTGACTTCTATACCAAATTCACTTGTTCAAATATAACTGACTCCATTTTTCTCAGATTTTATTTACATAACTATGAAAGCTCTAAGAGATTATTTCGCAATATTACATATTAAGCATTGCAATTAGCTAAACATCTTGATGATCAGACTCAAATGCGTCGAAAAACTTGGATTTCACCCAGTTAATCAGTTGAATAGAATCATCATGGATGTCATTCCAGGTCTATTGAATGATTGAATATTTGAATTAATCACTTATTTCCGTAATGTACGTACTTCCAATTTCAGTTATCTCCATAGCATTCGTTAACTCAGAAGGTAAAAATTAATTCTCAAAAATTTATTTATAAAAAATTAATTGGTAAAACGCAATAATAAATCTTCGAAAAAGTCACTAATGAACAATATACGCCCTAATTGCAAAAATATTGACGTATCTGTCTTACTGACTCAAGATAAATAAGCATTACAGTGTTCGATAGATATATAGTTGGTTGTCGGTAACATAGAAATTTACTTATCGATTCCGACAAAAATTACATAATGCATCGAAAATAGATATTTCTCTATTTACTTTATTCTAATGATAAAAGAATTCTCTATTAATGAAGAGTTTAAAAAATTGTTATTCCACTAGACTAACCTTTTTTGTTGATTATTTATTTTACAAAAATAGAATTGACATTTATGTATCACCACACAGATCCATCTTTCAACTGACCGTGTGGCCTAATGGATAAGGCGTCGGACTTCGGATCCGAAGATTGCAGGTTCGAGTCCTGTCACGGTCGAACATTTATTTTTTGACAATTTATGGCATACAATCGACAACTTCTTATTCAGCATACGAATACTCGACATGAATTATAGATCAAATGTAACGAAGAATAAATTTGTTTTATATAGGTGACGCATTGGTTAATTTATATATTTAATAAATTATTTTCCAGGTTCGCTTATTCGAATTATAAAATCAGATCAATATTTATCAAATTGCAAACCACATTCGTATTTATTTCGTACATAATTTTCCAAAACTGAGCGTCTCAAATGTTTTCTCAATTTCATTGCCGATCATTTGACTGGTAATATGTCAACCACTTACATGTACATTTTACTTGTATGTAACAATGCAGTCCAGGAGCCGGATTTTCATGAAACTTTGCGAGTAGAGATTATTCATAAGAAAAATAAATTTCATGTATGCAAGAATTCCGTCCAATGTATCGATTTCTCTTTGGTATTTTTGACATGAATCATTATTAAATAATAACGAATCATTATTGACTTTATGCGTGAGTAGATTAGCTTTCTGTACGTAAACATGTGACACAATATGATTGAGGACTTTTCTATGACAGGTAATAACAAATTAAAACGAAAGTCTTATAACGTCATAAATACCTGAACACTGTCCAGGTAAAATTTGACATCAGTATTCATTGACACTGTTTTAAAAATGTTTTAGAATTATTATTGTAAATCAAAATGTTTTAAGTATTTCATTAATATAATATTTAAGATAACAGATAGCGGTATTTT
This sequence comes from Aphelinus atriplicis, assembly GCA_020882685.1. Taxonomy (NCBI): domain Eukaryota; kingdom Metazoa; phylum Arthropoda; class Insecta; order Hymenoptera; family Aphelinidae; genus Aphelinus; species Aphelinus atriplicis. The sequence continues at coordinate 90,323,093 of CM037073.1, read as the reverse complement.
TTTTTGAAAGATACTAAGAAAATAATTTATTAATAACAATAATAAGTTGCTGACAAAAATATCCAACGAAAAAAACAACAAAAAATATATTTCCTTCGAGCCGGATTTGAACCAGCGACCTATGGATATCTATATTGTAAATTCCTACTACAGTCCACCGCTCTACCAACTGAGCTATCGAAGGTAGTTGTTCTGGAGGGGAATCGGAGCATACTTGAGCGTAGCCAGCCGAAGATAGTGGTTCTCATCTCTACCAGTGGTTTTCAACTTAACGTGAGAATACGTTGATCACACAGCAGCTTCATTACAGACAGTACAGTCCCTAACCACCTGTGTACATAACATCCCGCCCCACTCATTTACTACACCTTTTCGCACCAAGATTATCAATCTAATAAACTATTCCCTATCACTGCGAGAAAATCGCTGCAAATACATTAACTGAGAACTTCCATTTAAATTCTATAGTAAATCAAATTTATTTTCTGAAAAACGAGACGATATAATAATTTTTCTCATTTAATAATACGGTATAATTTTGAATTAACGGCCAAAAAATTACCTATAATTTTATTAGAATCTGGTACAGGAAATTTTTTTATGGTTTCAATGTTATACACATAATTCAAACTTTTACAGCAAGAAAAATTTGGAGGTTAGGTTTATTATTCATACCAATTTTCAAATAGCAATCTAACCTCAAAATTTGAAACTAACGTATGAAGTTTTTTTATGTTTCAAACAAAATCGTAATTTCAGTAGCTCATTGTATGAATATCAAACCTTTGAATTTTGAAGCTGTTATTCTTTAAAAAGTCACGAAGATGATTGTGATTGTTCATATTGGGTTTGTAATTTTAAATTTTGAATATCGGACGTAGGGTTCGCCATCGGCGGTCCCAAAAACTCTCGTACACAAATTTCGGTGGCCATAGGCTTTGTATTTAGTCCAACATGTTGCCTCCACTATTTACGATTTCTAAAGTCAGAAATTATCTTATATAGTATAGAAATTATGAAGCAATCCTGTGTCGAGAATATGGTACTAATGTATAATATTATAATATTAGTAAACATTCAAAAATTACGCTTGTTACGGGGTTTGGTGAATCAATTTTATTTGTTGTCAATATGGTAGTGAATACTGTCTAAAATGTTTCAAAAAAGTTTCAACATAGTTTCAGTGAAAATAAAAGAAGCCTTAACATAACCTCAAAACATTTTCAGAAGGTGCCGGCGATTGAAAAATTAGCAGACGCTTTGAAATTATAGCGAATTCAGTAGCATAGTCATCAAAAACCACAAATAAGGTATCAAAGTCCTAAAGCCTGACAAAATCAAATGATATTCAATACGGGCTGCCCTGGAAACACTTAAAAGTGACATGACAACATAACCTCAATACATATATCAGTAACTCTTAACCTAAGAAAGATGTTTAACAGACACATTTAACTTGTTGATAAAAATGTAATGACAGGACAAATGCCAATAATTCTTAAGAGGAGAATAATATTTAAGAGAAATAAAATGCATCTTTAAATTTATTTATTATCATCGAACAATAAAATAGGAAATAAAATGTAGAACGCGTCTCATTTTAAAAATGTCAAGATTATAAAAAAAAATCGCTAAAGGATTAAAGAGCGGTAATAGGCCAAAATGAAACACACCTACTTCTTCCTTTCTTGAAAAATAATAAGTCATCATAGATGGAAATCGGATAACTCGTTCATAATGTATTTATCAGGAACATAAAAAGACACGCACGCTTACACACTGACACGTACACATACATACCCACATGAGAGAAATAGTATATTATACATCTGAGTGACGTCAGGTAATTTCGGCACGTAAAACGTTTGCCATCCAAGAGAAACAAGGTGCATTATATATAATTTTCCGTAACCCGCGAGAGAAAAGTATCATTCTTTGCACACACCAGGAGAAAAATTTGGCATTTTGCTGGGACAAAAAAAAACTTATCTACTGCTTAGAATTACGATGTTGTAACCTATAAACGAGTTACCCTTACACATCTCGGAATACGATTATTTTCAAAGATTGGCAAGTCTTAATTCAAAATAAATTTTCGAAAAATACTTTCTCCACCAACTAAGATGTATTTACAGGGAGATCCTACAAATTCACCTGGATTTCGCAGCCCACATTAACCAACATGCTTTGTTCCAATATCCACTTTCGCTAAATAAAGAAGAATGGCACGGAATATTCGTTACAACTCAGTCAATACCCATCCCTGACCGCCTTAACTGGTTCCTTATACACCTTTTCATCGATTCCTAGAGAAAGACATTCCTTATGGTTATTTTCTCTCGTACATTACTATATGTTCCAATAATACCAAATTTTAGATATTCTTCAGAGAATTAATGAGTTTTCGAATAGTTTTTTCTATTAAGAGATATCTCACAGTGATTACAATAAATATTAACATATTTAATTATTTTTATGTTTACGGTTAAATAAGGTACCCAAATTTGAGCGCAAAATAATTTAAAAATGTTGTTTAGTTTTTCTCCAAGTTTTAATTTTTGATTATTTCATTTCACTCAGTTGTGCTTATCATTTTAAATTCGGGTATCATAAATTCTACTCGTGTCCAAGATGTAACAGGAAGAGAACGACGTACTTTATGTTATCAAACTGGTCGAATTTGTGCGCGTGAAGGGGCTTGGCCTTTGATAAATTGTCAGGTCTCACGACTTGACATTGTTCTTTGATAGGAGATCACGCCACGATAAGCTGAAAGAATACACGTCCGTTTTGACGTCCATCAAAATTTCACTCATTAATTCATCATCAAGAGCGAAAAGTATGTGTTGGTTCACTTACACCATCACCATTATTGAAATAAAAATGATGCGATGGAATTAGATGAGATTGGAATAATTCATGTAAACTAAGTAAATACGATTACCCCAATTACAAGACATTTGAATGAGTAGTTTTTATGACAATTTATTTCTCGATTAATCTAACAGTCTTTTTTATATTAAGTACTGGAAATTCGTGACGGCAATACAGAAAAATAGAAGCCGAACGCCAATACACACGCTGATTGAATTAAAATGCTAATCGAATTTAAAGATTAAGATTTTGTAAAATGTTCTCTACTAGCAGTGACGACTAACTGTAGACAGTTTTAGTTATGATATTTCTGTGTTGGTCAATTAGATTCGGTCGAGCTATACTCAAGTGAATAAGACATAATCCAATTAATGCTAACTTCTTGATGATTTTATTTGATGTTGAAGCAATGAAGGCAATACGGTGAAAGTTGTTAAATGGATTATATACATATCAAACTACCTTTACAGAGTTTTAGGAATTTATCATGTACGAACTCATATTTAAAATCATAAATACGATATTAATTATTTTAAAATTGTTATTTTCAGGAAATTAAGAACCGCCCCAGCTGTTGTTATTGATTCCATAAATACAATTTTACCAGAAGTTGACATTTTGAAAATAATTGGAGTTTCCAAATTTACAAAACTTGTTAAAAATCCTTGGGGTATTTTGATAATAGATCCATCAACGTTTTTCTAGAATCCGTTTAGGATATCACTTTAATAACATATTTGTTATATCTATAGATAACGACCGATTTCCTGAAAATCCAAAAATTTAGATATTTCAAATAGAATATTTAATTTGTAAAATACACAACTATGCACTGTCTAAGCCACTTGGTGAGTCATAGGTTTTGATTATTCACCGTCTATCCGACTGACCTGGTAGGAAATTAATAGAGATTTTCATAAGCCATGATCGTAATGAGACGTTCAACCTATCGCTCAGTACACTCAATATTAAAAATATATAATGTCCATCTACATAGTCAGTTGATGACGCTACTTAATATATTGATTCGTCGAACACTGTAGGATGTGCTTCTATTAAAAGTTAGAAAATCAATTTTATTTCCTCTGCAATTACAGAATGAAATTTGTCCGTTCGGAGTGGAGTTGATTGCGTTAGTTTACGGGTCGAAGAAAGAAGAGGGAGAGGAGGCGAGGTATAGAACAGGAAGACGGAGAATGCAAAAGTGGGAGAGAGCGAGAAGAGTATGCACAGGTGGACAGAAAATCGCTTGATGGCCGTGGCGCTACTCTCGTACTATATACACGGGTCGAATAGAAACGTGTATTTTGAGACTCCCGGACTATCCCTCGATTAACCTGGCACTTCCTCAAGACGACGCTCGGCGAGTTCTCCGTTTTTACTGTTCGCTCGTCGCTTAGATCTCGGGATAATTCGTGAATTTCACTCGGGAGAATGGTAATTGAAATTCGAAGGGAGGTAACAAGGCTGATCACTGGCAAATTAATCAAAACACCCGTAACGAGCTTCTCGGCGCCTCACAATGAACTGGCAAAATCTCTCCCCGGGAGCAGCGGAGTAACGGCACATATTATCATTTTGTTTTACGAGTATCATGACATTTTTTATTCATTCTTCGGAATCGTTCATTAGGAGCATTCCGCGAGAATCTTTGGCGCGCTGCCAAAAAAAACTCCATCATTATTAAACGAGTGCTTTTCTGCAGTTCGGGTGTATACATACGCGCGATTCCGCGTAGAATAAGATTTACCCTCTGGCGGGAAATTAATTAATTATCCTATGAAATTTATCTCACGACAAAGGACAGTGGAAAGCTGACACTGCGCGCGTATACATCCGAGTAACATCTTCTCGTTTCCCATATACCCGCGTAAATCAAAACGCGTTGTACGTCAAATATTCAGTTGAAATGCAAATTCGCGGAACCCGCAGTGATTTACCGTAGCTTTGACGACTACTTTCAGCGGGACATATACACGGGCTCACGGCCGAGCTGGAAAAAAAAGGTCTTTATATAAAGTGACGTCACGTGCACACGGGCGCGCGCGCACGAACTCGTTGAAGCGAGCCATTTGCCGAATTTCAATCGATATATAGGAAGCACATGAGCGGGCGAGAAAATCGCAGTAGCTGCGCGCGCGTGGGCATTATGTAAATGTGTAATAACACCGGCGATGCACGTGCGCGAGCGCGTTTTAGGAAGATGGAATATACATGACGTATTCGCGGTTCGTCGCGCGGACTGGTGAATTTTTCATTGGGTCGCCCGCCGCGCGGCTCTCGAGTATAGCGCGACAAGTCGAGCCCAATATTTATTCCCGGCCTCTTACGCACTAGGTTTTCGCGCGCACCGTCGCGTTGGAATGTCGTCGTCGCCGTCGTATACACCGACCGATCAAATCCAACGCTTTTCGAGATTGCTTATGTAGCTGTCGATCGACTGCTCACGGCTGCTTGGCGTCGTCGGTGTCACCGATTTTTTTTTCTGCCTCCAATCAGCGTTGATTCGAAGTTTGGAACATCTGTTCCAACTGAACTCGAGGTTTATCACCGTCGAGGCGACACTACTCACGTGTTCAAGAATGTACACTTGGTGAATGGTAAAGTGTCGAATTAGCATACATGATCAGTTCGTCTTTGCTGTAGAAACTATTATTAAAGAACGATGTATGTCAATTCCGAAAGTATACTGGCATCATCAAGATTGCAAAGAATAAGTTTGACGGGTGTTGTATAAAAAATCAAGACAATCTTGAAAGCTCGTCACATATTTGTTGTATCATCCTCAACCTAACTACTTTTGCATTGGCTGGGCGCGTAATTCGTTAGACGATCAAAGTAACATCAAAAAACGTGACTTGGTAAAATCACGCTATAACGAAAAATCAATACATGAATATACCAACAGTGAGATTCTTCGTAGTTTGCAAAAATTGCGCCATACTGAAAAGGAACATTTTCACAACTACGAAATAGAAAAATCGAATATACAACAATGTCAAATTTCGTTCGTTTCCCCGAAAGAATCATATTATCTTCCAGCTTCGCATCTCGTGCCAGTCCGAAAATCAACTAGGAACATCACCGATATCCCACAGGATTTGCAAGTCGTCGAGAGTAGCCGCGGCCAGCCCGCTAAAGAAACGATGAATCGCAACACGCGACCCGTGTACCGCGCGGCCAGCAGCTGTTTCTCTCCTCTCGAGCTTCGGGAGCTTGGAAGCTGGGGGGAGCAGGGCGACTCGTCACCCGAGCGTCACTCTGCACTACAGATAACGGGAGACGCGTGCGCGCGCGCGGCCGCGTGGCATAGGCATCACAACCAGCCTTCAGCAGCAGCAGCAGCAGCAGCATCAGCAGCAGCTGGTTGGAGGTAGGGGGGCAGCTCGGTGCGTACGTACGTCATCGCCGCGCGAAACTCGCAGCGAATACGTATTACGTGCACACATGGACGCACGGGCGTGCACACACGTGTGCACGGAGCAGTAGACGCGAGCTGCAGCGCAGTCGCAGATCGGGCTGGCGGCCCTTGCTTGCTTGCGCGCGCGCTCGTCGTCGTCGGCTGCTCTCCGCCGCAGTCTGGCGTCGCTGGTCGACGTACGCGCAACTCGCTCTACATCTCCCTCTTTCTCTCTGTCCTGTCTCTCCTGCTCTCCGTCTTTCTCCTCCACGTCTGTCGCTCCGTCTGCCCGAGTCTCCCTCTCTGTCTCTCTCTCTCTCTCTCTCTCCATCCTCCGGCCCGTCCGTCCTTCCTCCCTCCAGCAGCCTGCAGCACCTGGTGCGCGCGCGTGTGCTCCGTCCGGGACGTCGCGTCGAGCCGCAGCGACACCCGCGCCCGCTCGACAGCGCGGCCGAAGCGGTGGGCACGAGGAGGAGGCGGCGGCGGAGGAGGAGGAGGAGGAGGCAGACAGGCGGCGCGCGATGGGCCGGCACAGGTGAAAGCAGTGCCGCGCTCGGGGTAGCGAGCTCCGAGCTCCCATGAGCCCAGCCGGCTGATGGATATCCTGTCGGAGGGCCAGAGTGCCGAGACTAAGGTGAGCGACGTGGTGTCCGGGGGGCAGACAGAGGGAGAGAGTTACGGAGCTGCCCCCCTCCCCCCCGCGACACGATCGATGGCGTCCTTCGCGCCGAGAGCGCGAGCCCGCGCGCATCGATCGCGAGACCTGCACGCTCGGAACCATAGCCGCGGCGGCGGCGGCGGCCACCCCCGAGCTCGCGACCCCTCACCTCGTGCCCCGCGAAAGCTCGCGAACTTGCCTCCTCGTGTTTACGCGCCAGCCCCGCGCGTCCGCGCGCGCCCTCGATCCTCCTTTCGAAAGCTCGTCGGCCGTATAGGTACGGGCCGGGCGAAGCCTAGTCAAACATTCATGGGCTGCATCGATCAATCGCTGCCCTCCCCCGCGATTCTTCTTTACACTCTGCTCGTAGCGAGCTATACACACTTTTGCGCAGAGCCACAACGAAAACACCGTAGTCGTAGTCGTGTCCGTGTGTATGCACCAGCAGAATCGATCTGGCAAATGTACGTATGTACGTGTACGTGGAAAAGGACACTCGCCTCGCGCCAATTGGAACACGCGTAATCGGGCCGCAGACCGAGCAAATATACGTAGGGGGGAAGAGGCTGGCTCGAGCCGCGGGCCGCGAGTAGTAAAAGCCCGGTTGTCGACAGACGGGCTGGCCCCCGACAATCGCTTTCTCCGTTCGTCCCTTGCTTGAGTTTCCGGCCAAAAGACTCGAGGGTGCAGCAGAGTGTGCGTGTGTGTGTGCGCGCGAACTGGCGAGAGCGAGAGAGAGAGCAGCTCTCACGTGGGCAGTGCGCGCGCCGCTCCCAAAGCGGGCTCGGCCAGGAGCCTCGTGCCGGTCGATACTCGGTCGCCCGCGCCGCGCACCACCACCACCACCTGCAAGCGCCCGCCGCCAGCAGGGAGTGGTTGGCTGCCAAAGCCCCAGTGCTCTCTGTGCACTGACCGGAGCGCCAGCCGGCTGACGGACCGACCCCTACAAAACAATCGCCCCCTTTCTTCTCGGGACGTGTCCCACCCCCCCTTCCCGCGTCGCCTGTACGTATCGACTCTCCTGGACCATCGTCAGCATATACGGACGAGATGTGGCCAATGTCACTCGACTGGATATAGACTCGTTAGTCTCGATACTCGCGCTCTCGAAATCGATCTGTTTGAGAACCCCGTCGCGGCAAAAAGTCGTAGCGCCAATGAATTTCCTCCAGGAAATATAATCGGAGGGACTGTGTTCAAACCTATAGAGCCGTGAAAATCGAATGGCGCATTCAACTTGGAGAATGTATTCTCGGAAATTCTATGATATACTTCCAGAAATTCGTATATGTAAACAGAAAATGAAATACTAATTTTCACAAGGTTCACATCAATGATCAGGTCATTATTTCTTGAATGCATGAATAAAAAATTTTACTCTGAAAATAACGCTAGTGGGCAGCAATTTTCCACTATAGAAAGATACATTTTTATAATTCAATATTTCACAAGTATTTGAAAAGGTTATTCGAACAATTTCTGCTTCTACGCTGTTATAAAGAAAGCCAATGACGTTACCTTCGCTTACGTAGTCGTTTATTAAACACTCTTCTTTTAACAATGAAGGCTTACACAGTATTTTCCAACTTGTACAACATATCTGATTATTTCAGACCCCCCCAGAGGTCACAGAAAAACTCTTGTAAAACAAAATGTATCTGATCATCTAGTATTCTCACTGAAAAATTCGTTTATCTCGCTAATTTACTACATTTTTCAAACTCGTTTTTATTTATTTTAAAGAGTTCTTGTGACATCATTTAATTTCAGACAGAGATTAGGAATATGAATCTACAAAATTTTCAAGTATTACTGATTATCGTGATGAGTTTCCAAAGATTCTTTCCACGCGTGAAATATATTGCGATAGAGCATTAAAAAAAATAAGCTGAAGCTTCTTCAAAATTCGGTAGGACGGCATTACTTAATGTAAGTTTTTCGACACATTGTCAGAAGAATTTGACAAAATTAAAATCACAAATACGATTAAAGAGCACACAGATCCTCTCGAAGTTTCAGCCAAATCGGTCGAGCTGTTCTCGAGACTTGTAGTATACGACGTATATACAAAATATGCCTGAATACGCATTTGAGCCTCCTTGGCTGAGCCATTTTTTATATTTTTTGTAATTCATTGTATTAATATATTTCTTGCTATAATACATAAAAATGCGCGCATTTTCGGACCGTCTCAAAACTGTTTGAAATGTCATTACTTCATATGCAAGCGTATTTTGATACTATTGTGAGTGTTTATTGCTAACTTATTGCGGAAGTGACATCATAAGACCATTTACGAGAGCGATCTCGTCTGAAATTTTATAATGGTATATAATGATCTACAGCATTTTATAGCTAGTATTTCGATTCTCCTGAACCACGTGAAAATTTCAAAGCTACTAAAATAAAGCAATTGTACTCGACTTTTTCATTTGCTCGAAAAATATAGTAGAGTTTGTAATACCTTCTAATCTACTTAAAGTTTTTATGACTTTTAAAAAACGTATTTAACATCGTATACGAAGCGTGGCGATTAGTGACACACCTTCTCGTAGGGGCTGACCGAGGTGTCTATTTTACTTATCTTCCTCGTGACGCCGGTTATTCCCGAATATATGATTCCATTCAGATTTAATCATACATGTTCACAGTCCATTAGTGGTAGTGACAATCATTGATTGTATTAAAACACGTTATCATCTAGATCTGTTTGGAATTAATTTCAATATGTCAAATAATGTAGATATGAATGTCGACGTAAAAGTTAAATAATGACTAATTCTATAAGAAAAGTGATTACTCCAAATATATTTCAGTCATTTTTTGTCAATTTGAATTAATGTTTATCCATGTTGCAATATATCATAACAATAATTAAATGCAATTCTCAAGGAAACGAATGAAATTCCATGCCAATATTCTGTTGGCTATGCGCATGATTGTGTTTATTGGTTTTTCTTTCAAAATGATACGGGATTGTCCTGTGGGTGACAAACTAAACATCCATTCTCATCATGAATTGAGAATGAGTAAATTTATGAATATTCAATTGTTTTCATTCGAAGTTATCAAAATGACCTATGCTTATTTTCAAGAAATGATCCTGTAGTTGGGTCGTCCAAAAAAAAAGTTGATTAGAGAACTTTCAAATTTATTTTTCTCTTGGAAATTTTAATTTCTTAATTGATTTCATCCCATGACATTATTCACTTATTGGAGTAGATCAATTAAAATATTATAGAGTATTGAGTCATCTCACACGTTTCAATTCAATCATATGAAATTGTTGTGTCAAGTCTTTATAACACTCTTACGTCTAAACCAATACAATCGAAAATCCAAAATAGGGTCAATGGCCCCGGCGTCTACGTGTCCATAGAAAAATGTCAAAGAGTTTCACATTTTGGCTTAACTGTTGACCCGCAAGTGGGTCGATATTATTTCTTGGTGCATACTTTACTGACAATTGAAGACGTTGTCAACTCATAATAACCAATCATGGCGAGACTATCCAAATTACTTTTGGATTACCTCAGCAAGCCATTCAGTCTAATGTTTCGATTTGCGGGAGATGTTCTGTGAATTATTTTTGATATTCGATTTCATACATTTGCAGGATGTCTGTAGGTATAGCAATTCATAGGTACAGACACTAAGGAATTATATACATGGAAATATACACTTTGTGCTTTTTCTTATGAGTGTGATATACATACACGAAATAGTACAGAAAAATACAGAAAGTGTGAAAGACAGGTTTCTCGAAGTGTACATAAAAACAAACCGCTAAAAGCATTGCTTATGAAAATATTATAAGTAAAAATTTAAAAATGCATCTATATTTTCCGGTTGCGAGTACGACTCACGTCTAACAGGTTTGGAAGCTTTCTCAACTCTCGAATTTGTTTCTCATTTCAGATACTGACAGAAGCAGACGAATTCAGCATGGGTTCCTGCGGGGTATACTTATCTCAGCTACGAGCTATGCTCGTTAGGAATCTCCGTCTGAAGAAACGAGAGAAGAGAAAGACAATGGCGGTATGTCGTTCGCTTTTACTCACACGTGTACATATATATTTATGCACCTACAAACCGCATGCACATGTATTTGCAGTATTTGTACACGTTTACATATTTTTCGCACATGTTTAGTGAAAAATGAAAAGACGACCACTTTATCTTGACAGAAGCCTAAGCAAAACTAATGAACTGACCACTGCAGTCAATAGTTTTTTCAAGTTCTTAAAAGGAATTGTAAAACTATTCCATGTTGTGATTGAGCTCCCAATTAAGCAGAACCTACGACGATGTAGTACATTGATCCTTTGTCCTTAATATGTCCACCAATCATTACATGATCGATTCAATAATCTCTGTACGTCGAGCTGCTATAAATATGTATACAAGTTCTACGGACTGGCAATGATGAATATTTTTCCGACTTCAAACTTTGCTCATTTGGGTACTCAATAATCATCCAGATCTATGAACCATAGGTATATTGGCTTGATTTTGTAACATCTAGCGTTAGAACAGATTATTGAGTGATATCGCTATTATAATCCAGACGCGTTCATCTGTAGAAACGGAAACGTTAGTGCGCCCCCGTTGCGTTTTCCATAATTCTGAAAAATCCAAAAAGTCAATGGTTCAGCAGCAAAGCGGGACATTAGACACACGCGTGAGCCAGAGTTTCGCGGACATGAAATAGCAGCGAATGCGACTAGAACAGCGACGACAGAAAGAGTAAGAGAGAAAGAGAGAGACGGGGAGTATTCCACGGCTGGCAGAGAGCCGCGAGAGCGGCTGATACTCTTGCGTCTTTTTTCTTGCTCGCTCGGTTGCGCAGACCACGCGCTTGCCAATTAGGCCAAGGACCTTCCGGTGGTGGCTCAGTGGCAAGAGGACTTCTTCCTGGGGTTGCCGGACGACGCGCCGGCTGCGTTGCTCGGCTTCTGCTTCGCGCCGGGGTTTTCCCTGGCACGGAAGATCGCCGGGTCGATCAGGTTAGTCGGGCCGTCGGTCCACAGGCTGACCGAGACCGTCGGCATCACGGACGGCGCACACGTCGACTGCAGCAGGTGTGGAGCCACCAGAAGATAGACCTGGTTGGAACGTTGTTACGTATGAGCAAGACTCGATCTACGCTGCGTTCGCATAGCGAGCCGAGATAAGATAACGCGAGAGCCGTTTGATGCTCGCTGATTTTTGTGCTGCGTCGCCTGACAATATAGCGCCCGCGAAATTTTCTCGATGGCAAAATTGATCGAGGAATCGAGGAAGAGAGAAGGGATTTCGCCTCGGATTTCGCGCCGTTGACGCGTGGAAAGTTTTTCAACAAACTACAAATAAGCAAAAGTAATGCTCGAAGGCTGGGGGCGAGAGGCTGCTGCAGTGTATTGAAAATGTTTCCTACGACTTTGTACTCCTCTGCCTTTTTAATCAGTTCTTCGGAACTTTCAAAAGCTATCCCCGAGTAAATGTGCTGCTTGTCCCTGAAGTTCCTGGAAAGCACCGATACCCGGAATACAGTTTGTCCGACTGTTCATAATCAAGTAGTAAAGCATCTGGAGCAACTCGCGATGCGATGCGAAATTACATTCAGACTACTGCTAATTGTTCCTAACTACGGAGAAAAAAAATTGGAAAAAAATGTGGGCAAGCGTGAATTTGATCCGATGGAAAACTCATCAAAATTCCAAACCAGCTATGAAATGTAACACACGCGGGTCTCTCGAGACTCAGCTGCGCGAGTTTATCATGAAAGTTTCACCGGAGGGGCCCGGCGGGGGATGTCGTAAGTGAAAAGACGGACCTGCTCGAGCCAGGTGGGCAGCTGCAGGCCGACGGCGCACTTCTGCCAGGCCGGAAGGCCAAGGTGGACGAGCATCATGCGAAAGTACTTGGAGAAACTGTCGGCCAGCTGATGCCACCGGCCGCTCTTGGCGCAGTACAGCCAGACCGACGGCTCGTCCTGGTCGGGCTGGAGCTGGTAGGCGAGGAAGACGAGGCAGTCGGCGAGCTCGGCGAGCTCGAACAGCTTGCAGCGGGAGCCGCCAAACGTGGGCTCGATCGTCCCGGTCGACTTCGCCTCCCCGCCGTCCTCGCCGCTGGCCGAGCTGGTGCTGCTGCTGTCCGCCTGTTGCTCCTTGCCGTCGCTCGGATTAGCGTTCGAACCACCGACGTGGCGTTTCAGGCTGGACAGCTCCTTTATCTCCATCCGGCCGATTGGGAATTCCTCGCCTGCTCGCGTTCAAACATTAATGGGATGGTTCCGCTGGTGTGGCTCGGTTCTCGCTGGGGAGTCGCTCCGGATCGAATGGCCAAAGACGCGCGGCCCACAATCGTCGTGTACAATTCGAACGCAATGGACGGGTAACAATGGGATTTCATTGTGAAATGACGTGTAATGGCTCGTGGGCCGGGAATAACGCGCGATTCTACGAGTCGAGCAGGAAACTCATCCCGTTCATTCCAATTTTCATAGATCGGTGATCAATTCAATTTTTCAAGATTCAATTCGACAATTTATGTAGTGCCAAAATTACGGTTGGGCCGAATTGGGCCAGATTGTACGCATCCACAATTGATTAATCACTTTATATTCCCAAAGTGGCCTCGACCAATTTCCCTGAATAAACAAAACCATATACATATGCGACTTGACAATAACATAGCCCGACCGGTTATAGCTTGCAATCGCGTCCACGAATTAGTCGAACATTATCCAGAAAAATTCGTCAAAGAAAATTCTCGCTGTCAGGCGTACTCGTGCAAGTAAACGAGGGAAACCATCCCGTCGTGGCAAAGCAACAAGATCTATCGCGGGATTCGCCGCTAAATCTCCGAATTCCAAACGAGTAGCAATATCGAGTAAAGATATAATGTCGACGCACAAGTTGAAAGTCGAGGCAGGGCGGCGGCGACGAAGCTTACATACATAATTATATATATCACCTGCAATTTCAAGGCTCCACGTGAGCAGAAATCCATCGGTCGAGGTGTAAAAGTTCCTCAGGTCCTCGGTGAGCAGGCAGCAGTGCTTCTGCTCCCACGTAGACAGGGTCGACCTGTCGCAGGCGCCTCGCCTCTCCAGCTGCACGTTCTTTATGCAGGGGTTGGCTTCGAGCAACCTCGGCACGCCCAGCGACAGATTCTCGTAGAACGAGTCCTCGTTCACGTTCACGTAAAAGTGGTTCATCCTTTGTCCGCCGATGGCTCAACACTGACAATTTTACGGGCACGGAATCACAAGCGATGACACGCGACGAGCCCGACGAAATCAAACGTGGAATCATTGGTCGGTGGGCGGAAGAGGTTGCGCACAGTGGGCGAAGTTTATTTGCGACTCCATGGTAACGAGAGCTCGAGTGCAGCGCCGTATATATACATATACATATTATATATACATACATACGATGGAATACTTGCGCGCGAGCGAGTAGGGGTCGTGTCGCTCTGGTGCGAACGCGTCCAATCCAGCTGCTTGGAATTTCCACGATGCATTACGTTATTTAGATTTCCCGTATCGAACGATCATTTGACACGATTGAGCTGAAAACCACGAAAGGCTATTTTATAGCGTAATCCTTCACTCGTGTTGTACAAATCAATCGGATGAGAAGTTTTGATTGCATGGCGTGCTTGTAGAGTTGCATGAGCACGATTTATTCTATGATATAAGAATTACAAATACATAGGAATGATCTCGAGACTGAATGATGTTTAATTATGAAAATGTATTTCCAGGAAATATTCTTGCCATTGTACATACTTGGGATATTGATTATTGTGAAAGTTTTGATACCAAATCCGAATTATCCAGCAATCGTTACCCAAAGACAGTCGGGCAGCATTTTCGAAAACTTCAATGCCTATAAAAACAACACCGTAGCCGTCGTTCCCAATACGACCGAAACCCTCGTAAGTAAATAGTTCGAGTGAATTGCAGAGGACGCATCATTGGTCCTAGTAGCAATAATCAATGTCAACACGTGACAACTGATTTTCAGGCTTTTCTCAACTCAATGAATGCCTTGTGGTCGTCAATGTGGGATGGTCCGGGAAGATATCCCTTAAATTTTATCGTCTTCGAAACGAGAGACGATTTACAAGCCGCTTATTGGAGGGATCCTTACAGCATACCATTAGCGGTCATTTTCGAGGATCCTCAGCCTATTTCTGGTAGTTTATTATTGTGAGTCGGATATTATTGAGACCAATCCTAGAACTGCGCAATAAAACTCGGGAAACAGACTATCGATAAGAGCATGCACGTATATAGACTTTTACTTTCACGCGCTCAATCGGATTGAACCCTCCAATGCAATAGTCACAACACGAACCGTTTATAAGATATGCTAATATTACATAAGTAAATGGATGCCTCAACTGTTCCTAAATTTTTATTCAACATAATATTTCATAAAGCTCATTCGAATGACACTTTGAAAGAATGAAATTTGTTTATTTATTTATTCTTTTGTTTCTTTATGGTCTTATCGAAGATTACTCGGTACAAAATTTACACTCATCATTAAATTTATTATTACAACAATAACTTTACGAAATTGTAATTAACGGATCGAGACGTGAGATTTTGCGATAACAACCTAGTATTGTCAGTTCTAGATTCTTATAATTAGTGAGATAAATCTGGTCGAGGTTACATTATTAATGAAATTTGCTTTTATAGGTATGAGATACGTACGAATCCCTCATACACGTCACTACCGTCACCGACTGAAAAGTACTCGTCTTCGGTGACCTGTCGAAAAGACTCCAGTCACTGGGTGAGTGGTGTCTTATCCATAGAGACCGGAGGTTCTTGTCCTGTCAATAATTATTTTACGTCTGGCTTCATGGCCTTACAACTATTAATAGACACTACGAAAATTAGAGTGAGTCTTCGAGTACAATATTGGTACGTGGCAATACTTTGATTGGATCACTAATATTTTTTTTTTCATCGATTCATTTCAGTTGGATACTGAAAACAATTATATCAAAGTACCCGAGGTTAAATTTGAAATGTTTCCAAAGGAAGCGTATACGGCAGGTAATATTCATATTTGAAATCATAGCTACTATGATATGGCGTGAGTAATCAAAAATGGAATCTTCCATTTCTTTCAGATTGGATGCTCGCCTTCAGAGTTGTGATTCCTTTATATATGGTGATAGCCCTATCTCAATTTATAACATATCTGCTGATATTGATTGTAGGCGAGAAAGAAAATAAAATCAAAGAGGGAATGAAAATAATGGGCTTAAAAGATTCCGTATTTTGGTATGTAGGTTTGGACTACAATCATTGACCAGAACATTTTTTAATTCGCGAGTGATACTGATAATTATTATTGTTTCATGTTTCCAGGTTATCATGGTTTATAATTTATGCAGGTTTTGTTCTAATACTGTCGGCTGTTGCCGTAGTTTTACTTTTCACGTTACAAATGTTCCAACATACGCATTTTTTACCGATATTTTTGCTGGTCGTTCTTTACAGCTTTTCGATAATTATGTTCGCTTTTATGATAACTCCATTCTTCGACAAATCTCGCGTGAGTATATCACAATGTATACTACATAATGTATGGAACAATTTGCCGGAATCCGAAACTCATTGACCTTTTGCAATTTACAGACCGCTGGTGTCCTGGGTAACTTTGCGGTGACCATTTTGAGTCTAATGTATTTCATTCAAGTATTTGTTGACGGTTCGAGCTCCATAGCATTTTGGATTGTTTCGTTGCTGAGTCCCACAGGGATGGCTTTGGCAATGGATAAGGTAAGATGGATCAACATGACTTTAAATTCCCTCATAAAGGAGAAGATAAGCAGACCATAACCTATAAAAATCGCTGTTTTCTAAATAGTGCCTAACCCCTGAATTATTTTTGAGGTTTAATGATATCGAGATTATTGTAATTTTTTCCAGGCGCTTGTATTAGATTTGCAAGGAGAAGGCCTTAATTTTGACAATCTTTGGTCGGGTCCTGGAATTCCATTTGGTGGAAGTCTGGTTATGATGACATTAGATATATTCATTTATGGACTATTAGCATATTATCTTGATTCCGTCGTTCCAAGTAAGTTTTCAAATACAATGTAATCGTTCGTAAATTGATCATCGTTTTTTTCTAAAACTCTTGGTAACGTGATGATTAATTTAGTATTATTCCCAATACAAATCATCTGAAGAAATGTCTCCAATTTGAATTATAGGTGAATACGGGATAAAGCGGCCTCCTTGGTTCTGCTTCACACTTCGCTTTTGGTGTAAGAAGAACAAGGCCCCCGCAGTGAGTATTGCATACGTGGTCTTACTTGAAATCGATCAGCCCAAGGTGTATAACCCGAGAAACGTCGATTTGTGTGTCGCAGGCTCCGGCGGTGAACTTCGAGTCGAACTCGTTCATCCCGGGGGAGGAGGCGAACCGCGACGTGGAGCCGGTGGTGCGCGAGATGAAGGGCCGCGAGGCGATACGCATCGTCGACCTGTACAAGTCGTACACCAAGTGCCGGCGCTCCGAAACGAAGGCTGTGAACGGCATCAACCTGACAATCTACGAGGGCCAGATAACGGCTATCCTGGGCCACAACGGCGCCGGAAAAACGACCCTCTTCAACATCCTCACGGGCCTGACTTCGCCCACCGCCGGCACTGCTCTCATATTCGGCTACGACGTCCGGGACTCGAACGACATGCACATGATCAGGAGCATGACCGGCGTGTGCCCCCAGCACGACATCCTCTTCGACCTGCTCACGCCCCGCGAGCATCTCGAGTTCTTCGCCGCGGTGCGCGGCATTCCACGCAAGACCATCAAACACGAGGTGTGACCAAGTGCTTTGTCAGCTCATGTATCGGATGTTTTTACCTTCTTCCTTCAAATTCGTTCTTGATAATCGGACAATCAACGTATCACTGTACTAGAATAATTACGAGTACGACATTTTGGACGATAATACAGTTACTCTCTTATAATGATTTCATTAAACGAGATTTCACGATTGTCCACTGGATCGTCAATCATAAAGTTTTTTTATACAAGGAATATGATCAATGAGGTATATTTAATTGATTTCTCTGTACAGGTGATGAAAACATTGAAAGACATAGACCTAGTGGAGAAAGCGGACACTTTCTCCAAGTATCTGAGCGGCGGTCAGAAGAGGAAACTGTCGGTGGGCATAGCAATTATCGGCGACCCGAAAATCATAATTTTGGACGAGCCGACAGCCGGGGTCGATCCTTACTCGCGCCGGCAGATGTGGTCGTTCCTTCAGTCGCGCCGTCACGGCAAAGTCATACTGCTGACTACTCACTTTATGGACGAGGCCGATATCCTGGCCGACAGGAAGGCTGTGATTAGCAAGGGGAAACTGCGCTGCTGCGGCAGCTCGCTGTTTCTCAAGAACAAATTCGGGATTGGATATCACCTCACGTAAGCTATTATTCATACATTTACCATTCTGACGCAAATCCATCCCGATTTCTCACTCGAAACTTCCTCTATTCGCTTAATTATCCAATTGCTCTGATGGCTTGTTGATTTTTGGCAGAGCACACAAGATAATAATTATCTTTCTCGATGATTTACCTCGAACTAGCTATACGTTCAGACGCGCGCTGCGCGCGATTTGCATCAACATATGTTCCGAAATTATGTTTCAATTAGTGTTCTGAAATTTCATTGACGATTATTTTCGGTTATTTTACTCGGTTTCTGAAAGATAAATTTGTTCATTGGTACTTCTTCTTCAGCTTCTTCTATTGTTGGCAAAACTTACTGAAATTGACTACTCTGTAGCCAATGAAGATCTATCTTATTTTCCCTAACGTATTGTTTCAACAACAAGCAGCCTCGCTCAATATCTATGTCTATCTTACTTATGTGATTTGGTTCAGACTAATCAAATCACGAGTTAACTGGCTTTACTCTCCATATAAAAATATCGACCATACATTGAGAGTTATGACACCATTCTCCTGTGCAAGTGTGGTTCATAATATGTGGACTAAGGCTTGTTTACGGTTCTTTTGTTTCTCAAAACATAAATTTAAATCGTCCACTTGCCAAGTGAATTTTGCTTGTAAAACATTAAAGATTCAAATTTTTTCGCTTTTATAAATTGAAGTCGATTGATTTATTAACTAAGCAATGTTAAAGCCACATATTGAAGATTAACGCATCATCCTGTGGAATAATTTTCAGATTGGTGCTCGAAAGCAATGTCCGAGAGAATGCGATAACGCGGCTGGTCTCGTCGCACGTGACGAAGGCCGAGAAGGCCCGTCGCCACGGGCGCGAGCTCAGCTTCATCCTGCCGCACAATTCGGTGGAGAGTTTCGCACCCCTGTTCTCGGCTATCGAGCAGGAGATAAAAACCAAAAGCCAGCGACTGGGCATAAGCAGTTACGGGGTGTCGATGACCACGCTGGAGGAAGTGTTCTTGCACTTGGAGAAAGATGACGAGACCGAATGCACGATGGACAATCTGTCGAAAAAGATGGTGCGCAATCGTGCGCTCAGTCGCTCCTTGTCTCTGCAGTCCAAGAGCACCTCCTACCAGAACCTGCAGAACGAGGGCGCCCTCATGGGCCAGACTGAAGTCCAGCTCAAAGGTGACGCAACAATCAACTCTATTTCTGTCATTTAGTCGTTTTTCGCAGTAGCAATCACTACTGGTGCTTCCGAGCCGTCTTTCCGAGGTGGATTTTTCATTTGATTGAGTTCTAGCACTTGCGACCGTCAAACATAATTTGGATCAGAATGAAAATGTAGATATTCGTCTTGTTTCATTGTTCGCTGAGAATTTCTCCATTGTACAAATCGTTTTCGAGACGGAAAACTCTGCTATTATGTTTCATTGATCATAGTTGATACACAAAGAATGCTTTTGATGAAAATCCCCGATGAACAGATGCAGCACCTTTAGTGGTTCATAAAACGAGAATGATTTTCAAGTGATAGTTTGTGTTTAGATAGTATTTACATCCGAGTTTTTTATTTTCTTGAGTTAAAATGTCACCGATTCTAGATTGTAAAGGACAAAAAACATTATCCAGAATGAGGCTTGAGTTTGGTAGCATTTTTGCTTCGAAAAAGTTCGAAGGTATTTTTGAAATTGAATTTTTCCAGACACTATAAATTTCACTTTATCACGGAATCAGTCACTCAATAATGATCATTGAATCAAGCATTTTTATATAGATCAGAACACTGCAGGAAATATGCTTTTTGACAGGGATAAAATTTATATCGCAACTTGAATTTACACACATAGTTTTTATTATTCAATGTTTAATTCACTGGGTCGTAGTCGCCATTAACCATAGACAAATCGGAGCATTCATAGCTAGTACTTCTAGAAATATCGTTGCATAATCTAGTAATACTTGGATTGCTATTGCAAAAAGACAATCGTGGAATATTACTTGGTCAAAAATTATACATCGTTATACTGTTTCATTCCTACGAGATTATGAAGCACATAAGGCACGATCCGCTTATATCAACCAACCATACAGCCGAATATTTTCACTAGATGCTAGTTTCTGCTAGTTTCACAGAATTATTTTCAGCCAACAAGACATATCATGAAAATCTTGAGAAAGCAAAATTAATAAGTGATTACATTGTTTTGTTTTAAAAAAGGTGGTTCGAGTGAATTACTTGACGGTGGAGCACTAGACAAAGATCCTGCGATTCTTGGTCTTGGTCTTGACCCCATCAAGATAGAGCCAAAAGTATTCCAGACCTTCTATGCCATGCTTAAGCTGAGGGTGTTGCGGCTGTTCAGGAGTATTCAGTTGCTGTACTTCACAATAGTGGCCCCTCTGGCTCTCGTCGTACTCGGACTCTACCTCACTAGCATAAAAACTATTGAAATAAGGATGCGAAGTCTCGAGCTTAACCATGGTATTGTTTTTCATGCAATTACAAGATTTGTTTTCATTCATTGAGCTTTGCATTATTACTCAGGTAGGCTTTTTAAGCAACAACGTTGATGTATTGTTCGAAAACAAACTTGACTTTCAAAAAACTTGATTCTCCAAAATGACGGATGATTTTCATCACGAAAGACTTCTTCCTGAGTTGTTGGAAAATCTTTCAAATACTCATTCTTAACTCTTTCGCTAACCATTAGATTCCCTATAATAAAAAGAAAAAACATAAATTTTGTCACTGTAACTGTCTTTCCATTAGATACGTACGGAGCCGCCACGAAAATCAAATTCATCAATAGTACATACCGCGACATATCACCTCTGGTCAATAACTTTATGCAAATGGCTAATCAAATAGAAGAATACAGTGGAAGTTTCATCGAACTACTCTCACGGGCGCCGCATATGGCCATTCTAAACCTCACCGATTATAGCTTGCCAAGGATGAACTTCACGATTATGTACAACGACACGATGCAACATTCATTGCCAATCGTCTTGAATGTCTTTACCAACGCATTTCATAAGTAAGGATCATAAATTATTCATGAGACTTCCGTATTCCAATCTGATAGTTTGATGAATACTCTCTTCTTTGACGAAAAATTTCATCGTGGCACTAAACTAAATATAGGTCACTTTGGTAGAAAATTGAAAACTATATTGAATATGGAAAATCTTGACAATCTAAGACATTATATACAATGCGATAGTTGAATTGAGTTGGTTTTTCTCGTAATTATGATATTCGTTTGGAATTATTTTCTGTTCAGATTGGTTAGTCCAGAGACGTCATCGCAAATTAGGTTAAAAACACATCCATTCCAACAAACTTCTCAAGAATTCAACCCCGGCATAGCCAGTGCTGCATTATTCGTAGGGATGGACCTTGTTCTAGTGCCCATTACTCTAGCTGTTGACATGGTTTATGATCGCGAGGTATGTAAAGCTCAGTTATTGATCAGAAAATATAGACGATTGATTTCCAACAGAATATAACAATATCGATTGAAGATGGTCTTCTACGTTTTGAATATACTTTCAACGTTATTATAAGTGTATCACTTTGAATAGTAGATAATTCATTTAATTTCAGATCAAGGCGAAGAATCAGCTACGTGTGAACGGATTGTCGTTCACTATGTACTTTTTTACGTACTTCGTAGTGTTACTTGGCCTAACAGCTATCATATGCCTTTGCATCCTGGGGATAATATTCCTTTTCGATGTGCCATCCTTGCAAGAATTACCAGCACTTATTACACTGGGTGGTCTCATTCTGCTCTACTGCCCATCGTCCATATTTTTCTCTACCTGTCTAGCGTACATGTTCGACAAAATGGATTCAGCCCAGAGTTTCTTACCGAACATCGCCACTTTCATCGGACTCATACCATTCTTACTGATTTTGATACTGGACAAAGTAGGAGCAGGTGAGTTTTAACGATTGAAGAGTGAACCCAACGGATATCTTTTATTCAAATAATATCAACAATAATTTCTGTTATTGTAACATAGGTGGAGTAGCGACCTTTTCTGTTCATGCGGTCTTTTCGTTAACTAATGCGATGTACCTGCCATACGCTGCATTGTACTACATAGACCGAGTGTACCTACTGTGCTCGATCAATGCGACATGCCACCACCTTACTATATTCGACTATCTGACTTGGGAAATCATAATTATGGGTTTCGGAGCAGTTGTACAGTGGCCAATTTGTTTTTTCGCACTTTTGATACTGGATACCAAGAAGAATGGAGGAAACGTTAGAGATCTATTCAAGTATTTAACAGTAAGTTGAATTGTTCTCTTGCCTATGAATCTATAAATATATTTTATATTCTCCTTACCTAATTTAATGTATCATAAGACATTATATAATGCGTTTCAAGCTTCAAATTCCTAGAGAATCATGAATGAATTTCACTTTTCAGCTCAATGGAGGGTCAATTGGTGAAGAAATAATGGAAAACAGCGATGTAGGTGATCACGAAGACGCTGACGTCCGAAACGAGAGGCAAAAAGTATTTAATCTGATGACCACGTCGTCAATACAAGAACCACCTGTAGTCGTAGTTCAAGTTAGTATATATTTATAATGATTCTATTGGATTTTCATTGAAATTTCCTCATCTTGTAGAAGAGATGAGCAGTTGCCTGACGTGTATTTCTCTGCTTTTTAGAATCTTCGCAAGGAATACCGTCAACAAGAGACAACAGCGTGTAGCTGTTGTGTGAGACGAGAAGCAGAACAGCCTACGATAACGAAGAAGATCGCTGTACGCAACTTGTCAGTGGCGGTAGAGCCTGGTGAGGTGTTAGGTCTGTTAGGGCACAATGGCGCGGGAAAGACCACCACCATGAAGATCATCATTGCCGAAGAGGCTGCAAGTCGAGGCAGGGTCCAGATAGGCGGTTACAATATCCACAACAGCATGTCCGAAGCATTTCGACAGATGGGCTACTGTCCACAGCACGATGCTCAGTGGAAGAACGTCACAGTCAGGGAACACCTCGAGTGTTACGCAGCTATTCGTGGTGTTCCTTGGGGTGAAATCAAACGGTGAGCGTTGACATCATCGTTGAGTTTTTTGTCCATCAGTTATTTTTAACTCGTGCAAAATGTTCAAACACCATTTGCTCTACAGAATCGTTGATTTATACTTGTCTGGTCTACAAATACATGAGCACGCGGATAAACAAGCGCAAGAATGTTCGGGAGGGACAAGAAGGAAGCTGAGCTTTGCCATGGCGATGATAGGAGGGCCCAAAGTCGTGCTTATGGACGAGCCCAGTACGGGTATGGATCCTCGTTCGAAGAGGTTCTTGTGGGACACGATTCTCGCTAGTTTTCAGGTAGGCCCAGATTCTGAACTTATTTTGAAACATGTGCCAATTGTATTTTTAATCTCGCAACAGGGTGGACGAGGTGCGATCCTGACGACGCACTCGATGGAGGAGGCGGATGCTCTGTGCTCGCGGGTCGGTATCATGGTCAAGGGCGAGCTGAGGTGCATCGGCTCGACGCAGCACCTGAAGAACTTGTACGGGGCAGGTTATACCCTGGAAATGAAGCTGCTGGGAGGAGACTGCACGCCAACTACACCTTCGGGCAACCGCGTCAACAGTCTCAAGGAGTTCGTCCAGGGTCTGTTCCCAGATGCCACCCTCGAAGAGAGCTTCGCAGACAGGCTCGTTTTTGCTGTGCCCCAGCATTCTGTGCATTCGCTGGCCGAATGCTTCACCCAGTTAGAAAAAGGTTCATATATATTATCGCAAGTCGAGACTCTTTTTAGTTACTTAACTGGAAAATCATGAGTAGAATATTTGATAACTAAATTCAATAAATACTGTTCACAGCCAAGATAGATCTAGATATCGAGGAATACAGCTTCAGCCAAACGACTCTGGAGCAGGTGTTCCTAAAATTTTCACATTACGATGAACCCGATGCTGATGACTGAGATACGGCGTGCGACGCAGAAGTCGCACAAGAACTCGAGGAGTAAATTTAAACCCACAGCATCACGGTTCACGAGTCATTCTGGACGACTAGTGTCGTGAATTATGAGCATCTGAGAAAACTGTGCACGTTTTTCCGTGAAATAGACTCGATATTCTAAACACTACGTTCCAGCCGACAAGTATACGTAGTTCGGGAAAACTTTTTGGTGTGATTTTCAAGACAACTCACAGGTTTTTTTATTAATTGTTTATCGAGTCATGAATTTATTGTTTGATGCCATTGAATTTCCATGTACTCAGTGAAAAAGTGATTCAGAAACTCATCAAGATATTATACACTGACATGTGTTCGTGACGATTTTTATCTCTTGTGAGGCGTCATGTGGTTAATGACGATCACTGTTGTACTAATGTATGTATTATGTAAATAATAGGCCAGCACTTGGTGTTACACATGTTACTGGCGATTATATAGAATACCGCTAAAGTGAACAAATTTTCGTCGTTTGGGTTAGAACATCGATTTTCTATACTGTGCCGTAATTGATCATCAAGAATAATGTTCCTCGAGCGAGGTATTTTATATTGAAATCTGAGCTGAGACGTTTGCACTGTTGTGGGAATTTCAAATACATGTCATATCTACCTAAGGTCTTTATAACGGATTTTCAAGAATGAAAAGCAATCGAAAACTTGCACTTATAGACTCAAGTTAATTAAAGACTAATGATTGAATTTTTTTAATATCAACTCCATGTAGGTAAATGAATTTTCGTGCATGACCCTTGTAGACTAATAAGATGAATATGCAATGCTGTATGTATATCACTATATTCTTCAAGATATTCAAGTTAATTTTTATCTATTCCGTGGCAATGAATGAACTTTGTATAATTTTATCGGGAATTTTCTTTAAAGTATAATTTCTAGCAGAAATTATTATCAAGATTTTTATCGTCAATGATCTATAGATATTAATGTATTGTAGTCGACACCAATATATATTTCGATTTCATTATTGAAAATTCCATCAAATACGTAAGTTCGAGATTTTATATACACGTTGGCACGCTTCAAGATGCATATGTGATTAGATTTACGGATACGGGCAGTATTCTTGGCGTAGAAACAAAAAAGTCTGAACTTGAAAATGGTAACATGAACAAAAATGTCGAAAGAAAAACATGGCGAAAATGAACTTATATATGAGTATTAATTCTTTCAAAATCTAATATCAATAATTGTGTTATCATTCGGAGAAATTTATAATTTTATGAATTTTGCTTTCTCTTTTTACCTAGTATTAGGATGAATAGGAAAAGTTCAAGATATTTAATAAAAAAATAACGTATTCTAAAATTCGAAGTGAGTTAGTCCAAGAGTTTTATGTTTCGGGCAAACGAAAGATACTAGACATAAGATTTTGGCGTTAAAACGATAAATCCTGAGCTGCGCGTCTCGGCTTTACATATAATATAGATAAAAATACTGTTATATAGTGATTCACACGCAAGTGCATGAGATGCGTTTCAGTCTGTTGCCGGCCTCGAATGGAGACTTTAGCTTCTAGTGAATTATATCGAAGACTATTGGAAGAATATTGAGTAATCAACTAAACAGAGACATGTATGGTTAGATTTTCAAAAATCTCATACGATATTGTGCTCCTTCGTAATAAATTATGAAACAAAGGCATGATAACTTTTGACTCTACTTTCATTGTAAAGATGAATCTTATCAGAAAAATTGGCATTTACGGGTTTGTATAGTCATGCAATCATATATAAGTACAGTAGCTAAAAGGATTAATTTTTAATAAATTTAGAAAATTCATCCAATTGAATGAAACAAATGTTTTCAAGTCTCCGAGAACTTTTGTTCATTATCATGCACGAGAAAAAAAAACAGTAATTAAGACGGTGTTTTAAAAACTAGCGAGATTGGATGAGAGTGTGAGAGAGTAAGAAAAAGAAAAGTTTTACTGTCATGTTCGGACTGAACAAAATATTTTGTAGGTAAAGAGTAGGTAGAAAAATTTCAAATTTTGTCACAGTGGAATAAATAAAGCGTTTTTGTAAATACATATAAAATATGTTACGTAATAATAACGTATGAAAATTATAAAATATCATACTTAAATGAAATATAAATCGACATCAAGTATACATAGAAATTACAAGCGCCTACTTTCATGATAAGAAATCCGCGCACATCTCAATCGCAGAATTCATCAACTGAGGAAGTAAAAAAGAATCAAGGATGAATTCGTGTAAGATTTAGTCAATTATTATCAAGTTAAGTAAAATTTCGTCAAAATTATTTCATGAATATCTTACCAAATTAATATCATTTTTTGCAATGGATCTTTCTTCATGTCTGTCGGCAAAATAACATCTCTTCATTTTTTTTCCTAATTTCCATATAATAGTATACATGCAACAGGGACTTTGCATTCTTATTGCACTTGTACACATAAGAGCACAATAGATGACCATCAAATTTGCTTTCGAATATTTTATGCAACGCATTCGAGCAAGATACTTACAATCAAATTCAGGTTCACTTTTCCTGTAAAATGTATAGTGAACCAATCGGAGCCACGATTTCTTGTGAATAAACAAAGGCCAACGCGTATTTGTTAATGCAAAATGTACGTAAAATCTGTTGTTTAAAACAATGCTTTTTCACTAATAAATTTATTGGAAGATCCAAAGATCTTGCAGTTTTCAATAGCGATATAAACTTGTTTTATTCTCAATCATCCAAAGATCCGTTTGTTTTTTATATGTCGATCAATTTTTTTGACTAACTAGCATTATTTATCATTGGCACTAGAATAATATATTTTGTAACAACGATATGAATTAAATTTATTCCCACAAGGTCCGTCACAATATTAATAAGTTATCCCCGAGTTGCATACGATATGCATCAGTCGCCTCCGCAAAGAAAGGTGCGAACTCGTAAGGTATTTTATTCTATAGAAATTTGAGTTGGCAAACCTGATAATCTGATATTTTCTTTTTATATAAACAGTGATGACCTGTAGAGTGAAGCCAGTTTCTTTATTGATAAAGCTTTTCAATCCCTACTGGGATTATTTAGCTCGTGTGAAGCCAGTTGACTCGTGATTTTATTATGAATTGATGACATTTCATCAGAAATATACTATTTTGTCTGTATTTTATTCACTTTCAAAATTCGTGAAATTGTAAAATTCACTCTTTGCTTACCCAATATTGACAGCCCAGAGGATCTTCATACGGTATAGAGTTTAAATCCCGGCCAAAGTGAATAAAATGCAAACAAAATAGTATATTTCTGATGAAATGTCATCAATTCATAATAACCAATAAAATCACAAGTCAACTGGCTTCACTCTACAGGCCACCACTTTTTATATAAAAAAGAAAATATCAGATTATCAGGTTTGCCAACTCAAATATCAGAAATATAATATGCCTTCCGAGTTCGTTACTTTCTTTGCGGAGGCGGCGATATATTCACTCCATACGGAAAATTTGTATGTAAACATCGAATTACTAAGAGTAAAGATTAATTTTTTATACACGAATGAATGAAGTTCAAGAAAGTGTGAAAACCACAAGTAAATTTGTATACTAATGTTGCAAAATTCTGAACCCACTTACTAGTTAATGGAAACTTACAGTTGGAAAACCATCGCATAAATTTGATATCGTTTTAATAACGTTAAGGCATTCATCGGGAAAAAAGTAAAGATCAAAGTCAATTCAATATATTTATGAATTATGGATAATAACTATGCCGTGTGTCAGAGTAATATTAAAACCATTCAATATCCATTCACAGAATAACCTGCAAAAACACAATTGACTGCTACAAACTCTAATTCTAGAGATTTTTATTTCACATTCTACCCAATATTATAAACGTTTCTAATATTTTCCGATTTTTTGGGTCACTCTGACTTCAGTTTGCAGATGACCGAAGTTGCTGTGTTAACCATTGTTGCTTTTCAGAATTTTGGACCTCAATTGACACCTGACCAAGACTCTCTAGAAGCACATTTGTATTTCAATGATCCTATATCTACAATAGCTACTTGGGTAGCCTTAAAAGTATACCTTTTACACGTGATACACATACCTATTTTGGTTTCAGATTGTCGTAGCACTCTCAGTTGGTCTCAAAACTGGCACTTTATTGATAAAACTGACCTACAATAGCAGCTGCTCTTCCATATAATTTACGAAAAATAATCTACGGGATTCATTAAAATCACTCACTGAGCCACTTCTTTGAGCACTGACTTGTTTCATGATTTGAGCACATACACTTATTTGCGATTCATGAAAACACGCACTCACGCGTACATACGCTAAGTCCCAATAATTTCTCTCCGAGAAAGAAAAAAAAACACGAAACACAAGAAAAGTAGCGCAGCATGGTAATACGGTAAGAAATAAAGAGGAGTTCCCGGTTAACAAACGCACGTGAGTTGAGTGTAGGGCTTGCGCGTTAAGTCGGGGAAGCCCGAGCAATCGGGGTTCAGCCTCCATCAGCCTGTCTCTCAGCGCAGCATTTCATTATCGGAGCCAGCCGCGCCTGCCATGCTATATCGATTCCGCACTCTGCCATTTCCTTATTTACTTGTCGTGTGCGCGATCAAGCCGCGCTTTGATAATAAAAGTATGAAACCTGTCTCGTTAACCGTGGAACGTATATAGTTTACTCTGCTTTATTCTCCCTTCACGCATTCAGGAAATGAACACTTCCAAAATTGAAGATAGTCCGCTACGCTGCTGTGGACAGAGGTTAAAGGGCTTGGTGAAATGAATTTTCGGAAGACTTAAGAGCCTCTTACAGAAGCTTTTCATAGCGGTTTTGTCTAAAATACTTTCTAGATTTTCAGTTTTACGAGCAAAAGGTTGTAAAGCTGCAGTAAAGTGATATTGAACGGGTTGGATTTTTCTCGAAATGTAGATGACTGATAGCCAATTGAAAAACTATCTACAAAATTTAGCTCGAATTTGTAGCTTGTTCAATATTATGTCCATTTATCTCTGACGTGACTTTTAAAAATCTATCCAACTCTTTCATTCTCATTTCTCGGTATATTTTGGTGACAGACGTGGGATTGGATTAGGGTTGTATGAAGGGTATAATTGTTGTAGAGTGGTAAAAATGTTAGATGATGGAAATTATGCTCATCTACTCCGTAGTGCGTACAAGCATCGATAGCAAGGATTATTGTTGATAACGTAATACTAACGTGAGAATATTTTCTCGCGTTATGATCCAGCAGCAGCTCGGCTTTAAAAAACGGAAAAAAATCATCCCCACCTACAATGCTTCGATTATGAAGAGCTCTGGGCGCAGGAATAAATCAGTCGACCTGCAGTGCACTCATCTCTGCTGGGGGCGAAAATCAGGGCTCTTTTCCATAAAGACAGCGCAATCAGTGGGAGTCGGCCAATCTCGGTCGGGAGGGGAGGGCATTGAGCGGGCGCGAAAGTGGCTGGTCGCACGCGGCTGGCATCGATCTTGGCCAGCCCCGGGGAGAGGCCGGTACATCAACTTTCTGTCAGTCGCAGCGGAGGGCAATTCAGACAAGTGCCGGGCAAGACCTCTAATTTCGCCGTCGATCGAGCTCGTGCAATGGCTCCATTGCCCTGGTCACCAGCTCCTGGAGGGGCGCTCCTGCGGAGATTGCGGCTCAACCATTATGAACTCGCTATTGTTGGATGGATTGCACGGCTAAAAGTGCTCCCGTTCCCACCTCCGTCTGTTGTTTACAGCCGTGTTGAACCCGCAACAATTCGGTTTGATGATTAGTGGCCAAAGAACGGTCTACTGCTGCGCTGATAGCCTGGCGCGACTATAATAGTATCGAGTTCAACGGTATTGATCATATCATATCAGTTTATTGGAGATGCAGCCGAGCAGACACGCATTAACTGTACAAACGACTGCCCACTGAAATGATTTAGATTCACAATCGTACAGTCAGTGTAATCGAATCTCCCATCTTACCCCATGAATTTTTACTTCGAACCTTCCGAAGTCTTTCTCGCGAAGAATTGAAATATGAATTGATACAGAGCACATCCAAGCGATGGAAGTTTTTCTAACTTTTACTTGAATCAAGGCTGTGAAGTAGCATTAAATTATCTGCCGAGTTCGACCCTTTGCATTTTATTCATCCCTTCGGCGAATACTTTTCCCGCAAAAAGTCTAATTCAATAGTGCAGAACATCTCGTTGGGGAAGACGGGAGCAGTAACGAGGGTTCTGATCATGATCTGGTTAAGCTTCGTGCAGTGACTGTTCGCGGCCAATTGATTGCCTCTCGTTCTCGCCTGGCGCTAGTTCAGCCCTTGTTTCGTGCTGTGCTCTATCGGCCCCGGAGCCGAGAAGTCGAGTAAAGACGAGCACGTTATACGGTGAGCCTCCGGCACAAGATCGAGTAAAGACGCACAGAAAGGGGTGATGAAGGACCATCTTAATCGGATTATTGCGACGACGGGCTTTCTGCGTCAATCGCATTATCTTCGCCATGCCGTTGCCTCTTCTAAGCTAGCTTTGGATGAGAAGTCGCATCCATGACGTGCCAAGCTTAAAAATTTCTAGTCACCTCTTTGAATTGTACCCTACAGTTTATGGTTTTTCGACTCCATAATCTCAGTCCATTGTACAAAATTTCTCCCATTATTGTTCGTAATTTTATAAAAGTTTTCTGTTGATTCAACCAAATACGGTTATCGGTTGGCAATTTCGTACTTGATTTTATCTGCGCGTATTCTAAAGTTTATCAGAATAATTAATAATTAATAATTAAAACAGAATTAATAAATAATAATTAAAATAGAATAAGAAACTTGCAATTGACGTAGAATAACGATATTCCAAAGCTACCTTCAGAATCCCCACGGAAAGTTTGTGAAAAAAAAAATCTATTCATATACTTCTGAGATTGAGAGTCTTACCTGTGCGTATTCTCTTCTATTGACTGATTGAGCTATTCAAATTAAATATTACATACTCACTTCCAAGTTTCAAGTTTACACGATTTATCAAAATAACCGTACGTTACAATATTCCGAGTGAATCTTGATGACTATTTCTACCGTAATACTGAACCACCAGCCGACGTTCCCATCGGCTGTGTATATTGGCCAAGTGATTAGGAATAAGTTGAATAGCAATACACGAGATAGCTCCTGCGGCTCCACAGCTATCTGTGTACACTCTCGACACGATCCGGCAAGTACTGTAACTGGTATTGCGGCATCAGCATCTGGTCGATACTTAAGTGATCAAACGAGACCCAACTGTCGTTAGCTGGGTCGATTTTCATTAATCACGGTTGTACGCTGCAAGTCTTTTAAAACGGTGACGATCTGTAACTCACGCATTAATGACGCCGTTCGATGATTATCCATATGAACGTCCACTCGATACAGGGTTCTTTGAATTTCGTATATATTTCATTTATATTACATATATTTTCTTCTAGTCGATAATAAGTAGTTGCGCCCTCTTAGGAACTTGTAAAGTACCAATTTAAAATATGGATGCACGATGAAAGAGAAACAATTTTGCGCAAGGTACAATATGCGTATTATCAATCGAGGGAAATTGCAAATACTCGCGTTCGTGCCATTTGTTTTTCCAATATCAATTATCTTCAAGCGTCCTCATTTCGCTGTGTTGCTCCTTATCGATATTAGTTCTCCAACTCGTCATTCTCATCGTTGTTACAGAGCAGGAGTTTCCGGCAAAAGTTTTCACTCGCATTTAGATAGCATCAACAGAAGCACGATTAAGCACAAGCACTTGCACCACGCGACTCGCGACCGTGCGAGCGCCGTGCCAACGACTTTTTAATTTAACACTAGCATTTTGCAGGGATCAAGCGTTTCCAGCTTAATGGGCAAGTTTGCCTCGGTGTCCGGCAACGGGATTGTCCGAAGCGACGCCCGTTCGAACGAAGACAGAGTGGGCTAAGAAAAAAGCTGGCAAACAGCGGCGCCGAGATGAGAATGGAATAGCGTCAGGGACACCTAACTCTTTGTCTGCCTCGAGCCAGAATTAAAACTTAAATCGTCGCTTGAAAAGTTTCAAATTAAATCTGACTCTATACTCTATCTCGGGCCCCTCCCTCCTACCACTTGGCCTTTTTCCGGATCGGCTTTGTGTTGGTTCGCGTCATTCTCGCATCTCTTTTTCTCGCCCGATTCCCCGGCGTGCAATTCAGACGGGGAGGTGTGCACAAGCGCGAGAACCGGAAGCGGCGGAGACCTACGGGCGCAACGATGACAGAAAAACACGGATTTAATCGAGTCGCCGTCGCCGGAGTCTCGTTCTGCAACTGGAGAAGAGGGCAGCGAACGTTCTCTTGTTTCCCTTGGACCAAGACTGCCGGGCGTGACGTCGTTTTTCACCCCCTCCGACTCACTTTGTTTTCACTGTATTACTATTCAATCGGTCTTTGAATAATTAAATTCTCCCTGTAGCTAGTTATTTATGTATTCATAACGGAGACAAGGACGAACAATGTAAACACCTGAATGGTCTTTTGTCCGCAAATCGTTTTTAAAATTCAAAGCTTTCGATATTTTAGCATTCCAGGCAGCTCAACTTTCAATAATTCTATGAATTTTCAAGCATACCTACCTTTATAGGAATCTGATTTAGAATTATGGAAGGAATCACTGGGATTCAATAATGAAACAGTATTCCAATCAGTTCTATAACAAATATTGAAATGATTAACATTCGTAATGAGCTATGCAGGCACCAGTTTCAAGATTAATAATTCATCCTTTACGAACCTTCAAGTTTTGACATTTATCGATTCATCGTCCGACAAATTCATGTATGTACTTTACTGATGCGTAAAAGCTTATTATGTTTCATGCTCGAAATGTAAATTCAAAACATTCATGGATATCCACCTAATGAACTGCTCCATCGGATATCGCTTCTGAGCCAATTGTATACCTCAATAATGTCTAGTAGACCATAATAAGTGGTTTTTTGCTTCTAAATTCAACGAGTCTCAAGTAGTGTCTCAAGTAGTGTCAATCACGATATCGCATTCGTGTATAGAAACGATTAACAAAGGCTACGAGTGGCCCAATTGCAGTTCAAACCCTCCTGAAATTTAATCAGGTTCTAACCAAGTGTAACCGAATATACCTGTCTCTCGAGAGGTATCACGCGACAATGTCGTGTAGAAACATCGTGATGCGCGATTTGGAAAAAATTCTGGAAATAATTCACCAAAACGATGTTTTTACTTCGCGAAAGCAAAAATCACTCAACCTTGCAAGTACCTAACTTGAGCGACTTGAGAAATAAGAAAACACGGTTAAATGAATTCTCTCAATCTCTATGAGAGTCCCGCGGCTCGTCGTCACTCGAACTTTATAACGACAAAACTTCAGACCGTGGAAATTAGCCTGGCTAGAGAAGACAGGCCGAGGTACAAATTGACATCCGTTCTCGCTTCCGTATAATTAGCCGTGCCTCTTGAATTTCACGGCACCTTGATCAACGAATGTCGGTCCGTCTGGCCGGGCAAGTAGAAGCAGCAGCAGCAGCTTCTTTCGCACCGTGCGCCTGAGTGCGTTTTCGATAGGAGACTCAAAGGGCTGTCTCTCAGCCTATCCAGATTCTTCCAGCTGTAGGTGAGATGGCTCCCTTTCTCTTTCGTTAGATTAGGCGCTGGTTTGCATCGAGTGGCTATTGTCGACTGCACCACTCACGCGACTGATGCTACTTACCGCGATGCTCGGCATCCGGGTAATGGTAGGCCCGGAGTGGCTATCGCCAACTGATACTGCCTGCTATCGTCGCGTTCCACTGAGCACCTGAGACTCGGGGCTGATCCACCTAGGGGATGCATTTGTAATCAAGCTTCCAGAGCTTTGCTCTTCTGGATTATCTCTGGTTGCAGTAAGTTTAGCTAGACAAGCTATTTTCACGAACGGTACTGCTTATCCATAATTTGAAAAGACTAGAATCTTGCGTCGGTATTGAAATATCTATATCTCAGATTCCTTCAACTTGCGAAATACTAACTTGGTCACAGATTTTTTGTAGCCAATCACTCGTGATTCGTATAAGAGTGAAGAATAATATTTAGCATAATGATTTGTAATCCAAGTCTGAATATGAGCGGGATCATACTTAATAATCTGAATATTTAATGACTGGTGTGCTATCTGATCAATCTGAATTCCATCGAATTTCCCAAACAGCAATAGAACACAGTTTTATGCTGGTAATTTTCTATGTTATTCTTCAAATATTTCAGCTCATAGTCATTTTCGGGTGAGAACTGTGAGAATCAATTCTGTTCTGCTTGGTCCGGTCTTAATCGACTAGCCAATAATGCGATACACCACCTGTTCTGATCATCTGCGATTACTATTATCCATCAGATAAAAGCTACTAAGGCTTCTACGAATAATTACTTACGTAATTTATACAGAACGTAGCAGAATCTCACAACTTTTATATTCCATATTGATTTACGGAGTAACGCTGCAATTACGTAAACAAGACAACAATAAGGCTCTGAAAAGCAAGCGGAATGAATGTTATTGACAAGAGTATTATAAAGCAATACAAATGTACCTTCAATCTATATGATTTCGGGTGAGCTGAAAAATAAAAGGATTACTCAATATTGATTTATTGTTCACTCAAATAAAATTGAATATATCACATCATGGGGATAAGCCAATATTAACTCTTACAAAATATGTCATATCCAGTTTGACTGGGAAATATAGTTTATTTAATCATTCTCAAATTTTTACAGATATAAATCACGAAATATAAGGTAACTGCAGTCAATGTGCCACATTAGCGCGCGACAACTTTTGAAGAAATCACCTGATCATTATAAAATTCAACATGAATTCAACAGAAAAGTCGATCTTTCGATGTAGTTTTTCCATATCCTTGAAAAATACCGTTCGATATAGTTCCAAAAGCTGATTTCAGGCTTGGGGGATTACCACCCTTGCTGCGCTCGGGCGATTAACGCCACACAGGCCAAGAATTCGTTTTTTGCTACTGTAGTGGAAAATACTAATATCCAACTAATACGTTCAATTTTAACCACTCGTGTGGACGAAACACGTCCACACGTACTAATTGCATGATATACTATTATAAATTCTACGGAGTATCACATTGATTCCTGAATCCTTGCTTTGGCACAAAAATCGACCTTTCGAATCAGACTTTGGGATCTCCATTTTCGTAAATTGGTTGATAAACATGGAATCTCAAAAATGTATGTATGAATGAAGTATGTGACGCTATTTCTTGGAACACGATAACTCTAGAAGTTCTCGTTCGATCTCCCTGAAATTTTGCACAGTTTACTTACAGTAAAATGTGAGTTGAGTTCAATTTTCAGCAAAATCCGTTATTTATTTCCTTAACAACCCGTTGCTTAGGTATTTTTGGGAAGTTCTCTATAAATCCTTGTAAATGATCGTTAGGGCTCGAACACTTACGAGTATCAACGCGAATCAACGAAATGGACTGACATAATCTATGCATAGTCTAGGTAGTATCAAGGCAAACTCGGAAGGTATAGTTCTCTATGCCTTATTCATGCCTAGTGAGCGTTGGCTCTTTATTTACTGTGCATCAATAATGCCTAGACAATAGACATACGTTCCATCAAAATTTTATTAAATATTAAGGTAACTGTACCCAATGTGCCCCCCCCTAAGGGTTTTTCGCGAATTTGACTATGATAGACTTCGAATTTTAAAATTCTGTGAACGGCATCTCAAAGCTTAGCTCAATACCTATTGGAATCCATCTTCATAATCATCATTTGACTACTTTAACCTATCGAAAATCGCAATTTAAAAAAAAACGCAAAAAGGCTAAATGCACAAAACGTGTACCCAATTTGGCACAATTTTTTAATCATTAGCTACAGCCTATATAGGCCTACAGGGACGATCCAATTGACATTGAAATAAACTCTCAATTATGTTCCCAGTGATATTTATACAAAATTTTTAACATACAACTCAAAAATACGCGTCTAAATCATCGTAATATGTCTATACAAATATTCAATGATTTCACTCAGTCTTCCCATTTAAAAACGCGTAGAGGGGCACATTGGGTTCACTTTTTTTTGATGCGAAAAACAGCAATTTGAGTAGGATAAAAAATAATTTTAGGAAAACTGATGAGACCAATCGAAAGCTGAGATGTTTTTACACAAAAAAGAGTAATGACACTTTGAGAGATAAAAATTATTGACACCTGATTTTTGAGGTTGAGTGTGAAAAGTGAAATAAGAAAATGGTGAAAAAATCAGTAAGTGAAAGTTCAAAGTGTTGTAGGAGAGTGGTTTTAAGGGCTAAATGGGCGGGGAAGATACCGAAAATTTTCTTTTAATTCCCCCAACATAACCCAAGAGCGACTGATGCTCAGAGAGCACCGGAAATACGAAATCTGACGATTGTGCCAAATTGGGTACAGTGCCAAATTGGGTACAGTTACCTTACTTAATTATAAAACCGAAAGATCGTGTCAGATGACACACACACACACGCATGTGTGCGCTCCGTTGGTACGTTGAATGCGCGCCACTGTACGTTGAATGCGCGCCCTCTGTCGGAGGGCCTACTTGACGGGACTGACACCGAGCGCCGCGGCCAGCATTATAACTTGGCTTGACCGCCACGCAAGACAGACGTGCTAGTCTCATCGATCAGGCGGTGCCGAAGACACATACACACACACACACGCACACACACACGCACACACACACACATACACACACACACACACACACACACACACACACACACACACACACACACACACACACACACACACACACACACACACACACACACACACACACACACACACACACACACACACACACACACACACACACACACAAACACGTGCCCGGCCGTTAGTATAGCACTGTACGTAGCATGCGCGCCCTCTACTGGCGGGCCTACTACTTGACGGGACTGACGCCGAGCGCCTCGGCATTTGACCGCCGCGCGAGACAGACGTGCCAGTCTGACGTCTCATTCGTTCGTGAAATTTTCCGTTCAGATTTGAATAAATTAAGGATTAACCAATTCTTCTTATCAAGGACCTACTAAATTGCTATTTAAAATTTATCAATTACGTAATCACGAACAACGTAATTGTAGTTGGGGAATCTACATGGATACGGAACAGAGATATGTCTTTCCGAAACTGCTTTGTAATCCAGAATACAGTTACTTAATCTATGGTAGTACTTTATCCTAATCACCGTTGTTTACTCTATGGATAGTGGTTGAATTGTTTCAAACAGATTGATCATTCATATTGACTCTTTTAATATTGCAAAGCCAACTTTCAATGCAAGAGTGGAACTGTTTTCGAGACTCGTATAATTCTGCAACTGTCCGTTCCCGCCGCAGGTCGTCGAGCTGCAGTGATTCGTCCGTACTCCGGATCATTTACCTTCCTCCAGTCAGAGTCCGAGAATCAGCACTTGTTTGATGAGCAGAGTGTTTTGTGAGAGGCAGTCAACAATTTTGCCAGTCACCCCGAACTCAAAGATAAGTTTTTATTTTCTATGAATGTCTTGAACTCCCATTATCAAATCTATAGAATTGTTAGAGAATCGCCCGTGAGTATTCTTTTGACTTCGCGTCGAAAGGAGCAATGTTATTCTGTATTCGTAGTCACGGGTGGGTTTGATTTACGAACCTTGTCTTCTTGCGGATGCCTATTCGCTGGCAATGTGTTCAGCTTACTTGGTGCAGTCTGACTACGGTCAGTCAGTAAGACGGATAAGAGGTCGTTCCCGTCAGTGGGTGGCTTCTGTGAACTTAGTCAAGGTTTGTAAACCTTTTCCTTAGCGTCGCGTTAGCGGGTGGGGATATAAGGGAAGGGGCTTTATCATGTTGAATTCGCGATAGATTCATTTTTATAGTCATGTCAATGCGAGAACAGTTCTTCCGCGTTGACTTCCTCTCAAGATTTCCTCCCAAAACTTAGGAAAATGGAACAATTTGATCATGCAAAGGTTTTTTTTAGGCTGAATCTGAAAGTGTCCCTTCGAACATTTGAGGTTCGCATTATTCTACGACCAACTGTCAACGCGATAAGTTCTCGAGCTGCAGTGGCTCATCCGTACTCAGGATCATCCACCTTCTTCCAGTCAGAGCTAGAGAATCAGCACCTGTTTGATGAGCAGAGCGCTTCGTGAGGGGCAGGGACTAGACGATTTCGACAGTCACCACAAACTCAAAGATAAGTTCTTATTTTCCATGAATGTCTTGATCCCCCAATATCAAATCTATAGAATCGTTAGGTATAATTATAATATATCTAGACATAATATATCTAGGCATAATTGATGCATAGTAAATAAAGACCCAACACTTACTAGGCATGAATAAGGCTTAGAGAACTGTACCTTCCGAGTTTGCTTTGATACTTACTTTGATAGACCATGCGTAGATCATGTCAGTCCATTTCTAGGCATAACTTCCTATGTATAATTTATGCATAATTTTTTTATTCGGGTACCACCCGAAAACTCACATTATTTCGGATGAACTATTCATATCTTTGTCGCGTTCACACAATCAGCTTACTAACCAGGAGACCACTTGGCATTTAGTTCTCAGACCTCGCTAAAACTTTTAGAGGTAGTTTACGTTTGCCCAATTAGATAATGCTATTCATAAAATTAGTAAACATAGGCTAATATCCTACAATTCAGAACGTTGGGACAAACGAATGGAAATATCATCTATTTGAGTATCAAGAAACTACCTCCCAAAGTTACAATGTAATAGGAGACCCACATGTAAGGTAGTATTCTTTTAAGAATTACGGGTTCGTCGTCGTCGACATCGTATAGTGATATTCCATAAGACCCCGAATATACTCATATGAATATATTGTGAAATTATTGTAAAATTATTCTAGGAAAAAAATGTTTTTTTTTTCTTGTTGAAGGTTGGACAGTATCAAACATGTATAACTTGAAGTGAGTCATATCGTAACTACTGTCAACATTTTTACTCCTCCAACTAATGAAAAAACATTTTTCAAAAGACCGCTCTTGTGGAAACGACCGGAGAGAGAAAAATAATTTCCATCACTTCAATAAGCCCCGGGCGTTGCTTGGTAAAATCGTGAATTTTGTATTCATCGTTAATAAACAAACAATTCACGCTCTCACGAATAAACGTCTAGTAGGGTATATATTCAAAAGGTGGAAATAATTTTCTTCTTTTTACACATTTATTCAAAAGTTTAATTTGAAAAGGTTCATCCATAATTCTTTTCAAAGCTGACTCGATGAGGAAACGTTGAATTTCGAAGGTAAATTCAGCGGTAGAGTTCGATCCTGGCCATTGTTTGGATCTGATCAAATTTTCAGAAGCTTAAAATTCGTTTACGTCGCCAGGAAACATTGTCTCGTAAGAGAATTTTCTTCACCCGAGCTTAAGAAACTCTTAAATCGTCAAATTGCCAACCTTTGGACAATGCGTCTATTGGCGACAATCTATCTCATTTGATTTCTTCGAGATCGAGCAAATCATTGGCTATAGTCCGCGGAGGAACACATGCACGCGTATTCTTGAAACGCGCGTATGGGTGCGTTCAGACGCTCCAACGATGAGAAAGACAAAGACCGGTAATATCTGCGTTCCTCCTCTTACACGTTAGTGAGACGAGCAGTCGGTGCGTCAACGCACCTACTGGCTGTCGGAGGATCGAGTATCCCCGAGACCCTTGGTGCATACAGCCATTACGACCGACGAGACTTGGCGAGCGGCGCGTCGGTCGATTGAGTTTGGTCGAGCGCGAATCGCCGCGCGAATAAGCTGCGGAGCGCGCAGCTGATAGAGAGCAGCCAGGGCGTCGTGGAAAAAGCGCCCAAGGCTGGGCTAGAGGGTGCGCGGGTGGTGTATGCAGGTGAACGCGCGGAGGGAGCTGACTCGAGTGGCACGTGGGGGGCGGGTGGTGGGGAACAAAAGTGATATCGGTGCGCGCGC
Organism: Aphelinus atriplicis; assembly: GCA_020882685.1. Lineage (NCBI taxonomy): Eukaryota > Metazoa > Arthropoda > Insecta > Hymenoptera > Aphelinidae > Aphelinus > Aphelinus atriplicis. The sequence goes on along the minus strand of CM037073.1, from coordinate 90,282,681 downwards.
CGCGCGGGAGCGGGGACGAGCGAGAGGCGCGGGAGGCGCGGGCCGGAGCTGGCGAGGCAGTCGCGGCGCGGCCCAGTCGCGCGTCGTAGCCGGGCCGGCGCGCTGCTGCAGCGCGACGAAGCAGATGCGGGGCGCGAGGTCGGAGGAGCTGCAGCTGGCGCGGGCCCGTCTCGCCGAGCTCCTCGCCAGGGCGGCCAAGCTCGAGCTCGACGCGGACCAGGTGCTCGCCGGCAGGCCGGCCAAGCGGCTGCTGGCCAGGGGCAGCGGCCTCCTCGGCCGGGCGGCCGTCAACCTCGGCCTGCTGGCCCTCCTGCTCGCCGGCTGCTACGTCTACGCCAGCTGGCCGACGACCAGCCACGACGTCGACGCCGTCAGGACAGTGCTGAGGCGGACGGTGAGTTGGTCCCGGGGCGCCCCCGAGCCCCCCACCCCCGCCCCGCGCCCCCGTCGCAGCCGCTCCCCCGGCTGCGGGCGGCCAGCATTTCGAAAAATCAATCGACTTTGTCCCGGCGTCGTTACGTGCACGCGAAAAAACACACGAGCCGCCTTAAGCCCAAACCAGAACATTACCCGAACTTCGACTTCGCCGAAGCGCTAAATCCGGGCCGTTCAACCGCGCGAGACCTGTATCGAGGGAATAATATCACGTGACTCTCATTCACAAGGATTTGAGTGTCCTCTTACGGGCACATTTCCACTGCTCATTTATGCTCTCGTTCCCTTCCTCTCTCTCTCTCTTTTCACGTGAGCTTTATAATTTCGCTTATCTTTCCTACCTTTTCCGCGAACGTAAAGCCAACGCCGCCCGCCAGGTCAAGAATAATATACTGTACGGATATTCCAGCGACTGCAATATCAAACTCGAACGATCGCATTTCCGAATAATTATATTGTTCAATTCTTTGGACAAATATAAGTTGGTGTTTCGTGACATTTTCGATAAACGATAAAACTTCGCAACTCGTTATAACAATGGGAGAATTAAAAGTGGTTAAAACCTCCAGAAAAATATCAAATGCGCTGTAAAATGTAAACAAAAGGTACGTTGTTGGCTGATAATTGTTATAAACTCGGACAATCTAGAAGAATTTCGTTTCTATAATATTGCTGTGAAGATCAGTCGAAAAATCGATGGCTTCCTTTCAAACACAATGCTAAATGACAAATGTAATTGCCAAAGCTGATTCACTGCACGTAGCAACCCATAAATCTGGAAGGAACATTGGGAATAATAATTTTCAACACTCGAAGAGAATATTGAACAGTGGATTTGTATAGTATTACATACTTATTCGTGGTATGATACAGTGATATTGCCTCTTTCCTATGCTACCAGGAATTTTAATACACCGCGTCCGCCTCGCGGTACACATACTGTTTTATGGCCCATGCTCAAAATTGAAATCTCGAGAAAGCACTCGCTACCTCAGTCATAAATGAATCCCAAACGTGAACGTTATTGGAATACGCAAAGATATCAGCAGCATGTTTGCACTATAAATTAGAAATATTTTCATCTCTTACAGCATCATAAATACGAAAGAAGAAGAAAGCTCAAAAGTGCATTATAAGCGCTCACGTGCGGTTGTCGTTTTATAATTGTATAAATAACAGCAATATTCTAAAATATCGAAAATATCATCCAGAGAGAAACTCTAAATTGCTTTCCTCTTCAGAGATATTCCCGAGAGTGAGAGATGAAAAATAAATAGCTCAAAGAGACTGTGATACGAACATTTTTTAAAAATGTAGTAAACACAATCTCTAGAAAATATTTGCCAAAGCCAATAACCAATTGCTTTTTGCGAAATTCTTCGAAATTGGAAAAACTTTTCAGAATACATATTTGTTTTTCAATAATATGTATCAATAAAAATATGTATATTTAGAAGTACCGTTGTTCATAACAAAAGCTTTTGTTTCACACGTGTTTCACATGGTATCATCCATACGGTAATGTAGAGCTTTTATCCAAGATCATCGTACGCTGCAGTGATCAACTTTTAAACGCGAATACATGGAAATTCTAAAAAAAGGTATAGATTTTCTGATATTTTCCTGACGAACAAAGAACAGAATTAATCCCGCCAGAGGCAATAAAAATTGATATGCATAAATTATTTTTACTTTTCAAAATCATTGACCATTTGTAATTAGTTGTTGGATCACGTCATCGGTCAAATACCTCATGTCAAATCATTCAAGTAACTATATAGTAAAACATTCGAAGAAAATAAATGTTTGTTGAATACGTTGCCTGACCTAATACATATGTTTTCTACTTGATTATGCTACTTCGAGGACATTCTATCTTCACTCCTAAGGGACATGAGTTTATTATTCAAATCATCCCAGTTGTGAATACACATACACATACTATAGCTAGCATACCGCACAAGTAACATCAATTGAATTTCGGTTGAGGGATGAAATTAATTTCTTATAAATTGTCAACGGTTATATCGAGATAAGTAGAGGCTTACGAGAAACTATGCAAATTGCGATCGATAATCAAGATATCGTTTATATCGTACAATTATTCTCGTGCAGCTCCCAATCATTCCTGACTCGAGGAGAGAGGGTGAATAGCAAAGGATGGTTAAAAATCGGAAAAGATGATGCTTTCGTGCATGGGCGAGCTCGCAGAGATTGGAATCGTGCTCATGTACGTACGAACTGCAAGTCACCCGAGGGCTCATGTTATTATCCACGTGCAGGCTTTTTTCTGCACGGGCATAACCAACAGTTTAGTGCGTGAAACTACGCTGAAATAAGCTGGGCCACCACGAAATGCCTTGTCTGCCTGTGTATATACATCTCTCCTAGGTGACTCAGCCACGAGAAATCTCAATTAGGATACATTCGTACAGCTGATTTCGCCAGACTTTCCAGAAACAAAGATAGAAAGCATTTCACAACTTTTATAAATACATATTTTAGTTGAATGTAATAAAACTAACTTGTTGGAGCGTCACATATAGATGTTATTCATACTGGAGAATATAATAAACGACTTTTGGATATTATTATTCAAATTTGATGAGACTAACATTATCAAATGGGTATAATTTTACTCAATACACAGTGTTGAATCTTTGAAGAGTGAATGTTCATATTCATTAGACATACACTTGATTAAGATAAACAGCAGCCGCACGTGACTTATTCAATTTTGCACGGGAGAGACGATCGACGATGTGAACTTTGGCGTCGGATTGTAAGAGAACTAAATCAGCTATTTCGCAAGTAAGGAATAGAGAGGGGGAAAGAGAGAGAGAGATAGAGAGAGAGACGATCAATTTGATGGCTAAAAACCGCAACTCGGCTTTTTAAAGGTGAAAGGGCGAAGAGTATGCTTTTTCGTGGTTTATTGGCGAGTTTAATTTGCAGGTGAGAGATGCGGCAAAGAAAGGTTTCCCAAGGTCGTGGTGAATCCGTCAGATTTACGTTGAGGAAGCTGAGCTCCGGGTTAAGTAATTATAACAAGCTGTGATTTGGCACATGATGTTCGGTGTGAGCCCCGTACTTGTAGCTCGTAAAAGATATTCCTCAGTCAGCGTGACAGCCGATGGAGCGATGATTCCTTTTTTATGGATTATCGATAATTCGGTATTTTACGAAGTCAAAGAGTGACGTGTGAATTTGAGGCTGACAATTAACAAACACGTAGCGTTTTCCAAAGTATTCATCCTGTAGCGTTCAATACTCGATTTTCTTGGTGGTAAGTCTCTAGCCAGTTTCAATCTAGGAACAATTTCAATTTGTGCTCCCGAGCAATTAAACCTTTTTGCTGTAGACGTGCTCCATTTGCTGCGCCCCAGATGAATCTACTTGATTGCTTTTTTCAGAAACCTGCAATATATGATATGATTTTTACCTCTCGAACACAAAAATGAGTGACGCGTGAGCTTCTTGCGATATTGCGATTTTCGATTAATCCACGCGGCAAGTATCAACGGCGAGCGATTATACTCTCACAAATATCGAATTCTAGTTCAAGAAGACAAATCAAACCAACGCTATAGCAAGATAATTTATCCTCCTGCTAATCAGACTCATCTGGGATCAATAATAGAGTCTTAATTCCAGTAAACCGTATTTTTCTTCTCGAACTAAGATTCCATTGACGCGAGAGCAATGATTTCGACCATTTACTCAGTATACAATGTATACACGAAGTTCTCTCTACACTTTTCACAACCGTGTCTCTAAATAACATGTACGGTTCGATGTAACAACGCTGTCGGCTAATATAATGTCGCGAGAGCGAGCGGATTCTGACGCTAATCGCCACCGACCGCCCAATCGGCCAAATACACGGCGCGCGGGTACGTGCAGGAGCGTTCGAGCGTGAAATTATTTAACGTTTCATTTGGAGGGGGGGGGGGGGGGACTAGGGGGTGGCGCGCGGCCGGCAAGTCGCTGCACGCGTTCGATAATTAATTAAATAACGAGTGAATTAATGGGTTCGGCGGCCCGTAACGGGGCAGAATTTACGGACGATATATACATAATGAAGGTATGATTTGTGCGCGTCGTAAAACTCGGTGAGCCCCGCCGGCTGAGTGTGTGTGTGTGTGTGTGTGTGTGTGTGTGCGAGCATAATCCGTCAGCTGAGTTGGCGATAAATTTGGGTGACGTGCGCGCGGAGGGGGTGGGGGTGGATCGGGGGGAGGCAGGCAGGCTCGCGGCGGCACGGCGAGTTTTATTTGCGACGCCGATTCGCGCGCGCTCGCTCGCTCGCGGGGGTGGGCACACAAAGGGGCGCCCGAAAAATTTCTGCATACGCAGCCTCCATAACTGTCGGCGCTACCTGCCGCCCCCGGCGAGTCCACCGCGCGGCATGATATACTGTCTTGCTTTTTCCGCTCGGTTATTCGCTTCTCCTTCCCTACCCCTCCTGTCCCGCTCGACTCTCCGCGCGCCCTTTCTGCCGTCCACTCGTTCAATCTTGCCCCCGCGGTCCGCGCTAACTTTCTCCGACTCCCCCGAGCCGCGCAGCTCATCGTCGCTCAACTCCGCGGTTTAATTCACTCTCGCGGAGGGAGGGGGGGGCGAGGGGGAGAAAGGAGGCCCGGAGAGCAGCAGAGGCGCCCGGACCTGTTGTTCCGCGCGCTAATATAGAACTCGGAAAAGCGTCGACTCGCGCCGGGAATCGGGAGCGCTTGACATTTTCCAACAGCTCCTTACATAAAATTCATTCGCTTTGTCCGACAAGCCATGTATAACAGGTGCCGCGCGTCGCTGCCTCGAGAAGAGTGGAATTACTCTCCCGAGAACGGCACTGCAGCGCAACATGTGCGTTGAGTGAAATTGAGCGGAACACGGTGCCAGTCCTCGCGAGGAATGTTTCGGTATAATGAAAGAATATTATACAGAAAAAAGTTTTTCTTTTCAAATGTAAACTTGTATGCGCGAATTATTCCTGGCGGTTGCATAAGAGAGAACTCTTGAAAAATGTTTTCGTACTTTGTTTCGTCAGACTCGAAAGGTTCGTAGCAGCAACTGGCTCTCTCGCAACGAATTTCAAAGATGATCATTATTTGCTTTTAGAATAACGTACAAACGTTGAAGGATTAATCTTCGATTGAAAATATTTGAACGATTCAGCAAAACAATGAATAATTTTGCACAACGAGTAAGCAATATTCGAGTAGCTCGCTAACTCATCTAGAAGTAGGTTGTGAAATTCGATCGCAAAGCTCCACCCATCCCGCGGCGCACCGACAGGCAGACGGGGCGCGCGGAGCATATGGAATCGAAAGATTTTCTATTCTTCTTTTCCGGCGGATTGACAAAGAACTTCATATTTATGAACACTCGATGATGTGTTTCCGTAGTCGAAAGAAAACAGAGGACAACGTGTAAGCCGAGGCGGAATTAAGTTGCGCGAGTTGTTGCCGATGTCGAAGCAACGATGACAAAAAGCAGCCGGGCAAAGTTGCGCTGTTTTGTTTTGACGACGGGAAGAAACTGCCCGGAGGAGACCTAGTGGACAGAACAGTCGGGAGAGACGCAGAAACGCTTGATCGCGTGGCCTTTGAGACATACTGACTGCACCGACGTCCCGAAAGGAACTCTGTACTTCATTTTTCTCCCCCATTGTTTGATCTTCTTGCGCTCACACTCCGGCGGGCACAAATTCTCCGAGTACACTATTTTCCCGAGCTCCGACGAGAGAAACACACACACAATGACTTCTCGGCCATCGAGATTCAATCAGCGCTTCCGTTCGAATGTAAACATCCATACCGTAATAATCAACGAGAAAAAGTAAAATCGCGTCTGCTGCAGCTCTGGAAACATAATGTTTCGGAACAACTCGCGCGCGCCAGCGAGCATTTAATCAGCGTTACACGTCGGCCAAATAAGCCGACTCGGAACTAATGACGTAACTCGTGCGAGCAAACAATCGGTTCTCCCCCCGGACGGCGCGCAAAGAGCGCGAAATAAAATCCAAACGCGACATCCTCTTGGCCGGAGAAAAATACCGGAGCGGCAAATTTCGCGCATCGACAAATATAAAGCACCGGCGCGACGGCAATCACGGCTGCATATACGTCGTGTGTGCGCGCGCGTTAAAAAGCCGATCGCCGGGGATATATCGAGTGCTGCGGGGTGGGGTGGGCGGGGCAGCGCATAATACGAACGCGATAATTGGCGGCCAGTCAACACAGCTGCAGAGACGTCGGTGTTTTCCGGAGCTCGCGGCCTCTATACAGGGCGTGCAGTTGGGTGCGTATATACACGTCGATGCCAGAGAGCTGGGCCGGGCTCGGCTCGGCGGGCCGCTTAATTATGTATGTAAATTACACGGGGGCCGTGGGAAGCTCGCAGACTTTAAACGAGGCTCGAGTCGCGCGCAGCTAGTTTCCGGCCCGGCCGATGACGACGAAGCAAGAGACGCGGAGGACGAGTGGCCTGTCACGTACAGACTTGCGCTGCAGTTCAGACCTGCCTGCCCCCCGACCTCGAGTCGCTTCGAGTCCTCTGCCCTCCTCGACCCACCTTCCTTCCCCCCCCCCCCTTCAGACACTAGACGCGCGAGACGCTTTTTCACGCCGCGGCTCCTGTGACTGTATGAGTATAGACGTATAGGCCGCGAGAGCAGCTCGGATATGGGTAGACCCACGACTTGCTGATCAGCTCTAATTGATTCGATCTTGAATCACCACCGCCCCGGGATTAAAGGCCACTATACGTCTCAAGGGTTGGGGGCTCGACCCGACAAACCGCATTGCTCTATATGTCAAAACCCGAAATGTAAGCCTCGCGCTTTGTACGGTAGACTGATTGCGAATTTACTCGATTCATTTGAATTCCGCACCGACTTTATCATACAACGTTATACGGGCATTCATTAAAAATGTTACGCTGGAAGAGAAGTGGTTGTGAATAAAACGAGATCAATCCTTTTTTTGGATTTTACAATCACGATTGACTCGACGGATACTCATGAAATAATCAACGAGACTTTTTACGGCTGCCACTCTCTCGCATCGAATGTCCTACTTTTCAGATTGGCTTGAAACGTACGAGATTTTTCCATGAGAAAAAACAAAGCTTAAATAAATGATGAACTATTCACTTGCAGCAAGAAAATGTCGATAATTTTTAGAACCAACTATAGCTAAATATAATGTAGCTGAATTAATCAATATGTAAGAAAATCGAAACACGAAATAATGAGAAACTCCAATAAGTGTACATAATATCAATGGCTCCTAAAAATACAGTCCTATTGCCAAGAAACAGTTGGTAATAGGCTCTGTTTCAGAGAAATACTGTTTCAGGGAGGTGCTGTTTGTATAGGTACCGTATAATCATATCATTATATACATTCACTACGGGGATAGTAAACAATTCTCGGAGCGAAACTTCTGCGAAAAAATGAAATGATTATCGTTTATATCCTACAATTTTTAAGTAAAACGTTGAACATTTTTGACAGCGAGTTTAGCATGGGTTGTTCGCATTGTACTGGTAAAAATAGTGTACCAAATAATAATCATCACTTTTTTCTCACTGGAAGACTTTACTACAACAGGTTTTTGGAAATAGGACTGTGAGGCCAAAAGCTACCCGTATATTCACTGTATGAATAAATGAATAAATGACTCGTTTCTATGCAGAATAATAGAGAGTGAGAACATAATATGTTGGGTGAATAAAATGAATAAGCAATTCAATAATATTTCGCGTGTACAAAAATACATGCATGTAAATGCTGTCAAATCTCGTAAAGAGACACGCGCTACGCGTGTCACAGATAAAGTATGGAGAAGATGAAAATCCGGGCGCATCCCATCACCGTGGTTATATATCGACTTGAATGAAAATGTCACTTCCATCAACGAGAACAAGCAAGTCAGACGCGAAACAGCCTCGGCCCCCCCCCTCACCTCTCAACTAATCACGCAACTTTCGTATTGACGAACACGTCACATCCATCATAAGAATTTCTAATGGCTGTTGGAACTCGTGCGAACGGCAGAATTTTCGCATTGATCGAGGTATAAATGACTTTCCAGTACTCTTAAAACTGACTTTTTTTTTTGAGGGTTTTAATGGAAATTTCATATCAGAATAAAAGTAGTCTAACAAGTGCTAATTAAGCTGAAAATTAGCGTCTTGGAATAGCAATTATGTGTATAAAAATACGACAAACTGGAATAATTTAACTTTTTTGTTATCAAAATGGTACTTATTCGGTGTATCGAATACGCATCCCGCAGGATTGACGAATTCTGAAGAAATTTTCAAATATTCGAAAACTGAATTGGTGGAAATCTGAGAGCCTAGATTAGAAACTATTCTTTATTTTTAATCGTACAAAAAATAATAATGAGTTGCGATTGAGATGATACGCATGACAGTATGGACACGTTGAATGCCGACATAATGCAGGGAACGTTAACGCGAACGCCGCGAGGCGAATCGTCAGTCATAAAATCTGTATAGCGAGGGGGTATAAATCGTGCACGTAACGTCCGAAAAATTGGCTGGCGCGCGAGCGAGGGTTATCGGCGCGTGTAAGACGTAGCCTTGGCAGCCGTATATCCTCGGTTGGCCGCGGCAAATTCCAAAGTGACCATGTACCATCAGCCCGTGCGCGCGGCCAAGAGTCATCAAATAAAAAAGGCGATCCGCCTCGCGGCGCGCGGGCGTAAAAACTCACGCGTGCGTTTCCACTTTTATTCTTTCGCGGGTGCAGCGCGCGATGGCCAAGTCGAGTTTGACGAAGTGTAGAGATTGCGATAACCGCGCGCCGCTCGGATTTCGCGTCCTTAATCCTCTTTCTCTTTTATTTCTTCTTTATTCCTGCGAGAGGATCTTCCTTTACGGGGCGGCCCTCGACGCTCGACGAGCGCTCCAGCTTTATTTCCCGGAAGGCGGCGCGCGGCGGCAGTGCTGCAGCCACGAGACGGCCTCCCAGGATATAACGCTTTCTTTCGCGCGCACCTCTCGCCCATTTTATGGTGCTCCCCGTACGCCGATGCACACGCCACTGGATACGTACTCCGTGAGTATCGTGTATCGTGCGCTTCGGCTTGTGTGTCGGCAAACTGATGCTAACCCTCCCCCGCGATGGAATTCATAATTGGCCCTTCGTGTCGACGCTCTTTGTATTATGTATGAGGAAGCTGTAGGCGCAAGTGTTGCACGTCGACGTTTTAACATTTTTCCCTCACTCTCGGCTCGTCGTAATCGATTTGAACCCATGCTTGGCAGAGGCGGAGAAAAAGTGAGAATCCACGGTCGATCCCGGATTTCTCGGAGAATTGAATTCACGTACGAGCATCAAATTGTGGCTTTATTGTTACTCATTGCGCAATATGACTTATTTATCGATTCCTTTTAAAAAATACCTTGATAAATGACAACACTCGCGATCTTAAATAGTAAAAAACAACTATTTATTGGTAGAAATCGCGTAATTGGTAAAAAAAATAGCGAATATTTAACTGGAAAAATAGTCAAATTTGTAAAAATGTACTAATTTTTAGTTGAATTTTTATTACTCTCATTGTTGTACAATTTCTAATAAGTATTTCAATCTTAGAAGCTACGATCTATTCTGCATTAGTATTCGTTCGATTAGCTCATGACATTTGTTTTTGCTTCATTTTCAACATCATTCCTTAGAATATAGGTAGCTTTTCCTATAATCGGCGATACAGGAGAGAAGTGTGATTCCTATCAAATATTCAATGGATGTACGAACTCAAATTGTCGTTCATAATTTAATGAATTCAGTAAAAAAATCTTAAAGAGGTATTCACAGTATTCTGTTATGAAATTCTCGAATAGCAGAGGGCGTATTTTTTTTTAAACTCATTCCAAGAGGAGCTGAAGGATTCTACGTCGTTGAATAGGGAGTAGAGAGTATATACCTTATATACCTCCATTTAACTTGCTGAAGGCACTTGTTGAAATTCAAAATCTCTCGCCAAAATCCACGGAATCTATTCACATAATACCAGAAGTAATTAAGTAACTCTTCTGCGATACGAATAAATCTTCTTAAAACTGAATCTTCACAAATCCGGTGTTTATAAGTATCTAATTATCGTCTCTTCCTTCCTAGAGGAAAAGCTTTGTATAATCAAGCGAAAAGTGACTGTTTTAACGTCAGTGGTGAACTTAATCAGCAAAAAGAGTATCCGTGATATTTTATTGTCTACCAAATAAGACAAAAAAAGGACAAAATAATGTGAAACAGATGAATAGATGAAGATCAATTCCCCGAACCTTAATTTCGAGATCGAGAATTGCAGACGGTAATTTAAGAATGGCGGAAATTAATAATTATTTTTAATGATGATAATTTTGATTATTCCAATTCAATGAGACGAGATGTATTTCCATCAGTTTGACTTGGATCAACCAATCATATATTATATTCACCCAAACGTGAACTCTCGTAATCCATCCTGTTGATTGAGCTCCCACTGTGCTCTAATTATCTTTCGACCAGTAACTAATTCATCGGTTTGAAAAATACATGTCGTCAAATTGACATTCTCGGTGGAATTCAAGTGTAAGCCCTCTTTTAATCAGAATCCCATTATCCCGTAATATAACCTGATTTATGTGTTATGCACTCAATCAATTATACGCGACCATCCGAAAATACTCCACTATTAATTGCCAATCTTCGTATTTCGTTCGAATGAATAATTCCAAGATACGCAAAGACCCAAGACGAGCACCCAATGCGCGAGCGCGGTAAAAAAAGCCATGTCGACACATTAGAGGGGAGGAGGGGGGGGGGTATCGACATCAATGTCCCATACTCGGTAAAATTCGATCCACGCAACGAGCTAAAAAAGAGCCGCGTATATATAACTACACGCGGCGCGACGAAAATTCAATTAAACCGTGAAAAAATATACGAGGGAATGCGCGCGCGGGTGTATCGTGCACACGGGCTGCGCGTATATACGTGACAGTCGTTAGCCGCGGAACGCGCCCGATAAGCCCGATTGCGGCAGCAGCTCTCGCTCCGCCTCTCTCGCTCGCGCCAAAATATCTCGCGTCATGTAATATGCGCACTTTCGCCCCGCGGCTAATAGGAATATTAATATCGAGCGCCGGGTGGCGGGGTTAGATGCTGCCTCTCCCACCCCTCGCGCTCCAGCTATCGCCCGGCCGCTTCAATAATTCGATGCGACCGCGTTGTGTAGTTCGCTGCAAATGCATCGCGTTTTATCGATATACACCGAGGGTGTGCGTGCACGAGCCCGGCGCAACGGCCAGAATTTTGATCGACCGTCATTGGCCGCGAGACGGGAAATTTACGGAATCTCGATAGGGGCGTGCTCCAGATTCAGTTTCGCGTTCGCCGATTGATTTTTTGTCTCTCGAAATAAATAAAAAAAAACGAGACTCGCTCGGCGTATTAACCGCGATGCTGCCGGGTCGCTCGCGTTGGGTGGCGGAAAAAGCGAATGCAGCGTTCTTATAATTCCAATGTAGTTGAAGCAATTTCGTTCTAACCATCGACGGAACGTTTTGAAATTTCCGAGCGGAAATGCCGTGAACGCTCGACAAAGTGGTGGAGTTTTTTGGTTTTTCGAAAATCCGACAGCGCCATTTGGTTTTACAAGGAAAGTCATGGCAGAGTCCGTCCCACGCGTTTCGTTTGCCAAAGACTCAATTGACATTGTCTTAGAATGTACATTGTACTTCTAAAAACGAGTAAAATGTAGCGAAACTGTTGAAATACTCGGAGATGAAAATGGAAAATGAATTTTTCATCGAATGCGAGTTTTCCGAATATATCTATAGTTTAATTTCAATATGCCTGAGTTACAGTCGTTGGGTATCGACAGTTCGGTGGGTAAAATATCTGATATATATCTGTCTGACACAAGCGATAAGTGATTATATAAGGGGATCGTTATTTCACAGGAAAAAAAAATTAGTTTAAAGTGAAAAAACTGTCAGCGTGGTTTCAGATTGCTGATAAGGCTGACAGATTATTCAATCCCGTTATATCCATATGAGAGATAAGTCCGAAGTACTCTTTTTGAAAAATAATAGAATGTAATATTTGTGTTCTGTGGAAAAAAAGTTATCGAAATTCTTTTCCGAGAGGTATGCAACGTTAGTTCCATGATACTTTTAATTTGTTCAGATGAAAATACATGAAAAATGGCAAGTTTAAATTTATTCACGCAGAACGTAAAAAAAATGTTTTCGCCCGGGATCGAACCGGGGACCTTCCGCGTGTTAGGCGGATGTGATAACCACTACACCACGAAAACTCACGTTTGCGACCTTGTCAGATACCGCAATCGTCGTAAATTCAAATGACTCTTGAAAGATTTTCATTTTACACGTGTTCATACTTAATGATTACGTATAACTTTCACTCAGGTATATGTTAGTCACTACGTGTTATACGTAATCGGACTAGATACTTTCGATTTATTCTCATTACTCTTATTCTCATCATTCATTAATCTATAAGACAATAAGCAATCCTTATCAGTATTTGATATTTCCGTCAAGAATTGACTGGCTATCAGTATTTTTACGTATATATATACAATTGCAAAGTTTACCGTCGGAATCGTTAATATTGTAATAGCAGAGCAATTAATGTTCGATCAATCAAGAAATATTCATTTGGTTGCTACGAATACAAGAATACACTAATCACTCGAGCAATTAATCACCCAAGTTTCGCTGCCGCTGCTCCGAAGTTGGAAAGAGAAAGGAAAAAACTAGGAGTTGCCGGAGAACGTTATTTCTTTTTCAGCGACGACCATTCAAATGAGACTCATTGATTAAAAAGAACTGTTCTCTTCTTGGGGGAGTAAGTTAGTCGAGAATCATATATCTACAGTTACGCGCTACTGGAAAGCACTTAATCATGAAGTGTGCGCCCCCTGACAAATAGCCCTCTTAATAAGTTTAAATTAGCAGAAGGGAAATTAATCTCAGCGCTATCGCGGACCCAATTAAATTCCTACGCTCAAAAAGACAGCGAGTGAGAGGGGGGGAGGTAAGAGAAAGGCGCGCTAAGCTATACATAGCTACGTCGAACTGCAGACGACTCGTGCGGACTGAGAAAGGAAGAGTGTCTCACTATTATACATATACACATTCAAAGCATTCCCAATGGGTTTCAATGCTATCTCACTCACTCTCTCTTTTTTCGTAGTTCTGTTCAATATTATTTTTTGATTCTCATATTATTTGCGTTCATTTATACCACCGTTGATATATGCATATATATGGATGGAAGATTAGTTTTAAGTAGGTTGAGTATAATTGTTCTGCATTTGGGCCAATTATGCATAATGCCCTGGCATTAATAAGCTTTTATCAATCTCTTTCTTTCTCTCTATATATATCTTCCTCTCTCTGTCTCAAATACTTGCATGTGCTCTAAATAATCTAAACATTGGTCTTTTTTTTATAAATACGTAAGATATGTGATTACAAAACTGGTTTGATGATGCGAATTATGAAGTTCGATTTTCATCAAAGCAATATTCAATTCCATGAATTATTTGGTACACGTATACTCGTAATAGCATTACCACGATTAACACACAAGTGAATGCCGCAAAAATAGACGGATTCTTGTGGCAGAAGGAAATACTTGAGCAATTATTCGGGTTTGAAATTAAATTCTTGGTCGCTAGACGGCCGTCTAGTCTAATAATACCAAAGTAGGTTCAACCAATATGAGCCACCAATGAGCATTTCCTAACGTTGCTTAAATGCATAAATAAAAGTTCTTTTCAGAACCTTGAAATTTGGCCAAGCTGAGTATGGGTATTTTTAAAGTTGCCCGGCCGGTCATTGAACCCGTCAAACGGAGAGAAAAATCAATGATTCGGGCGGCTTATTGAGCGTTATTGTGGGTTCACTCGACAAACCAAACGAAGACCCATCGAAACGATTTATAAAAAAAAGCTCGGATTGCAAAGACAACGTGACAAGGAATCGAATGGTACACGTCGCTCGATTCTACCGGCCTACATCGTGGGTATTGAAAAAAAAAATTCCACTCACCTGAAGCAAAATTGGATAAAGCGAGTCGGTGTTTCGCTGCTCTGGCATCAGCGCGCGTACATGGATAAAATCGAAGGGGTGGCTCGGATCGTCCACTACCGACTCATACTGGGCTGCTACACCTACTTCGCACCGCGATCGAACGACGCTCCGAGACACAAAGACAAAAGACTAAACTAATGTTTCCTGGCGCGTTTGTTCGTTTCGGTGGAAAACGTCAAGCACAAACGCGTCTATTCGCGTTATATCCAATCGAATCCGGAAACGCAGAGCAGATTCCGGGGAGGGTGAGGCACCTTGACCCTAGCTCGGTATACAAGGTAGGGGTGGGACCCGGCAGCTGAGAGAGCAAACGCAGCCCCACAGGCTGCAGCCAGGCGAACATCACAAGACACGCTGTCGAGTCTCTTTATACAAGCCGAAACTCGGGGCTGCGGCGGTAACGCGAGAGCACAGAGAGGAGCGAGTTACTGCGGGGGCAAAGAGGCTTACGGGCACGGGTCGCTTCGTTAAACGCTCGTCCCGCGCAAACAGAGACAACCCGCTAGCGGGGCCGCAGTGCAGTGTGGCTGTGCAGGGCCGCGCTTGCCGGCGAGGCTGCGATTACTCGCATGGCCGGCCGGCGATAATTAATCGCGAAATATTTCGAGCGAAAGCGGAAAATGAGAAAAGTCGCGGCGGCGGTGAGCGAGAGAGGAACGCGGCTATGCCATTACAGACACACACACGCGCGTGTATACGTGTATCAGCGTGGGGGGAGATTACTTTGCGAGGCTCGGCCCGCTGCGCGCGCGCGGAGTTGTTATTGGCCACGGTGGCTGCGCGCGCTGCACTGCAGTGCAAACGTGCCGGCTCAAATGGCTCGCGGTCCGTGCGCGAGCGACGAGTGCAGCCGCGCCGAAACCGTATCACCGATTCCCCCTGTCGCATATAACTCATCAGCTTCCGGCTCACTCGGTATCGAGAGCTCCCGGTTATTTAGTGATTACACGCTCCGGTGTATCCAAGTAAACCCGCATCGATGTCGCGCCGCGACTCTTTGTCGCTTCGGTAAAATCGCCGAGACGCAGCTAGCGCACCGAGTCGATTATTCTCGGGAATATATACTTTGCCCTCTCTCGCGAGTTCTATTATAGTTGCCCGGTAAGACTGGAGCTCGCCTCGGTGTCGATGGAGGTTTTCGACACGGGAAACACAAGTCTTGGAAAATTCGGGGCGAATGAGAATTTGATACGCGAGATGAAATTTTATAATCGAATCAATATGTTCCATCGAGAGTGTACACGTCGGGAGGTTTTACTTCTATTTGATTCGAATAGAAGCTGCGCGCGGCTTTAAGAGGAGAGAATGAGAACCGACGAGAGGAAAAAGTGCCACTTGCGCAGTATTTGCCGTAGAAAGTTAATGTGTGCATCGAGGTGAGAATTAATTAACGGATACGCGCGCTAGTCGATAATCCGTTGAAGTCAATTTTCTCCGAGGTAGTCGCACGTATCTATAACGCTGCACAATGGACGGCGTTTAAATACGGATCGACCTAGAAAAATCTCAAGCCCTCGGAAAGTGAACGAATATATAAGCATGCAAGTGACAGAAAGCACTCGGCAAATTTTCCACGCTGACACACTCGAGCGCGCGGGGGTCGCGAAAACTCCCAAGCGCAAGAGGAAACATCTTGCTGCGCGGGGTTTTCAGCGTTCAATTTATCCTAGCGCGAAGCGCGATGGACGCTCGAGCCACGCGGCCGCGCGTCGACACCCTAACGAATTCGCCAGGGAAATCTCGGGAATAAAAGGATGACACCTCCTGGCGCGCTGCGCTCTCCCTCCGAACGAGGTCGAATCTCCTTCATTTTTTTCTCCTTCTCCTTCCCCGCTCGCCTTCCCGACGACGCGTATACCTCCGGGGGCAGAGAAGAGAAGAGCAAAAACACGGTGCATTTGTTGATTTTCTGCTCGTGACCTCGAGCACCGCGGCTGTAATGTCGTATAATATGTATAAAGCGTAGCGCGTGCGCTAGTTTTTCGGATGTTAAACTCAAAAGTAGTGTAAATGCGAGGAAAACAGTTTTTATTTGCACGTTCGTTGACTCGTAAACAGTCGGTCGTCTGATGGTTGTTTTTAACTTTCGTATCTTTTTCCTTCTAATGCTGTTCTACAACTGTTAGTCGTTTGATATTCGTGTTAATTGCGTGTTTTCGTACCACCGATGATTTGCTCCAAGTAGGGATTGCTATTTAGTCAAGTATGACTCTGGTATTAAAGAACTTCGTATCAACTTTATTTTTTTGATAAGGAAGTAATTTTGTCGACAACCTTAGGCTAATTTATAGACAATCAAGTGAAGGGCACGAGATTTCACTGTGCTCAAATCAGTTCCAACGAAATTTTTCCTTCCAGAGATAATATTCACGGAAAACGTTAATATAATCTTCTATGTTCCAAGCAGGGGTCTCTACCAATTACACCACCGGTGGCCGCTAATCCTTCTATAATCTATACTGTTTATTTTGGCGAAATTTTTTTTTATGAAAAATTTCTTCGTAAATAATTTGAGCGTGGAAAAATCTTGTACCTTGTACTTGATTATCTACTAATTAGCTCGAGGCAGCCAATAAAATTAGCTTCTTATCAAGATTTTGTCTTTATCGGACAGTAGAATCGTTTGCAATAAAATTGATATGAATAAATCAATCTACTTTTGAGAGAGAAAAAGAAAGCGAGTTTTGCAACATACGTGTGGTTGTAACTGGTGAAACTATAAAGTTTCCACGTGGAACTCGCGTGTATATATCACGGATATGGGTCGGCTAAATTTCCGGGGAAATTATGATCATACAATTGCGGCGAAGATAAACTGAAGCTGATTCTGGCCAATTCAGCATTATTGGGAAGTGGCGAGTTGGCCGTTCACGCAGGGAGCTTCGGAAGCGGGATTTCGGGTTACTGAATAGTTCATAGATGTTCCTCTGAACAATTGACGAGATCCCGATGTAGGAACGAATAATAATCCGGCAAGCTCATGCGGGCCGCGCGGCTTGTATTTGATCCGCGCGCTCACAAAGGATTAATGTAAAGCATCGCGGGCCATTCAAGCTGCGGGCCGCGCGAGACCATTCGAATCCTGCCTTCCGACCCACCAGCCTATAATGGAATATTAAAGCCAGGACGTATCGAAACAAGTACACGAATAAAACGCCCGAGCGGCTAGTCGATCGCACAATACATACGATCGCACGTGTCGCCCGGGCGCGTATATATACACACAACTACGAAATCCCCGAGCATGCGGGCCGATTAATGAAGTTTAATAAGGCCAAATCGACTTGGCACAGTATTCGCAGATCGGAGATCGGATAAAAGTTGGAAGCCCATCGAAACCGATCCTTGCGCATGAAGCTCGGCCGCCGCGCTGCGGTAGGGGGGTTGCACGTATAGGTATCGGGGAGCGCGCGGCTGCTTGAGCAAACACGTACGGACGCGGGGGCTGAGTGGGGGCGGCTGCAGGCTCGAGGCCGCGTGTGTGCCGAGGCTCCGAGGGGAGCTGCTGCAGCCGGTGCTCGACAACGACGCGAACGAGATTAACGAACGAATCAAGTGCAGCGGCGCGCCGAGCACACAAGCCCCGGGCGGCAGCCACCCGAGCTTCTCCGCCCCCGCATAACCGCACTACCCAGCCACGATCAGAGCGCGTCCCTCGAGCCATACTCCGCGGCCGAGTAGTTCCGTTTGCTTGCTTCGTTCGCGACGTTGATATGTGTCGATTGGTCGGATCGTTTGAGTCCCTTGTCCGGGCCAAGACGTGCCGCTCGAGGGCCGTCTAGCCGGGCACGGACTTTATCTACTCGAGCCAGCCGGGCAGCGCGCGCGCCCCGTCGCCGAATAGAGGCGTTCGCCAGACTTGGATCCCAAAACTTTGATTCTTCCAAGGAATCCAAAATTTCTGTTGATTTGGTACGTGCGCTTGTCGAAAATCCACTGTCGGCGATTTCCTATTGCATCAAAAATTATTTGAGTAAAAATCACTTGAGATATCTTTCAAAAAATTCTATTTGCTCAATGAATTATATACGCGTCGAATACTAAAATTAGCCATTGGTATAGTAATCAAGAAATAGAAACATTTTTAATGAATGATTTATATCATTTGGGCTATTTTGATTGTTCCGATGCGAATTCCACTAGAAGCAAGTGGAATTCGCATCGATGAAAATGAATTTTCCTCTAGGGGCAAACTCATGGAAACAATTGAAACAATCTCCGTCCCATTGCGGTTTGTGGAAATCTACCGACTGCACTTGGATTCGCTTCAATCGGATCATTCTGTTCATTTCGTCAATGTTTGAAAGTTGATCAACGTGCGACAATGACTGGATTCGAATCATCATTATCAATTCGTACATTTTTCTTCTCGAAAATCCTGGAAAACATCGTCGGGAACTTGACGGGGTCACTCGTTCCGGGTCGACCCCATTTTCAGTTGAACTTTGTCTATGGAACAGGTCGAAAATGTTTGGAACATAGCCCTCGCGCGCGAGCGTAGACCGAGGTCAGACTGCATTCATCGAGTGGCCTTTCAATCTAGAAAAAGTGAACGGCCAAGTTTTTCCGCCGCAGCGTTGCTTAACCCTCTTTCGGAAGGAACCCAAAAGTATGCGAGGGAGAGAGGAGTCTAAAAGAAAACAA
This sequence comes from Aphelinus atriplicis, assembly GCA_020882685.1. Taxonomy (NCBI): domain Eukaryota; kingdom Metazoa; phylum Arthropoda; class Insecta; order Hymenoptera; family Aphelinidae; genus Aphelinus; species Aphelinus atriplicis. The sequence continues at coordinate 90,263,463 of CM037073.1, read as the reverse complement.
GGAGAAACAGAGGTGGAACAGTCGCGGTTTTTGCGCCATGAGTACACAAAGTTTTTCGCGAGAAGCGCCCTCCAAGCGCTTTATTTGCGCGCGTGTATAACACAGCCGAATTGTAGGGTAAATTTTGAAGCTGGAGTAGTGTTCGCGGTAATGAAAATTGCACGCGTACACGCGCGCGCACGCCCCGTGTGCCCTTTCACCTTTTCCATCCCATTGCGTTGTGGCGTTGCGCCGCGGCCAAACCGCGGCTGGCCGACCATTTTTGATTGAAGCAAGCTACAGGGCGGCTGGATCTTCTCTTATTCATGTGCAGGCGCGCGGGATACCGCGGGCTGCGGGGAGAGAAAAAGCCGGGGCAAAGGGGCTGCGGAGTATGGAAAAAGTGCAAAATGAATGCGTAATTCCTTGGGAGCCGCGGCGCGCCGAGTTCGGCGCTGAATTTGTCGGGCCGTTTATCATCAGAGGACTATTCAGGTGGCTGGCCCGCTCGAAACTTGTTGTGTGTACGTGTGGATGTGTGGGTGTGTGTGTGTGTGGTGCCACCGGAGTGCAGGGGGGCGAGAAGAAATTTCGCATTGTGCCCGCGAGAAGACCAAGCAATCGCAGCCGATATACGTGCGATGCGCCAAGCCAGTGATCCACTTACTTTTTGACGCGCCACTGTGCATGCATATACGAGTGTGCATGTGTGTGTGGTTCTCAGGCGGCGCCGGCGCATTATGCATAGGGCAAACTCGCTGCCGATGTCGTCGGCAGTTGAATTACCCCCCGGCGCGCGTTAAACTGCTTTCCAAATGCTTTCAGCTCGTAAAAGTGCATTGTTTGCGCGCTCGCGCGCGTGACCCGCAGCGCATAATACGGCGCCGTTTTTTGCCTTCTTCTTCTTTTTTTTTTCTTTTATATCGCCGCGCGATGAATTTCCCGTTCGCGTCGATCGCGCGCCACCAGTCCACGTCGTCGACAAAGCTCGCCGCGTGAATACTGATTCGCCGAGCTCGCGACACTATAAATATGCAAACACTTATATATATATATATATTGTATAAAACAGCTCGCGAATCGAGTTACCGATGGCGCATGTGACGAAACGAGCCCGGGCGCTACACCCGATTCCACAGCGTTAATTCAAAGTCGAGTACTCGCCCGGATCCGATTAAAGTTACGCACGCGCGCGCGCGCGTGTGCACGGAAGTTCGGATCAATTTGCACGCAATCCGTTGGCACATCCCCGCGGGTGCTGGGCATGAGTCTCGTCACTATTGGGAAAATCGTTCGGCTAACTCGATCGAATCGTCAGCCCCTTACGCTTATATCCGCGTCTCTGTCGCGGTAGGAATTGTATCGACATCCTTTCCGCGGATGACGGCAATTCGACTCGACGCGACCGTAGATATATCTCGGTCTCTTTTAAGCCGAGTACCATGCATACACTCGTGGGGTGGGGGCGGGACGACAATTAACGAGCGGACAAGTTGGCCAGAGCCAACACCTGCCGATTCGAAGCCGAACAATCGGACGCGAGGCCATGCCAAAACGTTGGCGGGCCAAGCAAACTCGGGGCTGGGGTTGGGGGGGCGGCATCAAAAACAAACTCTCGGGCCATCTCTCGGCCGCCGGGCAGATGCGCATCCGAGCATAATAGCCGAGAGCTTGCGCGCCTATATACGAGCATTAATTCACCGGGGCGCCGGACCCCGGAGACTTTGGGAGGCTGCTGTGCAGGCTCGCTTTGTCTCCGCGCCTCGCGCGCGAGCCAACTTCCATTTCGGCTCGTTAAGCCGGGGGCCAAGTTGGACTGTGTGTGTGTGTGCGCGCGCGCGTATATAATGCCGTATCGGCGCGAGCTCGCTCAACACCCCTCGTTCACGCTCGCGGAGACTGCAGGCGACGCGATATTGCCGAGCACACACCGCTATATTTTGCCCGCGCGCGCGCGCCTTTGAATTCGCGCGTTTATTCTTTATTCGCTTCGCGAGAGAACGTTCAACCTCGTCACGAACCGCTATAACTCACATCGAATGAGTACTCCGCCGCGGCTTGGCGAGAACTTTGTATGTGCAGCGTCATATATATATGTATATACGAAACATCGAGCCGGAACACAAAGCTACGGTCACGATGACGAAGCCAAGTGGGTTTCGGTGTTTTCTATATAAGCTCGTGGGTGTACCCCTGTATGAGCCGGAGCTAGAGCGAGCAGACACTGCATCACACGTTAAATGCGCGTCATCCAACGATCCTCGTGAGAAATGGGAGGTATAGGGGTAAAGATGTATAGGAATACAGAGGTATAGATATAAAGATGTGGTCTTCTTCGGTCATTGAACTCGCAAAAACGAGGGAAAAAATCATAACTCAAGGGATGTGGCTTCACTACTCGACGAACAAAATGGACATCTATATCGAATCAATTTATGAAAATAAATCTTGGATCGAGAAGATGAAATGACAATTAATCGAATGTTACGGCGCTCGATTTTTCTGGCCTGCTTTGATATCAACAAAATTCTCACTCGCCTGAGGTGAATTGGGCAAATGGTCCGGATATTTCATTGAAAAAATATATAGAAAACGACTGCTAACAGCAACTGGTGTACCGTACCATGGTGGCCAAAATTTCCCTTTCCCTTATTATTCCGTAACTGTTCGATATTTCCCTGCTGCTCTATAGAAGCGCGCATACGTAAAATCCAAAAGCCAGCTCGTACTAGCCAGCGGCTCGCATTGGATACACCTGCCTCACTTCTATACCACAGCCACCAATTGCCTATGTAGAATGAAGTAGTCGCGTATATATACACCACGTCGAGCGCGAGCCTCGTGTATTTTTTTCCCCCTCGCCGATAGAAAATTTCGGATTTTCAGTCGGCCGAGCCCGCGAGGTGAAACCAGCTCGTTGCCGCTGCGATAATTCACCGGGGCCGCGGCGAACGAGCCGAGCATCGTTCTGCCTCCCCCCCCCCATCGCGCCTCTCCTTGTTTATTGTGCGCTTTTTATTTTTACCCGGGCGTTTATTCCGCGAGCCGGAGAGCGCCGCGGTATATACAGACTCGCGCGGGCGCTGTATAAGAAAAGAAAAATATGACGGGACTCGCGCGAGCGCGCCGTAGAATAAACTCGGCCGAGCTATTTAGCATGGTGAAAAATTCAATTTGGCCGCGAGCAGCGAAGTTTCCCGTCGAGAGGGGGGCGGGGCGTTTGTAATTTGCCCATATACCGGAGCCGCACGGTAACCGATACGTATAGTTGCCCGAGCAATTCGGATGCTCGCGCGAGCGGCAACACGCCCAAGGCATCCACGGGCTCGCGTTCCCCCTCTCTCTCTCATTTCTGGGATCGACGAGCCCGAGAAATGCACATCGGATATGATGGGGGCGCGTATCCGTCTAAGGATCGGAGCAGTATATGCGAGAAAGAGAGCGCAACAATTTCGCTGGCGGGTGGGGGATGGGCCTGACGGCCGGGCCATGTAAACGTCGCGGCTCGCTTGATATACGGCTGGCGTACGGGCGAGCTTGAATGACTTTACGCGAACGGCCGCACGGCGGCATGCTCGGCAGTATTCATAGCGACGCGACCATGTATATATAGATACGCGCGGCATATTCTATTAGCTTCATTGTCGCGCGGTCGTTCGGGTATAGCGGCCGATCGAACCGACTCGTGTTCGTATTGACTCGGGAAGACGCTCGCGTCGTGCGGTTAGTTCTCGAGTCGCGATCGAACTGCCTCGCGGCTGTCGACGCCGAGCGCGAAACTGTCGATGCTGCGCTGTGGTGGAACGGGCGGGATCGGGTGCCTTTAGCCTCGGGATTCGATCAAAATTCTCTTTTCGATGTCGCGCCAATGACGAAACGACGCGTTTAACTTGGCTGGAATATTCATCCTCGGCCAGTGCTAGTAGGCTTCAGGTGGAGATTGCAACTTAAATTCCACTTTTATCTAGTGGTAATTCTCGGTTATTTCTTTTCGTGTGTACATTATACCTGATTTTGTCGCATTTTTTACGGTTTCCAATCATCAATAGTTTTGATCAAGCACTGACATTAGATTTCGGACTCGTCTCGAAGCGAGACTCGGAAAATAAGATTTGTCCGCGATGGGCATCGAAGCTACGTGAACTCGAGCGAATGGGTGGAGATTTCGCGCAAAGAACTAATATTGCGCATTGCTTATCGAGTTGATTGGTTTGCAGAAATATACGGTGCCGTTTCCGCGAATGAGAGGGAAAAACCGACGATAACATGCAATCGGACCCAACGAGGCGCAACACACTGTCCAGCCGTTGCCTACACGCTCGTCACTCGCCCCCAAGACTCGGCCCCTTAAATCAAAATGATCCGGTTTAAACCTCCGTCAAATGGATCACCCGAGGATTGCGGCCGGCCAATCCTCCCGAAGTCGTGCAGGCGCTCCTGCGTATATATACGGCCGCGAGCCCCGATATCAATCAACCGCCCGACCGTCACCCTATAAATCATTTCAGCCCAATTAATCACTCCCCTGCCTCTTTTTCCCTCTCTCTCCCAAGGTATGCGCTAGTCTTAGTGCGTCTTAGCCGCGGGGATTAATCAAATCGGTCGCGGTTCTACCGCGACAAGCTGCATCGACTCAATTAGCCAAGTGCACGCGACGGGGAAAAATCCAGTGGGACACCGAGTTCCGCCTTATATATCTACTCGGTCTCTCTCGTAGAATATACGTATATACACATGGAATTGATATTCACGGTCGGGCCGGAGGGCGGCGAGGCCTTTGGTCGCTCGGGCACAATGCCTCGAGTAACTCCACTCTCTCCCTCCCAACTTCCTTATACCTCCCGAGTCTATGACTCGGCGTATAAGTTTGCGGCTATTTCGGCCCGCATTGACCCACGTGGAACTTCATATTCCCGCGTGTCGTGCAAACTAATAGGGATATCTCTTCTGCGGGACTGGCCCCTCCGTCGAACCTCCTTGAAAATATCAAAGACTCCTGTACACTTCTGTGCCCGGGACTGCGCTGTCCCGCATACGAACCATTCTGAACTGCAACCCTGGAGTCTGCGATACGTCGTATTCGTGATTGAACAATTGATGTGAATGTGAAAGTTGAATTTTCGCCGGAGACCCAAACAGAAATTGGATAATACACCAGGGTAGTACCGGATAAAAGCACGCGACGAGCTGATGACTGATATTTTTTTCAATTTAGCCGAGGCTAACACTCGGCTCCCTGGGGGTCACGCGCGATTGAATAGTCGTAACTTTTTATGTAACTTTTTTCCCCTCTCAAAACTTCCTTTGAACGTGAAAATCCCGCGCGCACCTTGTTACAATCTATGTAAAAGGATTTCGCGCGAGCGCGCGCGCGCCAGAAGTTTCCCCCAGAAGAAGTTGGCCGGAGATCGAAAGAGCCGATCAAATTTATGGTTGCAAAATGAAAATCGAAAAATAAATCCATCCCGAGCGAATTTCCGTGAAAGAGATATTTATAGAGTAAATTTATACAGCCGAGATACCATGATAATTCTCGCGTTCATTGTATTATTGCGTACGAGTACGAAAGATATATATTTGGAGTGATGTTTGCAACGTGAAATGCTGTTATCATTGAATCTCCCAAGAGGAGATTAGATAAGCGCTCGATAAGTTAGTCGGCGATTCGAGAGTATACACAATCAAATTGGGAAACTTCTATAGCTGCCGCGAATTTATCATATGCATATGTATTCTCACGTGGCTGAACAGTTGTAAGGTAACTGTACCCAATTTGGCACTGTACCCAATTTGGCACAATCGTCAGATTTCGTATTTCCGGTGCTCTCTGAGCATCGGTCGCTCTTGGGTTATGTTGGGGGAATTAAAAGAAAATTTTCGGTATCTTCCCCGCCCATTTAGCCCTTAAAACCACTCTCCTACAACACTTTGAAGTTTCACTTACTGATTTTTTCACCATTTTCTTATTTCACTTTTCACACTCAACCTCAAAAATCAGGTGTCAATAATTTTTATCTCTCAAAGTGTCATTACTCTTTTTTGTGTAAAAACATCTCAGCTTTCGATTGGTCTCATCAGTTTTCCTAAAATTATTTTTTATCCTACTCAAATTGCTGTTTTTCGCATCAAAAAAAAGTGTACCCAATGTGCCCCTCTACGCGTTTTTAAATGGGAAGATTGAGTGAAATCATTGAATATTTGTATAGACATATTACGATGATTTAGACGCGTATTTTTGAGTTGTATGTTAAAAATTTTGTATAAATATCACTGGGAACATAATTGAGAGTTTATTTCAATGCCAATTGGATCGTCCCTGTAGGCCTATATAGGCTGTAGCTAATGATTAAAAAATTGTGCCAAATTGGGTACACGTTTTGTGCATTTAGCCTTTTTGCGTTTTTTTTTAAATTGCGATTTTCGATAGGTTAAAGTAGTCGAATGATGATTATGAAGATGGTTTCTAATAGGTATTGAGCTAAGCTTTGAGATGCCATTCACAGAATTTTAAAATTCGAAGTCTATCATAGTCAAATTCGCGAAAAACCCTTAGGGGGGGGCACATTGGGTACAGTTACCTTAAATTACTCTGTTCCGAGTCTCAACAATAACGAAATTATCGAGTAATCATACAGCTACGGCATAGCCAAACAAAGATTCGCCGCGTCTGTGATGCGGCCTCAAATGGTACGCGACTTGCCGAGCTACTCTCCGGGCAAATAGGGCTGCATTAGTATACGCGCAATATCACACTAATCCGCTCGCGCGCGCGCAGTCTAATTAAAATAATCTCCCCGTGGCGTTGGGCTAGCGATAAAAGTCACTGTGTGCGTGTATACTCGTACACACACACAGTCGCAGCCGAGTACGTACGTAACATCTCTCGCCGATCTTAATAGCAATCTGCATCTCGAGCTCGGAATAAAAAGCAGCGCGCGCCTCTAGATTCCCATCGCAATTGCGCAGCGCGGCGCGACAAAGCTCTATATATATATACATATACATAGAGATACACGAGCTGCGCAATCCCGACGCACTGCACGAGTTGAACCTATAAATACGAAATTTCAAGTGTGCCGGGACATAACGAAGGAGGGCGGGGGCGTGGAGCCGCGCATTGAAACAGCGTCGCGCGAAGAGCCGCGACCCTATAATACACGCACAGTCGCGCGGAAATATTTCAACCCTCGCGCGCGACAAAGCCGATGTATCCCCGAGCCACGGCGTCAACTCTTATGTGTGTGTACTGAATAAACGAGGGGCTGTTGTTCTTGCCGCGGCTGCGCGTCTCCCTCGAGTTACGCGACGTCGCGCGGCCAACTTGTCGGTCGACTGTTTTTTTTTTCTTTTTTTCGTACAGCTCTCGGGAGTCGCGAGGCGATTGCATTATAATTAGCTTGCGTCGAACGAGCCGAGGTACCAGCGACACTATGTTGGTTTTTCGCACCACATCTCGTCGCGATAGTCTTTCGCTCCTTCGCTTGGGGGCCGGGAATTTCCAATATGCACGCGGCTCGTTTATCGAGGTCGTTTCGATCCAATACACGCGTGTGTATGATCCTCGAAGTTTGGGACTGGCATTGTCTATACGTCTGGTTATCTATTGAGGTTTCGAAACTTATTAGAACCTGCCGAGGAAAGCAGCTTTGGAGTTGCGGGTCTCGGATCTTGCTGATATTTTTGTGAAGTAGTTTTTTGGATAGATAGGTTTACTGGCCTCGTCAGGCTATATTTAATAGAAAAATACAAAATAAATAATGCTATGAGTGTACAAAACTATATCGACGAAATAAATAACAAACTATCATTTCTCATCAGTTTTAAATTCAAAATTAGTTCAACGTTGTGAAATTCGGGAGTGGAAGCAGCGGTTTCCACTACCATTACCCAACTTTTGTGTACTGAATAACACAAGCCGCAACAGCAGTCGTCTTATATAACATCATATCACCATTTCCAAAGTTATTCTTCCTTATAATTCGCTTCGTGGTCTAAAATTTTAACGTTATTCCAATCAAATTGACGAGTATTGTATGTATCGGGAATGATAGTAATTTGTTAGAATAGTCCATTGGTGTTCTGTGATTCTATATTTTAGTTTTCTTTCCGTTTTACCTGAGATCATTGCGGATATTAATTGATTCTATGCAAAAAACATCAAGGAAAGTTTCAGCGAGGTCGGAGACCCAGAGGCCTGATACTCTCCCTTGTTAGACCTGAATAAATCATCTGGAGTGGCACGAGATCTCGTGTATATATATATATATATAGCATAATCCAAGTTCGGATCCTGTAAGCGTATTAGGAGGCAGTATATCAAAAATGAATAGTATTTTTCGAAACTCCAGTGGTCAGCGAAAGAAAATCATGTAGCAAAGAAACCCTGAAAAATTGTGAATCACGGGGACTACCCAAGTTGATTAGAAATGAACACAGCAGAGTTCACGAACTCCTCTCGATAGTATAGATTTCTTCCAAATCCCACCGACGAGGAGAATCGTAATAAATAATGATGCGCTGGCGGCTTGTAACATCAAGCCGAAATCAGACTCTCTGCGAAAACACACACGAGGAGTGCTATTGGCAACGGGTTATTTTCAAACGAGATATACCTCTGTACCCTGTAGCTCATCGGTTTACTGTTTATTTGATCACTGCGGGATTGCGCTTCCCGAGAGTTATGATTCTTGAACTGCTAACCCCGCGGAAAAAGCTTTTCAAAAGCTGCGCGCGGGGTAAAAATCATGTTCATCCACCATTAACGCGATGTTTACCGTACTACGGACCAAGGTTTACTCTTTACCCGACGTGTAGTATCCATAGCGAATGGCTGTTGATTATAAACAGTGTAAAACCGATAGCTGGGCTTTAGTAGTTATTACGCGTATACACGGCGTCCTTCAGCTACGTGAAAATGCTTTCACGAGATACACGCTACATTATCATGTGAATACAATATTAAAATATTAAATGAGGTAATATTGTACACATGTATATTGTGCATATGCTATTTCCATCGAATAATACATTTCAAAAAGACTCATTCATTCCGGCTGATATTATTAATGCGTGAAGCCTGTACGTGAATTTTCTCTTTTATTGTGTCACTTAAATAGACTGCACTGTATAAACATACGAAAAATGAATAAAACAGCTGTCTAACAAGGATTCATGACTTGTTCAAACATTCAATTTTACCTACACACGAGAGGCTCTCAAAGAGCTTGTTGAAACAGCGAAGTATGATGAAACTTTTTTGATGTTTTCCCCACTCTGGCGAAGTATGGGAGGAGCGCATTCGCCAGTGGTGTTTTGCCCATCAAACATATACCTGTTGATTTTACGTCAGCCCTCGTGTGCGCGTAATACACGTCCACAATTATACAGACAACGATAATAAGCAAATACGAAAGGGAACCCAATTCGCCATAACTCGTCATGTAATTTTTCGTTTATCCTCGCGTCAGTTGGGCGGCGTTGAGTCTGCAAATCCACGCGGTAATAATAAGATTACGCTCGCGGAAAAATAACAGCGACAGAGCCGCGGTATATATATCCAGCTCGGCTCGGCGTTCTTTCTTCAATTTTTTTCGCGCTAATGGCAAGTACAGAGTGCAAAACGGCGCAACAGCAAAGCGTGGGGGGGGGGTATGTAGGGAATAAGCGAGAGAGAGGCAGAGGCGTAGTAGAAATTTATAGACGGACCGGTGGATACCCGTTGGGAAATCAGCATCGCCATGCTTTCAGCGCGGCGTTGTGCAGCGCACCAACGGATATACCATCCTGCGCGCCGGAGTTGTGCGCATATTCTCAGCTACATATACGTGTGTAGCACTTAAGTATGCAGCGTAGATACGCTCATCGCCGCGAATCTGCAGTGCGAGCCACCCGCACAGACACCACAGTTGCATGTATACCAACATCATCCCCGCCGCGGGTTTGTTATATAATCGCGACTGATTTTTCCTAGGAGCTTCCTTTACTCCCACTGCCACGATCCTCTTGTTTTTCTCGTATTACGCGGTCTCGCGGAGGGGTATTGTACACCAAAGCTCATTTCGGTTGCCACGATGAACCGTTAATGGTTAACGGAGCCGCGTGTTGTTCGAGTCCGAAACAAGCTCGGATACTCGCACCTACACAACTTCTCTCGCTACTACGGCAATTCTCCGTCTCGTGTTTGTATAGTCAAATTTGTGTTTCATTCTGTTCTACGGAAAGCAACCGAATTTGTGATCCAGGAAAAATGTGTTGATATTCCTTTTTCCGTCATTTGAATAATGAATGTCCAACTAGAGAAAGGTTGGCTCAACTATACGGGTGACCAATCATGATTTAATTCTCCGAAGTACTTTTTGGGTAACTTAGCAAGCCATATGTACAGCCATTCAATTTAACGTTTAATCATTAATATCTGATTTATTTCATGTATATTATATATCTATATCTATGACTTATTGTAGCTAAGTATAAATATTCTGGAAATGCATAATGTTACGTGTCTAGTGCGTAAAGTGGATGAATCGTCACGTAACCTACGTCCGCACAAGTAGTGTATACTATTTTTCGTAAAGATGTGCGAAAAGTTTGATAATGACAATGGATAATTTCCACGCGTACAGCGTCGTAGTGCCCGACAGCGGATCTAGGGGTACAGCCTCGGAGGGGGGCCATGCGTAGACCCCCCCCCCTCCTACAAAAAAAAACACTTTAACCCCCCAAAAAAATAATAACACAATAGAGAAGGAATGCACATTAAACCATGAAAAATAAGACAAACTTTGTGCATCAAGTTACGAAATAGTATATTGTACACTTAATAATCAAGTTTTAACAATAAATATTGATTTACCGGCTTTAGTGAACTATTTCAAATTATTGAAAAAGGGAGATTGCGACTGCATGACCACCGATCGGGAGGATGCTGGTTCAAATCCAGGGGAGCGTGAAATTTTTCTCATGCGAACTCACTTTTTCAATAATTTGGAATAATTTACTGAGCCCGATAAATCAATATTTGTACAACTGGTGCGTGAACTTATGAAGACGCGCGTGATCGTGTCCACCGGTAATCTATACCATATTTTTCCAAAATCACATGGAATATATTGTTTGGAATGAAAGCCTATAGAATTGAAAAAACACGCCTGGATCATCATAGTTATATTATAAAAAATGTACTTGGCGGTGCTGCAAACTAAAATTTCGATGAAATAAATTCGCTCGCGTAGTGGCGCATTTTCTAACTAGATTTCCCAAGCGACAACCTTTCGATCCGGGGGATGATATAGACAGTCCAATGATAACAGTCCCAACGACGTCACTCGAAAATCTTGTACAATTCCAAATGTTCTTCCGTAACCGATGAGCCGTCTCGGCGCAAGAACGCTCCAGACTGCGCGGCGAATTATCCGGGTCGAATCAATACGTACTCTCTCGCTCGTATAAAGCACCACCGTGAAAGCTTGAAAGTGCGATCTCACGCACGGAGCATTGAAAGATCGCGCCATTAAGTGGGCGCGAGCGCGGGCCCAAAGACGAACAGCACCATATAGCGCGCGAGAATCGCCTTAAATATGCAGCGCGTCTCGCTTAACGGCCCACTGCGCTTTCCGCTCGATCGACTTGGAATTATCGGTATGGAACAAACCAAAGTCTAATTGTCCCGGACGGCGCTGGCGCGAATATATATCACTAATGACGATCCACCGTGTATAGAGCCACCCTCTCGTGTATTCATCTCGCGTTAACCCGCCCGTAGACTCGCTTTGATGCACGTCGGTGTGTAAGTGGATACATCGGGTTATTCTTATATGGATATGTGCGTACGAACATTCCACGGGTATTAGTGCAATTCCAAGTCATTTTTGCTAATTACGTATTTTTAATCCGACGAAAGTCTTTTTTATCCAACAATTGACGAATTTGATCTATGAAATGCCTCTATTTTATCCATAAACAATAATGTCAATGTGTACGTCAATCGGCGTGGTTGTACGACCAAAAGTGCAAGCACAGTGACTCTACTACATAATATGTATGCTAGACACATAATGCGAAACTTCTCTGCGACGGTACGACAAAAGCAATGACGCGCTGAACGTTTTCAATTTTCCCCTTCGAGCCTTTCGCGATTGTTTATAAAGTATTGATCCATGGAAACTAATCGACGCAACGAATGAAAACGTTGCGCGCAGAGAGGAGAGCCGGGGGTATGAGGACAGCGTGTTTGAAATTGAAACTTTGAAACTAGATATAGAGAGCATTTAGCCCATTTACCGCGACGCCGGGCTACTTCAAATTCGAGTAGGTATTACGTGGGGTGGTAATCGAGGCGTAGTCAAATTTGAAGACTGTCATGAATAAATTAATTTCGTCTACTACCCTCAAGCTCTTTGTGCAATCCAGCCCGAGGCCCAACGAACGGTTGTTGTTGCGATGCCCGAGCGCCCCGGCCGTTTAAAATTTGAGTGCTGTACAGAACCCCGTGCTCTCATCGAGAATAAATACCCAGACGCGAGCGGCTTGAATCTCGTATATACGCTTTAATTTCGAAACATCTCGCTGCTGTTCCTTAATGAATGGACACACAATGGGAGGGAAAGGATACACTGAACTGCGGCTAAGAGAGTTTACAGTGGACACACGTAACCCGAGAAAACATCTTTTATGCAGCTACCTTTTTACGCGAGGCATTTTATTCTGAGAACACCACTTGATTGAGCGAAAACTCTTGTTTTCCGTTTCTTTCATGCAACATTAACGACACAATAAATCTATATATATATTCCCAAGGCATATGCTTCAAAAACATAATATAATATTTCACAAGGGGAAAAATCTAATTGTGAGTTTATTTCACGATATCATCGAAAAGCTAACCGACAACTGCGAACAATATTTCGAATTCTAGCTTAAGATTTTCTGTAGGATTTTTGAATTTCAAAAAGCTCACGAGTTCCACCCCTCCAGTCGAATTTGTTTTCGAACTCCGACCCAACGAATATTCGTTTCGGCCGTGTACTCTGGGAAATCAACTTTCGAATATTGTTATTAGCAAAATGTCCGATAAACTGCGGCGAAGCAAATATTTATCACGAAGCGTTCGGCTGTTGGGCGCATATCAGTATTCCCACGAAATTCGATACGAGTAATCCACATCTCGAGCGCGTGAAAATTGCAACATATTTTTCCCGGGGCTATTTATGATGTGTATAGACACGAGTGAGAGAGAGGGAGGGTCGGGGGGTGGAGCTGTCGAGTTGGGAAAGTTGAGGCGCACGGGAGCGGGAGGAAATTGTGCTGGGAGCCGTAGAGCAGCTGTAGTTCACGTGATCCTAACTAGACGCTGTTTGTTTTGTTGTTGCAGTGCGGTTCGGAGGACATGGTCGATCGAGTGGCGGCGTTCGTGCACACGAGCACCTCCGCGCAGGACGACTGCTAGTAGTGCAGCTGCAACTGCCTCCGAGGGAGGCTCCACCACCACCACCACCACCGCCACCAGCTCGACTCAACTCCACGGCAAACTGGCGCGTCTCGCGTTTCCGCATTACTCTACTCTCTGCGGTATACGGGCGCGCGCACTCCTTTTTAATTCTCGTCTCGGGTGCCACTCGAGCAATTTTTTCATTCGCGCTCGCTCACCGCAAATTTCGTCGCCCGCGCGAGCCCCACCTCGGCTCTTGCGCGTGTGAGCGCACGAGGCTTTTCCATGGACTCCATTCTCGACGCTTCGCCCGAGGAGTCTTGCGACGCGCGAGCTCCCTTTGGCGCGCCTTCGAGCGAGCACGGGATTTTTTTGCCCGCCCTGCTGCTTGTACCCGCGTTATTCCATTGTGGGGAATTACGCAGACGCGACTCGCGCCGGTGCAGCCGGGGCAACGGCAGCTCGGCAAAGTATACGGCGACGCAATTTCAGCCCTCTGTGTTTGCTCGCTCGTTCGATTTTCTTTCGGATCCAGCGGGGCGTAACGTCGACGTGCCACCGAGAGGTGCAAAATTCATGGATTATGCCAATCCAAATTGTTGAGGGCGCGAGTCGCGCGCCTGATGCGCGAATTATTCCACTGTCGCGAACGGGAAAAATATTCGAAATCAAAACTACGGATGATCTACAACATTATCGGCTACACGTTGGTTGAGGATGATGAATTACGCGAAGCTTAGAGTGGATATCGGTTGATGCGCGAATGGAGCCTTAGATTGGATTTTGGGCAGACTAAAGCGACACGAGGCGCATTGTTTTTCACTTTTTTGAATACTTCTTTTGTACTTTCTCATATGATATATAGTGACCGAACTGGAAAAAGGTGCATAACAACAATAATAATACTCATGATACGATCTCATATAGTCGTAATTATTGACTTATCACGTACTTCTAGGATATAAGAATATGCAGATGAGTAATTTTTTCCAATACAAAATAATTGATTATTTCGTATTTATAATTTCGAACGATTTGATGAGGGTTTACAATTGGTTCCAAGCCCAAGCCAGTGCGCAGTCGTATTAAAATCTTTTCATATTGTTAAAAAAAAATACGACCTGTGACAGAAAAGCCCTTCGAATACCTTAACTATACGGGAAACCTAGTGTTCTTTAGCGAGCATAAGAGTATGCGAGTAAAACAATCCGAAGAATTTGATAAAATTCTCGGGATGTGGAATAGTCAAAGTTTGATTGGTTTTTTTATTCTTTACATTATCACAATGGTTGTCTGAAAAAAAAAGAATATTCAGAAATGAAAATTGGTCGATTGTTTATCATGCGAAACAGCTGTGATTCGCCATAGTTACGATACAAGTTTTATGTATAAAAAAAAAAACGGGGGGATGGAATTATACATAGTTATACGGAAATATTTGCCCGCTTGTGAAGTTGTTCGTGCATAAGCTGAAGCGTGTGCGCATAGAACGAATAAAACGTCGACCCAACGAGCAGCGATAAACATATGAGATATAATTTATCAGTACATATCGCATTTATAATTATACGAATAAAAGAGAAAGAATAGAAAGGTGCTCGATTAACACGCAAGAAGAAATTCCATTTTGATTCTTGCTCGGCGATTATTGCAGCCGAGGCTAATTGACTATTGCAACGTGTACAGAAAGTCCTCAAGACTTGGATATGATAAGTCTAGTATATTAAGAAAATACATGACGTGTAGCTATACGTACTTACAACGAATGTAATAAAAATGGTCTTTCTTTTATAAATTGGTCTTTGAAATTTATTCGAATGATATCCCTCTATATTACATTCCAACATGGTTTGTGTCCAATATATGATCGACAAAAAGATTCGATTACAGTCATGAAGCACGTAAGTATTATACAACAAGAAGTTCAGAAATAGTTTATCATCTTCACAATCATTATATTAACAGTTTAATTTGTAAATTCTCAATAACATGTGAATATTCATACATCGAAGATGAATGACGTGAGAGTTTCAGTGTACATATAAGTATAAGCATGCCTGAGAATCAATCATTGATTGATGAATAAGCGACTCGACCAGAGCACACAAGGGACGTGGAATGACGTTTTTCATCTTGCACATTGGAATATTCCGTACGATAATCTATGAATAACGTGAAGGTTTCTCCGCGAGGGAAAAATCATTCGGGAACATTGAATTTTACGACAGGCCAAAGAGTTCCCGCTTTCCATTCAGCGCGCAGAGTACTAAACGTCTCCCTCCCCCCCCCCCTCAAATTTTCATGTTCCAATATCACGGTGCTATTTCGCTGGCTGCACTCGCGAACGATTGCCGCGCGATGTACAACTAATACGTATATATACGTCGCAGCTCTAACTCCATTTCAGAACTTGGGATTTCTCCCGAACATCCTCGGCGCGAGTATACGGAGGCTGGAAAAGTAGGAGCGCGGGCATTAAAAATTCACGCGATAAGCGATTCTCATCGGATCGGTCCTCGAGTCTTTCCGTATATATATGTATGTCGCCGAGAAGCAAGGGTCGGTCGTTGGACGAGCTCGAGAATCCATCAAGCATGACTTCGATAAAAGAGGGCTCGCGACCCAGCTAGAGGTTTCTCCCTCCTCGCGCGGCACATCTCCCGACTCGCCAAGTAGAATATAACGTGTACGTACGTATATACGTATATACAGGTGGGCGCAGGCTGGGTGGGTCGCGAGGGAGAATCGATGGGGAAAAATCGCGGGGGCTTAAAGGCTCGGGAACAAAAAGGCCGCGCCTCCGCCTCCCTCCTCCTGCCATCTTTATCTATCCATCCGAGTTATTTCCGGTGGGCCACTCGCGCGCGAACTTTCCGGCGAACTATTTGGGAACGGGGGGTGGGGGGGTCTAAAAACGGGTGGAGAGATAGTGGCGGCGCACCAGATAAAAAGGCCGAGGGTGGAATGAGAGATGGGCGGCGGCGGCGGCGGCGGCGGCGGGTCCTTGGAAATAATTAATTCCCAAATGGAAGACGATGTAAAGCGGAATCCCTCTCGCATCCCGCGCTCTCGGAGCCAGCTATTCTTGGCTCGTCCCCCTTCCACCCCTAGCCGGTTGGCGCGCGAGCGCGCTCCCGTTGAAACGTCCTTTTCTGCTGCGCGAGCGCCCGAGCTCCCGAGCGTTTGCATGCCTTCCTTCCTCTTTCGCCGAGGCTTCTTGCGCTTGTCTCTCCGCGAGCGAGCCTCCTTCATCGTTCTCCGTGCAGCAGTGCCACCGGCGGCGCTGTTCCTTTTTCATCTCTTTATCCGGCTGCCGCGCGAGCGCGAGTGTGCACGGATGCGCGCAACGAATGCACCCCCCCCCCCACCCCCATCGTATCATGCGCACCGTGTAGTCCGCTTTGTACACTGCCATGGCAAAACTCTCGCGCGCTGTACTCCACATGACGTCGTACGGGATTCCACTTCTAGGATTACTCCTCCTCTCGGCCCTCCCGGCTGCATGATTCATCGGGAGAGCTCTTTTGGAATCCGCTTCTTTCCGAATTGCCCCGAGGAGCGACGACAAGTTTTTGAAAGCTCAACCGACGTGATTTCCCGACCGAGAAGAGAGCATCGAAATGACGCGCACTCGGTCAGGAACTCGACAACTATGTCGCGGTATGCATATAGATATATACCCCCCGGACGGATTCAACGCGCGTTGCCGGCTCGAGTCGTGGCCGTAATAGACTCGCGCATGGCGAATTCGGGCTCGGTAAAATTTAATCCGCAAGAGCAATAGGTATATCTATAGGCAGCCTGCACGCGGTCGAGATGAAATTTCACCTCGAATAAAGAGGGCCACTCGGGGCACAGCGTTATACTTTTTCGCCGAGTCTGTATATGTATATATACACATGCAATTTGGCAATTTCATCATTTCGCAAAGGTGGAAATTTCGCGGCGCGGTGACAATGCAAATGCAACTTCTCGAGTTGATATATGCGTACACATACGTAGGAAAACGGGACAAACAGAGATCCGCATAAGTAATTCCATATTTGTCTGTTCGCGCCTCTCGAGACAGAGCCGAGCTTTCGCCTTTTTCAGGCGCGCATATGCGCGCAATCTCGTTGAAGGAGCGGCGAATTTTCACGTCGGCGCGACCGAAAGCTTTGCCGCGGTATGCAGCCCGCGACGCGCGAGGCCTTATCCGACTACTTGCCTCGGGGTAATTTGTAAGCCAGCAACAGCAGCAGCTGCGGCGGTGGTAACGTGCTTTTCGCCGCTAGGCAGGAAAAGAGAGGAGAAAAATGGAAAGCGAGTAATTCGGCGGGGGCAATTGTCGTCGTTGTCAGGGCTGCGCGTTTACCCGCGATCGCATCCCTCCGACCGTTTCCAAACGTCGCGCGCGGGCGGCTGATAACAATTTTTCCACCCGCACCCCCGGCCGTGTTTATACACACACACGCCCAACGCGGAGCCAGCTCGTTAGCGCGCGGAGAACAGAAGGGCCACTGTGTACACATAAATATATAGTTGGGGGTGCTTTTTCCCATGGTAATGCGCGTGAGGTGCGCGCGGGGCAGGCGGCCAAGCTGCAGCAGCGGCAGCAGCAGCAGCAGGGTGTTAATTTCATCTGCGCGCTGGCACGCCGCCCAGGCTGCGCGCGAGAGATGCGCCGATCGATGCGCGGCCGCCGGCAGCACCTAAGACCGCTCTATATACGCGCGCTGCGCACAAAGCCCCGCGCGACTCGCTCGCTAGCTCTGCAGCAGTGTTTCGGAGCTATTATATACCAAAACCAGGACGGCGCGGCCAGTGCAGCACCCGCGCGCGCACACAGGCCGTTAGGTTGGAGCGCGCACGCGTGATATGATGATCCCCTCCGCCAGGAGGGGCCCCAGATGCTCCCGGCTCCCCCGCGATATTTCATTCATGACGCATATCGGCCGAGATAACAGGCTTCTCTCCACTGCGCGGTCGTATACACGTGGCCGTGCTCGGCTTTTTTTTTTAACCCTGTATGTCGCGAGGCGGCGACTGCCTCGACGGGATTTGGCAGCGACCGACTTTGGCCCGATTTGGCATCGATGACGCTTCCGATCGGCGTTCAAACGGAATTACTTACGAGTGCACCAGCCGAAAGAGTATACGCCGGGATTATGGAGCGAGTCGACTAGTGTATGGCTGCACTTTCCGGCAAAATTGATTTTAAACTTGCTCCCGCGCAGAACTTGTGTCCTCCTGGACTTTCATCCCTGTATAACTGGATAACTTATTCATGCGTGCGCCTTGATCAAGGGATCGAGAGTGACTGTTTTTTTTCTTCTCCGTGTTCTTTGGCCGCTCGAGTTGTGAGGAGTTTGGGTTCTTGGTGACGTTTTTTTACTTCTTCATCAGTTACAAGGTAGATACGCTCATTTCCACAAGTTAAAGGCTATACTTCAAGGATGAATTTGCAAACTTGCAACGTGGACTATGGCGTGATGAAAAAAATATTGTTGGTCGCACTACAATTATGGAAACATCATTACAATGATTGTCGTAGTTGTTGATTTAGGAAAGTCTGTCTGGAATATTTCCACTTTAGTTCATAGTAGTTTTTGCAAGAGGAAAAATTGTATACACGCATGACATTTATTTTGAAAATTTAATTACTCTTGATACTCGCTTGACAAATAATGAAAATTTCTACTGTTCAACATGGATATATCCATATATCACTCTATAGGATGCATTCTCACGGTACCGGTATTTTGCGAGTTTTCGATATTTTGAGCATTGAAGAGAACTATATTTGTCATTCTGAGGAGATACAAGTAGCTTTGTTTTACAAATTTAAACAGTAGAAAGTATCCAAAACTTGTTAGGATGCAAAATAAAGAAAATCTTCGCCTTCTCCAGGTACCAAATTTCCAGTGGAAACAGGGCGTCTTCTAGACACAACAGTTACACAGTACTGGACTAGTCCAAGGCCGGCAGCATCCCACGGACCTCCTACGGATGAGCCCCGAAAGTGAGAAGGGAGAGTAGACTTGTCGGGTCCAGCCTTCTTTCTTTTCTCCGCTGCGTAGCGGTTCCTCTGGCTGGGTTCTCCCGGCGTCTGGTTTGAACATCCTACGCCTGGCGAATTGGGGCGAATCACGTGGGTCGGATGGTCCTACATCGTGTGCTTTGTGGTACTAATGGTCGGAGGTTGTTTACAACATTTTACCGACGCTATGCAGCGTGGTACCCAATGGTGGTCTTGAGCGATACTTTACTAGACTTTCTTGCTACGATACCAAGTCCAGACCAAGGAGGACTCGAATACCACCTCAGTAGTCTAGAATACTAAGCAACCTGGTATCGTGCTACCCTACCAAAAGCTCAGGTTCCTTTTAAAGGTAGTCTCAGGCGTGACAGTGGTCGTCGGTCGCCACCGCCACCGTCGCGATTAACGCTGGCGTCTGGAGCCCAAACCATAATGGTGGCTAAAGCAGCCTCACGACCATCGCTGCGGCCATGTACACGTGATGGCCAAATCGATCGTCAACATCATCACCGCAACTAGCAGAAGCAGTCCTATGGTCTCCGCAATCAGCAGCAGCGTCATCCCGAGCCAGCTACGAACCAGACAGCCCAGGTTCAGCGGGTGGTACACATTGGTGCTTACAACCATCGGACTGTATGTGCCTGAAGGCTTTAGTCAGCCCTCGGGATTTTCCTGCTTTCGCTATTGAAGCTGTGCTCACGGGTTTTTGCGATTTTTGTGGACAACGCCAGTACGCCTACCACAACTACGCTGTGAGCTAGGAAAATGAGAGCCCGGACAAAGTTGGCCCGGAGAAACAACAGGAAGGCGACTCCCGTCTCAACCCCGGAGGCGGAAGTTGCCACCCCAACGCCAGCCGAAAGCCATCCGGTCCACGAGGTTCGCCCGAACGTGGGATATCCGAACCAGACGCCGGAAGAACCCAGCCAGAGGAGCCACAACGCAGTTAAGAGGAGAAGAAGGAAGACTGAATCCTGGCGGTGACAAGTCCACTTTCCCTTCTCACCTACGGGGCTCATTCGCACGAGGTCCATGTGATGCTGCCGGGCTTGGACTGGCCCAATATCGTGCAACTAGCAATCTTCGCTTACGACTCGATTCAAAGGGCGCCGTCTCATCTTATTCCAAGACCGTCGGCTTTATTTAAACAATGTTACGAAATGATGTTGAAGCCACACATTACCACGTGCACTGTCGAGTTGTTTCATCGATATAATTTACTTCTTGACTTTTTAGTGGAAATCGTAAAATAAATTCCAAGTTGATGAATCACGTTTTTCCATTTTAGACATCAAAAATACCGTTTTCATGAGAGGACCCGCACAATACTAGGAGAAAAAAAAAATATGATTTTAATTTTTTTATTACTCTTTTAACTGTAGAGTACTAACATAACCCGTGGCTATAGTTAAACTCATTATCGAAAATGTTGTACGTTTCACTTAACAATTTTAGGAGTCTTTACTATAATAATAGATTTTTTTTGCAGGGGTTTCCCTCGGAAATTGTTCACAATTTTCGTAGTAATTATTCTCATATTTCGATTTAAGAAATATAACTATGCCGACTAAAGTCAATTTATTTAGTAAATCTCGCCATTCAAAACTCACGTACCGTTTATAGTAACATAGTAACTTAAGAAATTTTGGTGATAATAAAATATTTTTTTTAATGGGGTTTATTTTTGGGTTTATTTTTCGAAGATGACTTTCAAATACAATTAAGACTGTATCTAAATCAATCGAAGCATATTATCAAATTTCAATGTATTGGCTTTATTACTATGGATAAAGTAATAACATCAGGAAACTACTTGGCATTCGGGTCTCGAACGATTTTACCCAAAGAATGTCCATATCCATACGTATGACATACATAGTCGAGATATGAATGAAATACATAAAGTCATTAATCTCACGCAAATGAATTCGATAGAACGAAGGACTTGCAGTATCAAACATTTGAGTATTTTAAAACCACTTCCAAAGGTCCAAAGGTCCTCTGCAGAATTGCAGACCTAAATGCGAGATGGTCTCTCAATTAGTAAAAAGTTCTGATACTCTGATAGCAAGTCCATAGGAAATATTAAAAATTGGTAAAAGTAACAATAGTTCCTATATTTATTCTATTTATATAATAATCTATAAACAGTAGACATTACTGGTAGGAACTACGACTGTATTTCTTCAACAAAAGTCATTCCCTACACGGTATACTATACGTAGACTTTGAATCTCTTCTCGCAGAGAGCGCGGAAAATTGGAGCATTTCGGAGTTTACACAAACAATTCTCGATGTTATCAGAAGTAGTGAGTGTGGAAGAAGCAGGAGGTGCAAGCGAACTAAAGGCTAAGATAGAGAGAGAGAGGGAGAGAGAGAGAGGGACATTGTGCCGGGAGAGAATAGCTTCCACTTAGTCTCACTCAGCTGTCTTGAGGTGAAACAGATCCGTAAATCGCAGAAGGTAATCAGGAAATTTCCGAGAGCCGCCCTAATGCTGTTGAGCTCGTTAGATTTTCCCGAGGTGTCGTAAATCTTGTTAACAATACATTGCGACTGCTCATGCGCTGGCAGTAGACAGTCCAGTGGATTTCGGCCGCTTACCGAACGTTTGCTCTTATATACACAAACAAACGACTGTGTACACTCGCTTAAACGCCGATGGCAAATGGCAAATCATTTCTAAGTGTCTTCTGGACTTTTATTTCTCATCCCGTCCCTTACGCGCGCGGTTCACCGAGACGGTGAAAAATGAAGGCCAGTTTGTTCGTAAAAGTTTCATGGACTCACTTGGATTACGCGCCATTTCATTTCTCTTATTTAGGATGAGTGCATGGAGGTACAATTTAGACGTAATTGATTGCGGGCATCAAACACTTCGCCCCTCCCGCCACTACAACTTGAATTAATGATTGCTCGGAAGGAATGCTTGTTTGCGTCCCGGGTCTTGAAATTCAGTGATTATAAAACTTTTGTTGGGTTGTTTTATCATAAAAGTGCGGTGGGAAATTCAATCCCTTGGAACTTGCGGGCTCGTCTATTAGAGGTGCAATTTAATAATCGTCTAAATGTACGAGAAATCCCATTAACTTGCTGTTTCTCAACTTTCACCAACAACACGGGGGCAATTTTTTTCGCTCTTCCTCGCGTCCGTTTGAAAAATTTGAAACTCATTAAGTGTATTGAGCTGATATTCCGCAATTTCGCGGGAAGTTTCGTTGCCGAGTTTGTAATTCGATTCCCGGCAAAGATAATCATCGCATGGCATGTCTCGAATAGTACTCGACGTTTTTTCACCCTTACCCTTAGTATTCCGAAAAAACTTTGACGAGCAAGGCGTTTTTCTCAAGTAGACTGAATCCATTTGAACAAGCCTCGAGCGGTTTAACCTTTCGAGACCCCCTGCCTGCGCTTTGCGTGGACGTGAACATTCAAGGTTTTACAATTTTTCACCCGGTGTATGTATTATACGATCCTTATTTTCCCCGAGCAAAAAAAATTAATAACACCGAGTAACAAAGCAACATTTGCAAAAGTAAATTATCTCTCGACGAGCTATAATAGCTATTACAGCGTAGTGTAGGAGCGAGCTCTCTTGGAGATCGGCTTCCTTTGATACAAGAAAAATAACTCCCATTCACGATGTAGAGCCAAAACAAAGGAGGAAAATCGCAAAAAGTTAACAGCCGGCTGATCCACCCAAAGCTCGAGAGAGCTGTATTAATCGGGCGCAATCAAGCGTACATTACACACTGGCCACACGACTCGCGGCCCATTGCCTCTCGCAGTTTATTTTTGCGAAATCGCGCGGAAGCTCTTCCCCGTGACGCGCTCGATTCGGCCCGCGAACGCGTGAACTCGCATTATGCTCGGCCAATCGTGCCATACGAATACTTGCGGCCGATTGGACTCGATTACACGCGGTCGCGAGTGTGTCGGTCCGATTGATTGGGCCGTGGTTTGACTTACGAGCTCCGGGGGAGAGAGACGGAGATCGAGCGAGCCGCGCGGGTGGACCCGAGTGTGTGTGTGTGTGTGTGTGTGTGTATACATGTAAGCTGCTGCGAGCGCTTTTCTCCGGCTTATGATGTATGTGCGTTCTTCGCGGAACTGCCGCCCTTTGTGTGCGGCGGCCCGCCACCAGCGAGATTAGTCGGCGGCGACGATTGTGCGCTGATTTTGATTAATGGCCCGCGGGGCTATCGGGTAGGCGAGGATTCGCGACACGCAACTCCACGCCCATCGCCCGAGTCACTTGGAGAATTAACTCCTGAAGTGGCGCCGCTACCGCCGCCATCAGCCCGCCACGACAAGACTTTTTCCCTCCAAACTTGTTTGTACGTACGGGCTTTCACTTAGATCGCGCGGCGAGAGGCTGGCTCACGCGGCGAACCAGCGCAGACTTGTCACTTCGCTCGTTAGGCGACCCCTGGAGAGCCGAAATAAAGTTTGCGTACGTCATTAAATCTCGACAACTCACGCTCGAGCGAGTGAGGGAAGGAAAGAGAGAGAGAGAGAGAGAGAGAGAGAGAGAGGCGTGAGAAAAGTATACGAGAGTGGAAAACCTCTGGAGAGGAAAGTTTTTAAAATTAATTATACTTTGCAAACCACTCATTACGTGAGAGTTTCTACACCTTTTCATTTTATCCGTCTGAGTAGATTCGCGCCTTAGGTCGCATTATAATTACGCTGATAATCATTCTAAGACGATAGGAAAATTGCAATCATTCTCGGTAGTATCCATCACTGTAACTAGTCGATCGTTACAGTGATTCGAGATACGAAATATTTCAACGCGTTCCGTATCAGCACAGAGCATTTCTCTCGGAATTTTGAAACGTCCCCTACATCCACCTTGTACATTCTTTAACTCCTATTTTTACGTTCCTTTAACGTTAAAGATGCGTTCATGAAATGTTCACGGGACGTTATTCAAAAATATTGAAATATCTGTTTTTTTGCGCGTATGTAGTTTCATAATTTCACAAACGTGAAAAAACTGAATGATCGTGTGTCGCATTGTTTGTTTCGCAAGTTTTCGCGTTAAAAACAGGCTCGACTCGTTTTTTTTATTTTCGCAATCTCGGCGTGTCCTAAGAAACGTTAATAGTATCAAATGAAAATCCATATGCACTATTCTGAACCGCATTTCAAATCGAAACTAAATGTCGTCGCACGTCGTTTTTGTCACAAGCCCACGGGGGGAGGAGCAGAGGAAGGAGCATATTCGCGTGCAGCACGTCAATTAACATATGGAATAGTACGTTTTTCCCTCGATTAGCCGCCCGTACCACTCTCGTCCAATTACAAATATTGTTTCTTATCTGCCGCGAAGTAGTTGTCATCGGAACGCAATTATACGCGCGCCGGCTTCGGGGAAAAGTGAGAATGATAAGTCGAGAGCCGAGTCGTCCAGTAGTAATGTCCACGTAATGTCAGCCAGCCATGCGATCGCCCGCGGCCCCGGAGAGAGATTGTTTGGCCTTTCCCCGCACTGGAATAACAAGAGCCTGAAGTGCGTGAAGGCGGAGTGCAATTTGTGCGCAAAAAGGTCAAAGAGCCATGCACGCGTCGGGCGGATTGGACCGCAGAGCGTTATATCTGATCACGACGACCGTTGCGCATATGAAAGTGTCCGCCCTCCCCCTCGGTACGTATACGCCAGCTGTGCCGTCGCGATTGCTCCTCTGATCCTGAAATGTTTCCGGAAAATAGGCGAAACAAAGTTTGACGCCGGCAGTACAGCTAATGCCCAAGGTGCGGATGGTAGCTCGTGTGTGAGGGATACACTTTTCGTTGCTGTTTACCCGATCGAACCATCGTATTTGTTCAATTTCAATTTCAATTTCAACTTGGAGCTTCTGCATTCGTTCACAGCTCGAGTGGGTTTCCGCCGGGGGAGGGAAAAACGGAAAACGTCTACCCCGGAAGTCTTTCTAACTCGAATTAACATATATTTACAACAAGAGGCGGCACATGCGGGAACCAATGCTATATAGCAAAACGAGATTGTTTTGAACGCTGTTCGTTTGGGGTCTAAGGGAATTAGCATATAGATACGTCGCGTACGCTAAGCACATTTTTCCCCCTTTTATCTTGACATCTGCAAAATTGCTGCTTTGCATCCTCTCGGACCCTCATAAAACACCAAGTCAGCGCGTGGGTTGATTGAAAACCTATGTTGAAGTGTAACAATGGAGATCGTAGAAACCGCACTGTCCAATACGTGGTCAGAAAGCTTCCTCTTGAATATCTTTCTTACTATCTCTCGAATATATATCTTGCTATAGCTATATGGAGGCGCGCGCATTTCGACAAGATTGCTCCGACCTATGTTTTTACACGTCTTGTCTATGCGCATTTGTCAAACTCTGAGAGCAAATTCCAACTCACAAAAGATTCACTCACAACATTACTATAATTATTTCCACAAGAAAAATAATGATCAAATAACTATAAATTGCTCAATCTTTACTATATCTCGATTTTTCTCTTAAAATCTGTAGTATCCAAAGCAATAAAAGTTTTGTATGGTATTACATAATGTAATATATTGAGTAAATGAGTGAACATTCTTTGGCCATTATATTTTCTCTACATTTTGCGAATTTATACTTCGAATATTTTATACTTTCCCAAGTTTAACGTAACTGTATTTGACAATTATTAACCAAAATTTAATAACGAATCGTATGAATCGAAAGGGAGGCAAGAGTACACGCAAATGGATAGAATAATGAGCTTTACGCAGTATCAGTAATCGTTCGGGTATATATACGAGACCAATATGCCGTGTTCCACTCACGTTCCGCATCAAACGTCGTGGTATAAATATTGGCTATTTGCCGGTGTATATATATCTTGAAAAATCGAGACTTCACGATGTATACGTATGAAAGACGATACACAACTGGCGCATCGGAGTCGGGAGCATCTGTCTTCGGATACATACGGCTGACGCGTACGCAAGAGGCGGGCTCTCTCAAAATCCATCCGCGCGCGAGGCAGAAGGATAAAGCGCACACGAGAGCGAAATCCGGCTGAAGGCTGAGAGAGTCGTGTGCCGGCGGGGGAGCTGGTGTGATTGAGTAAATCAAGGAGGCACTTAGCATGCCAGGAATTCCGGGGGCTGCTGCAGCAGCCCGGCTTTTTCCCTTTGCCGCGCACTTTTTCGCCGCCTCTCTTCGGCTTCCATCAGTCCGCTCGCGAGTTATAGCCATGACAAGGGATCCGCAGGCCGCTCTCTCGGTTGCGCATTGAACGCCAGCCGGAGATATGGAGCCGGCCGATATTTTCGAGGGGTTTCCGATTTGAATCCGACCCGCGGATATGAGCGCGGCGTCGGCTCTGTGTTGTCTTTTTACTGCGGCGGCCGGGAGGGACGGAATCCAATTAGTTGCGATTAAAATTACGCGTCGCGCTGCGCGTATATATTATTCTCGAGGATATTTCATGTTCCACTCGCGCGCGCGCGTTTTCGTTCGCGTTTTGTGTCACCGGCGACGGACGAAATTATTTGTTTCCAGCGTATTATCATTTCAGATGCGTCGCGCGCGCGGCTCGATCGCGACGATAAATTTAGAAATTAATATGTGAATGGCATTGTTTGCCCCTGTAATTGCGACGCGCAAATTAATTTATGTTAACGTATTGACGTCGGAAATAACCCATTATAATATTGTATCAAGCTCAGGTATTAATTCTGTCGTTCGGCCGTGCATATATAGCTGCACGGAATTTCAGAATCCACATGATTTAGAGGCATCCAATTATATGATTGACAAAACAACATCATCGACAGTGCGGTTCAAACGCGGAGTGGTAAATTTTGCTATTTCGCGGAAAATACAAAATTGCTCGGGTTCACAAGAAGAAGAAGAAGGTCTCGCAAAGCTTGACGTTTCTCTGTAGACCAAGTGACAAAGTCACAAATCCCACCAGAAATTCGAAAAATCCGAAGAATTTCGAAAAAACGAAACGAGAGACATACAGTTTGCTTTGCAGCAGCAGCAGCGTGGAGCTCCCGGAGGGATAGCCATGCAAGCGAAAGCCAGAGATAAAGAGAGAGAGAGAGAGAGAGAGAGAGAGAGAGAGAAAGGAGGGATTTGGCGGGTCGGCAGCTGCAGCGGTAGCTCGACTCCTTCAGGATCCAGGATACGACGAGGAAGGGGAAGCAGAGGTGTACAGGAGGGCGAGCCCGCGAGTTGTGTGCACTGGGTATGCGAGCATTAGTCTCTGGATCTCCGGCCACTCGCGCGCGCTCATAATGCTTTATAGCTCGGCGTGTTCG
Source organism: Aphelinus atriplicis (assembly GCA_020882685.1). Classification (NCBI taxonomy): domain Eukaryota; kingdom Metazoa; phylum Arthropoda; class Insecta; order Hymenoptera; family Aphelinidae; genus Aphelinus; species Aphelinus atriplicis. Next base: position 90,235,749 of record CM037073.1, on the reverse strand, counting down.
CCGCCGAGTTTTGTCCGAGGTGCGAATGGACACACACACACACACACACACACACACACACACACACACACACACACACACACACACACACACACACACACACACACACACACACACACACACACACACACACACACACACACACACACACACATACACATACGCGCGAGCAAACACTACTCCATCTCTCTCGCCCTGTCCGTAATTCTATTAGCCCCGAGAACTGCCGAGATTTAAGCTAGCGCGCGGCTCAAATGTTTCCAGACCGCGCGCGCAAGGATATGTCACGCTCGGAGCTGCTTTCACGTACTACGCCGGGACGCTCCTGACGTTGGATCCGCATTCAAGTTTGCGGAACAGTTTAATTTTCGAAAAGAAAAAACCAACGCGTCGAGGAGTTTTTCAACGCGAATAGAAAAATGTCCGCCGAGCTTGCAGTGATACAATACAACGCGAATACTCGCAGCGCAGAACTATCGAATGTGTGCACTCGACTGTGACTCTAACAATAACTGCTATATTTCAATTAGCTCGAGGTAGTCAATAATGAAAATCACTTTCTTATTAATAGCTGATACATAATTCATAAGAAACTTGCAGACACGTGGTATTATATATATGACATATCATTCTCGAATATTCACTCTAGTCAATGAGAGATCCATTTAACACTATATACGTTCGGGACAATCTTTAAAACGAATCGGCGAATGAAATGCTTCACCTGTACACTCAATTAACGTGCGGTGATTGTGAGCGACTCTATAAACTCATCTGGCTAATTCACGTATCAATCTCTTTCTCCATGCATATGTTCTAACGAATGACCGTATAGATACGCCCAATCTAATCAATCTCCGTTAGATTTTCCCTCGTCGAATCGGAGTAACCGCGGAGATTTTTGAAATGTACATATAATAGCCAGACGGAGCGGAAATGCATTATCGACGTTATCGGGAAAGGAACGCACGACGGGGTCGAGCGAAAGAAGGCGGGGAGAAACTTGCATAACGAGCCCGTTAAAAGTTGTATCATCTTGGGGGGGATAGTGGGTCGATACGCGCGCTGCAGTGTAGTTGTCTTGTCCGTCGAACGAGTGGGCCGGGCAGCGCAGCAGCATCTTTTCCCCTTTATTCTCTTTTTCTGTGCCCTGTTTCCATCGTGATTCGCAGCTGCAGCTACAACGATGAGTTGTGCTGGTATCGTGTAATTGCCAGGAATCCTGAGCCCTCTCGCCGAGACAGCGCGGCAAACGAAGAGCCGGCTCCGTGCATATTCAGCGGGACACAGCAGCCGAGAGAAGAGAGATGGGCCGGGAGAGATAAAGGCGCGCGCGGAGAGGGAGAGAGAGATATACAGGCGGAGCTCTTCGAAACCATCGCTTTCTACTATCGATTCGAGCTCGCGCCTATTGTTCGCTATTATCTCACTCTCGCCCGACGGTATATATACCAGACGCATGGATATTTTGCGATGCGCGCGACTTTTGCCAAATTTGCAGCTTTCCTTGGTGTCTGCTCCGAATGGTTTAATCAATCGTGCGAATATCCCCGGAAAAATGCTGCCAACGGATTATAACGCACCGTGTGATTCATGCGCTTTGCCGTTTCGATAGCAGCCTCCCCCTCCCGGTTCTTTTCTTTAATTCCGCCGTGAAAGGTGATATAGAAGACGCTCGGTGAGTTACGCGATCCCCGATACTCGGGCTTAATTGTCGAGTATCCCCATTGTGAGGAATCCATTGCCTCGTGAATAATGCAAAAAGGAGAGCACGTAATATATATACACACACCCACACACACACACACACACGCGTATTCGTGATTTATTTAACTGTTTCTGAGCGAGAGACACCACGGGAGCGGTAATAATAAAGGCCATTCTTGCGGAAAAAATGATTATACAATCACGCGATTATTACAGGGTGTATGAACAAGAATGAGGAGATGAAAATTCCCAAGTTGAAATTTCCCCCGTTAAAGTTCTCTTTACAGTTCGGTGAAATCAAATTCTCAACCTCGAGTTTCCCCTGCTATATTTCCCCATCTATATGTACAGCCGGAGCGCGATATTATATATTATATAGTAAACTGACAAGGAGAGGACGTTTCGTCCGGGCGTCCAATCACGATGAAACTTTGTCAGATGGTTCATGGGTAGTGGAATAGCTCACGTCCAGCAGGTGCGCAGTCCAACGTTTCGTTTTCCCCAAGATGCACTTAACGAATCATTATTGGCGTTAGGCATGCACAATACTTATATCTATATCTCTATGGATTTCGCAATATACGGATATACCGTTGAAGCTCAATATACTCCATGTTTATTGGGATATCTTGGGGAAAACGAGATGTTGGTCTGCGTGGCTGCGGGTCTGAGCTATTAGGCTACCCGTGAACCATCTCGTAATAAGTTTCATCGTGCAATTGGACACCCGGAGGTAGTCCTTCTTGGACATACACACACATATATATATATACAATATTAAAGTCTTGTGGTAAATCATGAAATATTCAAGAGTTTCGGGAATCGGAGCGAGACAATACGAGTAAATTCATTTGGCACAGAGGAACGGCAGTGGAGAAACAGCTGCGGGGCGGCTGATAAGAAAAAACCGAGGCTGTTCTTACGAGATTGTATTTTCAAGTTCATATATGAACTTTAGCCAGGGTACAAGGATAACATCTCGTGGGCCATTGTCAGCAGAGGTAACTTTGGCAACTGCCGCACGGTCCGCTTTCTCATGGAAAATTTAGAACTTTAGATGTGCGGAGAAACTCCAAAGCAAGTCAAAATATTATCGAACCGAGTGGGGAATTCCAAGTTTTGGACGAGTATATATCTCGTATTTTGAGCACCAAACTCGCAGCGCACCGTGTATTTTGAGACGCGCTACCGATTCATCCGAGTCGCCAAAAAGCAATGTAATTTAACGAGCTTCGTATAGATCCCAGAATCCTGGAATCCGCGAGAAAGTGAGGGTAGAGAGGGACGGGGGTAAAAAAAGCAGGGAAAAGGTAAAAATCCAACGCGCAGTTGCAAAAGCTGGTCGCGACAAAGGCCGCGATGTCGCACCCTCAACATCACAATGGTACTCGATGTAATTCGCGCGACCACACAGTCGAGTGGGTATAGAAAAGGAGGGCACAGCGGCAGCGAGGACGGCGTCAAAGGGGAGCCGGGCGCGTTATCGTCACTCGCTTTCGGTATGGGCATCGCCGCGGCCCTTTGATACCGCGCGTTCCTCCTACCGGCTCTTCCTCCCCGTAGCTGTTGGTTATTTACAGGGCGCAGCGCTACTGCCCACAACTCAACTGCGCAAGCATCCAGCTCGCAATGGATGCTTCTCTCTCTCTCTCTCTCTCTCTCTCTCTCTCTCTCTCTCTCTCTCTCTCTCTCTCTCTCTGTCTCTCTCATCCCTATTTCTCCCCTGTCTCTATTTCTGTACACCTGCGCGCGCGGCTCCACTTTTTTCCCGCTCGCTTTGTTCATTGCGCTCTTTTTCGTCGCGCGCGAGCTTTGTGCGCCCCCGGGCAAAAAATAATTCGCGATCCCGGAGCTTTGACCAAGCCGCGGGCGTACGAAGCGTTTCGCGGGGTGTGCAGACGAGCCTCGAGCTGCTTTTTTCATCCCGGCTGTTTGCCGCGCGGTTTGTCGATTCGACGACTCTCGAGCGCGTATACACTTCTCTCCCGCTCGGCCAATACACGCGTGCTTCGACTCCCATGTCGAGTACCTCGATACGTACTTCACCGATCGTGTATGCTAATCGACTCCTGTCTCGCGTGCAAATACGTTTTGGTAGCGCGAGCTCGGTCCGCGCGGTCAGACCGGAGTTGCGTTATCATTCGTAGAAAATTTTGAGTTGTTTGCTGCATTACCAGTTAGGTTTACCGCATATTATACTAGTAAAATCTTCTAAAAATATTACACAATTTTGATATAAATATTGGAAGAATGGTCGATCTTGGAGGGCCAATCTAGTGTGAAGTGGGTAAGGAAAGTCACAAAATCCACCACATAAATAATTGTAAGATTTACTGGCCTCATCAGGATAAAATTTATTAAAAAAAAAAACACGTGATAAATGATACAATTTGTGTACAAAACCATCGACAAAACAATAAAAAACTATTCTTCTTTACAAATTTTGGATAAATTTATATTATAAAATTCTTTTAATGAAATTGATATAAACACTTAGATAGTAGAGTTTTTCATAATATAATCGATATTAGATATGAATCTGCTATTATTTACTGTATTTCTGTTTCATATAAATCACTCAATTGTTTTCAGTGTAGGATGACAATAACGAAAATAGAGGTAAACATCGACTCGACTAATGGGCAACGTAAGTTAGGGCATTAGAAAGATATAGTGACTCGCAAAAGTCGGTATAATGTTTCTCGATCTTACGCAGCCAAACGTAAAACACGGTGGAAATTATGAAAATTAACAATTTCAGCGGGGAAAAATAAGGAAATAAACGCACGAGAATGCGAAGAAACTAGAAGAAGAGAATACCCGAGAGAAAGTCGTGGCCGAAGCTCGCGAGTACTGGTGGAGGTATATACCCTGTAACTTTTCTTCGCTTCCTCAGAAAATAGATTCAGCCGTTTCGAATAGTTTCCGCAGCGAGCAATAATTACATTTCTCGATTACATTTCTTCCCCCCGAACTCCATCGAACCCGCGCACCTACACAGAGCAAAAATCCCCACCGCAACATCGTCCATCGGCCGCGCTCTTAAAATGCCCAACTCGTATATACTCGGCGCCCCAAGAGCCCAGGGCGATCACCACAGCAACACAACGAGGATTGAATTCGCCGAGTAGATCTCGTGTAATATGAACCCAAAGGTCTCATCGAAATCGTTATGCCACATCCTCCAGAAGCTCCAAGCGCTCGCGGCACCTCGGAACCCATTTCAGCCCCGAGCGCTCGCGAAGCGGAAAAAGTCGCGCGCACGCACGCACCCGAAAGCTAATCCCGCGCGAGGACAAGCGCGCGCGCAGTACCGGGCTAGGCTATTAGCGAACTCGGTTTCCGTTGCAGTGCGTTGCAGTAGCAGCAGCTCGTGTACGTGTGCAGCGGGTGTGCGCATGTGCACGAATAAGCGGGATCGAGTTGCGGCCGCGACTGCGGCTTCCGGCCATGGCCTGGGCGGGGGGTGGCGCAGAGACGTTAATGCACTCGAAAGCCCTTCACGGCTCCGGATTCCCTTTTGTAAATAGTCCGGGCGCTCGTGTGTATATACGTATATATATAGCGGAGGACGGCGGGGCGCTTCCTCGCTTTCTCCGGGGATCGCGAGCTCCTTCCTGATGAAATCGCGCCGGGCTTTTTAACCGCGCGCGGCCCACGCGAGTCGGCCCGGGGCTGCTCGACCCTTTTATTATACCGTGCGCCCGACTGTTCTTTCTTATTAGGGCCAAATTAAGGGAATACCACAGCCGGGCTTTTAAGCCGCGCAGCATCTCCGCGACGTGTATATATATACAGCCGGGAATGGCTCGCTCGAGCCGCGCGCGATGCTCTTTGGCCACACGGCTACTTTTACTCGATGTTTACGGCTCCCATCCGCTTCCTTCCTCGCTTGGTCGTCTACCTAGTGATATATATACACGCCCGTGTGCGTCTGATTTTGTATGAGGCCCTCGATATATATATACTCGCATATATATAAACTTGATGAAATATACTCTTTCGACTGCCCGAAAGAATGGCTCACGTATACATACACACCCGTAAAGGTTTCTTTTTCCCCTTCGAAATTCATTATAACAGTTCCATTGTAAAATCCACCGATAAATCAGCGATAACGAAGTTCAAACACGTAGGACGATTCTCGACAGAGGCCGGCGAGTGCACGTGAAATATATTATTATTATTTCCATTCTTTTTTCCATACTGTGTGTAACATTTTCCCCACGCGCGTGACGCATTGCCCTTCCGATATTTACCTTCGCGACCCGAAATATTTCTCTCGTTGCGACGCGGCGTTTTCTGTTTCAGCTCAATTATATCCCCCCAGCAACGATAATTCGAAATTCACAACGCCGAAATCTCGAACAGGTAGAGAGAATACTCTGGTATACATTTCATTTCCTTTCGCATCAGTTACTTTCGCAAGGGAAAGCATCAAGATCTGTGAAAATGTATACACGCTTGAATCCGTACAGTGAAAAATCAGTGTGAGAAGGTGGATGAAAAATTCACTGGATAGAAGTGAAATTCTTGTGTAACAAAAGTGAATTTTCACTTTAGTCCCATGAGTTTTGATAGCAAACATTTTTACATAAAATTCGCAGTAACTAAAGTGAATATTCACTTTTGTTACGTAAGAAATCCACTGTAATCCAGTGAATTCTTCATCCACCTTCTTACAGTGATTTTTCACTGTAATACAGTGGTTTTTCGCTGTAAGGATTTAAGAGGGTACGTAATTCTCGATTCGCATCGCGCGGAAGCGATGGTATACTTTATATATACGGATGTGTGTGTGTGCGTAAGGTATATAACGAGCTTATCCGCATAAGCGCAACTCGCGGTTTGTTCAACCAATCAAGGAGGTGCGTGCGATATTAACGGGGCTGCTCTCGATCCTCGATATAAGACGAGCTGGCGAGAGGGCGGGCGGGCGCGCGGTGCAATATACATTCATGAGCGCGAGAAATGAAGCCTGCAGTCTATGTGCGCGCGAGCGCTGTTCACCACGGCCCGTTGTTCGCGTGGAAATATTTGCCACTGGTCATACAATGGACAAACCCAGGCGGCCCGCGAGTGTACTCTTGATTTATTCGCCGCGCGCGTAATTGCTCCGCTCTTTCAGGTCGACTGACGCGCGTGTATATATATTTATATACATACCCTAGAGCGCACAAGGTGCAAGCTCGAGATTCGATCGCGCGACTATCAAACTGGTGCTGCCAAGTCTGTTTGATTCTCGATCGGTATGTGTATACTAGGGCTTCCGCGAGACGAGACAAGACGATATTTTCGGCGATCTCGTCTTGGTCTCGAAAAATCTTGGTTCGCCTCATATCGATCTCGGTCTTGATGTAAGGATATTGGTCTTGGTCTCGTCTCGAACCGAGACTCTTGACAAGACTCTTGGTCATAGAAAATTTATAATCTTTATGATTAAGTTTTTTATTTAAACGAAGAATTTTAAGTTAAAAATGAAGAACGCAATTTCCATAATTAATATTCAATTACATCAAGAAGTAACTCTTAATTTATAATGAACTAAGTTCCAAAATTTAAATGAAATTTCGAATTTTAAAAATGTCTAAACTTGTTGGTGCAGCAAAAAATTAGAAAATGAAAAATCAGTTATCAACCCAATTATTTGGCACATAATATTTATTATATTTCAATCAAAATTAATGTCCAATTAACCCTTTGAGGCATGCTTTTCTCTACTGCATATTTTGGTCTGAATTTTTGTACTCGAATCTAAGGTTAGTTTTTCAAAATTCAAAATGGCGGATCCAAGATGGCGGACAAAATTTTTGAAAGTCAATCGAATTTGATCAAATTTGGTATACAGGGATTTTTAAGGTCTCTGATCACGAATCTGAGGTTAGTTTTCCAAAATTCAAAATGGCGGATCTAAGATGGCGGACAAAATTTTTGAAAGTCAACCGAATTTGATCTAATTTGGTACACAGGGGTTTTTGAGGTCTCTGATCACGAATCTGAGGTTAGTTTTTCAAAATCCAAAACTCCAAATTCCAGAAACCATCTTCATAATCATCATTCGACTACTTTAACCCATCGACAATCGCAATTTAAAAAAAAAACGCAAAAAGACTAATGCACAAAACGTGCAGTCAATTTGGCACAATTTCTTAACCCATTAGCGCCCAAACGGCCGTTCAACGGCCGGTTTTTTTGAGCGATAGATTTCATATGGTTATAATGGTTCAAAAAATTTGGGAAGAACATTTTCTTGTGCAGAATTTTGACAGCTTTCCGATTCCGTTACTTTTATCTTGATTGAATAAACGCCCCCATTGTTATAAACAATTGATTGCAGAAAAACACGAAATTTCGAGTCAAAATTTTGTTTTGTGTCAACCGTAAAATATAAAAACCGGTCGCAACGAACCCCGGGATGTGAATTTTGAGCGTCCATGAACCTTAAACTAAAAGTTGGCATAGTTGTAATTGTTCAATTTCATTGTTGGAAGACCCAAAATGGCGGCCGACCAAAAAAATTGTAGCTTTCAACTTGGAATTGTTTTACTCAAAAACTATGGGTCAAATCAAAAAATTCTTAAGAATAAAAAAGTCTTAGAATCACCTGAAGAACACTCTCGAATTTTTCCAGAATTTTTTTATGAAATTTTTCAAAATTTTGATTCTTCGAATTCTCAAAAAAACGCAAATTGCTTAAAAAACTTCTGAAAAGACTTGAGAATATTCTCTGACTGATTTGAGGACTTTTTTGTTCTTATAAATTTTTCGATTTGCCGGCTAAAAAACGCACGGAAAAATTTCTAAAAAATAATTTCATTATTTTTTTTCTCAAAAACTATAGATCAAATCAAAAAAATTATAAGAACAAAAAGTCTAAAAATTACTCAAAGAACATTCTCAAATTTTTTCAGAAGTTTTTAAGCAATTTGCGTTTTTTTGAGAATTTGAAGAATCAAAATTTTGAGAAATTTCATCAAAAAATTCTGGAAAAATTCAAGAGTGTTCTTCAGGTGATTCTAAGACTTTTTTATTCTCAAGAATTTTTTGATTTGACCCATAGTTTTCAAGAAAAACAATTCCAAGTTGAAAGCTACAATTTTTTCGGTCGGCCGCTATTTTGGGTCTTCCAACAATAAATTTGAACAATTACAACTATGCCAACTTTTAGTTTAAGGTCCATGGACGCTCGAAATTCACATCCCGGGGTGCGTTGAGACCGGTTTCTATGTTTTACGGTTGACACAAAACAAAATTTTGACTCGAAATTTCGTGTTTTTTTGCAATCAATTGTTGATAACAATGAGGGCGTTTATTTAATCGAGATAAAAGTAACGGAATCGGAAAGCTGACAAAATTCTGCACAAGAAAATGTTCTTCCCAAATTTTTTGAACCATTATAACCATATGAAATCTATCGCTCAAAAATACGGCCGTCGAGCGGCCGTTTGGGCGCTAATGGGTTAATCATTTGATACAGCCTATACAGGTCTACAGGGACGATCCAATTGGCATTGAAATAAACTCTCAATCATGTTCCCCGTGATATTTATACAAAACTTTTGACATCCAACTCCAAAATAGTCGTCTAAATCATCGTAATATGTTTATACAAATATTCAACGATTTCACTCAGTCTTTCCATTTAAAAACGCATAAAGTGCCACATTGACTTCACTTTTTTTTTATGCGAAAAGGAGCAATTTGAGTGGCTTAAAAACTAATTTTGGGAAAACTGATGAGACCAATCGAAAGCTGAGATGTTTTTACACAAAAAAGAGTAATGACACTTTGAGAGATAAAAATTATTGACACCTGATTTTTGAGGTTGAGTGTGAAAAGTGAAATAAGAAAAGGGTGAAAAAATGAGTAAATGAAACTTCAAAGTGTTGTAGGAGAGTGGTTTTAAGGGCTAAATGGGCGGGGAAGGTATCGAAAATTTTCTTTTAATTCTCCCAACATAACCCAAGAGCGGCTGATGCTCAGAAAGCATCGGAAATACGAAATCTGACGAATGTGCCAAATTGACTGCAGTGCCAAATTGGCTGCAGTTACGTTAAGATACTTACTATCGTTCTGTGGGTTCAGACGAGTTTTCCTTACAAAAACAGCATTTTTATATTTGCTCAAAAATTACTAACTAACTCACTAAAACTTTTTTTTCCTCGAGATCTCGAATCGAGAGTCTGGAAAATCTCGTACTCTTGGTGAGAAAAGTCTCGTCTCGTCTCGAAATTTTTTCAAAAATCTTGTCTCGGTCTCGTCTCGATTTTCGAGACGAGACCAAGACGAGACGAGACATTTTTCTCGTCTTGCGGAAGCCCTAGTGTATACACATTTATATGAATGTACGCTTGTGAGCGAGGACACATGGCAATTTGTGAGGCGAATTTTGCAAAAGCGCTTGGTACACATTGTTAGCACCCGTTGTTCATACACCTCTGTACATATTATGCATTCAGCGCGAATATGCATGGGATAGTTACAGGTTTCTATGAAGAACGGAAAATCACCTTGATCTGTCTATATGGGATATCGGTCAACGTGTCGAAATTTCCAAATTAATTCCCAACGACGTGCGCGAGTCGGAATATAATTGTTTTGATCAGCGTCGAGGTGAAAAATTCAAACTCTGTCGAATTAATTTCTCACGCGCGTACACATGGCATGACGAATCGTTGAATACACGCAAATACTCGGTAAATATTATATCCGAGGAATTTAATTATGACGTTCATTTCTACAATGAGCAAACGTATTGAAATTTATGAGAAAAACGTTGAAGCTCGATGTAATCCCCCAAGGATGAAGCTGTAAGTATTGCTCTTCTTTCTGATCCGAATCGAACTTCAAAACGGTGAAATTCGAAGGCCGACGCGCGCGGGAAAGTATACATGTCACGTATATATTATGATATCGACGGGAACGAGCTGGGAATATCGCGGAAATACCTTGTCCCCGGGAATTCGGTCAAAAATGCAGCGGTCCGAGGATATCGCATAACAGAAGCCGGGACGATGTGGGAGGGGGCATAGGGCAGCGGACCGCCGGACGCGACTGCTGCTCCGTAGCGGTGCATAAGACGGGCGTGTCGGGAGCTAAGTAATCCACTATGCGCCGGCGACACGTACGACGTACGTGTACGCATAGCCGCCCCACGACTGCAGCGCACGGCCAAATAATAAAAGAATTTTATATTTTTCGTACGCGCTGGCGCATCTCTCATGTGACGCACGTGGGGGCATTGTATACCCCTGTACGAATATGCGACGTCCGACACACTGCAATAGCTGCTCGAATTATGGCTTCCTCGGCTGCGATACTCGCGGAATGATGAAATTTCGCTTTTTATATCCCCCAGAGGTTGTTCGCCTTGCAATTTCCGCGGCGAGAGGCTCAGGAGTCGAGGCCGGACCTCAGAAATCGAAGAAATCCCGAGCTCGAAAGAGACAGTTTTTTCGCGCGCGGTTTTACGGGGCAAAAAATGACGAAGCTCGTGAAACGAATTACTGATTTTAGGTGTTTCGCGACGCGCCTTGTTCGCGGCAAAATCATAAACATTTAGAGGCTAAGGCTTCTAGGCGTGCTGCGAATATTCGAATACTCGTGTGAAACTATATTCAAGGGAGATATTCAGTAGTGATAGATTCTAGAAAGTTGATAATCCATTGAAGGATGCAAAAGAATCAATATTTCGTGCGTTTCATCTCTACGACTCTAAAGTTGCTGAAAAAGAATTCTATAAATTATAAATAAGCATAATTATGCATTCTTTAAAGTAAACATTTTTATACATTCATGAAACTCAATGAAACGTAAACGTTCACGAATGAACTTTTGTATAAATATACTTTATAATTCTCATATTGTATACGATTATAAATCTGCAGAAGCGTGACTGGCGTCATCACAGTGTTACTCTAATTACGTTACCGTGTGTGTGTGTGTGTGTGTGTGTATGTGTGTGTGTGTGTGTGTGTGTGTGGATGGGTCATGGGTGATAGATCGGAAGTGAACCGAACGTAAACCAGATCGAAGTGGACCTGAAGTGAACGTGTACAAACGTGTGTGTGTGTGTGTATGTGTGTGCGTGATCGATTGACTCATATAAAACAATGAGACAAGTCGGCGAGACAAAGCGCGCTATTCAGCTTTCAAATCTTCAAAGGCTTATGCGCTCGATATTATAAACACAAACATTCGTTATTCAAGATCTCTAAAATATATCTACATTTGTAAATTAAAATTTCGCGTCTAGGGATCCAGTCGACTATGACTGGTTTGGCTAATTAGAAGTAAGCATTGGTAAAGAGCTGAATGCCAAACACAGCAGCGCACTGACATCCGATCAATGTCCTGTTTCGCTAGTGTACATATACAAGGGCAAATAGGATTTGCTGTAATCGAGACTCTGCGGCAAGTGAGAGTGTGCCAAGTCATAATGATCGGCTCTTAGTCGTGACAGTAATATTGCGTGGTAAATACATATATGGGAAACCGTTAATAATGATTCTATATTTGTATTCTGAAACATGCATTTGTTAAAGCCCTCTATATATAGTGACAGTATAAAAGGGATGAGTGATTCCTTTGGAAAAGGCATATTGACCGGGATTCCATATGTGAGAGGGATCCAGTAGAGCTTGATGAACTCTCCGATGGATGAATTATGTTCTATACGAATCGCAAGTACTTTTTCTTTATTAAAAAATGTAGGGATTCAGATGAATCGATGCAGATTGATAACAATTAGTTTTAAATTAAAATGTTGAAAATTTTATCGAGACATCTAAGTATCCGTTTCGTTATGGACTGAAACGGAGCAGGTCAGTGCTCCTTTTGGAAACGAACGTATTCGATACTCGTCTCAAGTGGCTGCATTGGGCTGCAGCATCACGCATCTGATCCGATACTACATCCGTGGATCCGATGCATCCCAGCTGGCAGCTGCACTTCTAGTTCCGGAGAAGTGGCGCTGGTGTTGCACAATGAAAACAAACAAGGACTCTCTGTGCGACTGCAACAAATATGCGCTCACGCTCCAGTTTGCTCCAGTTTGTTATGATGATTCAGTCCGAGCCTAACAGCTGTTTTTAGAATGTGTCATGGAATGACAGCTATGGCGAAAAGTGTTGAATCGTTCATTAGTTCTTATACCGTGTGTGGAAGCAAGTGACACTGCTATTTTTCCGATCAAGGGAATATAATTACAATAGATGAAATAACCTATGTCAAGAACTAAACACCATGAATTTATCACAGTCGCGAGATTTTTTGAAAATTTTTTCTTTTGTAACACTATTATTGATAAATTCAGCCCAAGTTCTGAGTTTACAGTGTAAAGGAGAAGATAATCAGAATGTGGACTGGCAAGTCACATCTTCACTATACATATTTTTATTTTGAATTACTTGATCAAGGGATATTTTTTCAGGTATGTTTTATACAAACTCCCAAGAATACAAGAGAGCAATCATCCACTGATAAGAGAGGGTGTTGCCTATATGTACATGGACAGTCATAGCTATGTTAACGGATGGACTTTGTCTAAGAAAGACATAAGTTCTCACGAATCTATTCCTGGTTACACACTTGCTCCATTTTACGATGACGTAAGTAGTTAACTAATCAAAAAATAGTCTTCAATGTGAGTTTAAATTTTATTTTTTAAATTTCATACTTCAATTTTCCTAGGCAAATGCTCGGAGTCTATTGTGGTTGGTGTACAATGATCAACCGCCCAATCAAATGGCCAGGCTAAATAATGGACATTCAAAAGGAGCACTTATTGTGAATGAGAATGAGGGATTCTGGTTAGTACACAGTGTGCCTAATTTCCCACCGGAACCAAATACTGGTGAGGAAGTTCTCAAATCAAGATCAAATAAGACTGAAGATAAATTGGAGAATGTGAGTTCCAAAGACTTACCAAAGGGCAAATATTCTTATCCCCCATCGGGAAGAGTGAATGGTCAAAGTTTCTTGTGTATATCAACTAACAAAGCTAATTTTGATATAATTGGAAAGCAGTTGATGTATAATCAAATCATTGTTTATCGAAGAAATTTGCCCAATGTTTTGTCAAAAAAATTCACTATTCTTGCTGATGCTGCAAATCAAGTCAGGATAAAAGAAGCACCATTCAACAACAAAGAGAATTTTCAATCTTCAAGCGGAATGGAATTCATTTCATTTGCTAAAAGTAGTAAATGGCAGAAAGGTAAATCTTTAAAAACCCATTGAGCTCATTGAAACACAATTGATTTTTTAATTGATAATTTTAGAACTGTATGATGACTTTGTGGCTCCACAACTTGATACTGATTTATATGCAGAGACTTGGTTGAATGGAAAGGGTAGACTGCCCTCCGAATGCAATCAGTCAAGGTTTCAAAGAAAACATTGAATTATGTTTGGTCCTTGGAAAACGATTGACAAAAAAATATAATTTTTGCCAATTACAGGGTGATGAACATCAAGTCTGTGTTGTTGTCAAAGGCTCATCTGGAATTCAAAAGTTCTCATGACCATTCTAAATGGGCTGTCTCTGCTGATGGCAAGAAGAAAGCTACATGGGTTTGCGTAGGAGATATCAATAGAGCTGTAAGTTTGATTCTTTGTATTTTAGAAACTCTACTATTGTCCTGAATTTTGTCTACATTATTGAATAAATTTTCAGGATACTCAGTTTAACAGAGGAGGTGGAACAGTTTGTTTCAACTCACCAGAGGTTTGGAAGAACTACAAGGACTCGGTGCACGATGTGGAGCCTTGTCCTAAGCCTAAAGGATTTTTTAGTCGCGTCAAGTCGTGGTTCGGATGATGGTGCAATAACAATTGTGTCAGTATTATACAGTATTTTTGATAGGACTGACGTATCTGTTTGATACGTGATAACATTTTACACTTGTATACTTGTATATTGTATGAATATTTTTTTATACCAATAAAAACTAATGACATTGTGAATTCGAATAGCCCTCGGGAAGAGAGATTCAAACTATTTACTTCACACGATCGTCTTTTATTTTTCAAGAGATTCAAAAACTTATCCATTGAAGCTACATATAATGTCGTTTGACATCAGCTGGTAATGCAGTACCGGCCTGGTATCAGGTCGGTTGGTTGAAATTTCTCACCGCTGCTGCAGCCACAGCGTGGGCGACGTCATTCCCCCGCCTCGAAACTCATCGAAACCAATCAAAAACGCAAGTGTGCGCGCATCAGAGAAACTGCATCAGCGCGAACGGGAAGAAGAACGCGTGTGCAGCGTAAACGGGAGGGACGGTGCGCGCGAACGCGCTCAATTCCGAGATAGTCACGTGACGCGAGGCATTTGGGCGAGGCGAACGAGGAGAGCGCGCGCGCGTCGTCTCTGGTCGTCTCCCACCCGCATGTGTACAGTGTACACATGTATATATATCGTCGCGCGAGAGCAGAACGCGCCGCGAAGTGGCCGTGTGTAATATATAAGTATATATGGCGAGCAGCAGGCGGGACTCGCGGGATGTTGGGCACATAGGGGAGGTGCGATGATGTGAGAGAGACGTGCGCGCGCGCGAGAGTAGTGTCGTTCATCCGCGAAAGAGAGGAGCAGCTCGGCGCACCAGCCGATCTTCCTGCCCGCCCGGGGATGCTGCAGCGTCTGACACTAGTCTGCTGCTGGGCTAACACGAGATTCCGGGCGCGGGGACGAGTACCTGGCCCGTCCGAGAAATCAAGCCCGCAGCATCCGGCAGCATCTCGAGCACTTGGACCCGCGGCGTAGCTATACAACTCGTGCAACGAGTTGGCGACGTTTCCTCGGCTCGATAATATTACGTACTCGCACGTCGCCCACACACAGCGCGAGTTTGTTATTGTTCGCGCGCCTCATCCCATGAGAGCTGTGCAGCATACTTCTTCTCGCGCATATCGAAGAGAGACAGAGCACGTTTGTTCTGCCATCAATTAGATGTACATATATATGTATACATCTCATCTGATATGTGTTCCCTCCCGTGGACACGCGTGCCGCTTGGTAAATATGCGAGCTTACTTATACATACATACATATTATACTCGTGCGTGATTTTCGTTGAGTCTCGTCTTATGCCATTTGTATGTCGCGTTGTGATTTGTCTCGGGTCTTGTTACTGAACAACTCGATCTGTATATGTCCTCGTGCGGGCAGATCATCGACGAGACACGGAGAGGCAACTTGTTGAATACCAACGACGTGTCGCTTTATTGATTTTCCGCATTCTCTACATTATATTCCGTTTCCAACATTTCGATCTCTTGATACACCTCACACTTGCATCCTGTTTTATCAGTATATTTTTGAAAATATTGTCATGGATAATTTGTTTGTTTTAAATTGTTGTTTGCAAAAGAAAATCATTGATTTCTGGGGTTCAAGCAATTTGAAAAATTCGATCTGTTAAATGCCTTGATATTATTAATTCAACTAGTAATTGTAAATAGAAATAATTTGATTTTCTTTTGCATGTCTCATACATTCTTTGCTTGTACAATTCATTACGAGGTTCACGTATCATGTTAAATTTTATGAAACTTAAATTGTGATTGAAGATTCACAAGAGCTTTTGTTTTTCAGGCTCACTATTCATGGAAGTTACCAATAGAACACAAGCTAGTAGTACATAAAGATGACTAGATCCATTTGTCATCCAATAAAGCTGTTATTGCCTTATTCTTGCCTGTTAAGTATTTGATTGATAACAATCAATGCAAAATGAGTGGAGCAGATGGTGGATCCGAAGTCATCGGGAATGGCTGGCAAGAGTGTGCCAGTTGGCTCATAAAATGCGGAGCATTAAGAGCTGATCATAAAGCGAACTGGCCCTCAGCAACAGCTGTGGACCTGGCCCTTATTTTGAGGGATGGAGTCTTACTATGCAATCTGTTGAACGTTATTGAACCAGGCTGTATAGACAGCAAAGATGTCAATCAAAAGCCACAAATGGCTCAATTTTTATGTTTACGGAATATCAATGCATTTTTATGTGCCTGCACCAGTATTTTTGGATTATCTGAATCTGATCTTTTCGAACCATCTATGCTCTTTGATCTCACCAACTTCCATAAAGTTCTGTGTACTTTATCTGTACTCTCTAATTCTGCACGTTTCAAGAGTAAGGGTATAGAGTGAGTATCTAGTTCATATCAAATATTGCTTTTTCTTTTCATTGTGCTCGAATAACAACTTTAAATATTTACAGGAGTTTCACCGTTAAACGAGGTCGATCGCAAGAGGATATTTATAAAGACTTACAAAGTGCAGGGGTTGGGTAAGCATCTGTATTACTTATCAGGAGACGTTCATTCCTATTTACTTGATTTTCATTCATAAAGAAGTGCTGAAAATGTTATATTCGAACATTAATAATGCCTCCTTCTAGTAGATAACAATAGGATCCAATTCTTTATAAAATGAATAAATCAAGTGTCAGGACTGAGCGCTTACTCTTATGTCTTATATCTATATATGTATGAATCGACAAAAGCGACAATAGAAAATAGATGTAAAAATTTGTCTGGTAAATTTTGTGCATTCAGCTCCATGGCACCGGTAGCATTTACGATTAAGCCTAGGGGCATCGAAGTGGGTGATTCAGAAGTGTATCACGAGTTGCTCTGCTTTTCGCAGAAAACTCCTCGACACAGCTGGTCCATTTGTTCAGAGGAGGAGGTACAAGATAAAAAGTCCTTGTGTTGTTTACGTATTGCTGCTAGTTTTCCAAGTATCTTAGGGCCAATTGTGCTGTAGCGTGGAAAAAATGATTGGTTTTTGTAATTTTACGCTGCTTTGAAATTTGTTCTGTATTGAAACAAGGATAGAACTTTTTCATGTTGTTTCCCTTCGTCAAACTCACCGTATTTTGACGTTTCAAAACAAATTGGCAATCCACTCGCGATGCATCTCTTCCTGACGTATTTTCAACTGTTTTTTTTTTTCACAAACTTTCATAAACAACGTTGAAAGAGAATCAAATTGGCAATTCAATGATGCATGGTAAAAATACAGCTTGCAGAGAGCGACAAGTTGAATCGGCATGAAAAAGTTCACCTCGCGACTCGAAGCACACTGGTGATTCGCACACCGTATGCAAACGAACAGACACAAATTATCACTCGCGAGCAGTGTGTTGTACTTTGTATTTTTGGTTTGTGGCTTCACGACAACAGCACCTTGATCTGCCGTGCGAACGATTTTAGTTACTTTTTTTTCATCCTTCCATCGTATAGATATCCACGCGCGAGCGCGCGTCGCTTTTGTATATATACATATTGGACTCGAGATTTTTGGGGCACTTGCGCGCGCTTGCCTCGGTTGATTTACATTAGAGTGTAGCTCCGCTGCATGGCTATTAATGTTGATGTGCACTGACCCGGCCGCGAAGGCGAGATGACGAGGGTCGGCGGCGGCGGCACAGGAGGCGCGAGCACAGCGCAGCCTCGGACGGGAGCAGCGGCGTCGGCGGGGAGGTCGCCGACGAGGTCGCCGAGGAGGACGGCTACGGTGCCCTATGCAGCCAGGCCCGCAGCGAGGAGATCTACCACGATCTCTGTAACTTGCATCTGCCACCGCCCTTGCCGACCTCACAGGTTGTTCTTCCGTCACTTTCCCCATTACCCTCTTCCTCTGCAGTCTCTCTTTCTCTCTTGCTTTAGAACGTTTTTCTACCGTAGTCCATTGCGCCTATGTACTGTGTAGTTTTTTTTTCTAGACGTTTTCCGCGCGGTTTTTCATTTAGTTTTCAATCGCCGAGTATTTTCAGCTGATGTGTTAAGAAATATGCTGTCTTCCGCTATGAAATTTGGAGTTTTCCACGTTTTTCAAATCGAGGAAAAACGATCCAAACATGCATGCGCTGTTTGAATTATTGCATCGTCTATAGTTTTTGCTTAGAAAAATACCTTCGAAAATCTTTTTGACATTACTTATTGAAAAATGAATAACATATTGCATTTCTATATTATCAATCTTAAAAAATGATACAGTGAGTTGTGAAACTTTCGCTGGAAAATAGTATACAACGAGCTCAGGAAACATAATATTTTATTAGATATCCTTCTTGTGACGCATGCCAATAAGCGACACACTACCAGCCAACGAGAGCTGCGCAAGTTGTTTCGATCAGGGCAACTGAATCATTATTTTTTTTTCCGCAACAAAGGGAGCGGCGGCGACAGCAGCAGCTTCCCCAGGGGGCGAGAAGCGCGACTACGTGGTGCAAGAGCTCGTGGAGACGGAGCACAACTACTCGGAGGTACTGAGCAGCGTGTTGAAGCACTTCGCCAGGCCACTTTCGAGCCATCTCAAGCCCGAGGACACGGCGCGCATCTTCTTCGGGATCAAGGAGCTCGCCGAGATCCACTTGGGCTTCCATAACCAGCTGCGCGTCGCCAGGGACGGCGCCGCTCTCGCCCAGGTGTTCCTCGACTGGCGGGAGAAGTTTCTCATCTACGGCGACTACTGCGCCAATCTCACCAGCGCCCAAAACACTCTGCAGGAGCTCTGCAACCACAGCGAGGCCATCAATCAGGAAGTCATTGTGAGCCTCGTATTTCACTGTTTGATCGTTCGAAATTCCTTCACTTTTGCTTTCGTCGAGTTCCGAATGTTTGCACTGCCAACATAAAATTCCTACTGTAGACAATTAATTGAATATCGAATTCAATAAGAGTTTGCGCTTCGATTGCAACTTTCCTGACGTGTGTCCACTTTACGATTTTATACGATGAGTCGAGGATGCATTTTGACGGTGTATTTACTTTCAGAGGTGCCAACAAGAAGCGAACAACGGTAAATTCAAACTGCGAGATATTTTGTCCGTGCCAATGCAGAGGGTCCTCAAATACCACTTGTTGTTGGATAAGCTGGTGGAGGAGACGCCCCGCGAATGGGTCGAGGAGAAGCGTCTACTTGTGCAAGCTCGCGATGTCATGGTCGACGTGGCTCAGTATATAAACGAAGTCAAACGCGATTCCGATACCCTAGACATTATTAAAGATTTTCAGTGTTCCATCGTTGATTGGGACAGGTCGGAAGACATACAATTGAAAGACTACGGGAGGCTATTGAAAGACGGAGAACTCAAGGTGTGTATTTCCTGATTGTCGAATAGTTGAACATATGTAAATAATCGTCGAACCATTGATTGAGATGATTCACGTGAATTGTGTGCCTCAGGTTAAAGCTCACGGGGATCAGCGGATTAAATCTCGGTACGCTTTCATCTTCGAGCAAGTTGTTCTGGTGTGCAAGACTGGCAGGAATGATCAGTACTGTTACAGAGAGACTATAAGACTTGACGAGTATCGCGTGGAGGACCACACGAGTCGAAAAACATTGGGACGAGATTCCCGCTGGTCGTATCAGTGGCTGCTCGTGCACAACAAGGGCTATAAAGCTTACACGCTGTACGCTCGCTCCGAGGAACAAAAAATGATGTGGATCAAGGCTCTGCAAGATGCCATGGACAACATTTATCCGGCGGCTTGTCGCAACACGAATCATAAATTCAAACTCACGACTTTCGATACTGTACGAACCTGCGAGCGATGCAGCAAGTTCCTCAAAGGAAGGTTTTTCCAGGTGAGTTCAAACGATTATTATCATTTTCATGCAGATTGCAAGCCGATAAATGTGTTCTTTGGATAGCTTGGAACATTTTCTCATTGAAAATATGCATCGATCGGTTTACATTGTCATGAAACGTATTGAAAATTAATCAAGGGATCCTATGTAAGGGTTATTTAAATAAATTTTCATTCGAATACCTTTACTAAAATGATATCTATCATGAATGTACAGGGCTACAGATGTGAAACCTGTCGCTTATCAGTCCACAAACAATGTATCATATACTCCGGACGCTGTATGCCTGTACCGCCGCCCCCGCCACCACCCCCACCACCACCTCCCCAGCCATTTGAGCGTGAGTTATCTGCCAAACTGTGGTACGTGGGTGAAATGGGCCGAGATGCAGCTGCACACAAGTTAGAGCCGCGTGAAAATGGAACCTACATGGTTCGCGTTCGTCCGGCGGCTGGACAACCGCGTCTCAAGAACGAAACTAATTATGCTTTAAGTATCAAGTGAGTACGACCGCTAAATGCCATGAGAAAACATTCCTCGGGAATATACGTAGTTAATCTGTTGAATTCGTTACAGGGCTGATGGTGCAGTGAAACACATTAGAATATTCAAGCGAGAAGTAGACGGAGCCGACTTATACTACCTCAGCGAGTCTCGCTTCTTCAAGAGCGTGGTCGAGTTGGTCGAGTATTACGAGCGTGTATCCCTTTCGGAAAACTTTGAAAAGCTGGATCAGCGGCTATTGTGGCCATTCCGACGTGTTCTGGCGAAGGCTCTATTTGATTTTCAAGGCGGCGAGCGCAACGAGCTCAGTCTACGTAAGGGATGTCGGGTAGTCGTTCTAAGCAAAGAAGGTGATGCCAAAGGATGGTGGAAGGGAAAGATCGGGGATCAGGTTGGCTTTTTTCCCAAAGTTTACGTCGAAGAGGAGTGTTGAAGAGGAGTTTCAAAAGGGTAGTCGTGCAAGCACAATTAAATCATCAATTATGATTACGTATAGTGTGTTCAATGCAGAATCATATAAACGCGACTTAGACGCGAAATCATTGCGCTTATACTTCCAACTTCGCCGGTTTTTGATTCATAAAATTACAAAATGAAATCAAGCATAGAGCGGAATTATAAATATACGCTCACTCGAAGAAAAGTGTAGGGATCGAATGTGGACGGAGGTCTTGAAGTAACTGCGACGTACGGAAGTTGGTATTTGGTCTTCTATATTCTGTCTTCCCATTATTGAGTTTTGCGAGAATGACTCGACGTTTTCTATTCGCAGAGCTATTTGCTCGTTAAAATGTTACTTTTGATGAATTATATGTATGTGTGTATTGTCATATTTTGAGATGTAGAACTAATCAGTCTCTATTTTTACCTAATCAAAATTTAAGGTGCAATATCAATTTCTTGAATAAGGATTGAAGTTTTTTATTACAATTATTTAAACGTTTTAATGAAAATGAAGAAGAGAGAATTTTAGAATAATGAATTATTCATTAATTTTTGCGGTGCAAATAGATCTATTGAAATTGCGTCAATTAATTGCAGAAAAGTATTGTAGACCATAGCTGTAGAGTATACTGCTTTCTTGGATCATGTTTTCAAATGCAAGTCCGATATTTATTATAAAATGAGGAATAAAGATGAATTATTGATGGTTCATACAACTCAATCGAATAATGATCATTTGGTGGACGTGAGTTATTATACACACTAGTTAAAAAGATAACACATTCGTCCATAGTGATTCACATTTATATTGTTGGTATTTCAAGTATTGTGTGAAGAAGACATTGTGAATATTGTTTTTCACCAAATGAAAGTAGCACGTGGAGAGTACAAACAATCCTGGAAATGTGAAATAGAATGAGTAGATGTCATAGATTTTGGATTGATAAAATGGATTCCTGTTCATTGTTGCATTTTGTAGCTTATAAAATTGATAGCAAGTGGAATTTCTGAACATAAATCTCAGTCATCTTAACGGCGTTTTCAAATACATCTGTAATTTTCTTTTGAATTTTGAGAATCGCTTACATGTATATTAGAAAAAGTGTGATAATGAAATTAACATCTTCCATAAAATTTTGTATGTATTACAGTGTTGTTTATCACAATTATATTTATGAAAATGTTATAACCGCTGAGCGATTTTTAACTAGATGTTTGAGATGCTTCTGATCCACATTCGACAATGATTAAAATGAATCACTTCGCTTTGACTATATTAAAGGAAAGTAGATGAAGTGTGAAAGAGAAGATACAAAAATATATTAGTCAGATGGGCAATCTTCTTTTTAGAAAATCCCAAGTGTGCGTGGATAAAAGATAGATATGCGTGTAAGTTATAAATGTAATTTTAGGTATGCACGCATTTGAATAAATACATCGATATTTTTATTGTTAGGAAGAGAGAAACTTTAATATTTTTGACTTCTGGACAATGTCCCCTAATTGTGCCAATTAAAGACTTGAAAATCTATTTGAAATATCACGTGTTATCTTTTCATTTATCAGCTTGTACACTTATGCACACCTCTCCAGCTTCTGTAGTTTTAAGATCTACAATCACAAGAAAATGCTGTATCGTGTAGCAATATCGATTTTGAATCAAGCTATAGTTCTGCGGACAATTTTTAAAATAAATATGAATATTGACTTTATATAATAGCATGGATGCAGCAAATCTAAATGAGTCAGCTGTATGAATCCTCAATTTATATTTACATTTACATATATCGCGACTCTCATTACTTTTGCGTTAAAACGTATTTTATATCTTCTGAGTGCTCTATCTAATCTGTTCTCTCAAAGATTACGTCACCTAGAAAACCTTATCCTCATTTTTACAATTAATGCTTATGCAACTTTGATTAGGAACATTAAAATTAAAATGCTATTAAGAGAAGAATTTGATGAGTCAAAATGTTTTAAAGAAAAAATGTTTCTTCTTCATTGCCAAAATGATTCCGTCAACCGAGGATTTCTGAATTTAATATTCAGTTCATTTGAAAGCTCAGGAAATAGTAGTCAAGAAAATAGTGGTAATAATAACTTTCGATATCAGCTCAAATTTTCCGCACCCTGTTCATACATACAAATATTCTATGCCGATAAGGAAGCAATTCAGCTTATCGATATCACGCTATTCACTAACCCCACCATGCATGTATGTGTATCCATACATTGAAAAGCATATATATATGTATGGGTACAAAGTCCGCGCGACAGTCCACGAGTGCGAGTGTGTTGGTGAGTCGTCAGACGGCTCACACTCAACGCAGCAGGTTGGCGTTTGGCTGCGTGTGAAAAGTGTCCTCGTGGTATATAACTAGCAACTTCTCTGGTACTTAAACTTATATTGGTATACTTCGAGTTCGGATAATCCGTTGGGGTTTGAAAAAATGGCATCCACAGAATCCGGTGCCAGTGCGGATGCAGTTGCCACAAAACTATTCACCCGAGCTGAGGTTGCCGAGCACAACGATTGCAAGGAAAACTGGCTCATCATTCACAATGGTGTCTACAACCTCACGAATTTTCTCAATCAGGTACCGCTCGACGAGATGATACAATTTTTCCGGAGTCACTGCGTTTATCAAAATCCGATTTTCCCTTCAATTGGACATTTCCCGATTTAACATTGACGTTTTTCTTTGTGCAATTATTTAAGCATCCCGGTGGCGAAGAAATACTCATAGAACAAGCTGGTAAAGATGCTACAGAACCATTTGAAGAAATTGGGCACTCTAGTGATGCTAGACAGATGATGATTCCTTACAAAATTGGAGAACTGGTCGAGGTGAGTATTGAACTCTCCGAATCGTAAGAACCTCTTGGAGCTTCTTCATTCGTTGTAAAATTTCCTTTCGCTTACAGGAAGATCGAATAAATGAGAAAGACAGGAAGAGAGCTGGTGCTGGTGGCCATTATGGTGATGATGACTCCAGGTATTTATTCATATTGATATACAACAGCATAGTCATTTTTTTTTGCAAATGAACTTGGAATAAAAGCTTATAATTTCAATTTACCAATTTATATTTTTAACGAGGTACATTGAAATTAGCAATGAAAGTTAATAATGGTACTAACAATTCATACTAACACTTTTGAGAGATTGCCTTTTGACAAATGCAGAGTCATGTTCTACTAGTACTGCCATGGATATGGAGCTTTTTGTAAAGCATTTTCAATTAACTTTCATTTCATTTTATTTTGAGTTCTATTGTGTTGTGTAGAAATTGTAATAGTTGCTGCATGGTGATGTGATGTGACGATTGACAATTGCAGTGGTTCTTGGAGATCATGGTTGATTCCGATCGCACTAGGAGTACTGGCAACACTTGTGTACCGCTATTTCATCAGTACGCATTAACAAGAGGAAACTTCTTGAGCATTTGAGACTGCTATCATTTGTTCAGTGTAACAACATTTTCACAAGAGAGGTGCAGAAGATATCCACATTCTACATGGATATTTGACAGAAGTGCGTTATTGTTGTGTTGATATATTACTATTTGAGAAGCAGCTGTAATTGAGCATGCTTGATGGGTACAATAATCAAGACCTTTTGTAAGTTTACTCGGTTTTATGAGAGGGATGTATGTTCACTTATAGATAAATATTTATGCATCTACTTAGCTCTCAGAGTAAAAATTAGTTTGAACAATTGTAGATGTCGCAGCTTGTTGAAGATGAATTGAAAATGAATGTTTCTCAAATTTTTTTACTCAACAAATGTTATAGATATTTTAAATAAAACCAGTCTTTTACATTTTTACACATGATTCATGTGTATTTCATAGCATTTTTTTCGATTTTTAGTGATTCTTAAAATACTGTTATTAATAATTAAGAAATTTATATACTTTATAATTATCATGATATTCTGTTTTAAAGAATAAACAAGATGAGTATCTATATTTATCAAAATAAAGAATTTTCTTATCCTGACCTCATATTATTATATTAAAAAAATATTTTTCACCACACTATCAATTTAGTTGCGTAATACTATGGTTTGTTCAATTGAAATATGACGATTTGCTACATAAATAATAAGTTAAATGACTTTTCATTCAAATTCATGCGACGACTACGTAATTGAATTTGATGTATTGTTCAGAGAACTTGCATTGAAATAACCAAAGTGTAGAAAAGCAAAAAGTGTAAAAAAACTTGTGCATTTGATGTTGCGTCAATATGTAGATCTTTCTGTAAAATTTTAAATGAATCCCTAGATATTTTACTAAAGATTTTACTAAAGATTTTACTAAACGCAAAAATGTTCAGAAAAAAATTTCATCATTTCCGGTATTGTATCTTTTTCTACCCGTTCTAACATACGTGACGAAATTTGATTTCGACCTACCACATGAAACTGGCAGATTTTTTTATTGTTTTCTTTTAGAAGAACAACATATATTTTTCATTAATTATTTTTCAAAATTATATGATGTAAAAGATCAAAACTGAGAAATACTTGTAATTTTTGAACATTGGGATACTCCTAAACAACTGTAAGTGCATGAGCAGTATGTTTCTTCAAAAAGACCATCTAAAAAACAAAATCGTGCATAATTACGTGCATAGGAAACGATGTATGTACATTTTAAATAGAAAAAATTGTTCAACCATTTATGTTTTCACTTTTCATGCCAAAATGTTTTAATGAAACAGTAGATTTACATTCAATAAACTTGTGTAAATAATATGTGACCCTTAATTCCCTTCTTCCGCAGCAACAATTGATAGGGATATAAACAACTCTTGCTAAGAATATCAATCACGGATATTACTGAAAACCGAACTCCATTTGCATCTTGCTTCGACTAACATGTGTGCAAAATTTCAGGAAGATCGGGCGATTTTTTCGAGAGTTATCGCGCGATAAAAACGACCTCATACGTACGTTCGTATGCACATACACATAATTCTGGGATTCAACATTGTCGACCCGTAGAACACGAATATAAAGGAATATAAGTCCGGAAGTCCCATTCGAGAGGTTGATTTTCACCCCATCACAGAACTTTCTCTTTGAGAAAGCGAAATGATGAGCACAAAGGTAATTAATCTTTCGAAAGTTTTGATTAATCTTCAAAACGTGACAAATATACGTCAGTAGCAGCAAGCAGGTGAGGAAAGATATGAATTGGTGCAGTATTGTCGAGAATTGAAACAGAAGTTCATTTGTAATTCTGAAATGAGAAATAGAGCGTGCCTCAGTTTAGCTATATAGTGTAGCTTGACAACCCGAAAGGATAACTCTTAGGGAAAAATCATCGGAATAAAACTAATTCAGTTTTTTCTCGATTCTACTCGATGGAATTATCTGCGCTTTTTGCTATTACAAAATGTAATTTGAACTGAGAAATACTAAAAAATACATTTTCAGGTAATATTCAGATTCATAACTCTGTACTCACAGAATCATTTTTCTGAGGTAAAATTCTCCAAGATAAAAAACTTCCTTCGATTCTTTTTTTCATTTTTTGAAAGTTAACTTGTGATGTAATGCGGAGTTTGTCCTCCATGACAAAGAAAGACGACGAAGAATCTTTTCAAATTGAATTATCAATACTCACTAGAAATATATTGTCTATTCATTTATAAACAGTATTTTCAAAGCGGGCCGAGATGTTAATTGAAGTTACTGCGAGTTTATTTATCTTCATTAATCGGAGATACTGCAACTATTTATTACCATTGCAAGATTTTGAATTTTCATAGTGAATAATTTTAATATTCTGGGAAAATTCACCGCGAAACAATATTGTTATATATATAGTGTAGTTTGTTATGCAGAAAGGTCAATAGGCCATGTTCAATATTTTTGAGTAAATAGTTTTATTCATCTAATGTATATACTGATCATATTTTCAATCTAAAATGAGTATAAATCCATGTTGAATGAGGACTACAATTTGAAATGCAAATGTGAGTATATTCATCATCTTATTCAATCGAAACTTTTTACCTACGTAGTCATACCCCGCACTTGCTGTGGGACTAACATTTGCAGACTCAATGCTGTTAATTTACGCTGGAACGAAGTATTTTAGAACTGCATATTCTAATATTTGAAGGTGATTTATGGGTAAGATTGTCATGGGATAAATTGTTTGCAATCATTCAATTCCCTGAAAATTTTTACAGAAAAAGTGCGTGTGTGTTACTGTGATTTACCCCGATTCACTCATTTTATCCTAAAAGTCTGTTAAAATAGCCAATGATATATTTTGCTAATAATAAAACAAATCGGTATAGCTTTGGATTGCATTGTGGGTAATAGGCATATGAAGCGATATCTCGCAAAAACTAATGTTCTTTGAAAGTTTTCTAAATTACGTTGCAAAAATATTTACAACATTTTTCATCATTAAAAATCAAGCGCCTTCCAATAATTTCTAGAAGCAACTATAACTCACTTGTAATAAATTATTCTACAAATTTATAACTCTTTAAACTTTAGCCAGGAGTTAGTCTAGATAATTATATTCAAATTTTGATTTATGCTTTCATTTTTCACAACCAGACGAAAACACGTGAAATTCTATTTTATTCACATTGACTTTTCACATAACCTTTTGATTATTGAATCGTTCATCGATGTTAATTTATTCTAAAAATAATTCAGAACCATATAAGACGAGTGAAAAATATTTTGACTGATTGAGATTCATATATTATTGATTTAGTATTCAGGCCAGACTGGCTCCCCTTTCATGAGTAATATAAATTATTTGAGTGAGATGAAAGGAAGAGGCTGAATGAAGTGATTCATTTCTAATATTACTTTCCTTCTATTTATTTGGGAGAATTTTTTCAAATTATTTCATAACTCACTTTATAATTCACTTTAGTCTCTCAAAACCATTATGATCTAAGGCAATCGTTAATTTGAAGATAATTACACAAAGAATAAGAAAATATATGTGTCATCATAGTGCCTGTATATTCTTAATTTTCAATATTTAACTCTTACAAATCTCAACTTTTACATAAATTATCAACCGTATCTATATAGTAATAATCATGACGAGAGATCATCGAACGAATTGGATGTAATTCTATTGTAGGCACATGAGAAGAAAATCAAAAGCCACAAGATCGCTTCGTGTCTCCGCATGCTTTGAATTTTTCCAATATTCTGAGACAGCTCCGAGTAGTTAAAGCAATCGAGCTAATAAAACGCGTCTTCACAGACCACTTATACCATCATGGATCAATTGCAATAGATTAAAAAATATAGGAACTTTGTCTCCAATCAAGCTATCGTGAATTCAAGATGATTGACACTCGAGGCATGCCACACTCGACATGATCTTGTTAGAAGAGATATTTTCGTAATTACAAAGATTCACAGTTTTGAATTGAATAGTACCTCGAGTGGTTTGCATCAATTACGAAGTAAAAAGTCATTTACATTGCGATTGAAAAATATGTACTAAGAATCTTACGTAAAATATACATACTGGCTTAACATACGAAAAGTCGAGTAATAATCACTAGATCGATAATTATTATATGCTTTTTTCTCCTTCGACAGAATTATGAAATAAGTTAAAATATGAACTTTTTACTTTTGGAATACTTGAGATTTCCCATTCAACAAATTATCATTTAAGTTTCATTTTCAATTAGTTTTATATTTATTTTACCTAATGTTAAAATAAAATAATACAATAATTGGTATAAACATAGACATTTGTCAATATTTGAGTGAAGAACATAAAAAATTTATTTATGGTATACGTGATCATAAACGCTCATTTTACGCATCGATTTTCGTGCCTTAAATGCGATTTTACGCACTCAAATCGATGCGTAAAATTCGCGTTTGATCACTATGCCATAAAATATTGTATGCAACTCGTGAAATACGATTCCACGCACTCGTGTGACCATCTAGCCCTCGTTCGTAAAATCGCATTTAACGCACTAGTTGCATAAGATACTATTATGCTATACGTGATCATAAACGTTTATTTCACGCATCGATTTCCGTGCGTGAAATGCGATTTTACGCACTAGTACTTTAGCCCACGTTTTTTAGCACTATAAGTGCATGAAATCGCATTTCACGCACTCAAATCGATGCATGAAATTCGCGTAGATCACTTATAACATAAAATATCGTAGGCGAATCATGAAATACGATTCCACGCACTCGTGTGACCACCTAGCACACGTTCGCCGGCGACTCGCGGAAAACGTCATTTTACACATTAGTTAGTTTCTTAGAACGTCGTTTTAAGATCTCTCGCAACATAATAGTATATTATGCAACTAGTGCGTGAAAGAGTGTTACACGTTCACTTGAGTGCTCGAAAATGAACGCACCAGTTGGATACGATATTTTATGTTTCGAGAGCTCGTTGAAAGAGCATTTGAAAAAAGCACTAGTGCGGGAAATGCGATTTCACGCACTAGTGCTTTTTTTATCACACGTGTGAATACAACATTCGTCACCGGCTTTGCCGGCCACTCGTGTAACACATCCACACTAGGGTTGCCGGATTGGGCGGTTTTTACACAAATTAGTGATCATAAGATTGGGGGATCTATTGTGTTTTGGCAATTGTTTTATAGCGAAATTATATAAAAAAAAAAAAAAAAAATTAATCAACAATAAAAATTGTCAAAAATCACTAAAAGTCCCTCATCTTATAATCAATAATTTTTCAACAAATAGCCCAATCTAGCAAACCTAATCCACATGCGTCTTTGAAACTTTACACACTAGTTGCATAATATACCAATCTTATTGTGATAAATTTTTTTACTTTCATAAAATTTTTAGATAACACGAATCAAAATGTTACCTCGAGTTTTCATTTTCAAAATGCTCGATATCACCAATCGAACGGACTCGGAATAAAATAAAAAAAATTCGTCCAGGATAATTGTCGATTGCTGTTGTGTACATATGTTTCACGACAAAACAAATTAACAAAACAAATTATGGTGACGAATACAAGTGGATTTGGAATCCCATATCTCCAACAGCGCACGAGGGGAGTATTTCCTTTCATACGCGTAATCATTATATCCTAATAGTCTCGAGGCAGTTGAAATATAATATTTGGAGACAAGTCGCGACGAACGCTTTTTCATACGCAGCTGATGCGCGTTTATTTGGACTGGCGATTAAAATAATAATCGCATGACAGTTCTTATATACCCATCGTATTCATAGATTGACTCGTAACGTTCTTCAAGCGTTGTTTATCATTGATTTTTTTTTGTTCTATTATTATAGCGTGAATCAAAGTGCGACGATTCACAATCGACGTTTTGATATTCGTTCACGAAGTAAATTTCATCTTAGAAACTCGACGTCAGAAACTCGTCCCGCAAACTTGTGCAATATTTTGACTCGCAGATTTCCGACGTAGTTGAAGTCGGGTTTCGACGCGTATGTATACCATACGAACAATCATAATCCACACTTGTGACAAATTCCTCCGGATTCTCGGGCGAATTAGGTCAGTGCTTGATAAACTCCCGCGAGGAACGAAGAATGGATTCGCGAGCCAACTTTTTTCGTGCTTTCTCGGGCTCACGGCGAGTCTGTATATCACACTTGGCCGGAGCGCACGATCCAGAGACCCAATAATCGAGATTCCTAACGCGATTTATCATTTCCAATTTCCATACGAGGCAACAAGGTACGAATTGCACACCGAGAATCCTCGGACCATTCGAAAATGACAAAAGTAACTAGAGAAAAGAGGTATCCCCAGACACACACACACGCACGCAGGCGCAATCATAAGGAAGATGCTGGCTCGAGCGCGCGAGCGATGAGGTCAGACTCTCGTCGCGGCGGGTCCTGTCAGTCCGAGTGCGCCACCAGCGCGCCGGCCAATGTTAATTGGAGCTGCGCGTGCGAGCGTGCCATGTCGATCATACATATAGCTACTCCCTGCGGGGGCCGCAGGTGCCTCGAGATTAGCCCGAGCTTATCGCGTCGCGCATGGGGGGCTGCACATCCCCCCATATGCCGTTGGTACACTGCATCAAGATTGCAGCTCGCTCGCGCTATATCGGGGTTGCGTGGGGGGGTTACGCGCGCGAAGGATTGGTGCGCAGGCGCCGAGCCGGGCCGAGAGAGCCGAGGCGCGCGCGGCCCGCGGCAGCAGTCGCCCGTCGACCCGAAACGGAGCACGCCGCGAGCCCCTCGCAGAGCCGTCGCAGCGTGTAAGCAATAGCGCGCGCGCACACGTGGTGGATTCGCCCTGTGTACTACCACCTCCTCGCCAACCGGCACCCACACCCACACACACACACACACGACCGCTCGCGAAAGCCGCGCTCTCCAGTGCAGTCGGGCAGCCGCAGAACGCAGTATACATTAGTTAGCCAACCCAAGCGGCAGCAGCTCGTCCACGGATAAGCCGTCGAAGTGTCATGAGAGGCAGCTCTACAGCGACCCGTCCTTGTCGTCGGCCCCTTCTAGAGTCATGCATGTCGCGCCCCTCAAACGAGGTAAGCTATACGTATACGTATGTACATATCTACCATCGCCCTTGCCCGTGAGCGCGCGAGCCCTTCCGTCCCCTCCGCCTCAGCTCTCGTTCGTACACTATAACGCAACGACGAGGCAACAGTTGCGTCAGCCCCGCGAGTGGATCCAGTCGCGCACCAGCCAGACACCCTCCGAAAATACATCCGCGCGCGCCGCTCGCCGTCCCATACTCCCCCCCCCCAATCCCCTCTCCTCGCGCGTTAAACCTCACGTGCGCGCGCGGCGCCGATTCAATGGGACATCTACTACGTATGAATGAAATAGCGAGCACGCGCGTCTCTCTCTAGCGGTCGCTCTAAATATTCGTGACGGGTACAGCTTGGCTTGAACTTGGCCACTGCCCATATATACCGCGGTGCAG
Source organism: Aphelinus atriplicis (assembly GCA_020882685.1). Taxonomy (NCBI): domain Eukaryota; kingdom Metazoa; phylum Arthropoda; class Insecta; order Hymenoptera; family Aphelinidae; genus Aphelinus; species Aphelinus atriplicis. Next base: position 90,203,544 of record CM037073.1, on the reverse strand, counting down.
CGGCGGAGCGAGATTTATCGGTGTCTGCTCACCGGCGAATCTTTGGCATTTCCTCGCCGCGAGTTGCGAAACCTCGGGAGGGCCGCGCGCGCATTGCATTGTTCAACTGTTGCGCTGCGCGCGTGCTCATACATATGACTCGCGAGCGAAGCGGGTGACAATTATATCCGATTACCGGCCGCCGCCACCGCCCCGCGATGATTCGTCGAAGAAAAACGAGCTGCTGGGGCAACGAACTCGCGGCTCAGACTCGAGAAACCCTCCAACGCGTACCGCGACTCCGTGAATGTGTATATGTATACACGGCTCGACAAGTGTGCACATATCGGCCCGCGAGTATATCCGTACGCGTATAGGAGAACACGCCTATTGTGTGTACATGTGTGTATTCCCGTCGGCGGGGGCTTCTCGCGGGAGCCCCGTTCGTTGATGCCCGATTATCGGCAAATTCATCGCTCCGATTCCGCTGCTCGAGCGTCCGCGTATGTGATGCACGACGTGTGTATAGAGCGGCGTTGTTCCCCGAGAGCGATCGACCGTCCGTCTCGTAGCGGATGATTCGACAACAGGTATATTATTCGAAGCCGATTCGTTTTAAGCCCGTGGCCACAGATTATTCGCATGACCCGTTACAACTCGCGTCCGTGTGTGTCTACAGATGTGTGTGTGTGTTTTGAGAAAATCCAAGGCCGACCAGCCGTACAGATACGATCCAGAAAAGCCGCGCCAAGTCCTCCGACGCGAGTCTCGAATCCTGCCACGGCGCAAATGCGCGAACACACAGACACGTATGTACATACATGTGCGAACGCGCTCGAGAACGGATAGCCGGGCGGCCGGCAGTGCAAACATCCGCGCAATACGATCACGAACACGTGAACACTTGCGCAGCGGGTGTACAGGACGCGTAATGCCAAACGAAACCGTACGAATGAGCCGATATACTCATTCGTATATAAATATACATGTGCTACGCGCGATAAGCCAGATCTCGCGCTACCCTCTGCAACGTGTATGTATATACATGTGAAAAATATATACATATATGGAGCGCGTAGCCACGGGGGAAAAGTCTATTGCGCGCATGTGGGTACGTCGAAGGCGTGGCCCGACGTCGTGTACGTATACATATAGATACGTACACACGTAGGCGCGGGCGCGCTGCACCGACTGGTCCACTGGCGAGTCGCTATCGGGGTGGATTGTCGCACTACGTGCCACCGCTTCCTGGTGGGAGCCGCGCGAGGGATATAGAGGGGGGGGGGAAGGGCGGACGAAACGGCGCAACGGGCCAAACGGCTCGCGCGCGGCTCGAATCGGCGGCTCCGCGACCTTGGCATGCGTCCACGCTTTCCGCCCGCTTCGATCGCGCGAGCGCGTGTCTATATGTATACACACACACGTGTATATATATACGAGGAACGCGGCTATGTAGTTCCGCGGGGGGTTGGTTGTGAAACGAAGACGCCGATAGGGAAGTGCGCGCGCCGCTCGACCTGCGTATATATCTATCTATCCGTGTATACACGGAGGGGTTGTACCCACCACCCCCGCGCGAATCCCAAAATTTCGATGTGCCATTTTTTCGATGTCGTCGTTTACGACGCGGGGAGTGCAGGAATTAGCGAGTGGCGCGGGCCGGCCGTCGATACGGCACGTATGCGTATACGTATATACGCGTCTACGCGAGCACGATGTTCTTACATCACGCTCTCACGTGCGCGCGCGCGCCTGTCGATTGGATCACGCTGAGAGAGAGCCGAGAAGATTTGCTCGCGACTCACTCAAGAGATTCGAGTCGTTTGCGTCGTTCGGGACGAGTGAACCCTCGCCAGCTCCGGCAAGTGCCGCGCGCGACGACGACTGACTCTCTGGAGAGTCTGGACCGCGTTCGGGTACGACGAGAGAAGAAGGGGATATATTATTATTCGGCTCGGGTTATTTCGGGCTCTCGCTCTTGTTTTTCTTTTTCTCCTCGCGCGCGCGAGCCTCTTCCAGAGAGGGAGAGAGCGACGAATATTTGTCTTGACCTACTTGAGGCCAATCAACGGTTTGATATTCAATTTCACGTCGGACAGCGCCCGAGAGACTCGTGTATATTGGTCGGAGGCTGGCTAGACACTCCCAGCAGTTAATTACACTGCGCCGCCGCGCGACCGATACGTCGTTGCAGCAGCGGCGCTTATTTATCGGGTGGCGCCCGCCCGCCCGTGCGCGCGGGGGATGTGTCGGTAACGCGGCTTGATCGATCCGGAGGCGCCGCTTGATCGAGCTTGCGCCGGCTGCAGGTAGATGTATATACATACCTACGTACCTGTATCATAGGTACGTGCGCAGCTTCGGGGGGTTCGAGTCAACAGAGCTCGAATGTCGGGGGCTCAGCCGCGAGGGTTCGAGATATAACGTCTCCGCGTGCGCGCCCGCGGATATATATAAATCGCCCGGTTCAGCCGCAAAGGTGCTCCAGTCAAGGTTAAGATAACATGGCCATCGTGCGCCGCCGCCCCCCCCCTCTCCTTTCTAGTCTCACGTGCGCCGAAACTTCGAATCGCCCAGCGCGTCTATTCGATTTGGAACGGCTACTTCTTGCATTTTCGACGTATATGATCAAATTAAGATGATAATTGCGCGAACTTCTCGCGTATAAGAGAAACGGACGCATCGGGAATAATTCAACCTAATTCGCGCTTAATGCGGCTTCAAATGCAACGCTTCTTTTTTTCCGCGACGCGTGTGCGTCAACGCGCGTCCAGTAGTGCAGAAATCGGAAAAAAACGCGGCGGGCGCTCGAACGGCTCGTTTCGAATTGTCAGGTGTTAAGCGACTTGGCAAATTGTGTGCGCGCCCGAGCAGTTTGCGTCGGAAGTTGCTTGCCCTTGCCCCGACCAATTGTTTCGCCACTCAACGCAAAGTTTAATTTCCAATCGTCGGGCTATTTTCGTTCGCCGCTCGAGCACAATGTTCATCGGACGCGGCGAACCATTTCCGTCGAGCTTCGTCAAAGACGGATGGACGATGCTTACACGATCCTGTCCCGGACAACTCGGCGGCTTTTTCGCCCATTCATCATGCTCGTCCTCGACTCTGTGTGTGTGTGTGTGTGTGTATTATACTCAGCGATTTCCCGGACTCGGCAGTTTTCAGAATGGAACGAAAAAGTAAAATTGCGCCGGCTAATTCCACGTTGCAAACTCATCGCGATGAGATTTCAACTTGTCCAGCGTGGTCTCGCTTGTGCATTAGAGATCGATCAGACCGCCGGACCTTGGCGGAGCTTGGACGTTTCGTAATCGAGCCAGCGGATCCTGCATCGGTTTCTTTCACCAAATTCTCGCCCCCCCCCCCGGATGGCAAGAAGAATCGTGAATTTGCCGTCATATGATCTCGATTCGGCATCCACAAAACTTCGAAACGCCTCTCAGGCTCCGATCCTCGAAGAGTGCGGTACAACTTCCTCTTTTCACCAGGACAGGCTCGATTGGAAACGCGCTCGCGCTGTACGACCGAGTAGTAGAGATATTGAGCGAGTGAGGAAGAGAGAGAAAGAGAGAGCAATGGTCGATGAGAAAATAGCATAAACACGCGGGCCACCTGTACACAGCGAAAACCGTTCGAGCGCGCATATTTATAGCTGTCGTGTACAGTGTATGTACATACGTATATACGCACGTACTCTGGTTAGTAAGCAAGTCCAACCATTGTGCAATACCCGATCCGAACATCTCTCTCTCTCTCTCTCTCTCTTTGTTTCCCCGTCACGCTCGATAAACAAGAATAACACTAAATTGTCACGCGCGAGCGCTTTTTAAGGCTGTTTTCGAGAAAAACTCGAGCGCGCACATATCGGGTGCGTCCTCTATCGTTTATCCTTTGGTGCATGCGTGCGCGCGCATTAAAATTAATCTAACGGAAATAGAGTCAGCTGAATTGAACGCGACGACGTGGGTCTGTCGCACACGCGTTTCGCGACAACTCGTGAATTGTAATCCGAGCCCATTACGAGCCCCGAGCGCCGCGCATACCAAAGCCTCGGCTTGGTGTGTATAGGCGAAACGCGCGACTCGCCGCGACTTATCGCGCGCCGTTCGTGTGCGCCGCTAATCTCGTAATACCGACCCACACCAGAGTATTTTAGGATTCTCTTTCTGAGCGAGGGAGGAGGCAGTCGTTTGTCAATTTTCAATTCGCGCCACTTTGTTGATACGAAACTCGAATCGAAACGTCTTCGCGACAACGAATTGGGTAAGCGGAAGAGGAAAAAAAAAGATCGCGCGCGCGCGAGTTCACTTCTTGGAATATAACTCGGACGCGATGATTACAGGTCGGCGGGGACGTTGCGCGTTTCCCGCTCGCCGAAATAATTCGTCATACGCGCGCGCGCTTCTCCAATTATCCCCGGCTGGGGATGATTGAGCGCCTCTCTCCGTTTGGCGTGTCGACTCGGACCCTTTTTAGAATTTCCAACGCCCGCGTGTATATACAGTTATATGAGCGAGCGAGCCAGCCCGACACCGAATTGGACCCGTGCCAGTGCGATTGTGTATTCTAACCGGCTCGAAGAATAATGCAATATATAGAGATTGTCGAGAAGATTATCGCAATCGTACGAGACGAGCTTGTCTTGTTACGATCTAATTTACACGATGTCCGTTTATGTCGAAGGGTGAACGGGAAAAAATGTCGCGTGGCCCAAAGTGTGTCTTACCGGTACCCGACCTCATCTACTTGGACACTTTTCATATCCGAGCTTCATATACGAATCATAGGGTCACATGAGCAGATCGCTGCAATTTATCCTCGTAGCCGTGTTCATCTTCACAGAATAAATAATAGAGTGTGCAAATGGTAGCACTGGAATATTAAATAAGCAACAAACCGCGCGTGAACACACGCGTCATTTTCCCATTCACATACTGATTTGATATCGCCATCGCATGTTATGTCTGACCTAAAAAACCAATTCCCTGAGCGGGTTGCATTATTTACAATGAAATCCCGTGGCTTTGAGTTCATACACATATACATTTCAGAGATTTACCCTCACGAGCTGGTGTATAATATTTCATTTGAATAAAATCGTGTGCGCAAATCGTCGGTTCTCTTCCCATGTACGAGTAGAACCCCCTGCTCCGAATCGGGTCAAATAGATTGAATTTTCCTTTTCTGCGTGGAACGCTCCAATCTCATTTCTCGACTCTCAGTCTTCATCCAATTCTTTCTTCTAGATTTTCCGTTCGTAGACCGAGTATATAGCACTGCCCGTCGCATCGCGACTGTTATCATGCGAATCTCACACCATGCATGAATCGCACGTCAGTTTCTTTGTTGGCAATTGAATTCACAATGATCCAGATTGGATTCTTGGGGAGTAAGTTATATAAATACACGACATGTCAGCACTATGTACAGCAATGTATAGAACCTGCTCTGCCTCGATCTCCAATCCATCAACCATAAGCCTACATAGTTTTATCGTAAACCCGTCGTACGCAGCAAGCTTTTAGAGTATCGCCATTCGAAGGATTGTATGAATTTTCGAAAATATAAACTCGCACCGTACGCGTCGATGGTGTAGAACAGATGTTTAATGCGTGTTTGCTTGTTGCGTTTCAGCCGTCCCACATCATGGAGCACAATCAGGCCCTCCGATCAGCAGTAGCGAGCAGCAGCAGCAGCAGCAGCAGCAGCAGCAAGGCAAAGGGGACATTGGCGGCTCGACGCCGACGAATCTGCGGATGCGCAACAGCCTCTGGTCCAAGGGCGAGTCGCTGCAGTGGGCCGAGGAAGGGAACGGGGGCCAGCAGCAGCAGCAGCAACAGTCGCAGCCGGGGTCGGGTGGTCTGGGGAATGACGAAGACGGGAGTGGAGGGGGCCGAGGGCTGGAGGGGCAGGACCCAGAGAAGGACGACCCTGTTCACCTCAAGAGACGGGTGGGACTCGTCAGTGGGGTGGCTCTAATCGTCGGCACCATGATCGGATCGGGCATTTTCGTATCTCCCACCGGTCTCTTGGTACGTCGCATCACATTTTTTACTTTTTCCCTCTCTCTCTCTCTCTAGCTCTTTCAAACTCAATCCCTCTCTCGTTGTCCGGGAGAATGCCAATGACCCTCGTGCCACTGTCGCGTCTTACATGATGAATTGAAATTTATCCGCGTGGGAATTTGATCGGTGATTTGGGTCGCTTGTTGTGTTCTTTGACCTTCGGACAAACTGGCGTCGACAGTGTGTATATATACCTACCCACATTTGTATGGAAGAACTTTTCTCGATTACTCGTGGATGAATTGAGCTTGATAAATTCAGGAGTGGCCGACGTCTCTCGGCGAAAGAGGAAATACTCGACGGATAATGGCGCGCGTCGTGACGGAGGAAGAAAAGAAAAACGTTATACGAGTACAGTCAATCGTGGATGCCTCGAGTTTTGCCAAGGAAAATCTATAATGAAGCATTGTCGAAACTTGGGAAGTTGCCGCGTATAGCTTGTCGTTGAAAATTGATAGACTCCCCGAGAACTTTTCAATGAAGATTTAATTCGTTACTCGTTGACAAATGCAACTGATCACTCGAGATTCTTCGTGATTTTTTTAGATTTCGAAAGAGTGTGTAGAAGAGTAGCTTATACTATATATATTTAAATGATTGACCGATCAGGAAGTTTCATTAACGTTATTGTATTTGTTTTTGTTTTACACGTGATAAAAGACAAGGTATGTTCTACAATTTAAAAAGCTGACGTAGGATGATCGTTGCAATGACGTTTGCTCAGTATACATATATCATTCTCATTCAGTTAGACAAATAGAAATACACGCTAGTATTCATATAGCTAATGAAATGTTATAACTCATTCGACACACATGATGGATTGAAACATTTAACTTATCAAGTTATATTTATCGATTTCAAAATTGTTAATGGCTGTTCGAAAATTGCTTCTGCGCCAATGATAGAAAATACGTAGATGTATTTGAGACTCAAAAAATTATATATCGAAGATTTTACATTTAAAAAAGTTCACGTAGCATTTGCTTTGGCTAATGATACATTTTTACGAGATAGATTTTTCGCACGAGAGAAAATTGGTTTCATCAGCTTGTCTCAAGATTTGCGTTGCTGCAACAATATTTAATTGCGAATCCAATATGGCGTAACACGACACTGACACGCTCTCGCTAAAAAATGAGGTACTCTGATATGCCTCTCCTTTGTGATACTTTGACGACACAGGAGAAATTCGACACTGCTTAAGTAACAATTTGATTATCTTTCAAAACTGAAATGACTTGCAGCACAAGCTACGAGATATGAAAGAATCACAGAATAACCATGCATGCATTTGTTCAATATACGAGTATTTCGACTGCTGAAGAGTTTATCTGTCGCAATGTAGAATTTGCCCGTCGGATAAGACGACACATGTATTGAATCAGGCAGACACGTCGTATATAAGAATAAAGCCTATTCGGTAAAAAGGATGAAGAAGCCTTTTATCATCCAGTAGGTTAGCAAACGACCGGCAAATCCGTATAAATAAAATGCCGATGGATTTTGTCCAACGTCGTATAAGCGGGGGCGAGAGTTTTTCGTAGCGGTGCTTACTGTTGGAAGATAAACGCGGCATCTGATCCGCGCTATTGTACGGTGTTTTTTCAGATAAGAACCGGTAGCATAGGGATGAGTTTCGTGGTGTGGATCGGCTGCGGCCTGCTGAGCCTGTGCGGGGCCCTGGCGTACGCCGAGCTCGGCACGATGAACACGTCGAGCGGGGCCGAGTACGCGTACTTCATGGACGCGTTCGGCGCCCCGCCGGCCTTCCTCTTCTCCTGGGTGTCGACCCTCGTGCTGAAGCCCTCGCAGATGGCGATAATCTGCCTGTCGTTCGCCCAGTACGCGGTCGAGGCGTTCGCCGCGGAGTGCGACCCCCCCGGCGAGCTCGTCAAGCTCGTCGCCCTGCTCGCCATAGTCCTCATCCTGCTGGTCAACTGCTACAGCGTCAACCTGGCCACGGGGGTGCAGAACGCCTTCACCGCCGGCAAGCTCATAGCCATCCTCGTGATAGTCGCGGGGGGCGCGTACAAGCTCGTCCAGGGCAACACCCAGCACCTGCACAACCTGTTCGAGCCGTTCGACTCGGAGCCCGGCTCCGACCCGAGTGACGGCCCCGGCCACCACTTCAACGTCGGCAGACTCGCCACCGCGTTCTACACCGGGCTCTGGGCCTACGACGGCTGGAACAACCTCAACTACGTCACCGAGGAGATCAAGGACCCGTCCAGGAACCTGCCCAGGTCCATCATGATCGGCATACCCCTCGTCACCCTCTGCTACGCCCTCATCAACGTCTCCTACCTCGCCGTCATGTCGCCCCTCGAGATGATCGACAGCGAGGCCGTCGCCGTGGTAACGTAGCTTTTCACCCACTATAAACATATCCAATCCATCCATAATGTATGATTTGCACTGTGGAAAAATCATTTGTAAATCTACACGCTGCTAGTGGTGCGTTGCTGTGCTCAGAATAGTCATTTTACTATCCCCGGCACAGTGATTTCACTAGCTCTAGTAGAATCACTGTTCTCGATACGGAAGAATCGGCGACACTATAATCATTGTGTCGCAGATTTTCCTGTGTTGAGCGCAGTGACTTCGCGAATGATTTTTCACAGTGTATGTATCGCGCGGTTCGCGTAATTTCTTATTAATTATACAAATGTCGTCGGCCCTCGCGGGCATACAAGACACTTCTATACCGCGAAGAAAAGTACATGTCGTCGCTTGGGTGGAGAATAAAAGGTCTCATCTCAGACTGAGCGGAATCAAGAGCGGCATTTCAGATTTAAATTTAAAGGAATAAAAAGTGCCGTCTCAGAGCGACGGGATAAAAAGAAAATAAATCTTTGTAGATTCATAGGAATAAAACACGTCGTCTCAGGTGAAATTCCCGTAGATTTTCAATTCTGATGCTGATGTCGAACACGTGTGTGCATATGTGTGTGTTTGTGCGTGTATGTATTTTTTTATTGTATCAAAAGAAAACTAAAACAAAACAATGAAAGCAGAAAAATTTTCATACAGAGTTCCAAGGGAAATACTATTAAGCTGTAATTAGTGAGACAGTAGTGAGTATTAAAGATTATACTTGTCACGAAAAGTTTCACATTTTTTACTAGATATCATCACATAAAATGTTTCATAGTATTTCCTTCGAAATTATTTATGAGAATTTTCCTGTTTTCAATGTTTTGTATTGGTCTTCTTTTGACACGGTAAGAAAAAAAATGAACTTACAAATGAGATAGAATCTACGGTTTGATATCAGCTCCAGAATTTAAAATCTAAGGAAAAGAAATTTAACCCGAGATTACGCTTTTTATTTGAGAAGACGTGTCTCCACTGGGGCAAAAATTTGATTTTCCTCCGCCTGAAAAACTAAGATGTGCCATTCTTCGCAGTAGATTTAAAATGTGCTTCGCTTCGTGAGGGCTCGCGATATTAACGCTCAAATCATTCGTTCGTATACGTTTTTGTTCTTATTCATAACAAATATTGCTGCGGTTATCCTTTTGATCGTCCAACTTCATGATGTGTGTATCGTAAAGTGTAGAACCGATCATTTTATATAATCTATGAAAAAATACCAATCAAACGATCCATGAAACTATAATTATGTGTGTAATCAGAGCCAGAACTATCTGCATGACAAACTCGCTCGTAAACTCGCTTGAAAAATCGTATTCGCGACTTCTTGCGTAACTTGGGTCCTTCGTACGGAACAAAAAAGCCACTATTGGTCGAGAAGTAACAGATAGTTCTTGCTCCTATCAAAACTAAGCGTTAGTTTTTTTCGAGTAGATTCCATTTGAACGGTACTTGGATACACCTATCGTTTTCTTACTTAACTGATGGAAATCGGTAGATGACAAGTAAGTTTAATACAAATTTAATGCGATGCCACGGGATTGTTATTTTAAAGAATTCACTCCTCCAATATCAAGATTCCATTGGACAGCTCTAAAAATCGTTACACTATAAATTTCAATAGGATACATTGCTCTTTCCATCCATAATACGTGTACTCGCTTTTGCAGTACCGAGAGATCAAACAAGAGAGTTGAAGCTCATAAATGTTTCCGTCGAGTCGGTGAGCTGTACGTTTAAGTAGATTCGTTCTCGAGCTGTTGTTTCGAAACTCGAGGATATCGATATACTTAAAAAAGTTATCCTTGAACGAGTCCACGATAAAAGACTCGGAGAACCATTGCCTACCCACCGATTTAACTGCGATAACTTTTGTTTCGGCATAGAGAGCTTTGGGAACGTGGCTAGATCGGACGAACTTGCTCGAAGAGAAGTTCGTCTCTCCTTTTCAAGTTCCATTACAAGTTCATTTAACAACGTAACTTCGCTCCGAAATATATTTGTGTATATAAGTATACAAATTTCCATCAGCAGACGATTACTTTTCAAATCCTCTCTATCGATTCTTCACGGTTTTTCCAATCAAACTCTGCTGCGCACACTCGTTTTCAACGGTTTCTCCGACCCCCGCGAGGGAACAATCACTTTGGATTGAAGGTTTATATTGGAACGATTATTACAAACCCATCCTGCTCGATTCAACCGTCGCGCTTGTTTGATCTCTTCCAAACGATAAGCCAGAAAAAGAGAATTCATCCATGTAACGTCACAACTGTTCACCTCCCGATTCTTCCGCACCCAACTAAACAACTGCCGAGTCCGCACCGTGTGTATATAGTGATGTGATGTATAAGGTAACTGCAGGTAATTTGGAACGTTTGTCAGATTTCGTATTTCCGGTGCTCTCTTAGCATCAGTCGCCTTCGGGCCGTGTTGAGGGTATTAAAAAAATTTTTTTGATACCTTCCCCGTTTATTTAGCCCACAAAACCACTCTCCTACAACACTTTTAAGTTTCACTTACTGATTTTTCACCCTTTTCTTATTTCACTATTTATACTCAACATAAAAAGTCATGTGTAAATAATTTTTATCTCTCAAAATGTCATCACTCTTTTTTATGTAAAAACATTTTATCTTTCGATTGGTCACATCAGTTTTCCCAAAACTATTTTTCATCCTACTCAAATTGCTCTCTTTCGCATAAAAAAAAAGGTAAAGCCAATGTGGAGCCTTATGCGATTGTAAATGGAAAGACTGAGTAAAATCGTCGAATATTTTTATGAACATATTACGATGATATGTATTTTTGAATTGAATGTCAAAAATTTTATGAAAATATCAATGGGAACATGATTGAGAGTTCATTCCAATGCCAATTTGATCGCCCCTGTAGGCCTATTAGAGGCTGTAACAAATGATTAAGAAATCGTGCCAAATTGACTGCACGTGTAGTGCATTTATCTCTTTAGCGTTTTTTTTTAACCTGACATTTTTGATAGGTTGAAGTGGTCAGATGATAACTATAAAGATGGTTTCTGATAGGTAAGCGTAACTAAGCTTTAAGATACTGTCCACAGAATTTCAAAATTCCAAGTCTATCATAGTCAAATTTTCGAAAAGCCCTTAAGGGGTGTCGCATTGGCTGCAGTTACCTTATACATGAAAACAGAGGATTGTAAAAAAGAACAGGTGCGCGCTCTGCACGCTTCACACACGCGCACATATTATCTCATAGAGCTTGCCTCACACACGAATACAGAATATATAGAATGTAACCGAATAAGGGGTTGAGAGATTGGTCTAACGAGGCGGGTGTGGCAATTGGCAGACGTTCGGCAACCGGATCCTGGGGATGCTGGCGTGGCTGATGCCGCTCTCGGTCGCGGTGAGCACGTTCGGCTCGGCGAACGGCACGCTGTTCGCCGCGGGCCGGCTGTGCTTCGCCGCCTCGAGGGAGGGCCACCTCATGGACTGCCTGAGCTACGTGCACGTGCGCAGGTTCACCCCGGCGCCGGGCCTCATCTTCCACTCGCTCGTCGCCGGCGCCATGGTCCTCTCCGGCAGCATAGACTCCCTCATCGACTTCTTCTCCTTCACCGCGTGGATATTCTACGGGGGCGCTATGCTCGCGCTGCTCGTCATGAGGCGCACCAGGCCCAACCACCCGAGGCCCTACAGGTGCCCCCTCCTCATACCCCTCCTCGTCCTCGCCATATCCGTCTACCTCATAGTCGCGCCCATCATCGACAAGCCGCAGATCGAGTACCTCTACGCCGCCGGCTTCATCGCCGCCGGCATGCTCTTCTACCTCCCCTTCGTCAAGTACAGATACGTTCCCAAGTTCATGGGTAAGTACACGCGCACATCTACTTTTTTTATACACCTATAGTTATACCCACCCTCTAACAAGCTAGCAGTGAAGAACCAATGGATGCGAACAATCATACTGTATATGAAGGTGGACGAGCGAGATCATGTGGAATTGAGGTTAATTTTTGACGCAATAAAAGTGAATTTTCGTTTTAGTTCCGTGAGTGTTCATGAAAAACAATTTCACATAGGATTCTCGCGTTTCACGACTGACACTTGGTTTCCGTAGCTCCAGCGAATATTCATTGAGCTGTAAAGTGAATTTATACTGAAATTCACTGTGAATTCGACGTAAACGTTTTTGGCTCTTAAAACTCATAGAACAAAAGTTAAAACTCACTTTTATTACGCGCGAAAAATTAACTTCGATTCAACGCAATCACTCATCCACCAACAGAATAAAGTGATCTTTGACTGCAAGATTTTGGAGAGTAAACAGCTACATGCTTCATTGCACGCTCGCTCGGGGTCACAAACCGGCAGTCCATTTCGATTGAACGTTTTCACGAGAGGATTGTCCGAGTGAAAAAATAAGTATGGCTTTAGTATGGTTCTAAAGTATGACTATGAACACTTATTCATACATTTTTCCATACTTAAATTTTCTTTAATATACATCTCAAAAGCCATATTTATTTCTTCCAAATGCATGGCTAGTCTCACCTTAAGTTCTACCTGTTCAGAGATTCTTTTAGCAAACTTTTTCGGTCCTTGCTTCTCAATTTTCTTCCAGTATTCGAAATGAATCAGCATTGATTTTTTCCGTGCCGATTAACGCATAGATAAATCAATAATGACTCTATAGGATGCAACTGTCAAGTCGATAAGTGTGGGAGGAAATCGTTGCACAAAACTTCGTTCTGTCGTAAAAGTCTCGTAAAAATGCAGAATCTCTTATAGATTGATTTTTGTTTGACTTCAGTTCTCAAAAATAGATTTGTAAAGATGGCGACCTTGGAAAATCTTAATGTGCAATGTATAACTTCTAGAAATTTCTGTAACAACTTTCGTAAGGACCGTCGTATGTCAGTTTATTGATTCTAGTAGTAACATATGGATATACTAAGCTAAGAAGCCGTATCAGATCAATATTTATGAAGCCGATTTTGATTAGTTGGAAAAACCCATTTACAGTATTTTTCTATATATATACTAGAAGTAAATTGAATGACACGCACTAACGCGTATTGAATCAACGATTCCTCGATGGATTCATTGTGTAGAAAGCTCAATTTATAACGACGCATTAATTATAAATATCCGATGGTCATTATGAATCGTTGCCCTCGGCACCAAGCGCCAATAACATATGCGTCTTTTTCACTTGCAGAAGGTGTCAACGCGTTTCTTCAGATGCTACTTGAGGTGGCACCAACTGCTGCTGCTTTTGACTAGACTATATCGTCCTTCCATCAGTACAACTATACAACGATACTTGCTACCGATTATTCTGTTGTTATAGTGTCTTGGTCCCGTGTATTGTTGTTGAAGAAATGCTTTGTAAAGAGTGATTTTATAGCTCCAGAATGAAAGAGATGTATACGAATCGAAGCGCCCAAAAAATCGATATCCGTTAGTGCGACTAGAAAGATTACAGATTTTACAGAGACATTATTTTATTACGTGTTGTTTATTGTTTATTAACAATATTACTACAACAAAAGATGCTTGTAACAGAAAACTTTATCGTTCTGATGAAAATAAAGAATTTTATCCAGATCTCTTCATCATTTTCCGCTAGATCGCCGTATCGAGATCGATGTCGAAAACGCCCGAATTCACCAGTGCAAGTTGACAGCGAGTTTAACTGCTTCAATATTGTCTACTTTGATGCATTATAACACATTGCTCACCGGGGAGTTTTGATTAATGTTCGCATATTTAGTATTTGGACATATTCCAAGAGTGCGTTTGTTAGCTATCAAATCATTTGAAAAAGATATAATTCACGTTCATTGCATGCTCCGTTTCCAAATATACATTCTCTTTTTCTTTTAATCATTCTTTATTTGGATACATCTTCTAGTGAGGATAACCTCTGGACAAAATAAGAATCATTCTTTATTAAAATAGGAGTTATTGAGTTACCCGAAGTGGATAAGGTAGAAACTGATTGATAATAATTTTTCTTATTAAAATTGATACTTTCTCGGAGTTTTTGTCATCCAGCAAGAAAAGAGCATTATACATTGACAATTTGTTTCCATGAGTGATTGAATTTTATTCAACTCGACTTTTGAAACGGTTCAAATGAATGCGAAATACATACGAATCGAAGTCACTTACTTTAAGACGGAAACGAACAGAAAGACATTACCTATCGCGATTCACTCATTAGAACGAGTGTTAATGTTTTGTTCAGTTTTCAAAATCATTGTACATACTTACTTATTACAGTGTTGGAATAAATTGTGCAATATCAGAGAAACATTTGAATAACTTCACATCGCTCCGGCGCGGAGGATCGTCGGGCAAAAGGTAGTGGACGCGGGGGATTTAATCCTACCCCCAACGCTATGTGCCACAAATGATACCCGCACTCCGTAAACCCAGGGCACTAAGGGCCTTTGCGATTTTGATGCGACCTATCTTTTAACCCCAAAAACGGAATCTGAACTCCTACATACTCTGGGTGACTGTAATCCAAATATTGATATTGTTAATGGATGATTCAAAGATATGGTTACAGAGATTAAGTATAGAAAAAAAATCTATACTTTTTTCAAAACCTGCCGATTTTTCAAATGGGCAGCTTGACTGGGCGATTATCTGTCAATTTTGTAAACACATTCACACTAATTGCTTTGTAGCACAAATTTAAAATATACAAATTGCAGATCTATGTCTTTAATCGGAAAATACTTTCGAAAAATCAAAATCAGACCATTCTTGTCACGAGGTGTCAAGCAAAAATTTGAGGGATCAAATGGAATAAGCAACTATACCAAATTGAATACTTTGACAGTGCCTAGGTCAATGGCATATCAAGAACATAAGAATAGTTATTTTCATGCAAAAGGCCGACTCTACAACTTGAAAAATAACGAAAGGTGAAACTTGAGACAAGAACACGGATGCGTAAATGTGCGTAAGGTCCAAGCCGAAGTAACAACATCCTTTTGCGTTATGAAGAGAAACATTTCATCAGCTTAAACTATACGAGTACTTTCCGTTTGTTAATATGGTCGAAACGTAGGAGAATAGAAAATGAGATAAACCCAATAACAATCGACTGACGCAACTTACGGGTTATCTAGGAGTCGAGATTCCGTTGGTCCAGCATTTCTGTCACATATAGCGTTGGGGGTAGGATCAAACCCCTGGTCGTCGATCGCCCGTCTGACGCGCGGCCGTTCGGGATTATGCTGCGAGTCCAATTCCGCTCGCTCGGCGGTGCGACGTGAAGTTGCTTGCTCGAGTGAGCCCCGTTTCCCTGATATCGCATAATCGAAACTGCAACTCTCGGAGCAGGGCAGCCGCGATTGGCCGAGCATAACGCCAATATTGGCTGGCGGCAAGTACGGCGTGAAGCGGTACTAAGTGTATTTTCTAACCTCAAAGACTTGCCATAATAAAATCGGCTGAAAATTAAATTGCGAGCGCGAGCGCCGCTGCTGGTCAGCTGTCTCTCGGAGATACGACAATAGTAGTGTAATAGTGCGAATATTGTTGAACGACATTTCGGGAAAAGCGAAGCGTCCCGCTGGTCCTTGGTTCGAGCGGCCGGTCGTGTTTCCTTTCCCTTCGGGCGAGGAGAGAGCCAGGAAATATGTCGATTTACGTGAGAAGTATTTCGAACGGCGGCAGGTACGTTCCCAGCTTGGTCGCAGGTGCCCAAGGATGTGCCGTTCGGCGGTTCAGCAACCGGCATTTGCCAGAACACGTGAAATCCGTTGTGACGTCGCCCTTTCTCACCGAGGTAATATCTGTCTACGTTCGGTTTTCTATTCCCGTTCGGTACTTCATCGATTGTCATTAATCTTTTCATACATGCACATATACGCATGCACGTCGCGCGTTGGCTCGCTCGAATTCTGATGCATTGTTCACAGCTCTGTTGAATACCAATTATTTCTCTTATATAATAAATATTAACATTTCATTGCCGAAAATTGTCGTCTACTGTGTCACTGTCACAATTTTTGTACATATTCGCAATTGGTTGAATATTCCATGATTGTCATTTACTTTTCATTTTAGTTTTTTGGATCCAATGTGCCACTGTCTCCGTCTTTTAATAAAAAGGAAGCAGTCATGTTTTCAAATACATCTGAAGAATCATTGAAAAACACATACATCCATCCAGAAAGTTATGTTACTCTTCTGCAACTTAATAACTATTCTCATAGCAATGGTCAGAAGAGAACTCGTGATGTCTCGAAAGATGGCTTAACTGAACCGTTTCATCAAGAAATTATTCAAATTCCTTACGTAACTCCGACAAGCGATCAACTAGTCTTTTCTAATTGTTCAGTATCATACGAAAATCATGCAGCTATGATTAATGGAGGTAACCATTACTTTTATCAAAATTGTGGAGCAAATGTTGAAGATGTTGGGTCATGCACCAAAGACAAAACCAAAGTTGAATTCTCAACAGTACCTAAAACTACTACTATTAACAAACATAGGACAATGAACGCATCAAATAGTAAAATGAATCCAGATAAAAAACCTGATGAAGATCTTGAATATGTTTATCAGGTTCTCAGGGTAGACGTAAGTTACTGAATCTGTACACAGTTCATAATATACGCACTTCTATTCATTGTATCAAATCATAATATGACCAAATATTTTTGTATTTCTTAGCTCCCGGTTTTTTTCACAAAATCATTAGATTACAGAATATATCACCATGAAATAGAATTTGTAAATAATATTAGAGGAACATCAACCAAGTAAGTATCATAACTTTTTTCCCATTCATGTCACTTACCACAACTTGATGACACAATGTGTAACTTGAAATTCTAGGGGTATTTTCCAATATGTGAAGCAAATGGCTCTACTGCGTACAGTAGGTCATCTTAAATATGCGTATGTTAAGTTGGATGTCCTTAAAATAACCATGCATCCGCAAGATAACACAATCAGGGTACGTTGGCGAATAAATGGCATTACTGGCATAAAAGTTTTCTTCTCATTTTGGAAATTCAAGGTTTGGCAAATTAAAGAATCCCTCAAAGAACAAGAAAAGTAAATTCAATTTTTGTATACTTTATATTTTACTTATAAATAATGAACATTATGAATAATCCTCTGCTCTTTTCCAATACTAGCTGGTATGATGGTTTTTCCACTTTCTACATTGGAGATGATGGTTTAGTGTATAAGCATGTTGCTGACAAAATGATGCCTGATGATGCAGAAGCAGAAAAACCAAAAACTTCCTTACCACGAAAATTAGCTTCTCAACTTACATTCTCAAGTCTTCATTAAATTGTCTTTGATGACGTGCTTTAATATTTGTACATGCTCAGGAAGTGATTAGGAAGTCAGTGAGGTTTTGATTTTTTAATTATTTTGCAAATAGCATTTATACAAGATGATTTGAAAGATGCATAAATAAGAGAATATGCATTACCCATCATGTTTTGAATGAATTATCTTACCTCGAGAACTGATATTCTCTATTATTTGTTTTAATATGTAAAATATTTATTAGATATGATAGACAGTTTCCAATGCTACAGTTAAATGTCAAATTTCAAATTATCATTAGTTCTATCAATATTTACATATACTATTTCAATCACAGACATCAACGTATTACTATATGATCATTGTTATAATCATCATCATTGTCATTTTAGAGATCTATTATTTGCAAGGAATCGTTAGCTGTAAATAATACAAGAGTATTGTTAAACATTAAATGAATTTTAAAAGAATGTGACTTTGAGTTTTATTGTACAAATAATAGCGAGAATATTGTAGAAATATTTCAGAAGCATTCAAAAAATCAATATGCAAATTTACACTTGAGTACTCACGACCAGCTTTAATATTTTTATTAGCTAGGAATTTTTTTTCACGCTCATTTTTACATTAAATACATACTTAAAATGACATTCATTTATCTCATATGAAAATAATTATACTTCTACATGAAGACTGTTTATATGGTAGGGAATATTGTAAAAGTAATGAAATGGTATCGACCGTAAATATCGACCGTAATTGACTATATAAAATGTTCCTAACAACTGAACAGACAGAAGAAGATCGACAGTTAGAGAAAGTAATTTTCAAAATAATCTTTATTCATAAACTCTAAAAACTTTTACTTTCCTATTTGTAACTTCATATGTACATGGAACAGCATTATACACACAGCAATAAAATCCAGTGTAATAGTGTTGGAGCGATACTACAGTAGATATTTTATGTTCAACATTCTTAATTTTTATGATTATTCATTGTTAGTAACGATACTTCTGAAAACGAATAAAAAGCACTAGTAACGCACTAAACAAAGAGCAGTAATAAATAACGAATGTACAACTCTAAAGAAATATACTTGTATCATGCCGTGGGCATAATATATAGTAGATAACTGCCGCGTCTAGACAGACGATATTAACATTATTATCTTCTCCTCCAGCTGTTGAGTAGATTAAATTCGATACCACACAAAACACTTATTGTATTCGTTTCCGACTCGATTGTTACTCATTATATCTACTGTATCAGATCACATGCATAAAGGCACAAGTCCAACTCGGACGATGATTAGATTAGAGCTCTCTGACAAATTCGAAGGTAATTCTTCAAAAACAATGCACTCACGAGAATAACGTAACGCAAACTTACCAAAGTGACTATGAACAAACGCATTGTGATTTCTATGTAACCAAAGGACACTCGAAAATGGAACAACTACGTCATAACAATGTTATAATACTGCTGTAACGAACCCGTGCCGTGATTAACCCTTAGACGACCGGCCTAATGTAAATTAATATTGCTGATTAGTATTGTTATTACCCCCAAATCGCAATTTCTCGTTCTATCAACCGAAAAAATACCAAGAATGATAATAATATCTCACAATTTTTTTCAAATTTGAGAAATGTTGAGTTTGAACCGCATACACCGTTTTCCGTATACTATGTTGGGCACCCCAGATCAGCCTTCAACGGAAATAACGAGCTTTAGAAATGCCGCTGGTCCGAGGGTCGATCATTGCCGAACGCAATAACGAGACTATACGCATATATGAACCCGAGTTGACGGATCTGCTGGAAGACTATTCAAGGTGGTGGCGAGACTAGATGATAAAGCGGGTCTACGCCTCGGAGTTGGGGCAGTCGTTGTTGTTGCGGGCGTTGCCTTGCTTGAGCTGGGCCTTGATCTCCATGGCGAGCTTGTAGCCGAGCTCGGGTCTGCGGTCCCTGCCCTCGACCATCGGCTTCACCTGGCTCGAGGTGACGATGACCCCGTGGGCGGCTATGACCGCCGCCTTCGTCTTCTCTATGTCGACGAGGTCGACGCCCCGGCAGCAGTCGTCGACGAGGACCGTGCGGTAGCCGGACTTGAGGGCGTCTATGGCGGTCGAGCCGACGCACACGTCGTACGCGACGCCGCACACGTAGATGTCGCCGACGCCGAGCTGGCGCAGCTGGGCCGACAGGGTCGTCTCGGAGAGCCGCTTGTTGTCCCAGAACACCGAGTACGAGTCGACCTCGGGGTTCGTGCCCTTGTACACCTTAACCCCGTGGTCCACGATCTTCAGCTGCGAGTGCAGCTCCGCGCCCCACGAGTCCTGGACGCAGTGGCGCGGCCACAGCCGCTGCAGCTGCTTAGGCGGGCCCTTGAACGTCACCGTGTCGTACACCCGCGCCTCGTCCTTCCCGATACCGCTCGACTCGTCCAGCTCTCTGAAAGCCGAAACATCCCGGATTCCCGTTCACAACCATGGATATATTGAGAGCCCATCCCTTCCGATACCACAACTCGCACCTTTGTCATTTATTTTGTCAAGTATTGATTGCAAGCTGTCGAAATCTAAAATAGTGAAAGACTACTATACTACTGTAGATCACCTTAGTTTCCAAAGTCGAGTGTCGCGAAAGTGTGTAACGTAATAGTTATCCAAACTTTTGTGTATTTATACTCGTGAATTGATTTTTATACTATTTTGGAAGGTGGCCAATCATACGTACAAACAACAAACTCTTATCATCGAGATTTATTCGCAAACGAACAGGTTTTACCAATTCTCGAATTTCAAATTTCAAATATAAATAAGGACTCGTGCGTTTTTCGGCAAATTTCAATAATAAGAAATCGCGCGGATGCGAGCGCTCTTGCAAAAAAGCGGTCTGGCCAATCAGCTCGTAGAGATCGATACAGCCCATCGATTCGCGAGTATGAAATTAAAAAAAAAACGATCAATATTGTCTTCATAAATCACTTGTGTTTATTTCAAATGAAAATGATGGAAGCAAGGGAATTTTCAAACTAAAAAATTGGTTATGACCCATCTCTCACTGGTCAATGTGAAAATCACCACTATGAATTGTTTACGTCAGTTTTGGCAATGACAACTTGAGTAATTCTTCATTTGATCTCATTCATTTAGTGATATATATTACTCAGTGTTAGGTCTATCAATAGCCAATTGCGTCTACCGCGCCTGTTTGGGGTCGTCTGCCTGACCTCTTCGGATTTGATGAAGAAATGGTTTTCGAAATTTTTGTAACTTGCTATTCAGTCAATAGCAGCCGACCTAAGAGAAAATGTGACTTTTGCCTGTACACCCCAGGGGTTTTTCTTAGATTTTTATTGGTTTAGAAAAATTAGTATATGTATGAAATTATAAACGCTATATCATGTACTTCAGTATTACTAATAGAAACTACCACTTGGGTACTAATATTCAAAACTGATTATAATGGCATTATTGAAAAATATGAAGGTCTCTACTCCCCGAGTGTGACTCGTTAAACGCATAATACAGAATGAATACATCAACAGCTGCGAGCAACCTTACCAATCGCAAATAGCGTGCAGAGTAAAAAGAAACTATGAGCGAATAGTGTATATATATATAATTTGGCGTGTTTGCGGGGTTGCGCGGGTATCTCGGCTTGTTTGCCGGGTGCACATACCGTAGCTGCAGGTTATCGATGAAAGATACATGATCCTCTGGATGCCAGTCGAGAGAATAAAACACCGCGTCGAATTGCACCGTATCCAGCAGTTTGTTTATGGGTTCAATAACTTCCAAGCCGTCCTGGCGTGCCGCGCACTTTTTTATATTTAGCGAGCCGGAAATAAAATCGTTCTGCACGTCGACAACGAGAAAGGCGCTCTTCGGTCTCGTGCACAGCTTGATCCACCGGTTCCAGCACATCTATCATCAGATTATGCACCTCATTCGTCCGCCCTCACTCAATATCCACATTCGACTCTACCCTCCCAGCTCCGTCCCTCCGTCCGTAAATTCAATGCCCCCAAGGGAATTTCCGATTTTTCACGCGCGCGAGAAAGTTAAGGTCGTTCCCTTGATGCAATTCGCGTCTTTTGGAATACATTGTGATGAATAATAATCTTATATGCATTATTTACGTTCACTGTGATACGAATCAGAAATGGATTATCGATCTGAAATGAATCGAATTATATGTTTGCTATTCTTGTCTCTATTTCGACGTCTTTCTTTCGCATCAGATCTAGAATCAGATTACTCTACTGCGAAGCTACAGAATTGAGAAAATTTCGAATAATTATTCAAAGTCCCCTATAGGATTTCACATTGGTACGCCACCTTGATGTGTGAGCACCATTAGTTTCACGTTCTATCAGTCCAAGGGCGTCATTAAAAAATTGATCAAAAACAACCATGTCAAGGTGATCGAAATACAAAGTTAACGTGGTAATTCAAACGTCAAACCTCGAAGGTAAAAATTCACATTCGATTTTCAAAATTTATTTTTGTGCAACTTTCCGAAAATTCCCGCCTGCAGCTCCGATCAAACATCAATCGATTCGACTTTTCCGTACGCCCTCGGCAGCAAATCAAGCCTATAAAATGCCGTATCACGTCCGAGCTCACGCGAGGATCGCAAAAACCTACCTCGAACTCCTTCCTGTCGATGAGCCCGTTGGCGTCGGTGTCGAACACGTTGAAAATGTCGGCGAGCCGATCTTGCTCGAGGCCGTAGACCTTGCCCCTGTCGTTCCTGAACAGGGCCTTGCAGATCAGCTCGAACTCGCCGAGCGAGAGGAAGCCGTCCTGATCCTTGTCGAATGCGGTGAAGCACGCGTCCATGGCGCGCCGATGTGCTCGTGCGCGAGCTGCCGCTGATATGTGCGGGCTCCGACGCGATCGAGCCGGCCTGTGCACCCCAGAGCCAGTTTGATCGATAGGCCGCTGCAGCTATGCCGCGGCGCAACAATATATCCCAAAGGCTCGTCACTCCGCGCGAATTACGACAGCTCGCCCCTCTATACTTATCCATCCTACGTGTATACATATACTCATACCACCCGAGTATAACTTTCGAATACGTCATAGGCTCCGTGTGTCGATGTACGTATATATGTGTGCGTGTGGACGGGCATAATCGCTCGATCGCTCGATGCCATACTTCGGATTTATCCGCGCGACCTGGCGTGCCGCGCCCGTCTGACTTTCCATTACCCGCTTCCCCCAGTTTTAAAATTAGCCACGCGGGCTAATTTTTCTCTCGCCTCTCCATGTGAGTATATATACCGCGCGAGCGCGCCACGGCGAGAACTTCTTAATACTTCGCGTATAGATCATATCGTTCGGATTCACGGCTGGTACGTGCTGGCCGGGGTTTTTTTTTAGACGCGGGACGTCGCAGATTCGCATGCTTGGATATATAAGTATGATGTAAACATGTAGATATGTACTGTATAGTTTGAAGCACGGATATATCCGGGTGTAGGGAGTAAATTTTTCGGAAAAATCATGGGTTACGGGAGATGTTTTTGTAACAGTTTTTTTTCGAGCTTATTGAGCTAACACGAAAATTACTCGTGTGATTGCGGATGATGGAAATTATTCGAAATATAATAAGCACTTACCGTCAAGCTCCTACAGCCTAAAACGTTTACGTATTCCAATTTCCGGTTTTCTATACTCTACCTTTCAAGAGGCTCACGTTCATTTCCTTCCTCTTGTTCTATTGATTCCAGTTTTCACTCTTTCTAGTCAGTGATATGACCGTGAAATGACTCCACAGCCAAGAGTGAAAAAGCATTGTTTCATAATGCAAAATAAAATCGTTATGGTGAATATTGTTATTGTTTTGATTCTTCGATTATCCAAATTACTCCAGATATTGCCGACTGACTCTGTCCCAGTATTTTGCTCTCGTCCATTGCTATCATTTGGAGAATAGGAAAGAAGGTGAAGATGGTTCAACGTAGATTGACTATTCACAAGTCGACTTAACTTTCAAAAGATTTATTCGTAATGAATTTTTGTACAACGATGTTCTTTAACTCTCCTACACTTTCCTTAATGCGCATTCCCATTAATTATTACAATTATACATATCAAATTACATACATAAGATACTTTCAATAAAGCGTTTTTACTCGAGTTATTACTGTTTGAGTCTCGTCGGGAGTGAAAAAGGGCAATTCCTGAACCATAAAAACTTGTCCTCCAAATACAAAAGTTGCTATAATTCTAGTCTTTGGTATATTAGAGTCATATGAATCAAAATCACACAATAAAAATCGCTTCCTCCCTAAAATTAACTTTTTACAATACGAATTTTCTTATCTCTGTCGTTGCTAATGTACAAAAAACGGTAAGATCTTAAATCTACAATAAATTACATATCAAATTTTTGTTTCATAAGGAGTCTCATAATGTCAACCGAAAACAGCCGTGGAATGCTTCGTATTCGTAGCATAGAAAACAATTTATAAATATCTTTTATTTAAAACATATCTATAATATTGTAAGTAACGATCATCAATGAGAGAAAACCCGTTTGACGAGTTCTCAATATAACGTAAATGTTCATGTAGAGTCAATGTGGAGCGAGACAGTCGTTGGTGGAATTCGCTCATCACAATTTTGGCAGTAATAGCACAGTATATATATACGTTTTCCATTATTTTCATTAATTTCCTTTGGCGTCACACGATATATACCGGTGAATTTGTCAACTTCTCCTTCCTCGACGAATAAACAATCGGATCGACTAATGAAAAACTCGAACCGATTCGAGCGGTAAAAGTATGAGTAAAAATGTCAATTCATGAAATATCCATCATGGCAAAACCGGCATATACGAAATCTCGTCGTCGTTTGCATCCACCCGCGCGCAAAGCCACGCATGGAGTTGACCCTGCGGGGCTGACAGATCGCGCGGATACATACACGTATTGTATATTTACAAAAATTCACCACCGGCCGTGCTCGATTGTGTCGATAAAGAAGTACGGCAGTGTGGGCTTATCGTTGACTAATAATCGAAGGGCTATGATCATACGTGTATCGTGAACTCCTGTCTCTGTTGCTCGCCGCGCCGCTGGTGCCTGCTCGGGATCAGAACAACAGACTGTCAAAATTTCGGGCATTCGCGACTTGCTCGTAGGGGCTCGAGTGCCGCGGCAGGGGAGGCCGGACGGGAGAATCATACCTGGCGAGCATAGTCTCGACGGCCTCGATCGGGAGCCGGCCCAGGCTGCCGCCGTGCCGGTTGCCAATCGACTGGCCCTGCCAATTGCGCGTCTCGCACTCCGCTGCAGCCTCGATCGGCTCGCGGCTGTCGGTGAAGCCGCTCGGCGGCAGCAGCGTCATGTCTTCTACAGAGCTGCGGGGCACAAAACACAACGGCTCGCGTCAACCCCCGGCTAGTTTGGCTGTGTGCACCCACGCCCCTTACGGCGACTAGCAAACTCGGACAACTTCTTCGGCCAGGCCCGGCGACCGAGCGGTAAGCCGTTTTCTGATATCATATTCACCGTGGCGTTTGGTAAGAACTATCGAACGGGCATTTCCAACCGACCGATAGGTTTTACCGTGTTTTACTAAACTCCACATCTAAAATAGTGAAAAACTATCAATTATTAGTAGAAATTGCATAATTAATAAACATAATTCAACATAATGAATAGGAAAATTTTTCTAAATTTCAGTTGAATATCTATTATCTTCATCAGTTATGCGCAATCTCTACTATTTCAATCATAGGTGCTTCTCCCAATGGTCGTTTCAGATCATCCACGTTTATTCGCGATATTCCATTTGAAAAGCCGTAACTTTTGATATTGTTTTCATGTGCCATCACATTTCGAAACTGCTTAAATATTGATTCTCTCGCGAATGCCGGGAAGCTTGGAAAATAACCTGATTGGCAAAAGTGCTAGTCTTCGTAAGGGCCGTCGATACATACACGTCTACGTCATTATGCGATCTCGAGTGGAGCTTCAGCCGAGATCGATAATGCGACTGTGATATCTATGTGAAAGCAAACAAACCTTGGCTACCTTCTAGTGGACCGGCCGCTTGGCTGACGACTGCGTCGTCTTCCCAGGGACGGTGAGCCTTCGTTGTTCGACTCGGTACTCGACTCCACACCACGTGAAAACACGTCTATTGGGATTCAGTCAAATCGTATATACCTCCAGTGGACCAACTGTCTTTTTACAAGCAGAGTATCGGGACTTTGGCTCACAAGTCATGATGAATGTTTTGTTTCCCTTCAGAAACTTACCCGAATGAAAGGATCATTAGAGATTTATGTATAAGGTAGTGGTACCCAATAAGGCCCACCTTTTAGATGTCATATACGCGGGTCTATACAGCAGTGCCGCGGCGAAGACTATTGTTGGTAGTGCAGAAGAATAACGAAGGGAAACGTTTTGACCGGTTGCGAATGACTACGCGCCTTTCTAGAAATTGTTATATAGATTTTTCTAGCAATCAAGATATTCCATCAAATATTTCTCGGATGAGTGAGAACTTTATCAATATAAATTTCGACCAGGTTGAAAAAATCCAGCGACACAAGTGTCGATTCTTTGGCATTTTGCCTTTATAATTCAATGTTTTTTTCATTTATACGTTTCCATCAATTGTTTGAAATAGATCTTAATATTTTTTCGTCAACGGTGTTCAATAACGCACACGTCCTCTTGAATAATTGATTTCCCCATTCGATTTTGCAAGTTTTATGACCGAAAAGACTTTTTTAACAAAATGATAATTTACAGCAAATGAAAATGAATGAACTTTTGCGGACGAGCTCGAATACAGAGGAAAAAGGTTAGGCGAACTTATCAATCTGGATTCTGGTTATCCAAAAATAATTGGCGGAACGTCGGTTCGCGATTGGTGAGCCAAAGTCAAATGATATTGCGCTTGCGGGGGGGTAATAGGCAAGAAAAGTACGAACAATTACCTCTGCACGGCTTGACGGGCACCCTGTAACTGGGTCCCGCGCACTCGCCGCACGGGCTGCCCGACGTGTCGCTCCCCGAGCCCTGGCGGTTGTTGCGCATTTTGCTCTCGGCCTCGGCGATGCTCGGGAAGTAGCGCTGCTTGTGCCACCTGGGTGTTTTCGACCTGAATCATATAACGGAATTCATTCTTCCATTTTGGAGGCTGGGCCGAATTGCAAATCGATCGGAGCTTCACCTTTCAAAGTCGACGCTCGTACGCTCGTAGTCGATCGTGTTTATGTCCTCGTTCTCCAGGTGGCCGAAGGTCTTGAATTGCATCGTGTAATCTAGCGTGGCGGTGGTGACCGAGCGATTGTCTCGGCCGGGAACACTGAACGTCGCGTAAGGGCTGATCTCGTACATTTCTGAAAAGGTTCAGATTATGAAAATTTTATATATGACTCGCGAGTCCAATCGATTTCCATACAGCTTCTTGTATATTCCAAAGCGGGGCGAAAATTTATTAATTCACGGTGTATCGAGGTAAAATGGAGAGCGTTACTTTGGATATTTTTTTACTGTAAAAATATTTAATCAATTGAGTGAAATAGAATGGAAATAAGGAAGGAACCTACTTTTGCAATTGAAACATTTTTCCATGTAGTACAGTGAAATTCCACTGTACCGTTCAGTTTAATCATTTTCACGGTAGTTACAGTGAAGTTCCACTGCATTGGCTATTGTCCAGACAATACCTTGCACGAACTGCGTATTGTCTCTTATGTAAATCAGTATTCAAGCTAAAAAATTAGAGTTTTATTCACCCGAGCCATGATCTATCGGAGGCTTGTGATTATCTTGCTTGACCGGCGAGCTCGTGTAGACCTGGTGATTCCGTCTGTTGTCCCTCTCGGCCGTTTTCAGCTGGACCGTCGACATGCAGCTCGACAGATGATGGTGCGAATTCAAAATTTGATTCTGCGAGCTCATGCCCAGACCAGTCTGCTGCTGCCCGGGTAAAATATCTCCCAGGTAATTTCCTCTGCAACAATCGATCATGGTTAATGAAACGTCAAATCGATCTTCGTTAAAAAGTTTGGGGTAGGGGGATGGAGCACCGACCTGCCGTTGCGCTTGAGCATGACGTAACCGACGACAACGGCGGAGACGATGAGTACGATGACGCAGATCAAGGGGACGAGGACGTAGAACACCTTGTAAGCGGACGACGAGCCCATCGAGTCGTCGTCGAGCTCGAAGTCGTTGAGCGGCCCGATGCTGACGCCGCTTATGGTGGTCGTGGCGAAGTCGAGGAGCGCCTGGGTCGAGCCCGCGTCGTTGTGAGCCGTCAGCCTCAGGCTGTACCACGTGGCCGGCTTGAGGTCGCGGATGATTATGTTGTCGGTCGCTTGGCTCGTCACCAGAGTCCACTGCTCGTCGCCCACCTTCTTGCGAAACTCGACCGTGTAGTACTCGATCGGGCAGTCGCCGTTTGGCCAACTCGTCAGCAGCAGCCGTACCGAAGTCGCGTTGGCTATTATTATGTCCCGTTCTTTCGGGATTTGCGGGGCTGAAAAATCAAGAGCGAGTTATTCGACGCTCGCTAAACGCATATAGCGAACTTGTACGGCCCGCCAACTAGTTGAACGTCCCCTCAACTACAAAGCGATCACAGCCATCTGCCCGTGCATGGGCTTATATATACATGTATATGTAAGATAATTAATTACCCGTGCCCTTTGTTATGGCGCTTATCAGTGGACTGGGATCCCCAGTGCCCACTCGATTCTGAGCTGTCAAGTGCGCGACGTACGACGACCCGCATTTCAGTCCGGTCAGAGTGAACTCCGTGTGCTCGGGCGATAAGGCAATTTCTTCCCAGCCTCCTTTGTCCTTCTTGTAGCTCAGTACGTAGCCTGTTTGGACGCGTTGGTCAATGAGTATAAGTTTATTCGACGAATCCTCGGAGACATTACGTTCTCTATTTTGCTACGTGTACCTTGTATATTGGCCCCGCCACTGTCCGGATGATTCCAATTCAGCTTGATACTGTCGGTCGTAGTATATTGTAATTCTAAATGAGGCGCTCTCGGTGGCATAACAACAATTAACGTGTAAGTAATCGAATCATCTCCATATGTATTGCTCGCGGAGCAAGTATAGTTGCCAGCAACCGACTGCTCCAATCCTGAGACACAAAGAGAGATTTCAACATACGGAACGATGATGAATCATGAAAAAAAACTGTTTGGGGATATCGAGGGCTCACCGTGAATTCGCAAATGCCCGTCTGAGGAAATTTCGTGATGTTTACTCTTAGTAACTTGGCTATTTTTGTAGGTCCAATGCGGCCTGGGAGTTGGATTACCAACGACGATACAAGAAAGCACCACTGATGATTTGATTGGTTTCTTCAGGACTTGAGAGAACGATGCAACTCTAGCTGGGGCTGAAATTACAATTGAATTTTAGACATTCTTCCGAATTTTTTTTTCTCATTTATTCTGGATGATTCAGGTATGGGAGCATCAATTACCTGCATTACCTTTCGAATCCGTTTTTTGCGAAACTACCGTAGTGGCCTCTCCTTCACCAGGCGTTGTCGAAGCCGTCACCCAAAACTCGTAAAGCTGCCTGTGATTTTCAGAAAATGGATAAATCAATCTGGTTGAACGACTTCTCGCGGATGGAGTATTAGTAGATGTTTATGTTGAATAATATCCATTACCTTTCATTGAATTCACGAAGTTCTTTGGTCAGTGTATCAGACGACGAAATTGGAGGCTCGTGAATCGTGAAAATATTGGGCCTACTCGAGCCTGCTTCCCTGAAGTAAACTGTGTACTTCGAGACTCGGCCATTCGGTTGCAAGGGGGGAAGCCACGAAACTAATATAGAATCTGACGATAACGCTAATGCCTTTATTCCAGCAGGAGGACCAGGTACTGAAAAATATTTGTTTCTCAATAAGAGGTTTTGTGAAACGACGAGGGAAACGTCTGAATGAAGAGTATACATTTAAAATTGTAATCTTTCACTCTCGAGAATGATGGAACAATGGCACTCACCATCTTCTTCAGTAGCACAGTAAATAGGATTGCTCAAAACACCGTCTCCAGCTCCAGTATAAGCCAATACACGAATTGAATAATTCGTGTATTTGTACAGGGTATGCAGGTACGTATCATCGCTAGTAGTCTTCTTGATTTCTCCGGTGGTCGAGATCTCCACTGAAGAAACGGAAAAATTTATTCAGCACGGTTTTTTCAGTGCTCGAAAGGATTACGATTGCTGGGGGGAAATGAGCAACTTACTATTGTCGGTTGGAACAGGTCGGTAGAAAACTTTGTATCCTTGAATGATACCGCCATGCTGGTGAGCTGGTGGAACTTTCCAGTGGACTCGAATGCTCTGAGATGTGAGTGAGGCACACGTAACTTTGGTTGGTGGTGCACTTGGGACTATAGAAGAGAGTGAAGAATAAAATATTTAAAAATAAACGTGCGAAAATTATTTTTCCAAGAAGAAATGCATATGGTTATTCGAATCTCACCTCCTTCCTGCGTTGTGCCGGTGATAGGAGGACTCGCTGGTCCACTTGCAATACTGTTAAAAGCTCTGATGGAGATGTCATACTTGGTGAAGTTCCTCAATCCTGTTAACTGAACTTTGTTCGTTGCCCACCCATTGACGTTTAAGCTCTTGCTTTGATTTACGCCCGACGTAGACGACGATTGTTCGGACCACGTAACAATATAGCCCAACAAATCTCCGTTACAAGATTCCTTCGGTGGAGCCTAGGAATCGGAGTTTTTTGATTGTTTTATTCATACATTTTTATGATCAATAGGAGAAGTTTATTGAATTTGAAATTTACCTCCCAGCTGACGATCAATTCGCCTGGGCCGGCCGAACTGACTTTGATATTTTGTGGAGGTTCGGTAGGCGCTGAAGTTGAATAATAAAAATATTCACTCGTCACTCTTATATCTACATATAAATCAATATCGAATTTCATTGTTTTATGATTCGATAAACTAACCTTCTTCTTGAGTTTTAGCTACAACTATGCCCGTTGGCTCGCTGACATCGATGAAATTGATTGCGAACACGCGAAACTTGTAAGTTACCGCTGGATGCAACCCTCCAACTTGCGTCAATTCTTGATTCTCATCCGCCTGCTCGAAACGTGCTATAACTGATGGGTACATTTTATAAACGAGAAAATTCTTTTGTATCCTAGCATTGTACAATGGCCAAACAATGCTATTCTTTATTCACAATGAATGTCAACGGAAAACTTTTGACAAAAATAATTGATTAATTTTTTTGGTTCACTCACCATTTTGCGTGGGAGTAGCAGGAACACCGTAAAAGGAGCCGGGCGTGTGTGATATATTGTGCGTTTTCGTTGGTTCCCAGTCGTCCTCGAGTATTCCGTGTGATACGGGCTGGTATTGTATTATGTACTCCCGGATGGGACTGTTTCCGTCAAAGGCTTTGTTCCACGAAAGTTTAATTGATCTCGAACCGATCTCTATTACTTCAAGCGCTGATGGTGGATCTGGCCTTTCTGTTGGATTCATGACGAAATTTGAATTCACCGAGTATTTGCCAAAGTTCGGGGCATTGTCGGAGAGCAGGCGATAGCGAGCCAGCTCGACAGCTCGTATGGGCTCGCGCGGGTGTGTGAAATGAAACTTGAAAATGATTACAAACTATATGAATAAAAATAAACACGCTATCAGTTGGAGGATACGTGGAGCGGATCAACCGGAGTTTGTGCGGTATATTTACACAACACTTGCATACATAAATACATACGAGCCGACGGGTGGGGCGAGTAAATCGAAAAGTAAAATACAAACCCTGGACAGCGAGGTAGATGAAGTGCTCGCTCCTGCCGTAATCGTTGTCGGCGGTGCACCTGTAGACGCCCGAGTCCTGGCGGTCGCTCAAGCTAATGGACAACTGCGACTTGAGCCCGTTGTCGGTCTTCACTTGGCTGATGGCGAGCCGGTGGACGTTGGTGTCGAGCCGGTTGTTGTTGTGCGTCCACTGGACGTTTATGGGATTGTCCCCGATCACCGTGCAGTCCAGCATCACCGACTCGCTCCGGCGGATCGTCACGTTCTTGCTCTGAAATTCAAATCTCGCCGGCTCTGCAAACAAGCCGAGCCGCGGGACACAGGCGTGAGCGAGAGAGAGACACAGAGAGAGTTTGATTGCGGCGTCGGGCTGTAGAGGAGAGCGATAAAACCATCGGGGCGTACGTAAGACGAGTGGCGCCGAACATAACTGGACCCGCATCGTTCGCGAGGGACATGAATAAAACAGCGACGGCCGCGTCGCATTGATAGATTCAGAGCGGGTATGAATAACAAAAGGTGAACCGGGGCCGGATTCACCTATACTGAAACGATCGGTTT
This sequence comes from Aphelinus atriplicis, assembly GCA_020882685.1. Taxonomy (NCBI): domain Eukaryota; kingdom Metazoa; phylum Arthropoda; class Insecta; order Hymenoptera; family Aphelinidae; genus Aphelinus; species Aphelinus atriplicis. Next base: position 90,171,444 of record CM037073.1, on the reverse strand, counting down.
CTCTCAGCTCTGCGATTGCTATACAATGTTGAATGCACTGGTTATTCACGGGAATTCAAATCGATTTTGCCCACGCAACACTCGTTCGAAGCCTGATAAACCTTGCTTTCGAACGCGCAACTCAAATTCGTCGGAATCCACGGGGGACACATTTGGAAAGTTAATGGAGACGCGAAGAGAACAAAAAAAGTGCCGGGTATATATTTGCGGTAAGATCTCAAACGAGATGGGAATATTCTATTTCGCGCACTGGATAAATTACTCCCGGATGAACGATTGAATCATCCGATCACATTAAAGCATAGACGTTCCATTTTATGAGGATACAGTGCGATTGGGGGTGAAAAGACTCACCATTGACAGACACGTAGATGACTTTGCTGAGTCCCGAGCCGATGCTGTTATTCGCCCGGCAGAGGTAGTGGCCCTCGTGCTGCGGCCCGGCCGAGGCGGTCCAGAGCGTGCCGTTGGGCAGTATGGTGAGCCGGCCGTCGCTGAGCTCGCTCAGCAGCTGGTAGTCGTTGGAGGTGCGGCCTTGGCCGCGCAGCCACGTGATCTGCGGGGGCGGGAACCCTGTGGCCTTGCAGTGCACGTAGAGCGGGTTGCCCAGCAGGCTCGACACGTCCTGCGGCTCGAACGTCCACTGGGGCGGCACCTTCACCAAAAGCTCCGCGGTCTCGTTCACCTTGGCCGCCTTGTTCGTCGCGACGCACGTGTACTTGCCGCTGTGCCGGGACGACACGTCCTTGAACACCAGGTAGCTGTAGAAGTCGTGCTGCTTCTCTTCGATCTGAAAATTTCGACCCCCGCTTCAGCTGAGCCTGCTTCGTATCGCCTCGCAGGAACTTCAGTCAACTAAAGTTCCACCCAACTTCGGGTCGTGGCACATTTACTTCCAAGGCTTTCTTTGACTTGTCAAAAAGTTACGTTGATTTGGGAAAACTTGCTTCTCTTCTTATCTATACCCCGAGAGTGTTTTTCAACGTTAGGTTTTTCAACGGCACTCGGTTTCGTACCCGGTCTGACCAAACCCCGGCAGTACTACTCATTTCAAGATTAGTACGTTCGTTACAGACAATTTGTTCTTTCCGACCACGAAGACGAATTTAAGGTACATTTGAGGTGACTGTGTTGCAATAGTTTGAACTTTTACTATACTTGCTTTTTTCGATCTTTTCTTATCATTATTTCACTCTTGTTACTAATTCAATATTACAATTATCGAGTACTACCATTTTTACTCGATTTACTATCATTTTTTTCAAATGTGATTACTCTATCTTATGTTGTAACGATGGTTTCTTGTAGGTCGTGGATGACGTTCGCAGAATTTGAAAATTCCAATTTTATTATAGTTGAATTTGCGAAAACTCCTTAGAGGTGGTATATATTGGGTGCAGTTACCTCAATTAAATATGATCTCTCATGTGATAGCCAGTCAATATTAGTTTATTTGTTAATATGAAAAAAGTTCTTTCTCCAAGCGTAGATATTGTAATAATTTGATTATCGTTAAAGTCTACTATCTCGAAGGAAAATTTAAATGTCTCGGCTGTGGCAAGACACTTAGGGACTTTCAAATTGATTTTGAAGTCAAGCAGTAGCGGGAAAAAGAAAAGGGAAAGACAGAGAGTTTTTAGTGGAAGTTTATCGGTTGGGTAAAAGTGAACGATACCGGGGCGAGCGAAAAGGGAGAGCGAGAGCAACTTACGTTGAGAGACGATGGAAGAGGCTCCCCATCTTTCAGCCAAGAGAAGTGGATGGGGAGATCGCCGGAGGTGATACTGCAAGCGATCTGAGCTCTGCTGCCCTTTTGGAGATTCGGAGGAAAAGTCAGCGGACCCATCACAGGCGGACCTAAGATATCAAATAATACGACACAATCACTTGACTGAAATATACAATCGTATGAAGGAAACCACAAAGTATCAGACATATTATTGATAATTGAAAACTTTACAAAATGTATAATTGAAGAATAATACTCGTCTCAAGATAAAAGGAGTAATAAACAAGAGGAGAATTCATTCATTTTTATGAGTACGACGTTGGGAAGTTTTTTCATCTCTGACGAAGATAACCATCAATTTCCCATTGAGCAAAGGGGAAAAAAAGCAAATAATGAAAATACGTTGAAGAGTGATTACTTTGAACTTCTACGTGAATATCTCGGCTGGCAGTTTGTCCAGAGCCGGCATGTACGGTACAGGTGTAGGTGCCCTGATCATCGGGGGTGACGTCGGTTATGGTGAGGTGGCCTTCGGTGTCGAGCTTGTGCCTGAGGTCAGGTGGCAGGGCTTGACCTCCTCGAGACCACTTGACCGAGGTGATGGGATAGCCGGAGTACGGACAGGCTATCTTCACGTCCCGGCCAGCGATTGCGCGTACTGGTCCGATCCTCAGCCGAATGTATGGTGGGCCTTCGTTTGAAATCGTAATTAATGGCTACGCTTACGACCTATGGTTATTCGAATTTTACGCAAGGGCAAGAGATAACTCGTAATTCGTTGCGTAACGACTTCACTACCGTGAGCTGAGGGAAACAAAGTTACAAGATAAGGCGAAATGAAACAGATAATTTTGTTACAAACGTATATATCTACATGAGTATTCTTCAAGAAGTATTTCGAATGTAGCTCTGTGAAACGCCGCATACTTCAGGATTTGTTCTCCAGAAGTCTTTGACCGGATGAATGAACTTTTCAAACTCGTTTAAATTTTATACAATGCTATCGCTCAACTCACCCCATATATTGAGCCTTGCTTTGTGCTCGACGGAAGTCAGCGAATTCGATGCAACGCAGGCGTATAGACCACCGTCTTCTGTCGTCGCCGACGTGATGTTCAAGTGACTTATTACATCCCCCGATTGATCCACGTACTGACCAATCGCATACCTAAATTGTCCGTACAGTTTTAATGGTTAAATACGTCTCAATAAAAATGACATTTTAATTATCGATTCTGATGTACTGAGCAAGATGAGATACAAAACGGGATTGATAATATTCTGGAGAGAAAAAAGTTGATCACGAATCAAGTTGTAAGTGTGCCTTTTATCGGCTGCATCAACTGAAACGTTCATCTGAATTTCCGAATTTCGCAGATTGAATGAATGGAAATAGAAATCCATTTCGAAATGGTCCCGTACCCATTGGCATATTGAATTCGTCAAGTCAAGTGCAACGTCTATTTGCTCTTTTGCAACGTGAATAAATTCATTAGGAAATCAATTTATACTAGACGGCACTCGCAGAAACTGCAAATTTTCGCGCATAAGGATTTAATCAACTCGCAGCGAAATTAACTATCGGGATGACGTTTCTCGGGGGGTCATAAAACGAAATGATATACCTATGGCTGGAGGCAATTTCACTCAGTGGGTCACCATCGAGCAGCCACGTGAACGACGGTGGTGGCGAGCCAGTCGCTGAGCACCTCAAGGACACCGGCGGTCCCGGTCGTAAAGTCTGCTCGATAAATGTGTATTGCAACTCCGGCACAGTATCTGTAAAAAATTTAATCAGTTTCAAAAAAAAAAAGTGATACGATCACTTACATATTGCACCGTCTACCAGTCACCAGAGTACGCAATAACTAAAGTTTATTGGCAATGAACAGAGAGTTGAATGCTCTTGTAAGACGAAGCATGGCTATTATGCTCCTCGAACTTTCTCTACAACCCGGTCCCTAATATTGGTTCAAGTGGTCGAACTCTGACTATAATTTGAGGGGAAAACTATTAGGCAACGTTTACTATGTACAGTTGGAAACAAGTATCCCAGTTTTAATTCCCATAACTGGATAATATAATTCTATAAATCGTTTATAATTGCAGTACGCGTATTCGTGTTTCCATGATTTTATTCCGTTTCCCCAGTGTAAGTTACCCGATACAGAAGAGTGAAAAGTGTCCAGTAGAACAAGTAATTGTGCTGTCAGACGCGCCGTCACTTACCTCCGAGCCTTAGTTCGGCGGTGGCCTGGGCGTTCTCCTTGTCGCTCCTCACGAGGCACTGGTACATTCCCTTGTCGCGCCTGCCCACCGCCTCGACCATCAGCACCAGGGGGGCAGGCAACCTGATCCTGGTGTCCTGTGAGCTGAGCACCGGCAGCCCGTCGTGCAGCCACTCGACGCTCTCGATCGGGAAGCCCTCCACCGTGCAGTTCATTGTCGCCGTCTGGCCCGAGTTCACCACCTGCCGAGTCAACGATCGAGCGGCTCATACTCACTCGAACGTGCCAACTGTCCGTTTATCCCGCTCATTCAAACGCGTATCCGCAGCGCGAGAGATTCATTTGCCACGCTGTTTCTCTATTTGAGAAACCGAAGGATGTAGCGTAACAGCGAAATGGTTTGACGAAAGAGGAATTCGCCCCGGGAAGGTTCAGAAGTTGAACGTATGACAAACTTTCGAAGAAGTGAACCCCTTTCTCATGCGGTGCGAATGAAACGAGTTAGTTGAGCTTAGTCCGTCGCGGGTGAGTTTTGCGATTGGGCGTTTCTTCACAGAGGTGTAATCATTGATTGTAAAATGTAACACTGATTGCGGCGATAGAACCTGAATGGATCGACTTTGCCACGAAATTTGTCGGATTGAAAGATAATCAATCAAGCGTACGTTTTTTTCATCTCGACCCACTTTTGCGTAACGTCAATAGCTATCGACGGAACACCCGAACTATGGATGATTATACGTGTACACACACGTCCGAAGTATGCACCGGTGATTTGAAAAAGAAGAAAAAAAATGACTAATCTATCGGGTGAAATTGGGAAAAAAAAACAAGAGCTCTCCCAGCGAGCGAAGAGTAGAGAGAGGGATGAAAATCCCGTCAATCTACCGTCACACACGCTCGAGGTGCACACACGGCTGGCGATATCGAACGCTCGAGCCGCGTCGCGGGTAATTTTCTCCGTAGCTGCAGAGCCGGGGCCGTTATAAAAAAGCTCGTTCTCGCGCGGGCGGGCTCGTCAGTTAACGAGTTTGCCGCGTTGTAGAGGGGAGATTGGGGGGGAGGAGGGTCAGCACCCGGGAAAAACAAGGCATATATCGTGTGCACTAACCTGTAGCTGGGGCTGGATCCGAGCGTTCAATTTGGAGGTGACGGAGAGGTGGGTCTCGGCTTGCTGCTCGCCAAATTGATTGCGCGCCCTGCACACGTACCTGCCCGCGTCTTGCACGTCGACCCGCCTGATCCTCAGCAGGTCGCCCCACAGCTGGATCCTGCCGTACGACTCCACCGCCACCGGGCGCCCTGAGCATACCACACATATATCTATGTATCCCCGGTTATACAGTCGGGTCCAGCTCGACTCGCTCGCCCTCTCGCCGACTGTGTGTACTCGCTAATTCACCCGGCGACAACGAGCTCGGAGTATTAAATCACGGGGATATCGATCGGAAAACGGAGCAAGAAGACGCGCCGATGAATTACCGCGAGCTACAATCCGGTGGTTACATGTCCCTCCGCCGTCGCCATCCCGAATTCGAATGCAATCGAGACGTAGCGAATTGGAAAATGCCGGCTAGTGGGTTACCCCTGCCCGGTAACGCGCTTCTTTCTCGACTTTATACGAGGGGGAAAAAAATCCTATCGCCGCGGAAGTTTCCCGTTTCAGCGGGATGCTGGTCTTTTTCCGCGAGTATACCGAGCGCAATCTCCGATGTATCTCGATGCTTGAAAAATGTGTCATCTCGGGGTATACCATTTCTCCCCCTCCCTCCTCGAGATAGAACATACGCGTGTCCAGGTATAACGAATCGTCGGACGAACTCTCGCGATCTTTAGCTCGTTCGTCGAGTCATTGCGAAACGAATCGATTGGGCGGAAAAAAGTGAGCAAGCATTACGTGACAGATGTATATATAAACATGGAGACTCGGTGACTCGTCGGGGAGACCCGTTGTGCAAGCTCACTTCAATTTCGGGATGGAATTGCTCGCGCTCACTTGATTCCTACCGGGAACCGAATGAGAAGGGAAATAAATTGGTATGACATGGTTATACCCACGGAATATAATACCCCAGAACACGAGAAGATTCTCCGACTCAATTTATGTATATATCCGTATTCTCTCTAGTTCTACGCGGCGAAACTTTTCATCGCGAGTCTCCTTGCTTTGCCTTTATCCTTCTGCCCATATACGTAAAAGTGTCCGCTATAGTATTTCTCGGGAAATTTCTCGATTACAGTCGGGTCGAGGTTGCGAGGCGTCGGAGAAAGTTGGTCAAAAATTGGCGAGGATTCAGTTGTCGAGCATGTGTGCGTATACACATATATACATGGATGAAGAAGGTATACCCACCGTTGACGTCGCGATACCAGGTGAACTGCGGCGAGGGGTTTCCTTGGGCCGAGCACGTGAGGTGGACGTCGGAATCCCGCTCGGCGGAAATTGCAATTTGCGAGCGCTGCATCAGCTTCGGTGGCATCGTACTGCTCGGCTCTGTCGGAAATATAACGCGCCAGAAATTGAAACTGCCCGTCCCTCCTCATATTCGGACTCGCTCGTCCATACATATATACACATATATATACACGTTCGGAGAAGAAAGGGACGAGCGCGGGGTTATATCCCATTCGTGCGATTCCGCCCATACAACTCGCTCGGCAAAATTTATCTGTCAAGAATTGCTTGGCTGGAGCCCGGCCGGAGGTGACGAAGACACGCGACGAGCGCTGATATGCTATATGAAAACTGTGGTATGCGCACTTTCCGACTGCAGCGCGATATTCACAATCCACCGGAATATGTATTCCCCCAGTTTTCCCGAGCTGTCGGCACTGCATTTTAACGAAACAGACGTATTTCAAACTCGGTGTCACCGTACGCGAATTCGCGGATTGATTTGAGTGGGTCCAAAGTACCATATCAGCTGCGTCTCTCTTGGCTCTTCAATGGCTCTCGCGGCCGTGAGTGATTATTCGTAAACACGGGCCAACAAACAGTCTTGGAACATAGCGCGGGTCTCGAGCCATCGGGTTCACGAGGTCACGAAACGCGCAGTGCAAATACATATATGTGTACGGGGGAGGATCAAGCTCGGGGATATAGCCACTGACCTGTAACGGTGAGAGAGGCCGGCTCGCTCTTCCTCGTTTCGCCGGTGAGCGAGTGCCTGGTCAGGCAGGAATACGTCGCCCGGCCGTCCTCCTGCCTCGCCGACTTGATGTGCAGATCGCCCTGGGACGTCACCACGAACCTACCGCCTGCAACATCCAATACACGTCGTTCACTCGCAACGGTTACATATTCACCCGTGCATGTATAGGGTAGGGTAGGTATGCGCGCGATCCTCCGATTCATCGATCATCGTAATTTTGATGCGGGTACACACGGCATATTTATCCGGAGCGTTTTGTGGATTCGAGTTACAGGCGCGTGGGCGCGTGCTCGGCATTCCGATCGCAGTTTGCCGCGGCTACTTGATCACTGCTCTCGCATAGTCGTCTCATTTCATCCGAAACATTCCATCCAATTGTTGCGGCTATATAGCGTTTCAATGAATGACACGCGAGCATACGCGTCGATTCGATTCGCCGTGATCCCTTTGACTAGCGAACAGAGCTCACTTCAGCTTTTGTCGCAAAGGTTTTTTCTCCAAAGTTTTAGGAAGCCTCGGCTGGTTTGGCGCGCTCGAACATAGAAAATAAGGATCGCAGTCCTCCAGCCGGTCGCGAAAACGAGCCGACTAATTCGTGGCCCATTAAACTTGAGCGCGCGCACATCGTCGAGCAGACACGATGTGTGTCGATGCATCGGGGACTGCACTCCGTGTGTCCACTCGTCTCGAGCTCCGTATATGCGCGTATGATAATTCGAGGGAAGGGACACTAGTGCGAGCGAGCTAATCCGCTCTTGGACTCGTATATAAGGCCTCTTTCCCTTTGGATTTTCGAAGCCCTCGAGGACGTTTGCACAGCTCTATCGCGGCCCTCTCTCTCTCTCTCTCTCTCTCTCTCTCTGTTTGAAGAGCAAATCTCCGGCCTCGATGTGGTTAGCTCTCGTTCCATTTCGCGCTCGAGATATTTCCCCCCAAAGAGCCGGCGCCGCGAAATTGCCCGCTGTATATAGCGAGGATTATTGTTTCTTCCGCGGGCGGGGGCCAGCTCTCCCAACGATTGTTGCGGGCTTCCTACTCCATCGTCGGTGTTCGACGTTTCATTCCACTTTCGCCTCTCGTTTTCCACCGCGGAATGTGTATGTATATATACATAGGAGCGAAAGTAAGGGAGAGCGGAGAAGGTCGGCCGAAGAGGTAAGTTGGCACACTGTGAATATTTTATAATTGTTACGATGAGCGAAGATGTCGCTATTTGCGATACGTGTAACACGATAAGTGCCGTGTGTCCAGCGCTGCACGTAAAAGAATGGAGTCAGTATTTGGCTTATCAAAAGACCCAAATGAACTGTTCAGAAAATTTAGTTTTTCTTTGAGGCTAATTGGGAAGCAATAATTGCTAATAACGTGCCGTATACAGCGTAACAGAGATTCTTCAAACGGTCGAAAAGTTTATTTTAAATATCATTTATTGTCAATTTATTCAATGGAGGTTGGTTGGCAGAAAATGATGGAGGCATATTTTAACATACTGCGTAAAATTAAAATCTTTAGAAATGATGAAACATCGCACAAAAATAACCGCTATAGCCACTGTCCGGTCCACTATAAGTCGCAATTTACAACAGTTTAAAAAATCGTCCTGATTTTTTTGGACATTATTATTTGTTTATTTGATTCAATAGGGATCATTCGACAGACTTATAGCTTTTTTCCTCTTTATCCTTTCGATTTTTCTGTAAACTAAATATTTCTTCCTTCTATTAATATAACTAAATATCAGATACTCAGGATAAATTGAAAAAAAATTGAATTCAATCCATTTGTTCATGTCACGTGAATTAAGAGATATTTATAAATTTTTGTCCCACTTGATATATTAAATATTGAGAAATATTTCGTAACAAAAAGAAAAACAGCTGCTTACTCACCCCACCGATTACTTTCATACAGTGGACTATAATATTGGCTCGATTTTAGTTATCGCGTGTGAAGAGAAAAATATATATTTGGTAAAAACTCCGCCTACCTCATTCTCGCTTCCCCCTATTTGTCTAAGGGGTACACGCGCGTTTCATATTGCGCGCGCGCGCACACACGCGAGCGCGTGTGCGAATCTCCACCGGTGGAATTTCATAGAGCTCGAGAGTGAAACGAGTCGGAACTCGGTGTCCGGAGCGCGCGAGCTCGAAGATTTTCATTTGGCTCGGAAGATGAGGGCCCTTGAAAAGAGTTAGCCCATCAATATTCACTACACATGCCGGCGGCCCCGAGTATAACGTATTACCTTTTCGAATCCACTCGGCGCACGACCACCGCGTCCTCGAGCTTGCGTGACGTGGCTTCACGCGGCGCACCTGATGAAACTCCGGCTTGATCCGGCTTTTCCCTCCCCCCGTCCCAATACCAAAGAGAAACGAGTGCCGGCACGCAGACGCAAATGAAATTAGGAGAGGAGCCGACTCTCAAAGGATTCGCCTCCTCATCCATATATAGATAAACCCGAGCGTGTATATACATGTATATACACGACGGTGCGCGCGGTCTCGAATCGAAGCTGTATTCCCCGGGCGAGCGAAGGAGCAATTTAATATCGGTGATTCTCTCTCGCGCTCGCGCGCGCGTCGGATAAAAATTCATATGCCAAGATAGATATATTGGCTGCTGTGCGCGCGTATATACATACGATATATACCGGCGCGGGCGCGTTTTATTGACTGATCTGCATCGAGTCGGGCCTGGTGCTCGTCGCTGCTCGCGCCGGCGCATTCATCCTCTGCCACGTTGTTTCCCAGCGTGTCGAAAGGAAAAACCCCCGTGTATTATCCTTCGTATCGCTCCACGCGTCCACGGGTGTTTTATTTCGCGCTGCGCGAGGGCATATCCCTCGGCCCGTGATCGATCGAGCCCGCCTCCATTCACCCCGAGCCATATACGAGAATTTTGAAATATAATCCTGTCCGGTGCTTCCGTGAGCCAGGAGGAACTTTGACCTATGATGATTAGGGTTCGCGCGTCGCATTGCGAAAATCAAGGTTTCCCCGGTTGAAGCTTGTCCGAGCGACGTAGCCTCGCGTTTTTAGTCCCAGCACTGATTAGATTTTATTGGTGAATTCTTATGGTATTTTCACGGTTGTGTTCGCGGTAAAGGCGAACAATTTGACAGCTGATGTCCGCACTGTATGAGCCGATATCCGACACAACAGATCAAAATGATTTATCGTCTACGCTAATAGTAGCTTTACCGTATCGGGAACCTTCTCTATGAACCGTAATTCGATCTATTTGATTAATCTTGCCAACCATGAGAACACGGCTCACATTTGGCTGTCGGATTTTTGTTCTCAAAGTCACTCGATACCCAAACTGGCGATATATTTTTATTCTTTCGTAGGTAATCTCTTTTATTCCATGTTACCTCACCTGATGCTCGTGTCTAGGCATATCAGCCGAGACTAAACCATGGAGAAGCGTGAAAATTGACTAACTACACGCGAATGTCGATCGCTGGGCTACCCATGAAATATTTTTTTCCAGGCTATACGCCGACACTAATTATAAACTTGAATTTCAACCGAGGTATAGTCACGAGCTCGATATCGGCTCTACGCAACCAGGCGATGTCGCGCGGAATTTCTCGAAATTGGCACAGCTGGACTTCGCTGGCAGGGGGGGGGGGAAGGGGTGGAGAGCGGAGGGTGGCGAAGCAACAGGGGAATTAAAGGGGATTGATCCGATGAGAAACGGGACTGGAAGCTCGGGCCAAACCGTTCTTCCGCGCGATAACGTTCGCAACTCGGACCCGCTCGAACCGGCGCCGGGCTTTTTCGCGCACAATGCCCGAACTATACCATACGCTGCGCTCGATTAAATGCGGCTCGGCCGACGGCTACTTTGAGGGAGTTGGACACGTACCGGCGGCCCTCCGCCATCGACTCGAAGCGATAAGTCTTATCGCCATATCGAATCTGGCCCGCACCAAGATCAATGGGCGCGAGCGGTCAAACAGTTCGCCCACCTCGATTCTCAGCTGTATCCCTACCCGTCTCTCTCTGCTTCTGCACTCGAGAGTGAATTGAAAGGAACGTTCGTCGAAATGCACAATAAGTCGCGCACGCGAAACAACGCGTGTTACGTCGAGCTGGGGTATTCGCGAGCGAAAATACTACGAGTGCCCCGAGGGATCCGTCGCGCGATCTCGTGTATATGTATAATCTCCTGCAGCGGCGAACTTATCCCCCGTTGTTACGTACGCGGGACAAACGTATCGCGCGCAGACAGATGCGCGCGCCGCGTATAAATATGTATGGCACATGAATGCCTGAGGGCTCGTCGCGCGCGACTGCAGCGCAGCCTCGAGACCCTTAAACGCGCCCCTGTTTACCGGGGCCGCAGCCGAATATAACCGCGTTAACTCCGGCTGCTCCTCTCCTCCGCGGCAGCTGCTGGACTAGCTCGTTCGTGCGCCCCCCATCCACCCACCTCGCTAATACGGCCCGGATCCGGACAGTCCAGGCGCCCCCAACACTGTGTCCGGCCGTAATTGATTCTAATGAGCTGACCCGGCCGCGCCGCGGGCTTATTGTCGCGAGCGGATGATTCGTGTGTTGCTTTTTGCCTCCCCCCCCCGCCACACCCGAGAGCGGCTCTATCCGTGGCCGCGCCATACGCTCGCGAGAGCCCCTAAACTGCATTGTGCGCCCTAATTGGGTCTGAAAGATGCACCGGACGCGCGCGTGCGTTTGACAACGGAATTAGGTAATATGGACTCGGCTGCTGTCTTCCTATTCGTTTCCCCTCCACTTCGCGTTTATATCAATGTTCACGGCAAACTTTCTTGTCTTTTTGTACTTTTTTCGCTCGAATAGCTCCTCGTTCCACTGGTACAATTGAATTTCGAGCTGGTCGACTTTAACTCGGCACGTTTCGCGTCGGTTCCCTGTGACGCGTGCGCTCGAAAAATTGCAAACGAACGTTAGAAAACTGATTGGGTTCTCGGAATACCCACAGCCAGGTTATTTTTCGAAATACAACCCTATGGAGTCTTCCACCATATCTATCGAACTCCGTACTGACTATAGGATAATATATATAGCTATTCAATTTCGTTTATTTCTCGAAAATATCCGACCGATGAAGTTTGATTTTTTTTTATGTACAGTATATTTATATCTGTGACTTCTTGTATAAATGCAGATATATACTGTAAATGCAGAAAATTGGAACTAATTCGGAGAATATATCTCCGGGAGATTGGAACGTTGGACTGTATGGTCATATGGCTTATTCAAATACCCAAAAAGCGTTTCAGAGAGTTTCGTCATGTCTGGTCGCCTGAAGTTTACAACGTCTACCCGTTAGTGGATCCATTTAATATATACCTTCCTGAGATTTTAGAACTATTTAATGACTTTGTGCTTTACCATCGATGATTTATCGATTAATATTGTACAATCAATAGTTCTGATTGTATTAAACCACGTGGACATTTACATTTCAACATCCAACACACTCTGAGGCTAGATTTTTGACAAACAAAACCACGTTTGAAAAAATTTCATCCGAATCATCGCAACGATTTTCCACGCAAAGAAAACAGTGTACGGATTTTATTAGCGGGGGGAAAATTAATTCGCGTGATATACGAGCACTCCGTTACATAATCGCCGGGGATGCGATCTATCGATGAGCACGCACGACCTATAAATCGCTCGACTCGATAAATCATGTTTTCGTCGAAAGATCCGTGTTTAATGCCGAGATCGTGTTTGCCGTGTAATCCATCTACTGATGATTCCGCAGAAATCGAGTTTCTCCAGCCCCAAAACGCCCGAGCGCGTAAAACAATCGGCGGAGCCGCTATAAATCGTATGTACACGTCCCACCCACGCACCGAGAGAGGAAAAAAAGGGGCGAGCCCGATCGAATAAACCAATAAAATGATCCGCGAATTCACGGGGAAACGAGCTTCTCCGTTTCGCCAATCAAAACGTCCTTTCCGCGCGACATTAGGGGCGTAATACTCGCTCGCGCCCATTCATATTCAAATACTGTTCGCCCGACTGTAACGTTGACATCTCGTTATATCCCCTGCGGCTGCTCGGGTGTATATACATATATAGGCGGGAGTAGCTGTCCGCCCTCGCAGCAGCTCTCTCGCCCGTCTTAGAGCCGGGGAGTATGAGGAAAAGTAGCGGCGTTTACGGCCGCGGCAAAGCGAGGCGCGCACGACGCTTTTCGGAATTGCCCCGGGGGATTGCCCAATCCTTCGGCTCGTAGGCGATCGCTACTTTGCACGTCGCGTCGATTGAAACAAGTGCGGCGCGCGGACGATTGGCCCGAACGCGCGAGAGGATCGATCACTCCCCGCGATTTATATATATTATACGCATTATACTTGGGTACTCCACTGAATCTTCGTGTGTATGTATGTGAGTGTGTGCGCGTTTGTGGGTAATCAAATTTTCAACAGCCTAATATGGATATGTCATATTCATAAGCAGTAGTCTCACGCAACACTGACACGTGGCTGTAGTTTTTAGCGGATCGAAACGATTGACTGATCCGTGACTGAGTTTTGTCTTCAGGTGTGGACCACATTAGTTGATTTTCAACTGGTAAGGCACAATATTATTTCGCAACTCCGAACTACCACCTTATTATGCGTCTCTCCGAGAATCGTTCTTACTTTGCTCTCGTCCGAGATCCCTGGCGTTCATAGAGATACGTCCTTATTATTCAGATTCTCGCGATACGCCATTATGAGTATCGATATACTTTTGACGCGTGGCACTGTTTTAACCGTCGATGAAGCCGACAACGTGTACAAACGTAATCGCGCGACGATGAATCTCGTGGAAAATCACGAGAGCAGAGTCATGATGAAATGCGCTCCGTATCCGGGCAGGTTTCATCAATTTTGGTCGTGGGGAACTCGCGCGCAAGCGCGAATGTACACAGCAATCAGGCTTCACGTGAAAATCAATCTGCGCCGGGGAAAAATAAAATCCACATTGGTTTTGACGGGGAATCTCGCTCCGAATTTCGAGCGAGCAAATATACAGAACAATAAATCCACACGGGCCGGATTCGTCGGAAACCTCGAAGGCCGCGAACTGACGGCGCGCGCTGTGAGCAAAAACGGTAAAATCGGCGACTACGAATTATAACTTTTGAAGGAAGCCATATTTTTTGATGATTTAAATTCGAAATGAAAGTTTAACATCTATAGGATACGTTCCAAGTAGACTCAAACTAAAGAATTGCTTCTTTCATTCGAAATAGAGGGATGAAAAGACAGAAAAATAGGTCAATTTTAAGAATTTCGAGGAATATCCTACCGACAAACATAAACTGTTATACGAAAATCAGCATGCTTATGCTTTGGAAATTACGTTATAAGGTTCTGACTGAAGTCTTTAAAAATGTTTAAAATTCTTTTTAAAAATGCGAGCAATGAACAAAAACTAACTCCGCAATAAATAGACACATCAACTTTCAACCTGCCAACTTGCCTTCACTTTATTCCGGTTAAAAAATCCGCTAGTTTGGGTGTGAACGGAATGATATTTATAGATGTGAAGTTTTTATTCCAATTTCGAATCATCTGAAATATGGCCTTATTCAAAAGTTATAAGTCGGAGTCGCCGATTTTATCGTTTTTGCCCACAGTATGGGGCGGGTATTTCGACGCGCGCGCTCGCACACGCACATACGAGCTACCACGATAACGCCAAAGAACTTCCGAGTTAAACCGAAGAAAAACGAGACGAAAAAGGCGTCGCGCGCTCCTGATGTCGGAGGAGCTGGTTTAGCTGACGGCCTTGTTTGTTTTGGGGCTGCGCGATATTAAAACGTCCGCGGCCATATGATGACGCGCGCGCAGCTGTGCGAATCACAAACGGTAGGGAACGAGGGAAACGAGGGTCTTTCCCTGAGAGTTGTTATCGATGGGGAGCGATGGCACGTCTGTTTATACGCAATTTTTTTCCACTGAGGTAGATTTGTTCCGTGTAATTTGAAAGTTGTGTGTATCGCTGCATTCTTTAGCATTCGAAAAATCATCGAAAGCTGCGAAACAATAGAGGAACGAAAACATCGGGCAACGTCTGATATACAGTGTAACTTGCTGCGTTGGAACATTGTTTCTCAAAAACCGGCACATGAATAGCGTACGTTTCATTAGTTTTGAACCATATATACGCACCTCTAAATAGTTTGACGTTCTATTTGTTTGCAAATAATTAAATACGAATGGAAATTTTGAAAAATAATTGCTATCTGAAAATTATGGATCAGTTGATACTTATGTCGCGTTGCAAAGACATAAATAAATAGAACGTGAGTTGACATAATTCCAACTAATCTTTTCCATGACCAACACTTTATACGGCTGATATCCAGTCCCTCCGTTTGACAATTGAATCTCCAAGATCTGAATCCATCGATTCATGAACGATTCAGTACCGAGCTACCAATTCCCACGCGAGTACGAAAGTTATCTAACAAAAAAAACACGATAATTTCAACGGCGCGCGCGACTCCCAAAACTGTATATACGCGCCATTAGCATCACACACGCGGCGGCGCGGTAATATCCCGCGTAAGGGACGGTATATCCATACCTCGAAACAGCGGCCGAATCGAGCCGAGGGTCGACGGCAGAAAAGCTCCGCGGCCGAAAAGTGCAAGGAAGCAAAGTCGGATGGAGCTCGAGCCACGCGATCTGGCACTCGATCGCTTCCAACTCTTAATACAGCTGCGCTACAGAGGAGGAGAGAAATATGAAGACGTTGCGGGTGTGCGGGGGGTTGGTCGGGCAATCGGGCGCACATGCCGCCGGCACGTGCGACTCGCCGTGAATAGACACACGCGCGAGTGAAGCTCGGCGCGACTGATGCTGCTGCGACAAAGCCGCGCTCGCTCTCGATCCGCGCGCAGCTGGAGCCAATGGGACGAATCGATTGCGCGCCGCGTCTTACATGCTAAGCAGGACCGATTCGCGCGTATACATATAGGTATATGCAGCCCAGATGGTATTGCGCCGTTCCTCCTCCTCCTCCTTCTTTTTTCTTCTCCTCCGTATACGTGCGTGAAATTTCGCCGAGGCCTCGACCCCCAGCCCCGGGTAATTTATACCGTCGCGAATTAGCCCGGCGCGGGGCTATCGCGCGCGGGGGAGAAAGTTCGAGCCGTGATGTATGGAGCGGCGAGTTGGCGCGAGGGCCGGACGGACGGTTTCGTCGGCCCGTGAGAGCAGCGGTTTTACTCCATTTTCAATTGCGGACTGAGGGTCGTCAAGTTTTTTCGCGGCTTCACGCGCTGTTTGCTCTCGCCTGCTCCCCCCTCCCCCGATCCCCCACCCCCGCTGATTGATGATGGGACTTTTTTTTCTCTCCCCGCGTATACCCGCGCGCGAACAACAAACTCGTGATTTATCGTGTGAGCTCTCGGAGCTGGCCAAATGGATTACCGAGCGCGATTCGCCAGCGACGAGTTATAATGACCGCGCGTTGCACATCAACGCCAGTTTACACACGCGCGACTTTGCCGATTGATTCGCTTTCGCTCCTCCCTGTGTATACGGGTGGTTTGATTCCGCCAAAGGCAAGTAGATGCACACACATACACGTACACACGCGGTTTTTGTTGTTCGCGATGTTTTCCAACCTCCTCGAGGATTTACGATGATGTTTCTCTTGCTTCGTCCCGAGCATCATGGGTATGTACGGCGCTAATTCGTTCGGCTCACGCGATGCACCGAACATGCGACTCCCCTGCTCCCTATCGTCTTGTCTGCTGCGTCCTCGCTTAGGCGAATGAAACACCTCTCTCGTCGCATCGATCCTATAAACTTGGATGGACATTCTTGGTATCAGCCGAGTGATTGACCGATCACGAGGCAACGCGTCGTGTCGTCACCACTTGAGAAGACAAATGCATTTCAAATTAAAGTTTTTCCCATTGTTCGATAAGGTTTCAGGGTGTAATCGTCTTTCAATCCCTGATACTTATATGAGGTGAGATCGACCCTGGACCTTACATTTTCTTGCATGATAATTATCAATTCGTCAAAATTTCAACTTCTGAAATAACAGATATATTATATCGTATGTCCATCTATCGATCCGCCGTCACGAAGGTTCGTAAAACTCGAGATAAAGTTTCTATGAAAGTATGCATAAAAGTTTTTCTTGTAACCTTGGCACAATGCAGAGAGGATCCATCAAGAAGAAACGAATTTTTTCCCGAATCAATGCTTGTGTTTTAAAGGTTGAATTGTTTGCTTTCAGTTATAGCGAGATTTTTGAAAAGTTATTCCTCTATATAACTTTTTTTTGAAAAATTCAACTTCAAATGAAAAGACAATATATGAATAATTTAAAACTTAAAATCTAGCACTTTTAAAATTGATTTTTCACATATTTTATTCATCAATTTGTCTCCGAGTTTTTATATGCAATTTCATTGGAAAACGTTGAAATATATGCGAGTGAAGAGGACGGTAAAAATGAATTTGAAAAAAATTAGTTTGGTAAAAATTAGTTGAAGAGCCAGATAGCCGTACGATAATTACCAAAATAATCTCATTCTGTTATGCGTTTTCTACTCCAGAGTCGACGATATTGTCTAATGATGTTCAGATACTACCGAAAGAGGGGATTATGGGGTGTAGAACCGCGTCTGACCTCGTTCGTAAGTACAGTGTGAAAGATATCGGTTGAGGTATTCCGCAGCAATTTTCTGGATATAAAATTTGCATTGATGTACGAGGTAGGGACTATCCACCCAAGAATCATTGGTGATTTTCTTCAGATTTTCTTTTCATTCATTTCGGCGTTTTTCTAACGTGATGTTAGGAGTAAACGGCCCTTCGATGCACCCAGCCACTGACAACACATACCAGCTCGATCACTCGATAAAAAAACAAGGGGGGCTATAATCACTTCGGATAAAATCAAATAAAATCACCTGCGACTCTCGATTCCGAATTATAACTATTACGGGCGGTCGCGTGAAACCAGGGCCTCCAACACCGTGGCGTCACGTGTCGCGGCCAAATATACACAATCAAATTCCTCAAAGCAGCTTTGACCAATGGAAATCCAACGCAGGGGAGAGGCTCGGGTACACAGCAGATCCGGCTCTCGCCTATCGCAAACGGACCGCCGTCTAGTCGAGGGCGGCGAATGGGGTGGGGTGGCATTGGAGAGCTCTCAGCATTGCACACGTCCGCGCGGCCGTGCAGTAGGCGCAACGCGTGCACGTACCTACACACATCTACGTACCTGTGTCGGTGCTGCCGGGCAGCAGGATCGATTCGTCCCGATACCAGGAGGTGACGGTGAGGTGCTCTTTGATGTCTTCCCGGGCGGTGCACGACAGCACCGCATTGTTGCCCTCCACCACCGGCGAGCGGTTCACTCGGACCTCGTACCCCGGCACCGTCAGCACTGCGAACAACCAAAACAACACATGCGCATATAAATATACACCCCAGGTTTGTGTATCAACAAGCCGTTGGCCCACAGGGCAATACACGGATGGACGGGAAGTGGAAAAAAAAATAAATGGCTAATGTAACGCTCGGGTGACGCGTATACAGTTGGATTCGATATAAGAAGCGGCTGCGTCTCGAGAGCGCGGGGTAATGGGAGTTTCGCGGCGCGAGGTGGGAAACACGTGCAAACGAAGCCAATATGCATCCGTTGCTTTCCTATCTGCCCGCCCGGGCGGCCAACGATATTTCCCTTCCCCCCGGCTTTTTTCTTGCCTTCGCGTGTATGTATATAGACGCAAATAGATGTATATAGTATTTGCGCCCGGGGCGCCGACTCGTCAACGCTCACAATTTCAGCGAATCGCGCGGAATTAACTTTCCTCCGGCTCCGCCGCAGCTCTCGCAGATGGAAAAACGATATGTGAATGGAGGATAGTGAGCAGTCGCGCGATGAGGCCAATTCGCCACGCTGACATTTATATCATTTGCCGCGGATCGCCGCCCCCGAGACTGAATATATATATATATGCGTATCGTTCCACTTCTGCGCTCGAGTCTCTCGGCGCGGCTGAGTTGGTCTGATTTTACGTCGGTGTAATTTTAGATGTGCTCGTTAAAATTTCTTACAAGGAAATCGCCGGGACTGCCAGTATATTCACTGTGAGCTTCAGTCGAATGTCGTTCACTGTATTGCGGTGAAAGGTCAGTGTAAGTTTAGTGAAAATCGGTGATTTTACATTTATAATTGAAAATTCATCATAGTTACAATCAAAATATACTGTTACTATAGTGGTAATGTTGGAACTGAATGTTACAGTAGAATTTCATTGTAGTTACAGTGAAAAACGTTTCACTGAAGATTACAGTGAGATTTTTAACTGTAAAGAATTCAGAGAGTGGAAATTATCAAACTAATGATATTGTGGTTTAGCGAGGAAATTGAAATTACCGTGAGAAACGGGGGGAAATACGATTCCAGCTTAGGATTACCGCGAGAATCCATCAAGCTCGCACAGTAGACACTCCAGCCGTGACGCAGGAATTGAATCCGAGCCGAAAGCGCGGGGTAACGAGAGAATGGGAGGAAAAAAAAGATAACGAAGGTTTCGAATATTTGCACGTATCATCTTTTCTTTTCGTTTTTCATTTCGAAAATTTGATAATACCGAGTGCCATAGCCGCGAGTGGCTTTTTCCTCGCGGGACACGAGAATAGAAACCAATCTCAAAAACGCACAATGAGATTTCATTCGGAGCCCGCGTGTATAATGGATTCCATCCGGGCACAATGGATATATTCACTCGGCGAAACTCCATTGTATCGCGTCTGGCCGATTTTCCGTGTTCCCGGTTTTCCCAAATGAATTTGTCAAATTTTTCCGAATTATCAAACGAATTCGCTCCGCGCGCTCGGAAGTTGATTTGATGACGGGTACGAAACGGCCGAAACCTGATAACTCGACCAAAAATATTCCAAATGAAGAATCTACCGCGCGAACGAGAAATTTTGACAAACAAAGGGCGGTCCACAGTTGAATTGATGCGATTCATCAGGGGAATAACGGACGAAACGAATTTCCCGGACGATATTAATTAACCTATTAAGAAATACGTGTAACGCGTGCGCGAGACGCGCGGCTTTTTTCCTCGGCGCGCGCGGCAAACAATGGGCGTATAGGGCCGTTGTCGCGTGGTTATAAACACACACAGATACACACACGTGGGGACACGGGCAATTTTCATAAACAACGAGATAATTATTCATATGATTCGAGGAAGCCGGCCGTCGGAAGTCCACATCCGCCGCTTTATCGGGTCTCTCTCTCGCTCGAAAAGCCCGAGCGCGAAACTTTAGGGGCTCGTTGGCGGGAGGCGAGCTCGTAACTCAGGGCCGCGCGCATCTATACGTATCGCTTTGCGAGAGCTCGTCATTTCGTTACATTAAGCCCGGCTGTATGCTGATCCCCCGGCTCGCTGTAATTCAATAGCGTGCCGCTGACCCGATACCCCACTACCTATATACGCGTGCATTACCCATTCTATTATTGCCGCGCGGTGACAATGACGTGGGCTGCGCCGAAGCCTGCCGCTTTCCAAGGAGCTTCGAGCTCTACGACACTGAAAGGCTTGATTAATCGAAACTCGACAAATTCATTAGCGTCTTTGCTTATGATCACCATCGCAATTTCGTTTTCAGTAATGATCGGGTGAAAATCAGGTAAGTACGATGACCAAATCGAGTATTGTTCATGTGACATACTTCCACCGATTTCATTGGACGAGGAGAAATAAATTTGCCGCATCTCATCGTTCATTATGCAGCTGAATGAAAGTACGAGAGTACGTAGCCTGAGCTCAGCGCAGGCTTGCAAGTTTGCACGAGTCAAAATAGCACAGATGAGCGAGGTGCATGTGCTATTTCTTTACTCCAGCGGGAGAAAAGTGTTATTCTTTGCGAAAGCCAGAGAGCGAAATCGGTGACAAAAATGTAGAGACGAATAATAGGGACGGATTGTTTTCAGTGGCTGAATACACGTTACATCCGTGACAGTCTGGCCAAACTTGTTCTTACTACTGACGCGTTTTATCGAAACCCGTACAGTGACGAAAGTTCCTTATCCTTATATAAAAAAGTGATGGCCTTTAGAGTGAAGGCATTAACTTGTGATTTGATTGGTGTAGACCTAACCACGTGATTTGTAGTGGGTTGTATATATATATAGAGTGAGATGTGTATATAGATAGAGAGTAGCCGATGACATGATATTATAGGCTAGGGTAGTCAGTTTCGTTGATGATGCTGTCATAAGTTTCGACAATTTATTTTCAAAACTATAATTGTAGGTATATGAATTTGACTGATGGTACGTGGATATTTTAGGCTACCTTTTAGTTTTGAACAGTTGCCGGATAGGATAACTCTGTTAGGTTAAGATGTCTGATTTGCAAGTTTTATGTGTTATGTGGTTTGATGAATAGTTTAGTGTTAAAAATCTGAAATCGTCTTGCGAGCTCAAGTGTCGATAGCTCAGGATTATTTAAATAGAAGAAGATGTCAGTGATCGATAGCTCTTTCTAATACTTTTTTATACAGTTTTTACATGGATCATAAGAATTTAGGGTTCGGTTATTCATTTAGCTTTTAGAAATTTGCATCATGAAATGAATTGAGATGTACGTCAGAACGATTATGGTCAAGAATCGTGGAGAAAATAATTGAAATATGATTTTGAAACGCATACATGATGTAGATCGCGCGCAGCGCGTTTGAATGTAGCTAGTTGTATATAGTGAGTAAACGTTGATTTAAGATTGCCGCAGATGGTACAGATGGAAAATATTCAGTTTTAAGTCTCGAATTTTTTTTTGGTTAATAAAATTGCTGCATCTAATCTAATGATTCAAAAAACACTCGGATATAACCTTTTCTCCAAAGTACTGTGACTTATGTTTTACAAAAATAAAATAGGAAAATGAATTTACGAATGAGGGTGTTACATTGTTATGCTGAACTAACGATATATAACACGAAGAATGTGAAATTCAAGAAATTGAAGAAAATGTAGAAAAATCAGTTACAATGTATCTCTTAGGTGATGGATATACGAATTAAATATTCCCTGGAAAAAATTCGTTCAATCCATACTTTCAATTGAGAAAAAGCCTAGTGTTCATGGAGGCATAAAAAAAAGCAAGCCGAATTCATCATCACTCACATCCAGCTGATGACGGGTTTGGATAGTTTCATGGCTGTTAAATCATCGAACTGATTTCCCAGCTTTTCCGAGAGTTAAGCTTTTTCGGAAATATACGTATATATACGCAGTGGGCTGGGCTCGATGTGCCATACGTTATAATAATCACGTTCGTTGGCTCTCGTTCGCATCAATATGAATTAGCGCTCGCTTTTGAATAGCATAGCCTCGACCCCATATACGCGAGCGCACAATCGCCTCATCGAGATTCCAATCACGAGCTGCGAACAACGAGCCTTCCTGCAAATTGATTCACCGACTTTTTGTTTCCATTCAGCCGACGGCGGCGGGCGTCATTGAAATGACGCTGTGCAAACTGGGTTGGAAATCATCATATTGTCCAGCTAAAAAGGGCAGATCATCGTTTTACTTTTGTCAAGTTTGCCGATCGATGTTACAAAATTGTGAGAAATTACTGGACCTCGCTGTTTGGCTTTGATACTTCTAGGGGCTGCTTTGCCCTTTCAAACCGGACTACATCATTGTATCCTGTATCATGGAAATTAATTCCATTTACGATTTGAACTGAAAACGTTGTTTCGAAACAGAAGTTTCCATGTCTTATTCGCAAAGCCCTTTGCCACTTCCTACCAATATTTGCTTTTCGATCCAATTAAAAAACCGCTGCCAAGTGCCTTAGCAGTATGCTTTCTCAAAGAGGCTTCAACATCACCCACAAACGCGTCTCAAACCTGTATTTTCACCATTCCACTAGCGTAGATACTATCATTTATTTTTCAAAGATTACAAAAAAATTATTTAATCAGTTCAATTCGTATCTTTGTGACTGTGTAAAGTGTCGTTCTTTTTCAATTGACCAAACTTTGTCGCGAGGGTTGATGTCTGCCCAGGCTCTCTTATGATTTGATCAAATGCAACAAAGCAAACGGTTCTAGGTTCTACACGATGCGAGATATTTGGACCTGCATAATTTTCCGATCAATTCATCTTGTGACTGTCATACGGTTTAATGGTGGTCAAAATCGATCCGGTCCGTATTTAGCACACACAAGACTCATTTTGATCATTTTCGAGGGCAAAAGACACCAAATTTTTCCAATTTTCTCTATAGCATGTTGAAAATATTGAAAACGTATCTTACATGAATTTTTCTTCCCCTTAGCAACGGTTGCTAGGGCGGTAAACAACGGTTGCTAAGGAGCTAATTGGGAAGATTTTGTGTCCTTTGCCGTCGAAAATGATGGAAATGGGTCATAAATTAATGATTTCCAACCTTCGTAACTGTTGCTAGGGAGGTAAACAACCGTTGCTATGGAGCAAATACAACAATTCAGTGTCCTTGGCCATCGAGTGTGACTTAAAACTGATTTTCCGGCTTGCCCCAATGAGCACTCATAAGGATTTGTGAGAAAACACGTTAGGAACGGTTGCTAGGGAAATAACCAACGGATTTTGCTGAAAATTTAACTCGGACTAGATCTTGTCACAACCAACCGGTGTGCAAAATTTCAAGACGATCGGATCATTCCTTCGGGAGTTATCGTGGACGAAAGAAACGAGAAAATAGACACCTTAACAACGGTTGCTAAGGAAATAAACAACGGATTTCGCTGAAAATTGAACTCGCCCGAGATTTTGCCGCGATTAACCTGTGTGCAAAATTTCAGGACGATCGGACCATTCCTTCGAGAGTTATCGTGGACGAAAAAAAAACGGGACGCACACACACACACACACACACACACACACACACACACACACACATATACACACACACATACATACATACAGACACTTTTGAATTTCCATGTTTTTTGACCCGTAGATCACGAAAATCGAGGTCCCGAGGTCTGATTCGTTGGGTCGATTTTTGCCCCATTACAAAGCTTTCTCTTTGAGAAAGCAAAACTCACTTGATTTTTTTTCGTTTCATACGGAAGGAAAGTTCGACACGAGAAGGCAACCGTCCGAAAATGGCTACAGGTTAAAAGGGGCAAAAGAGTTATCAACACCGGAAAAACTTGTCTTGTGAAATTCGGATCAATTGAAAAATATAGTAATTATCCAAGTAATAACTCTGTACCATAATTAATTGTATAGATGTAGGTGTAGAAAATGAATTTTGCGGGTAGAAGTTGACCATATTATGTTGACCGTGCAATATCGAGTTTTATCACAAGTCTTCAACAATCTGACACATTATCAAATAGATCGTGCAAAAATTTACAATCACCTATCGATAATGATGACCATGCACGTGCAATCAATCGACTTGTTCGTTCGGAAAAACCGTTGGTCTCAAAGTCTATCAAACTCCGAAAGTTATGATCGTTGTTTCCGAGAGTGTGCATAACGAGATAAATTAACTTTCTACCGCCGATTCATCACACAGCAACAGGCAAGACCTTCAGGCCGCGAAATCTCCAAGGAGCATGTGGTACGTCGCATCGCGCGAAGCAGCTCTGTGCTATCATAAAAATCGGCTACTATTCCGGCCGGCCGAGCCAGCCTCGAAGCGGACCAATCGAGGTCGCTCATTTTTTTCTATCTCAAGCACCGCGACATCGAGTAGGTGGTGGATACTCGAGCCTTGGGCCGGGTCCCGGTGGGAGACAAAGGGGTCTCGCGCGGCCGAGAAGAATCGCGTGTAGGGCGCGGGCGAGTGGCCGCCTCAGAGAACGTAGGGGCCGGGGCCGACAATGAATACCTGTCCCACACACAGCCTGTAGTCTTCGGGAATAAGTCGTTTGGAGTGTGTGTTGTACCGGTGGAGAGGGCCGATGTCATTTCAGATAAGTTTCACCGGCGGCCTTTCACTCTTCGCCGGTGCAGCAGGGGAGTCGCCGCCGCCGCGAGACGGCTCGAGAGGCTTGGCTCTCGAGAGCCAGCCACCCCTAACTAGATGCGCGCTGCGCGTCTTCCACCGCGCGCGGATAGGCATTACACGGCACCGCACTCGATCCGCCGCCTCTGCCGCCGAGGAGAATCAAAGAAGCCCCGCGCGCGCGAGGCGCGAGAGAGTGCGAGTCTTGGCTTGGCAAATAGCACCCGCGTATCGCAGGCGCGCGCGATTCCTCGCCCCGATAAACACCGGCTCCAGCTGCGAGTGTGTTTAGCCGCGCTCTTTTTCCGCTCTTTCACCCAATCATATCCTCAAACTCGGCAGCTTCGTTTGGAGCGCATTCGAATTACCAACGCGTTCTCGCGTCTTTCGCGCGCATCAGGCACCTTCGACTTGACGCCTCGCGGCCGAGCTTCTGTATGTGGTCGATCCGCCAAACGGAAACTGCAGTTGATTTTTCGTGTGGTCAGAGTGAAATTTCACTTTGGTCCCATGAGTTTTGAAAGCAACAATTTTCACGTTACATTCGTGAACTTCACATGAAGCCAATGTAGTTTGATAACTCGTCCACCTTCATACAGTGATCTTTCACCTTTATACAGGGGCTTTTGACTGTGAGCTTTGAAGAGAGTTGTTGGCGTGGATTCAGATTCCTCTCGTTAGACTGCATCTGACTGCATCTTCTCAGTTACACTGAGCAACAATCCGTTGCTAAGAGCATTAGCAGTATGCTTTCTTAAAGAGATTCAAAGAAAAATTTTGCATAATTTGTAGGAAATTTGTACATTTTACGAATTCTCAGTTAATATTAAAAAAATCGAGAGTTATCGCATGACAAATAACAACGCACATACAGACAATTCTGGGATTCGATATTTTTCAACCAGCAGATCACGAATATGAAGATGGAGATTTTGATTGTTTATTTTCTGTATGTATGTCCATAACATATGAAATGTGTATCGATATTCATTATTTGTATGAAAATGGGACAATATCTCCAGGAAACCGTAACGTTTGTATGAATGACTGCATAATGTATGGAATGTATGAACACCTCAATCCTTGTGAGTATGTTGTTGAAAGAAATATACTTTCTAGTTATCAGGATTAAAAAACTTTAATTTGATAATTTTAGCAATCCTGATCATAGAAGTTACTAGCGTAACTAATCTTAATCGGAAAAACCGTGTAACTTCTCATTAGTATGGCAATAAATACAATTAAAAACTTTAAATTTGATTAGTCTGAATAAAAAATTGAAATATTCAAATTACTCCGCATCCCAGATGAAACGCCGGATAGAAATGTTGCCTATCGATTTACGATCACGACTTTCTAAACAAATCTACCGTCAGTTTGCAAAACGAATGAAGTCACTTCGCTAAATATCCCTTAGAAGTCCAATGAAATTCGCCAAAATCACACCCGCATCCCATTTTCCCATAACGCAGTATTGTCGAAATTCCATAAACTTTGGCGTATTCATTTTTCATCTTAGTCAGAATGGCGAGTGCAAACTTCCCATAGAGAGCCTTGGAGCTCCTTTCGAATCATCAGGGCGAAAGACTTTTCATCCCTCGACGAGTTTTACACACGTGCTCACGTCAATCAAATTAAAAACTCGTTCGCTCGAGCTCGCGGATACACGCGTTGTAGACGTGTAGCGCTGCAGATAGTGATTCTCGAACGAAAAGGCGCACGGCGGAGTATACACACAGGGAGAATCCGCTCGAGTGTATTGCCTTACGTCACACATGGGAATGGCCGCGCGCGAAGCACTTGACGCGCGCGGCGTTATATGCATTCTTCAATATAGCCGAGCTCTCCGGGACGGCTGCTCTCGACTTGAATTTTTCAATTGTCGAAGCGTCGCTCGCGCACTCGGCCGCGCGTATAAGCAGCCGTATAAAAATATGTAAATAAACAACAAGAGTGCCAGCCGGGGCGCGCATCTTTGATACGGGCCCCCCCCTGTATATATATATACGTATCGCACGCGCGCAATTGAATAAACAACGAGCGCCTCTGTACGTACGTATGTGTGTACAGTAGTTGTGTGTATATGTGTGCTTGCGCGTAAACATTCGGCGCCGTCGCGGAAGAGGATGAGTGCTCGGCTCGTTTGAATAATTAAACGCGTAATTACCGTGGAGCGTCGCGTGCGCGTTTTAATGAAGAGCCAGCCCGTCGAAGACAGCCCAACGCACGCCCGCACCGTCCTCGACTCCCAGGCGAAAACAGCTCGGGAAATAAATAAAAAGCAGTAGCGAGCTTTCCGGGTGTGTCTCTCTCTCTCAAGTGAGGGAGACACGCGCAGCCGGGCGTCGAGCGTCGCTAAAAAGTTTATCCCTAACGAGAGACGGAGAGAGACGTGTCGGTCGTCGCTCGAGCCCGCGGCTTTTCGATTAGTGCGCCCCTGTGTGTCTGTGCGCGTTGCGCACGAGTCGAGCTCGGACCGTTTGCTCGATCGAGCTGATCCACACCGGCCAATACACACGAGCACTGCCTCTGGTATTTACACGGCGCCCCGTCGGATGAGAGCGACGCGTTTTTACGCCTCGTCCAATCCAATACAAGTGGAGAGTCGGCAAACGATGTTGAAGCACTCGTGTGTATATATATCTACGTTCGAGCGCAATTGAGTTTGCGACGCCGCTTCAAGGAGCCAGCTCGCACTATTTATATGTGTATATATAGATACGTACGACGTGCGGCTGGGTTTGTAGCCGTGAGGCAGAGAGAGAGTCGACGCACTGTGTGTTCGGGTTGAGGAGAGATCAAAAAGGAATGCAAACACACTTGAATTAAAATCAGAATCTATTTATTAAAAACTGGGACTAACTCAAAAATGTGAACCAGCATTAGCCGTTCGCGGACTAGGGAACCCAGTGAAACCTAGTCCATCCACATTCACAAAAATTCAATCACACTTAAAATATAAATTTTGCTATAAAAATTATCAATTAACGTTTACTGAAATGAACTCTTATCAAAACACAAATTGTAAAATACTACTAAAAAAGAAATTATTAAAATTTAAAGTAATTAACTCAAATTAAAATCTATACGTGAAGGAAAATCTGTAAAATAGCTTTAGGATAAGAAATCAAAACTAAAATCTTTACTTGAAAGAAAACTGTAAAATCGCTTAAAAATAAGAAGTCAAAATTATCTTATTTTATTCTAACTACCGACAAAATTATACTAATTTCCTAAAATTTAGAACTCCTTAACGACGAAAACTTACACAAATAACGAATAATTACAATTATTATTAGTCACACATATTCCGGTCACACCTCAATCAAACACCGAAACACCAAAACCTCATACACAAGATTCACACAAACTTAAATAACAGATGCGAAAATAATCAAACAGAAATGCCCAAGATCACTCAACTTTCCTCTCAAGATGCTCACGCAACTCTGCCCAAAAAACCGGACTCCTCAGTCCTCCAAGTCAGGCGGGCTCACCAGTCCCGCCCCCAACCGTCCCCGCGCTTTTCCATGGGGCGAGGGAAGGGCCGCTTTCCCGGTGCGCCACCACCCATGCGCAAGCGGCTCGTCGCCGCGCCCTCCCTCCTCGTCCCTAGTCAACGCGGGTGGAGATCTGCATGGGCCCGACCGCCGCCCACTTCCCCCGTTGCCGACCCCGCTCCGGCTGCCTCTCGCACAAGGGCCCTGCCCTCGGCGAGCCGTGACCCACATTTGCACAACCTCATTGGTGCACGCGTTCGATATGGGCATTCAAACTCTCCACTGAGCGCCGGCGCGGCTGGACACCCCATGTGGTGTCCACCAAAGCAAGATCCGACAAGGCTTCGTCAATGGGGTTTGATCACAAACTGACATCCTTATATTCTGCCGTTACATCATTACATATATTATGCGTGCACTCATCCTTGATTTATGTTTGCTTATTCGCTAATTACACACTAATTACAAGTACATTTTATACATATTTTTGATATAATACAATCGGCTTCTTAATCTTAATAAAGTAACATAAAATTAAACTTAAAAACATTAGGCAGTACATTAAGACTTATCCAATAGATTATACCACACCAACATCCGCTCCTTCAAATCACTAAATATTTATACAAAGAGCAAGCACATCGTTACATACGCGTCCCCTCGCTAATAGTTTCTTACGACTCAGTTGCCCGCGACCGTTATTAAACCACCCGAAACTTCCGGAGATATCGCGTGCGGCCGTTTTGGGACTTTCCCACAAAAAATAAACGAGCTGTCCCGAGTGAAAAATTTATAGCTATACCGTTAAAATATTGCCTGTCAATCAAGAACGGGTACCCGTGCGAGCGCGCGTTGGGTTCGTCGAACAAAGATGTTGAGCCGTTCCAGACATGCGCAGGCCATTGCCGGCGAAGTCCGACTCACCACTCATCTTTCGCTTGCACCCTACGCTGAGCGCCAT
This sequence comes from Aphelinus atriplicis, assembly GCA_020882685.1. Taxonomy (NCBI): domain Eukaryota; kingdom Metazoa; phylum Arthropoda; class Insecta; order Hymenoptera; family Aphelinidae; genus Aphelinus; species Aphelinus atriplicis. The sequence continues at coordinate 90,141,877 of CM037073.1, read as the reverse complement.
ATGTTCCCGGATCGGACCCAAGCGCTCGGCCGCTCTTCGGGATTAGCGCTGCCCACGACCCTTTTTTTGAGCGTTCACGCTGCCTCGCGACCCTTTTTTTTCCTTCATGCATCCGCGCCATTCTTATTGTAGCGTTACTCTCGCGCATTTCGAACTAACCGCCCGCGATTTTACGTCGCTCTTGTCTTCATTCGTGTTCGATATAGACTGTTCTCACGTGACCCGTGAAGATATCCGGAACACTGTGGTTGGAGCGAAAACGATCAAATTCTTGCTGGGAGGAGTTGGCGGTATCCGGGCAATTCTCTTTGTAATTGGTGGCTACTCGGTTTTCGATATTCACAAATTTCATCATCGAATTTTTTGATCGCGCAACGCTCGATGCATGTATTACTCAGACTAATTCAAGCGCGTTTTCAAATTTTCTCGCTCGCTTTATTCATTCATTTGCGCATTTATTCGACCATTAAATTGATGTCAATCCGATTTACAACGTCATTTGTACGCTCGTAAAATTTGAGTAAAATTGTAATTTCTGGAAAAATAAACTATTGTACGATTTATATTATAGCGGAGCTTTTAACAGGGACGTTAAAGTATCGATGGTTCAGATCCATTCAGAATGATCTTTACAGCAATTTTACAGTGCCTATTCATCGCAAATAATTCGAGCGTGCAGAGGCATTACGTTTCTCTAATGGTTTCGATTGAAATTATGATTACATAGAGATGACGCACATAATTATTTACGATCACGATTCACGAAATTTTAACTCGCGGTTTCCCCTAAGAAAATACCACTTCGGCGAGGATAAAGATAATTCGGGCGAAAGACTCACGAATATTTCATAAAGCACTCCAGCACGATCACAAGGAATCGTACTCATTCTCAACGGTTGGAAAATCGCATGAGAGAAGCAATCCGTAATACTTTGCACGCGCGGGCGCGCGACTGCATTGAGATATTTCGGGATGAAACTTCTCGAAATATGGTTGGTTGGTTCCCAATCTGCCGGGGAGAATTTAGATCCTCGAAGCCGTTCGGCGGCCACTGAGCGCGCGACGGCGGGCAAAAGCTCACAATTGGAATCGCTCGGATATAGAGAGAGATAGAGAGAAAGAGAGAGACGTATCGGGACTGCGGGGGGTGATTCGACTCATCTGGAAGTACGTGCCCCGGCAAACTTGGAACAACTTATCTCCTCTCTACTCTCTTTTTCAGTTTTGTTCCGAGGGCTGGCTACTTATCTCTCCGCTCGATTGAATTAATATCCCGCGCGCATTCGACATAGCCCGCACGTCGTCCGCTCTTTCCACGGATCCAACTTCATCCGGAGGAATAAAAAGTGAATCTGCTATCGCGGCGTACGAGTGCAATTTCAATGGCACTCTCCGTGTGCTCTTTCTCTCTGTCTCTCGATGATCAGCCAGGGCTACTTTGCCGATGAGTCGACGACGAGACTTGGCGAGAAGACACACGGGCGAGAGAAAAAAAAAGAAGATAGTGCCACGTCCCACGGACGGGGGGGCTCAGACTGTAATAAGCGCCCCCGCCGCGAGTTATACGCCCCTAATGGTCTTGCCTGCTCGGCCGCTCTCTCTCTATATGAAAACCGCAAATTGCAATCTCATAAAAATCACGCGGAAATTGCGGGGAATCAGCCGGGCAATATACAGCGCGTTACGCCGGGCCGCGTCGCTTCTCGCGCGTCCTCTGCCGCTTTCGCTAACTTTTATTTTGTACTTTTCATCCCCCGGTCCCGCCCAAATTACCTCACGCGTCCTCGCCTCGCTCGGCAGTAGCGCGTTACACACGGCTTGGAGGGAGTAAAAAACACCCGGTAAAAAGCTCGCACGGCTAAATTAATGCGCTCAGCCTCCCAGAGCGAGCTACTCCTCGGGGACCTCGACACACCGGCGAGCCGCCCGCTTGCCGATCACGCGCCCAAAAAGCCAAAGTCACGAACTCGCCGTACGTATACGTACGTATAGACACACACACGTACACGTACACGCAAGCTCGCTCGCTCGCACGTACACGGCAAGCTTTTGAACTGGATCCTATACGAGGGAGTCCCACGGCTGCCTTGCGATTACCTTCCCCCTCGAGATCATCCGAGCGCTGCGATTGGCACGGAAATCGAAGGATTTACAGCGCGCGAGAGCTCGGGCTACCCTCCCTTTTCTATACCTGTACACGTATGTATATACGTATATACCTTATGCGCACCGCTACGGATGGATGCGCACGTTCAGCGATTTTCGATGCCTCGAATTTTCTTGCTTTTTTTCCTCTCTCTCTTCTTTATTTCTCTTTCGACTTCTTTCCGCCGAGCGCATGGCGTGTACCTGGGCGACTCGGGCACCGGAGAATTCACTCTGGCGCGTATAGGGCTCGGGAAAATAAGAACGTCGATCGACGGCTCGGGTTCGAGACAGTATAGCTCGAGCAAGCCACTCGTCAGCTCGAGCGACGCCTTGAATATTATTGTCTATTGTCTAGGGGAATATAGTGCGCGTGACTATTGAATCGAGCGGATGTCGACGAGATATTTTGGATAATTATACTGTCGGGACCGAGTAGCGATTGTGACGCTGGATATAGTTGGAAACATAAATAAAGCGTCGATGGTAATTTCGAACGAAGATATTCAGTGCACCGGGAAGGGAGGAAGACTCGTGGTTTATTTTTTCTGTCGTGAAACCTCCGACTCGGGTCGATATAAATTTCACAGAGAAAACTACTCGAATCTCAATCGAAAACGTTGATAATATATGAGAGGCGTTGATACTGGGTTATCCAAAGGAAACCAGGTCACGTGGAAGAGTTTTGAAAGGCCTCCGGAGAGCTTTCCATCGGATGGGTGTGGGAGGGGGAGGGGGGGGGCGGCGGCAATCTATGAGCATATTTTCTGAAAGCTCTTGATAGAGCGCAAATGGAGGTAATATAGCTGCAGCGCGGCGCGGGACGTAACCGCGGAGTTTGGCCCCGGCCTCATTTCGCCCGGGCGTTCCTTTCGAAAATCACGACGAGCGAAATATTTTCATGGATATCTTCTCCCGGCAAACAAACAGCCCGAAAAAAGTCTTTCTCTCGTCGCTTTTTCCTCGTCACTCGATTTCCACGATGCCAGTCACCCAATATACCTCGTCGTGTGCCTCGGCTGTGTATTTACGAGATAGCTTTTAGCCGCGAAGCCGAGCGCGAGACACATGGCGGCGCGTTACCAAACAAACCACCGGGGCAAGAAGCGCGTAAAACCGGGGGCTACACCAAAAAGCTTTCTCAATTCCGGCTAGGGGCGACACTTTATATATCCGCACGCGCGTCCGTACGTGCGCGGCCAGGGCGTCGGGGTGCAGAGATATCGGTGCGGAGTATGTAAGAATCGACGTTGGCGATTACCTGCTCGAAGAGTGACCTCCCGGGAGAGGGCCGTGCCGACCGAGTTGACCGCCCGGCATCTGTAGCGCGCGCTGTGGATCTCCGCCCGGAAGTCCTGCGCCAGAAAAGGCGGGAAGTACAGCGTGCCGTTGCCCAGCAGTTGCCTGAACAAACAAGAGTACATATATGATTCATGTGTCACATGCGTCGTCGCGCATACCACGCACGCTTTGCGTATATTATGCACTGATCCGCGACGAGGAGCAATCTGCCATGAAAAGTATACTCTAATGAATTGGTAAAAAAAAATAGCGAGCCTTAGGTGTTTTCTCCTCAAAGTTGCTATATATTGGAAATTTAAGTGTTTTTTTCTTGCGGTAAAATCAAGCTTGCGGGATGGATTATTTTCAATAGATTCTACCAAGTACATAGATGAAAGAAAAAATGTTCTATCGGGCTCAGTGAAAACCACACAACTCAGTGAGAAAGTGAGATGGCAGATCAGGCGATATTGCGAAAGAAATATAAGTTCGTGGCAACCAGGGATGTGACGATCGTCTTGGCGAACAGTCGACTTTCCGGTGGCTCAAATAGTAGACCGTGGCACACCAGAGATCAGAAGGATGTTCGTTCCAAATTTGTTCGCTATCAATGTTTCTTTTTCATCAATGAGTTGTATGCTTCATCAGGCCTGATAAATCGTCTATTTATTATTTTCTAGTAATGATCGGGACTGAGAATACTAAAATTTGATAATCTTGGATTATCTCGTACGATAGGAAATCCATTTGATTTTACATTGTTATGACAATGGACGTGATTAATAACTTGAAATTCGACTTATACTGTAAATGAAATATTGAAATATTTCAATGGCCTATACATTTCTATTAGATTGATTTGTTTGCGAAATGAACGAAACTAATTTTTCTAGGTAATATAAGTCCGATAAAATTCGCCAAAATCATATTGCACTATCCCATTTTTCTATTTTATACTGTTATCAAAATTCAGCAGATTTCTCATTCAGTCGATACAATACTTTTTCTCCAGTGAACCATCCGACGCGGCCTCGATGCTTCCGTTGCGCGCCGCTGCGCCCAACTTTGCGCCTCTACTCCGGCTCGTTCCTCGCAGCGTCGCAATGCGTAACCTGTATACGCTATCACGGGCGGAGCTGTGATGCATCCGGGCAAACAATTCTTCGGCACTTTTGCGAGAGATCGCGTGACACACGGCTATTCGCTACACGAAGCAATTTCGTACGTCATTCGCGATCTTCAAATCCACCAGCCAATTAGACGCTCCCGCGCGCGTACGCGTTTCACCTTAATCATCTCCACGTGTAATTACACAGAGCTTTTGTTTACCGTTGTATCTCTCATGCGGATACAGATCGAATCGATGGTATGTACTAGTCTTCGCGCGCCAGTGTAATAGTAATTTCACCGTTTGCAAAACAAACGAGCATTCGACAGTGCAAACACGCTGAGAACCAAGGCGAAACGAGTATAATTTGTCGCGTGTGTTTTTGCTCGCGCACCCGAGAGACGCGAGCCAGAGACGTCTCGGTGCCGTGTATTCGCCGCGCGCGCGCGTGTGGGTTTTTACGGTAAATTAAAAAGCCCGTTGAAAAATCGGGCCGCAACAAATTGCAGCGCCGAGAGAAACAGCGCGCAAACATCAAATAAGCGGTGGAGAAATCGAAAGGAGCTGCCGTGCAGCACGGTGAAATTAAAGGATCCCCGCGCGCTGACGGCCGCGAGCGGAAAAATGTGAAAAATTCGTGTCTAGCCGCGCTCTATCCTCCTCTTTCCCTCCTGCCACCTCGTTCACCCTTCAGCCTATTTACCGGAGCCCCGGGTACACGTATAAGTGGGGAAGGAGTCGAGGGGCGCATTGGCTCGTCTTCGCTCGGGAATTCTCCGCGCGTGCCCTCATCTCGTTCTCCCCCTCGTTCGCTAAGTAGACTAGCTCGCTGTCGCGCCATATACTTCGCGCCCGTCGACGCACACGCAAACACACACATTGCCCCGTGACGCCAATTACAACGCGGCGAATAACAACATTCGAGACTCTCGGTTTTAATTTTATCGGGTGCTTTTCGCGATCGTCGGGTACATGTATGTCGGGTACATGTACGATACTGTATATGTACATATATTACGGAGGGAGCGCGCGAGTGTCGAGTTAATATTGATATCGCGATCAGTGTCGGACGGCAAACACGAGTCGCGCGCCAAGTTTGCCATGCGTGCGGTCTCTCGTCGAGCGCCATTAAGCCGAGCGATGTATGCATATACATGTGTGGTGTGTGTGTATACGTGGGATGATCCTAACGAGGTCTTGGCCAAATAAAGCATCGCAAATCCCAATTGGCCGGCTAATCTTGCATGACGCACCAAGCCCTGCCAAGCCCGTGGTTCATTATTGATTGGGTATATCGCGAGCGTGAATCGATCTCGCGTTTGGTCGATTCGGTGGAAAAGATAGTTTTGACTGCTCACACGTAACGCCACGATACATACTCGACGATGATTATATCGTTATCTAATAAACAGACTTTCGCGGCTGTGTACGATTGCTCATTTTGTCCTATCGATAATTCGGAGCCAAACCACGGCCGCGAAGGGTGCGAAAGCACGAGCGGATATATGGTATACATGTGGCGGGGCGCTCGAGCAGGACTGCGAGCCTGTCCGGTTGTGCTGGTTGAGGAATGATGTGTGCGCGCGGCAGAGAAGCGCGACGAAGCGCGTCAGGAGCTTGCGGCTGCAGCACCCACCCACACACACACACACACACACGCGTGGAGGCTCGCGCGAGCAGAGCCGACGAAGATTAATGGACGAGCGGCCGAGCCGGCATCGATCTTCGCGCGGCAAGCCTTTCACGCGGCCTTTGTACGTGGTGCGGTGGCTGAGTGTGTGTACGTATGTACGTACGGGTCCCACGCTGCCGCGGCTCTGCTTATCGGCGGCCAGATGCAGCGATGTTTGCCGCGGCGAGAAAGGGCGAGACGCGCGCTGCAGGGGAGGGCAACGAGCGAATAAAGACGTTGCCCCGAGACGCGCTTCGTTACGCGACGCATTGAGTGGATGCGAGCGAGTCGCGCACTTGACGCGCGCGCGCGCCCCAGCCTTTCGCCCAGCCCCGAGGGACGAGTCAGTTTTACGGCTTGACTCTCCCGCCTGCGAATTCTACCTGCCTCCGGCCGATTCTTCATTTCGTCAGCTTTGCTCGGCGCGTAATCCGATATTGTCTCAAGCTATGACTCGACTGTCGGCTGGCTTGTCATTCGCTCGCGCAATTTTTTAACTTTTCAACCGGAACGAATCTACTTGATGCGGGGAAAGTATGTGTATTCCGGCATCGCTGGCTAAGGTTGACAAGGTACACGGAATTTCGGGCAGTCCCTGTAAACAAACGAAAGGGGACGGGTTTGACCCTCGCCGTTGAATCATTTTTTTCACGAGAGTATATCGGGTAAAAATATTTCAGAGTGATACGATTTCATTTGTGTGTCACTGTGATTTGATTGTACTCTATTTATCGGTACATCTCTTTGTGAACATAATCCCGGACGGAAGAAAATCAGGTGCAGCGTCGATCAGATTCATTGTACGATCACAAGTAGTATCAGTTGGTATCTGTTGTAAATTTCAGGATAGATATCTTCACGTTCTAACCCTCAACGTTAGACAACGGCAACGAAACGTTCGAAATTCGACTCGACGCATATAAAATTCAACAATCGAAACACCACGCTCGGCGCCGGTACTCATAGTTGACGCATTACCAAGCTGAAAAGCCCAGGTCCGACCGTACCCGTACACGTTCTACTGGCTCGAGGAGGGACGCATTCACGCCACGACGATCCGTACGAAACCGGACCTCCCGGTGTAATCCTGGGCAGTAAGCAGCTCTCGGCATCGGCGAGGACTCAGCGCTGCAGACAATCGCCATCGCGCTCCACGTGTCGTCGTGGAGGAGAACGAGCCGCTTTGGCAATTAACAAAAGTGCCGTTCATCCGCTCAGCAGAACAGCCGGTGGATTCTCCTCGCGAAAACGCAAGTCGGCAGTGAGATGGCACGTCGATGTGCGTCCCGAGGGAGTCGGTTCCTGCAAACACACGTCTCTCCATCCAGTTTCCACATACACACTCCAAGCGCGCAGTCGAGAGCTCATAAAAATCGTAAACCGGAACGTCGAGAGCGGAGAGAGAGAAAGAGAGAGAGAGAGAGAGATGGATGTAGAGGTGGGACGAGGGAGCAAAACGACGCTACGCATTTGTACTCGAGTGAAATTACGTGGAGCTGCTGGATAAGCATCGCGGACCGGTCGCCAGATAGCCAGCGCACCCTCGTGTCTCTATCTATATTTCGCACGGCAGAAGAGAGAAAGAGAGCCTCTGCACTTTTTTCCTTGCGCCATTTCCATCGCGCGTCTGGCTTTCCGTCCTCTTTCTCTCTCTCTCTCTCTCTTTCTCCCTTTCTCTCGACTCGCCCCGTCTCGTTGCAGCTCTCCGGGGCGATTCCTCCCGCCCCTCCCACCTCTCGCTTTTCTCTCGTTTCGCGCCGCCGCGTTTCCCTTTGTGTATTCCCCCCATCCCCGTTCGGCGCGGACTTTGGACTTTTTCACGGAGCCGAGGGCCGTGGAAAAGTTTCGGCCGTGTGTATCAGAAGAAGAGGGCCCGAGAAGCAATTTCGCGGGGCGGGGGCAGTTGGAAAAAGAGGAAGCGGGAATTCGGGAGTGCCAAGGAGTCGAGCGAGAGGAAGGATGCGCGCCGCGGGGACGGGACGCGGGGGGGGGGGGCAAAAGTATATCCTTCTAATTTTTTACTCGACGCGGCTGTGGCGCTTTGTTCGGACGCAGCGAGGTGCCGCGGCTTTGTCGTCCAGCGACGCGCTTATTTTCGCCGACCCGCCAATGATTGTCTCTCGCCGCGCATTGAGTAATCCTCGCGGATCCGCCTCGTTACTGGCAAGTTCCAATAATGGATACTATGGAATTACCAATTTATCGGCGTATCGATTGCGCGACCCGACTCCGCGCGGTCTGGATTGTATACATGTATAGGTGTATAGACGAAGAGAAAAGAAGGGCAACAACGGAGCCGGGGAGTATTGAGAGTTGAAAGGAACATTATTCCCGATAAACTTGACGCGGGGATCAGGCCGCGCGTAAGCTGTATCGATGTTGGAGCCGCGGCTTATCTTTTCTATGCGCCGGGTAGATCGGTGGGAAGGTATATAAGGAAAGGATCCGTCAACGCGTTAACGGGATCGAAGGATCAGCGCGGATCAACTAATCGAGTTGGATGAATGATGAGGCTTGATTACGCGAGCGACGCGACGAACAGTTCGCACAGCATCACGATTCTCCAGCCTAATGCCGAATCAAAGCCAACTCTTTTTCTGCTACGAGCTTGTCTCGTTATCGAGACGCGGCCATCGCGTGTCGGGTCGGTGAACGAGTATACCCGAAGAATACATATATCTCCTCTTTTCCCGTTTATACGCGAGAGTTCCATTGAAACTCGATAATTGGCAGGATAATCCGCTGGCGGATCGCGTGGTCCGCACGAGAAAGGAGATAAGATCAACAGATGACGTCGTCCCTTAGCAGCCGTATAGACGCGGATATAAACTACCCGCGGGAATCTCGAACGATCGTTCGGTTATAGGGGCTGCGCGAACTTGGCTGTGCGGCGCCGCGGGCACGGACGAAAAGCGAGAGTAATACTCGGGGCCGCCCGGCGCGTACATAAGTTTCGCGATATAACGCACCGGCATTTCGAGGCCGATTAAGGCGTTCGCGTTGCGAAGAGCGAGAAGAAACCGCGAGCTCGGCCGCCTCGAGAAAGTTCCCCACGCCGATTTGCATGATTATCTCACCCCGCGGAGTATTCTGACTTTAAAGAGCGGCGAATCAAATGATGCATTCGATCGAGGCGAGTATTTCCAAGGAATTCCCCCACCGAGTTATATGCTTTTATTCCGGCTCGACGAGTTTATCCCGTTCGCTCGCGTCTCAGGTGCGAGGGACACAGTGGAGCACACGTCTTCTTCGAGTTTCTCCAACGTTACGCGAGCTCGCTCAGCAGCAATCGATGCGCTCGAGTCGGATTGAAGTGTTCTGTAAATTTCTTATAGTGCTGACTGTGTACTACAGTGAATATTCACTGTGAGCTTCGGTCCAATGTCGTTCACTGAACTTACAGTGAATGTAGGTGACTTCGCATACTAGTAAGGATTTACTCTACTAACTGTCAATCTCGACTGTAACTATAGTGAATCGTCTATCCACGTTCATCTCTATCAGTTCGCTGTAGCTACTAATAATCTACGCAATACGCGAATATTCCATCGAGTAACGCTTGACTGAAGCTTACAGTGAGATTATCACATGTAAGAAATCTACAGAATGATTTTGGATGAAATAAAGCATCCAAATTGTTCGCTCGTTCGCGAGCCGCATCGTCATGTTGATCTCGCGCAGTTACTGCATCGCGATTCCACGCGAATGTCGCTCGGAATCGATCGCGAAGGTTGCAACGTACAAGAAAAACTGCCTCTTGCAGCCAGTTCAAGCGATAAATTCGATCGCGGACCCGCAGCTGGATTATCCAGAGTAGTCGCGAGGTCAGAGGAGCGCGAAGGGCTCAGCTGAGAATCGAGATGGCGCGCGTATATGCCTATATATACGGAGCGCGGCGAGAGAGAGAGAGAGGATTGAGGAGAACACGTCGCGGCTGAGGGTCGGAAGTTCGATGGCGCGCGGCCGGATGGCGAGCGACCGCACCTGGGGAGACCATTTCCCCCGCTTAATCGAAACGCTCCGCCTGGCTTATATGCGCTCCGCGTCTAAAACGCAAACTCGGCCGATCATCTTGACCGAGAGACTCGAATGCCCAATTCCCTCTAACTCTCTCTCTTCGTCAGTCTTCCGTGGATCTGGAATGGGCAAAAGTATCCATGTATATAGGTATACAAGCGATCCAAAGAGCCGAGATTGCCTCTCGCGCGAGCTAGGCTTCGCCCGTTAAATCTTCGAGCGACGCTCGTCTGTTTTAAATCGAGTAGAACGGCAGAAAGCCGCGGCCCACGAACTTTTCGAGCTCTTAGCGAGTGCGGTGCAACGCGCCGAGCCTGTGGGTATATATATATACAAGGACGAGCGAGTTCATTCGCCCGGGCGGTTTCCCGTAATAGCCGCGAATCACCGGGCGCAGCTTGCTATTTCACAAAGTTATCATCGCGCGGCCCTGATTTAAAATGGAGATTCGCATCCGGATTCCCTTGCCTCGGTCGCGGCTCTCGACTTTCTTTTTTTGTCTTATATATACACTCGACTCCCTCGGAGGTATCTTCGTTTCACGACCAGAGCCCACCCGGATCTCAAACCTTATTATGTAACTCGGGATGGATTTCGAGGGTGTAGACGGGCGGAACAGCGGAGCCGATCGCGCTAGATGCGAATTCTTCGAGTTGTGCCAATTGACTTACGCGGGAAGCCGATCGAGCGGTTCGATTCCTTGAATGCGATTGTAAGAACTTCGACGTCGAGGATTCGAGTGGGTCAGAGGGTAGGGAGTCTAGCGCGCTCAATTTACTTCTATCTCCGCTGTTTCGTTTCTACTGCTCAATTGACTCTTCGCTACTTCCCGTTTCTCCGTACGGAACTTGGAGAATCATCGGAGAAGTGAAAAGCAGAAAATTCGTGGCGTGTAAAATAAAGGAGCAAAGGGCTCTGCTGCCAGTGCCTTGATTAGATCTGTACTATCACTTTGAATACACACCCATGTCATTTGCAGGTGCGCAACCCAATATAGTTCGCTTTCTGTATTCGACAAATCATTTTCCGAGAAAATCCATCGGAAATTTGATTGTAAAATATGAGTAAACGTGATAAACTTTCAGATTACATCTTCGCCGCATTATGAAATATGTCACTGAGGTATAAAAGTTCGGTAACTTTTTATACAGATCTCGGAGAGAAGTAATATTTTCATATCCATGAATAACCGATCAGCTTGACAATTCCAAGTATACTCGCCATCCGTAACATACAATAACTTCGCCGAGTGAAAATCACTTTGTTCTCTTGCCACATCCACGCCAACTCACGCAACATCTCGCCTCGTATTTACTTTGATTTGATAAAAGCTGCCAGGGCTGATTGGGAGAAACTCGAGGCGAGTTACTCGGGAAGGTGTGCGGCAGTTTACACAACTTTTCCCTGGCAGCCTCGGCGCTATATGTCTCACCTGAGTCCCGGCACGGCGCTGACCGAGCGCTGGTCGGGGCTGGTGATCCAGGTGACATGTGGCGGCGGGCTCCCGTGGGCCGAGCAGCTCAGCTGCGAGCCCGTCGTGTTGGAGAACACGAGGGTCGAGGGGGGCTCGAGCACGAACACCGGCCCCTGCTGCCCGAGCGTCGCCGCCGCGTTCCAAGCTGCAACAAAAAGCACACACACATTTATACACACAGTCTTTATTAAACGCTCGATCAACTGGAGTTGCGCGCCATTCGCCAAGACGACAACGAGGACGAGGAGGTGGGCGGGGGGAGGAAAGAAACGCTGACACGGCCGGGGAATTAAGGGGGGCGGCAATGAATGGCCCAGCTAGAGAGAGAGAGAGACTCGCGCAAGCTCGACGTGAGCTGAAAGCGCAACTATGCGCGTGGCCGAGCTCTCCTACGCCGCCTTATCCTCCGGCACGAGCGAGGCACGGGAGTCCGCCAAATTGCTTCGGCTCGCGCTTTTTCCGAGCGGCGGACGCAGCCGAGGAGGACGCGCCGGTGACGAGCGGCTCGTAAATCGATCCTAGTTACTCGGCTCGATACAAATAATTCAGCCAATGAATAATTTAAACGCGCGCGAGTCTGCAGTCGTGCGTACGTGGGCGGGTGCAGTGCCCGGCACGGCTATGATGCGCTCCGGAGAGCAGTCGCCCGTCGGCCGCGACTTGCAGTCCGGTCACGCGGCTAAATCAGGATTTCGCGTCACGAGAGCCGGGAGGCGTTGCCCGCGCGCGATCCGGTAAATTGTATATCTGTGTAGCGAGCGGCGAATCTTCCACGCCGGCAAAGCCAGATCCCGTAGTCCGGGGATCAGTCGCGCGAGCCCCTATACTCTTTAAGCTTTCGAGCCGGCGCGCGGAAAAGTGAAAATATCGCGCCTGCGCACGGCTTAGCAATTCACCTCGTTCGCGGTGATTGTGTGTTTTTTTTCACTCTGCCTCTCGTTGGCAGGACGATTCGTGATATCAATTTACCCGCATGAATCCTAGGGGTTCGGTGGTTTTTCGTGTATCCAAAGTTTGCATCGTTGATATACAACGAATTTTCGGGAAATGCTTTCATCAGATCAGATTGACAGCTCACTATTATAATTGCATTATGCGAAAAAGAGCATTTTCAGCAAGTCAGAGAATAGTTTGTAGAAGACTGACGTAAGCAATTGAAAGATGAGATGTATTTACATAAATTGGAGTATAGTCTCATGTGAATAATTACACTTATTTGGTGTAATCTAGTAAGCAGAGAGAAATGAGAAGAGAAGGAAAAAAGTATGTAGTAAGAGTTGAAATTGTTGTAAGAGAGTAGTTGTGAAGCGCTAACGAGCAAGGAAAACAAAAAAAATTTCCTTTGAATACTCCCAACGTGCCCGACACTGATGCTCGGCAGTAAGAATACGAAATATGAGAAAAGTCCCGCATTGGCTGCGATCACCTCACTTGTAAGAATTTCATATCATTTCCGCTCGTTCACAGACTATCGGTGGGATCGACCGAAGGGTAAAAACTTCCGATTTTTAGGATCATCCGAAGGGTACTTTACGATTCCGCTATACCAGTGGCGATCCCACCTCGGCGCTGCCGTGATAATCCGAGTCAAAACGCGAGTCAACGATGAATCAACAATGTATATACGCGACGAGACAAAAGTGCGAGATTGCAATGGGGAACGCGCGACGTTCTTACCCGCCGCGGCGGGAGCACATATTTATCACGCGGCTGCCGTTTAGGGAAGGGAAGGAGCGCCTCGCGATTCGCCGCACGTCGTATCGCTGCAGCAGCTGCGCACGTGCGCTCGGCCGGCCACCTTAGCTCCCTCCGGGAGGCGAGGGGACTTGCCTCGCACTGGAAAAACGCCTTTGCATTTTCATATGAAAGAGAGGAAGAGCAGTGCCGCGTCAGCGGCTATGTCGTTTTGCCCAATCCTCCCACCCCCTCCTACCTTGATTTCGCCAACAATCATTCCCGGGAGGAGGAAGTTCTCCGCGCGCTGCTACTCCGATCGAGTCGCGGCACTTTCATGCAAATAGCGTGGGCCCATTGTGCGAGAGCGAGCGCGACCAACGCTCTTTCGAGTGGCGCGAGTTTTTCCCTCATCTTCGCCGATCGAACGCCCCCCCCCACCCCTCACACACACCCCTGGAGCCAGTCAAAGTTTTGCCTCCGGCTGCAGCAAACGTATATGTGCCCGCGCGCGCGTCCCGGATGTGTATACGCGACTTTTCCGATGTGTATTTGGCAATGCGCAGTTGTATCGCGAGAGAACAACAATAGGGTTGCAGCTGCTTTCTCGGATAGCATGTGACAATCAGTGCCGGGCGAACCGATTCGAGATTAATTGAGCGGTTACCTTCCATTTTCAATATGTTTTTTCTTTATTTTTTTTATTGTCTTAAAATATGTATAATACGTAGATTACACAGCTCCACAAAAAAAAAAATAAAAAATTGAACCAGAGACTGGACCACCCTACTTCTATGTATTTTTGGCTGCTGAATCCGAATCTGAGGTCCGTTTAGCTCCATCACCCCTGCGTTTAGCCATAACCTCAAAAATATGGTGGACGACATATCGATGAAACCGATATTTTGCAAAACAAAAAATTCTATTCTATTCTACATGAAAAAATAAAAGAAAACTGTCCTTAGCGATTTTCCGATTCGTCGCATACTTTTTGGGTAAAAAAATTCAGAAAGTTTGACGGCTAGTGGGCCGGATTCAAAATTCATAATTTTATGAATTTTTCACTCGTCAACTATGCGACTAATTGAAAAAACACCAAGAATAGTTTCTATCTGATTTTTTACATAAAATCTAAAAAAAATTCTGTTTTGCAAAATGATGTTTTTAGAATTTTTTTTTTGAGGTTATGTCTAAACGCAGGGGTGATGGAGCTTAACGGACCTCGGATTCGGATTCAACAGTCAAAAATACATAGAAGTAGGGTGGTCCAGTCTCTGGTTCAAATTTTTATTTTTTTTTTGTGGAGCTGTGTTATCCAATTGATTTGAATTTTAAACTGTAGATTCTCAGATACATAGACTATCGCGATACTTCAACTTTTTTTCGGTAAACTATCAAATTTCGCATAAATAATTTTGAGCTGATTATTTTATGAAGAAAAATACAAATATGAAAATAGCCAAGGTACGGCAATAGCTAAACATTTCAGAGAAGACAAATTTGCATCCGTTCTAGGTACTGCCTGGAAGTCGCTGGTCCAGTTTACCACCGTTTACCTACTCGAACAGTCCTTCATTGACCCGCTGTGACTACGCGATTTTGTGATCAAAAATGAAATAAAAAATATTTGCCATGCATTTCAGTTCTTTTATATGATGCGAAGAAAAAAATACTTTAAAAAGACCTAATTTTCAGCCCTTCAAGATAAACTTATTGGTGAATCCCTTATTAAGGACTGGCGCAAGGTGGTCAGGGAAATTAGCGGGACGTGTTGATCAAGAATTTCGTTGGAAATGATGCAATGAGAAACATTGTTTCTCTCTGTTTTCATACTTGGCTTTAACGAATCGTGTATTTATAATACGGTACGATGCGCCCAACCCAGTGAAAATTATTAATGTGAATTTGAGAAAAATTTTCGAAAACGTAAAACAATGCGTGTAAGGGTCCCATTTGAAACACGGAAAGTACATTTATATCTACTTTTGTATGTTTCCGTGCATTTCATGCTTAATTGTATATTTCCGTACAAAATAGAATAAACACGAACGGTATACAAATGTATATAACGAGAAACTCGCAAAAAAGTACAGTAACACATATATAAACACAATAACGTAAATAAATGTAGAAGGTATTCACAAAGATTTTTCAACGTTTTTACAATTACGAATCTTTCATACACTTTTCAATTTTCTCACGGTTTCGTATATGTTTTTCGTAACACTTTTGGAACGCTCTCGTACACACATTCCCATGCATCGATTGTTTTCACCCGGGCAAACTCGAGCGATTGTCGAAAGGCCGTCGCCGTATTCGGCGTCCTCGTTTGACGTGAATTTCCCTCACGAATCCTCCCCTCGGCCCTGAGTATATTCGAAAGAGAACTGCGCCGCGGCTCGCGTAAATATACACCCGGGCGAAACTCTTTGGAGCGCGACGCTGCGTCCCCGAGGAGAGGAAGCCTCCCGATGCATCCGATCCATTGGCAGCCGCGAAAAATCCGCAACTGCGAAGGAAAAAACCGGAAATAAGCGCTAGACGCGCGGAAACTCTTGGCTGCGAAGACGGGGGCCGGTGCGAGGCGGATGCGTTTGCGCTCGCCGAGAAAGTGCAACGGCAGCGCGAGGCAAAGCACTCGAGAACGTGTGTTGTGTGTCCGTATATATACTCGACGCGTATATACATACGTATACGGGAGGCTAAGCGCCCGGGAAAAGTTACGCCGGAGTCTCGGCAGCTGCACAGTTGCGGGATGTGTGTCGCGCGGAGAAGCCGCCGGACTTTCCTCTCGCATGGCTTCCTCCCCTCCCCCCCGCTTCTTTGCGAATTTCGCGCCGGCTTCGTATTTTCGGACGACGCGAAAGAAACATACTGTCTCCCTCGTATATATACTTTTGCCCGCGCCTCCCAACTCGACTAGACGGCCCTCCTCCACCTCCTCATATATACTGCACACAGAGAGAAGTGTGCGTCCGTGATACATCCTGGTCCGAGCGGTAATCTCGTTCTGCGAATCGATAACCTCGCCCGCTCGGCAACTTCTGATTGATCGCTTCTTTTACCTCTCTTGACCTGACGCGAACGGCACGGCTGGCGCGTGTGTAATATATATATATATATATACGTGTATATGTAGCACTCGGATATGCCAATGGTCGAGTGTGAAGAGAAGCGATACTGCGACGAGCTCGTAGGGGATGGAGGGGAAAAATCCTCGCGCGATCTATCAGCTCAACGAATCGAGAGAGAGAGAGGCTGTGTATATCGGCAGCAGTCCGGAACACGATTGCGTTACGCGGCGCCGACTGGAGGAGGATGGAAGAGAAAAATTCAAAGAGCCGGGACAATAGGGGACAGATTTCGCCGGCTGCACTCGCCAGACGTCGCCCCGACTGCATCTGAAATCGAAGCTCTCGAATCAAAGCTGCCATTGTGCCCGGCCGATCCGCGCTGCAATAATACCCTTGCCGTGTATCTTACGCGCGAGCAGGACCGACGAGATATATACATATATACGCATATATCAGGAGTCAGGCGACGTACAGGACAGCACCGGCAGCAACGGGAGGAGAACAAAAAAAATGCATATCGGAATCCGAGGGAAGAGGTTGGAGAGATACGTCGCCGGGGTAAACACACAGGCAGCAGAGAGAGAGAGAGAGAGAGAGAGAAAGGGGGAGCGATCGACACGACGTGCATTTTTGCCCCGCTTTGACGCGGCCGTAGTATGGAATACTCGAGCTCGACGACAATGCATCCACGTAAAAACAATGCGCCGCGCCCGTCAAACGCGAGGTGCACACACACACACACACACTCGTGGAATTATTCGCCGATGGGCTTTATGCAGCGAGTGTGCCAGAGAGAAATAGAGAATAAGAGAGAGAGAGAGAAAGAGAGAGAGGAATACTATCTCTCGCCCATCAATTTTTCATCAAAGATACATTTTAATTAAAATTAATTCTCGCTCGCGTTGGCCGATATTGGTCACGTATATATATGTATGTGTGTAACAATATGTGGGCAAAAGTATATAGAGACGCAGCTCGCGTTTCTGTTCGACCCGGATATCCCTTTCCAGTTTATCATCGAGGCTCCAGCTAGATATTTGGATATATAGGATTTAAAGTTTATTGATTATCGATTTTTCACTGCAGCGCAGGGGCCGTACGATGCATCGATGCTCGAGACTCGTTGAGTTTGAATGAGAATAACGATGCGAATCGATTTCTGTAACACAGTAACCCTCTGTCACTCCGTGGAAGAAAATTAAAAGCGGAGTTGGCAACGGTTTTCGCCCGTTAGAATGCATAGTGGCAGTCGATAATAATCATATCGATCAATGTACGTTCGAGACTGCAACTAAATGTATACTAGTGTTATTATATTGCGGTCTGCCGTCGTACATTGGTAGCCAAGTTATTGCGATACCACCAGAGTAGTGTGCCGCGACGGCACTTTTCTCGAGGTAATAATTTTCTCGCTCGTCACATAACGTCGAAGCGCGAGTGTTTTCGGCTATAAACCCACGTGTATAAGCACGCAGCTTTTATGGGTATAATGTATCAGAACGATCGAATCTCTCTTTCTCTCACACACAGACACTCGGCTCGCAGGGACAAGCGCTGAAATGAAAAGCAAAGCCAGTCCATTGGTTTTTCGCGTCTTCATTGAATATCGAGCTTCAATGACTTACGAGCCGGTAAATCAAGCTTTTTATCGGGCAAGGAGTATATACGTAGGGCTCTGCAGTGCAGATAAACTCCGAGAGCCGACTGTTTCCATTTTGCAGAACACTAAAGTTGCCGGGGCTGTTTTTTTTTCGTTTTTCCTGCACCCAGGGATATTGTGCCTCGTCGTCCGTCCGCTACCACTGTCGCGAGCACTGGAGATTTCAGTTTACGCTCGTGCGAAATAGAATTGTAAAACGAAAGTCAACGCGCGTTCTACCTGCGAACGTCCCGCACTGTTGACAAGAACGATTTTTCACAAAAACGAACGCCACCGCCAGGAATTGCCATGACAACGCCAAGGGGACACGATGACGCTGGCGCTAAAATATCGCTTCATTCTAACGCGATTACAATTACCGTTTTTTCATTGCGGTGCGAATGAGATAGTCAGGGAAACGACGGGAATCTTCGTTTTCATGACGATCAGAATTGATTGTTATTTCCAACACACATTTTGAGCTTCTTCATTCAGTAGCGCTGTTCGATCTGTCACGAAACCTGAACAAAATTCAAGTGACGTGCCTACAAAAACGATCAGACAGTGAGACCAATTCTTTATTTACAATCGTGGAAATTCTTGGCGTTCGATAGAACATAGAACTGCTACATGAGAACTTTATTATACTTTATTATACTTTATTATAGTTCATTCACTCTAGCTCACACTCAGGAAAATGTATTGGATTCCAATAAATACATATTTATTATACATCGTGTGGATTATTTGAAAAACACTCTCTTGAAGTAGATAAATTGTAACCACTTTGAACAAATATTTATTCACAATGGAATTCTAAATTTGTTTGAAATAACGTTCAATCCAAATGAATAAACTTCATTCCCTTTGAATGGATATATTTTTTTTTTTTTCAGTTCGATTGAGCACCAATTTTATATTTGATCTGAACAAATGGATTCAACAAAAAATGAGCCTGTTGAATAATAATTTGTAAGGAAATAAATTTGATTTCTTCTTTCGTGGTGGAATTTTAAGCTCATATTTTATACTCTTGAGTATTTATGAGCCTCGGTCTCGCACATATCCTTAATCTCCGCCACCGAAGCTACAGACTCTCAGTTATTTCATCCACAATACAATTGTCATTCCAATGAAGCAATAAACGAACGAATTCCTCTCCACTTTCTGATCCTTCCGTATCACGGCGGCATACTCGTATATAATCGACTCACGAAAGATTCCCTCCAACCGCGAGATGATGTACGAAACCATTAGCGCGCTACTCGTTTTTCTTCTGCCGGTGATTTCGCCGTGGGGGCCGGATAAATATATAAACGAATCGCTCGTGTTACGCGCGGCGACACGAGGGTGAAAAAGCGACTATATGGCGTGCGCGCCGAGCAAATAAATTACTCGGTGCTCCGAGCAAGTAGCAGAAGGCAAATCAGTCCGGCGGAGTCTGCCGCCGCGTCACATCGCATCAGCTCGCGGCGTCTCGCCGCGTAATGTATACGCGCACACGCGTTTATCGATCGATCGTCGGTCCAAACGTGTGTACGTGTATGCGCCAAGCTCCCCGTGCGCGTCTCCGCGACGCGCCAAACGAGCCGAGACGTTTTCGCGCTCGAGAAGCCAGCTGATTTAGGGCCGAGATGACAGGCGCGACCCTCGATACATGTATACGGCCCCGCTGGATCGGGCTAATGAATAGTCATTACGTATCGCTCGCTTGGCTCTTGATGCTCCGAGACTCGGGGAGTGGTGACACGTCTCCGGTACCTATGCGTTAATAATGGATAAGCAGCGCTGCCGAACTTTGCTTCCCACTAAATGAACGGATAAATACGCCATAGGGTGCAATGGGAGAACTTTGAGCTGATGTGTACGAGCTAGTATATAGGGCATGTATGTTACTCGTGAAATTGAGATTTCCATTTTCAACTCCGCACGTGATTTGATTGTCTCGGCTGATTATCTCAAAATGGTTTATCGATCCATCACGTCAATCCCCGAATAGTTTGAACCCTTTTACGGTGTGAAATTCAATTGGCAGTTTCGTGCACATCGGCTGATACTGTATGCGTACGATTTTACAATGCGCTATCTGAAATTAAAACATTTGAAAACCACTATTCATTCAATAAAAATTTCATGAACGATGGATAATAGTGAATATTTACTGTTTGTGAGAGTGAATTTCTTTTCTGCAAATAAATCTCACTGAATAATTAACCAAGAATACTATTTCAAATAACGAATTATTCACTATTTTATTTTAGGAAGAAAAATGAATATTCAATCGAATGAATAGTCACTAAGCTTATGCAATAGCGAATAATAAATTTTCAACATTGAATAGTCATTTTGAATTCTCTTGAACTTGAAGAGAAGAGCCTTGAAAATTGTGGAATTAGCCATATAAGAAAGGAATTTAAGCAACGAATGTCGACAGGGAGAGCCGTAGTTTTTAACTGATTTGTCTCTCGGCGCAGTCGGACGGAGTATGTACAAAGTGACGAAAGAGGGGCGCGTCCGAGAGATAAGATCGCAATTGCGCGACTCGAGTATGTAGGGGGGCACGAGGATGAAGAGAACTCGCGAGCAGCCGAGCAAACAGTGCGAGAGAGACGATCGTTTATTTTTTCCGCTCGGCAATTGAGTATACTCACGTACGCGAGTATATGTATATAAGGGAGACGCTCGTCTGAATATGCCTGCGGGACGCGATGGCACGCGCGCGCCAGAAGCAGCAGCAGCGCTCGATCCTGAGAGGCTGAGACGCGGCGCCGGGGGCCGTACGTGCGGCCGGCCAGTAATTTCTAATTACCCAGGCGTTCGCCCATTATCGGCTGGTGCGCCCCCGACGTCGCGTCGCTCTGTTTAAGGGCGCGTGACCCCTTTAAGCTACCACCAGACCCTCCCCGCCCAAGCCCTGACACCTTCATTACGCATTCAAATTGAGCGCTGCGCGTGATTCCAGTTGCCGAACGCCCCACCCCCGGATCATATTGTCCCAAGGCAAACGGATTTTGTCCTACCTTCGAATGATACAGTCCAATTGCTTGGCATGTCCCACGTATCGATCTATCGACTTCGCGTCTTGTAGCTTTCTCACGGTCATCCAACTTCGTCAGTCGCGAGCGCAGTTCTCAAACTTCAAGTGGAGTCGTACCGACAAGCGAATAACCGCGAAACCGTATAGTGACCGAAACTCATGTTGGATCAGGATTGGTTTTGCTAGGCTTCATCGGGACTTTTTTTCGATAGCAAACTGAGAGATACTACAATCATTCTGTCTAATACGTACTCTCCGAGTAATAAACTCGTGTACATGATTCTAGAAGTTTTAGCTACTCAAGTCGCCTTCTCGTAAATTTCTTTTTTACTGGATATCTGAGTGACAAAAAATGGCTTGTATAAACCATTTTTTTATCAATTTAGTTTTTCATTCATTGCATTATTCAAATCTTAACAGATCATTGCTTTGCTTTGCGATTTGGATATTTGATCATTCTTCTCTTGATTTTTACGTTCCAATTAATTCAAATTTTTCAACAAAACACAAAGCTGTCCCTCAACCGACATTGTAAAAAGTAGTGAGAATTGTAAGACATTGTAAATTTCTTGAAATTCTATTTCGACATTCTAATTACATTGACATTCTAATTGTAGAAGACATTGTAAATTTCTTGATAGTCTAGTAAATAATTTTACTACTTCAATCAAGACTTGTATTATACCAGTGTTTTGCAAACATTTCGGAATCAATAATGGAAAGCGTTTACTCTTCGAGAGTTGGGTGCGTTCCCTGTATTCAGCCATTTTACATTAAAAATGAAGAGTAATTGAGTGGAATCGATGAGGATTCTATGCATCAACATTTTCGTCATAATCAATTTACATAAGCAATAATTAATAATGAATTGATATATTTGTGCAGCAAACAGTGGATTCAATGAGCATAGAATTTGATCACGTCGGATAATGTTTAATCTAAAAGTCTTTAAAAAGCCACCAGCGCTGAAATCAATCGAAAATTGAATATAGCAAAACTTTTTCAACAACTGAGTCACTACAGTCTGCGACAAAAATCTCTTTAATTCTAACAGTATATACGAATTAGCAAAGAGTCGTCCGATTATCTTTCAACAACCGATCGATAAAATATCCGCATTTATCCGTGCTACTTTGTTTGACCGACATTCTAATGAATCCATCTGTCGAAAACACCGTGATCTTAGCCTACTTGTCAATGCTCCTTGTTGTAGTCAGAGTAACCGGGATGAATTTCAAACTGCCCATTTCACGTGTAATTTGCTCGAGGGTATTTTTCCCCGGAGCAGCGCAGGCAATTCGCCCCGATTCACAGAGGCTCCGCGCACTGTATGCACAATCCAAACGAGCGCAAATTAAGATATACAAAGTGTCACGAGCGTAAATACGTTTGGCCGGAGAGACGAGATGGCGATCGCGCCTTTTTAGCGAAGGAGCCGCGGTGTGCAGACGTGAAAAAGAAGCTGCAGCGGTCGGCATATCAAGATAGCGAGGCCTCGTCGTCGTAATCCTCGCGTCTCTTTCTCCCATTTTCTTTTTTCTCTCTTTCGTTTTGGCTCTTATTCCCCCGGCCGTCTTCGCCTCTCTCTCGCGCGCGCGCCTCAAAAGCCTGCACTCGGGCCTTTTCAAAGCCTCCGCAACGTGAATGGCCCGACAATTGCCTTCACCCCGGCGTAATGACGATTTACAACTGATAACGTCTCTCTCTCTCTCTCTCTCCCTGCCACCCGACTGCTCTCTTCAGCGGAACGTTACGTCTGTCTGTGCTGGCTCCTCCTCGACTCCGTATACGTATATATTATGTAGGCCGAAAAGAGCTGCATTCGCGGCAATCGAAGAATGGGAAGAAAGGCAGCTGTTCCCCCTTGCCTCGCGGGAACCCAAGCCACCCGAGTCATTCAGGGATCGACGCGCGCGGCGCAATTAACAATGCTTTGACGCGCCCGCGACTCCCTCAATGCGCGTCTATTCAATAAGCCGCTCTTCCCCGTCGACGCGATCCCAACCTTGAAGGCTCGAGCGGAAAGAGGAAAAAACCGCGCGGTTCATTCTCTCGCTCGAGCGTTTTTCGCGCGGCCCGACGCGAATTCGTTATCCCGAACGGCCGCGATGCATTGTAATCAACGGATATTCGAAGAGGATCGCGAGTGCGTTAATTGGTCGAGCGCTTGTGTTTGCTCGGCCGCATACGCGCGCGTTCCTAATCAACACGTTTTGGTGTGTGTTATACTTGTACTAGATATCGCAATTAATCAATTCCCGTGTATATTAATTGCGTTGGGATAATATTGATCATGTGACGCGCGCAAGCATTCCATCCCGATGCCAAGCCTTTCGCGATAACTAGCCTCAATCAACAGTACGCGAAACATTTCAATTAACGACGCGACACGATATGCCGGTCATTATGTACAGTGGCAATAATAATTTTGAAAAATTAATTTCATCTCGCTGCTTATACAGGAGATACAGTATGAATCCATCGAACTGTTGCGAAATCATATCGTTACAGCGCAGCGCCCAACTGTCCGTATCGCGTTAGATACCCGATCGGGCGAATTCATCCGTTCGCCCGGGGATTATCTGACGTTCAATGGACGGACGAGTTTACACCGATCCCCGGACTAATCCTCGAAAAACATATACGGTGATCGGGAACTGAATGCGGAACTCGTCAGTCGCAATGACCCACGCGTATATGAATATACGAATTTGATAATGAAGTAAATCCCAGCGAATCTCCGTGGGACGGCGTAATTATTTATACCAAGCCCCGGGAAAACGATGATTCAAAAGTTTGACGTGTGTATCGCGATTCGCGTGGGACACGGGAATGACGCGTTCTCGCAGCTCCCCGGCATCTCTCGTTTATATTTTTATTTCGAGTTCGTTAGCGCTCGTGGACAGGTATAATTAGCGCCCATATAAACGTGTATACACAGGGTACGCGCGAGCGCCGGGAGAGAGCGAGAGAGACGGTGAAAAAGGGAGGATCCGGCTCTTTTAGCGAAACAGACGGACAGATTGAAAGAACATTTCCGACATTCATTGCGACATTATTAATTGCAAAGGCTTTGCAGAGGGAACGAGAGAAAGAGAGAGAGGCTGTATGAACTGCACTCGGGCCCCGTGAAAAGAGGACAAGCGGCTGCTTGTGTATATATCTATATAGACGCGCGCCTCCCGTCCCATCAGCGGCTCTCGCTCTCCGAGCGTCGCCTTGTCGAGCGCTACAGCGAGAGCTCCGAGAAAGAGAAACGCACACTGCAGCTGCAAACTCAATGCGGATTGCCGATTTAATGCTGTCCGCACGTGTCTGTGTGTGTGCGCGAGCGTCTGGCCGCGCGCGGGATATTCTTTCACGCTTCCCCCCGCCACTCTCGATCCTGTGCGACTCTCATGTACGCGGGCAATTCTAACGACTAGGGTGATTTTGCTTAGAGAAAAAAATTATAATTTTGTATAAGCACGTTCGTGTAAGTTTAATACGGGGAACAGATTACCCAATAATTACCCAGGAATGAGTATTCCACTTCGCTAAAAGAGTTATGAGTGAAAAAGTAAAAACATTTTTTTGTCAGAAAAACAAATGAATTTTTATTAATTCAAAAATATTAATGGATTTGATAAAGATCAAGATCACATTATAATGATTAAATTATAACGAATCAAAAAAGAAAAAGAAAATTTTGTAGATAAAAGACCAATTGATTTTGTATAAGTACAAACAAATACTGAAAGAGGGTCTAAACAGAGGTGATAAAATGGGGGGGGGCCGAAGAGAAGTGCGAAGAGGAGGCAAAAAGGCGGTAAAAAGGTTGCATAAAGTCCACGCTGTTGGTGGTTTAGTTTTCAATATATATATGAATACGTGTATGTCTTGGCTTGGCCACTATATGAATGCAGTGTGCTTCACCAAGGTCCGTTTGAATTGCCCAGGGAGAAGATTAGTTTGTTCATGTAGCGTAATGAGGATGAGTCGCGCTTGGGGCAATAGGATTTATAGATCGGAAACATCCAAACATATCCAGCCATCCGGATTAACTTTACTTTTCAAAATTATTATGATATTTCGTGATCGATTCATCCCCGTCGTACAAACCTTTGAAATAAGCTGTGTTTTATAACGGGACGAGCCCTATTGATTTCAGATTGAATTCCAGCGCGATCGTACTTGGAAGCGTCGAACTGAATTTGATGGCTGAAATCACCGAAGTTGTAACTCGTGACGGATCGTTGGTTGGTATGTATCGACGCTCGATCACGCGTGATGGATCTCGTCGAACAATAGACCCTATACTCGAGAAGTTTCGGGATTTCCCGGTGCCGCGCGTACTGGCTTGAGCACTCACTCTTACTGCGACCCTGCGATGACGGCGCAAGTCGATACAGCTCTATGGGACCAGTGTGTATGTATACGTAATTCGTCGGAAACGAGTCACCCGCAACCAAACGTGGCTCAGCTCGCGCCTCTGGCGTATCGTTACTCAACGACATACATCAATAGTGTTACATGGGGCGAAATGAATATTTACTGCCCACATGAACGACGATCAAGTGTATTTTAACTCACTTCGTTCACGCGCACCAATGTCCCCTCCGTCTACCTTAATACCATCGCCAATACGTCGGCTGAAGAAAGATATTATAGTTAACTGTCGATCGTGCGTGCGTATGAAGACAAATATCGCGATATTGGGGAATTTATTTAATTGCAAATTGATAAATTTAGATGAAAGCGTAGATTAATTGCTGAATTTGTTGCAAAATGAGGAGGTCAATCTGTATGGGCGTGAGAAAGAATTAATCCAATATTATACGAGTGAATTATGACAAGGTACTATAATTAATGTGTTATAAATGAGCTTACACCCATATGATTCGTTACTGAAAATCGTGTGAATCAAAATGAGCCTCATTAGTAAATAATAGATTTTACATCAGTTACATTGGAAATCACAAATTCTAATCCTTGTGTCGTATTGCATGGAACATAGCTCGGTTTACTATCACTCGATCAGAACGAGTTAAAATGTTCGCAATACTATAATTTCGAGTTCGAAAATGGAAATCCACCAAGAAGTGTTGTTCGTGACTCCTGTATATATGATATGACACCTGATAACCAGGGATAAATTTTCCGAGTCCGATCAGAAAGATGAATTTCCACTGGACTCGTTGATGGGCGAAACGAGTATACGTATCGATTGAAAAGAGCCATGTCGTATTACCTGGTCAGCTCATTATTCACATCATTTGTAATACACGGCACGGTTTGGATTATCAATACACACGCGAAAATGATTTTTAGTCGTTGGCGCGCAGCGCCCCGAGAGACGCCCGCCCCGCGATAAGAGTGAAACGCAGCACGCGCGGCGCAAAAAGAATCGAAATCGACGAGGATCGCGGGAAAATTCGCAAACGCGTAGGCGCGGCTCGCGATGAATTTCCTGAAGCTCGCGAGCGAGTCGATAATGCAAAATTCGGAGTAGCCCCGACGTGCAATAACGCGCGATCGATCATACGTACCCAAAGCTTATCATACCCGACGAGAGCAACAAGCGTAAAATCCGAAAAGCCCGTCAGTGGAAAATATGATCGAGAGCAATATCGACGAGAACCCATTACGATGGTCGCGCACACACACGCGATGATTCGAGAGTCATGCGGGAATATAATGACGAAAGAAAGAGGGGCGCGGAAAAGTGCGCCGGTGCGGTGCGCGCAAAGAACCGAGCGCTGAATAATTTAGGCTCCGACAATCTCTCTCTCTCTCTCGTCGATGGGGAGGGGCGATAATCTCGGGGGCCGCGCTGCCAGATGCAAAGTGCCAGATAGCGAGGGCCTCTCTCGTTCTCTCGTACAGTGCGCATGCCACCGGCGGCCGACGACGCATAATGCGCACGGGCTCGAGCTCATCGGAGAGACATCGATGACACTATACATATTGACAAGACACTCGAGACCGCCGCGAGAGTAACTCGTCCCGAGCTCGCCGCCCCCCCCCCTCCCGGCCAGCCACATATCAATCGCGCGTTCTCCGCAGCCCCGCAAATACAATCCCAATTACGCTCGATGATAATACGTACGAGCGAGCGAGCCCGAACGCGCTCGCGAGTGCCCTTCACGATTTTCCCTGCGCTATTCGGCTATTCGGCTCCAGCTTCAATCCGACATAACTCCCGCGCGTGCCGGCCTCTCTCTCTTCACGGGAACGAGTGACCGATTTCACGGGCCGTTCGATACGAGCCATACTCCAAACACAACTTTTGTTTCTGGTCCACGACAGACAGAGAGAGAGAGATATGGCCGCGCGCTTGACGCATGCCGTACGGGTTGTTCATTTCTATTCGATGCGCGCGTCTACCCTTTTTCACGACTCGAGTTGCCGTTCGGCTGTACGATGTTTCCTGCGAAGAATGACAAACTGGCTACAGTCGACCTACTCGCTCACTTTCGGTGCTCAAGTGCCCGAGACGCTTTTGGGAAATTTGGACAAATCAATTCGGCGTCGATTCTCGTTGGTCAAGTGGAACCAGCGATGTGTTTCTTACTGTCCGACTCCCATTTCGTTTAGTAGCGGAGGTGGAGTTGCGGAGAGTAACTGAGAGTATTCAGCGAGTCGAGAAAGACGCCTTATGAATTGATTTGAAGCCTTGTCGACGATTCATAGCCGCTTGCATTTGTCGAAGCTCAATCCCGTAGTCCTCTCGTGTACTCGAATAATAAGATTATTTTATTTCCACGTGATGTATCCATCACCGATAGCTTGGATTTATGCGGAAGCTCGAAAGAAAAGAGACCCACTCACTGATAGTGGAACGGAATGAAGTGGGGTTTTATCGAGGAGGCTTCCGCTGCTCATCGAAGACAAACATTGAGAATATTACTCTGTATCCATCGCTCGAGCTATTGGTTCCTTTCGCGAGAGCTAATTGCGCAAAATCTCGTGAGCTCGCGAGTCTGCACGAAACGGTTGCGCGCGGTTAGCCGTATATAGCGCTAAAAGAGTTTACAACTCTTAATGACCAATCCGGTCGACTTCTCGAGGGATGAAGAGATTTAACCGGATTGGAATTTATAAAACATCGCGTTCCGAGCGAATCCCGGAGGGGCGGGATAGTATTTCACCTCGAAAAAAAAGAGCTCGAGCCACGCCGTGTCTACTGCGGCAAGTTTCAGTTTCGCTTTCGTAATCGCACGATAGGATCGTCGAATATTAGAGTCATAAACCTCATCGCTCATTCTCATCCGAGATGCGGCGAGTGGGCCGACTGCTCATCTCATTCCCGGTCACGTACGCTGATACGCGCTCGCAATCGCACGATCCGCGGTGGCCTGTGTGTGTGAAACGTCAACCTTATCTCCTATCGTCGCTCGACGCACCAGCCGCAATCCCTTGCCAATGGATTCCTGCAATCTATGTTGCTCCGCAAGAGTAGAAGCTTATGTTCTCGCTGTTTCCCAAGTTCGGCTCTATTTTCATCATCTACCCCGAGACTTTTATCGCTCCGTCGGTACATCGATCCTCGTCGATACAACGCGTATCAATAAATTTGAATCATGAGTTCCCGCGGTTTTGGGGCTCCCAAGAAAACAATTGAATCCATATAGATCTTTGAATGGTTTGAAACAATTTGATACACCATTTAGTATACTTCCGCCATTCAGTCTAACGTCTAAATTTCGCATTTTTACATCATCATTGTCTTGATTCGTCTCTGTAGATTGGAAGAAAGATCACAGCCACCGTCGCTTTCACCATTTTTCCTCCAATTTAATCCCTTCCTTTCACCCCACTTTTTCTTCCTCCTTTTTCATCTACCCTTCTCGAAGCTCATAAGTCAAAGATTATGACTCGAGGTCAAATGTCATTGACTGATAGTCACATAACAAAGGTCACACGCGAAAAGTCAGAGGACAAAAGCCAAAGATTCAGAAAATCCATTACGGGCATGACCACTCGCAGCTCTAAGTTGTAAATTATAACTTGAGGTCATTTCCATTCACACATGACTTATGAGCGATACATGAATCATAACTCCAGCTGGATTTCTTCCTTCCCCTGTAACTTTTCTATTCCATTCAGAAATAAAAAACACAAATAAACTCATTTTGTGGTAGTACATTTTTGGCAGTATAAATACAATACATTTTTTACCCGGAAAGACATTTACGTGTTGGAAACTAACTTGGAGATATAACAATCAAATACGGCCGCTGCATGAGTCGGCTTCGTTCATCTGAACAAAGCCAAAAAATCAAAACGTTAGAAGAATGTGAAAAGTCGTGTTTGGACTAGACTAAAAAAATTCCCCGAATTACTGAAAAAACACACGGATGCTATTTCATTGTCAGGCGAGAGAGCTCCCGTTGAATTCACTCTCGCCTGGCTATTCCTCATCCTCTCTCCACTACCCCGACTCCCGCTGCTCCTCGTTACTTCGCGCTACTTCCTCTAGTGAAAGGCCTCGCGAGAGATTTCTCACTGCCAGATATGACGATTCTGTATTATAAAGTAAATAATATCCATCAATAGAGTCGGCTCAAACTCGTGCGAATTCACAAAAACTCGTATCTCTATTTTATGTTTTTACGAACTCTCGTTTCTGTCTGCTCGTCTCTGCCCGTCTGCCGTCAACCTGCGCAAATTATTCCCGGATGAAGAAAAAAAATGGATTTTCTCAAAATAATGGCATTGATTCGGAATAGACACTCTGTCAATATGGTCGGAAGTACAAATCGCGCTTCCGAAAAAATTCGAGCTCCATCGAAAAAAAAATCCGTCGTTCCCCAATCAAATTTGTAACTGGCTACACTCGAGATCCGATTCAAACGAATCAAGATGTATATACGGTATGAAATCATCACTCGGGTTACCCCCGTTTATCTCGATCGCACAACCAACACACGATATGCTTATTTTCTTCTCCCTCTCAGCTCGCGACAAGATCACGAGAATCGATAGCGGCCTCACCGAGTGCAGTATACGTGTATAATTCATATACGGATCCTCAGAAACCCCACGCACGTAAACACAGGCCGGAGGGGGAGTGTCTCTTATCTGTCGGCGGCCATCGACGCGCGCACATATAGTCCCGACGGCTGCACTGCGGCGGATCGAGCGCCTCTTTGGGGGAAAAGCGCGTCCGAGGGGAGAGAAAGAAAGAAAAAAGCGAGGGCTGCTGTTGCTGCAGCGAGCCAGTGTGTACACACACACACGTACGCGCCCTCGCACAGAGGCGCGTCGGCCCGATAAGGCGGAACGAATCGAGCGAGGTAACAAACGGCGATAAGCAGCCGCGGAACAATGGCCGGGCATTTATTAAAACAATGGGGAATGGGGAACAATGATTGGCGCGGCGGACTCGGAATACAATGCGGCCGGGGCGAAACAATGCGCCCACCATGCCCGATATCTTTCGCTTCGATTCGGGACGCCGATCGCGAGCCGATTGTTCGCGCCGCTTCTTCAGCGGTACCCCTACCCCCCTGGGGACGGATCATTACGGGATTGATGCGGGCGAGGCGCAATTGCATAATTGCGGACGGAGGACGACATTGACGCGTGTTTTTTCTTTTTTGCTCTGTTTTTCCCTCCTCTTTCTTTTTCAATGCGCGCGTTCGCGTATACGCGGCTCTTTGTCGCTGTGTCGCGCGCTACGTCGGGGGTGGAGAACGCATGAATGCGGCTCGAGCGACTCTGCTGGCATTAGCCTGGCTCAATAGCCTCGTCCTTGCCGCGCGCCCGTGCGATGGGGGGTTAATCATGATCATCCGCTGCCGTGTCTTGTTTTCCTCGGGTTGTTTGGGTTTCTTTCACGGGACAGTCGCGCGCGCGCGACCGATGTGCTCGATGGGATATCAACGGGAGGCGATTTTTCGAGATGAAAAGTATTACTAATCACGAAGGGTGATTCAGCGTAGTGCAGCCCGTGGAACGCGGAACCGGCTCATCGCGACTTTCGAATGTCGCTCGATAGAAATTATTCACCGAATTGTGTACGTATTATGTCAGAACCATTTGAAATTCGTAAAGTTCAGGATTCCACATAGAAAATCCAAGAAGATTGCATGGTTATTTTGTGATTTTGTGATTTTGTCGAAATCTACAAAATACCGAATTTGGAATCATCGCGGATGTACTCATTATCTTCAAAATCCTGCAGATTTTCACCGAATACTCATTTGTACAGAGTGTAAACTGAAGCATCAGATCTGAGCAATGTTCAACTGTTCATGATCAATCAACCAATGATTGATCAGTTTACTAAGACATAATTTCCATGAAAGAAACTGTTTGGTCTCTCGAGATCAAGTTATTCTCATTAATTAGTCTTGTCGAGTAAACCTCGATGCCACGGAATTGACATATTTCGCGTAAATACGTCGCAATAATCCATAGTTCTAAAATTACAGCAAACAACGATACGTCAATCTTCGAATAGCGCTGATTAATGCGCCAAAGACGCGTCTTCTATCCCGCGCGACATCCTGGATCCTTAATAATATCGCAGGCCGCGAACCGTGAAAACGACAGTCGGCTAATATTCCCCGAGAAAATCACATTCGAATTCGAATCAATCCCAATATACCGCGCGTGTATACGGCGCGACGGATCGTATATATATATCGTATATCTGATTGCAGCCGGTCATTTTTCAATTAACCCCGGCCTCTGGAGAAACGACGAGAGGCACATTGACGGCAAAAGAGAAATAAAGTAATTCCGCCAATTGGCGCCGAGCAAATATTAATCAACGGCTTTGTGGCGCTGCTCTGTTAACGATTCAATGCGGAACGCGTCATCGCCCCAGAGACACATGCGCACATACTCACACACAACGCGATCGCGGTCGAGCAACAGCTAATACACTCTTTTCGACTAGGACGCAGCCCACCGCAACCGGGCGAGCCTGTCCGATCATCGACTCATTTCCCAATGTAATCGGGCGGTGAGCTCGGCAGCCTCGACGCGCGCGACTCGTTCGGAAAAGTCGGCCCAGCTGGGGGGAAAGGGGCATAGGTATGGAATAAAAACAGCGACACAGCCGACGACCGAGTGGGCTGCAGTCGGAAAAAGTCACAGCTCGAGGGGCCTCCCGCTGCTTTCCGCGAGCGAATCGCGGCGCGAGAGTCGAGGCCTGATGATAGGGCTCGTCGGCTCATATAAACGCTCGACGGAGGGCCCGGTCAAATATTTACCGGGTTGCGCAGGAGCCGGCCGGCGACCGGCCGGCATAATAAGTTTCTCATCTCCTCCTCCCCCTTTCTTGCAGTCTCGCGAGCCGCCGCCGCGATCCTTCCTTTTTTTTGTTTTGCCCGAACTGCGCCGTATTTGCGCTTCTTCGTTTCCGTTTCCGACTTTTCAACCGCGCGTCGAGCCACTTCACGCACTCGCGCTGCGCCTTCTCTGTCTCGAGCCAACAGCGCGGTTCTGTGCAAACAGATGGACTCAATCGCGCGCCCACGTATATGCCCGCCGCATTACCCTGCATAAATATTTTCACCCCGGCTAGGCCTTGGCAAACACTCGGGCTTGGTTTTTTTTCAATGTACGATTGGTGGCTTTGCGTCCTGTCTTCCTTGATACATCCGCTGCACCCCGGTTCAAGATACGCGCCCGCGTGTGTTTGTAATTCGTTTAATTCAAATGTGTATCATCCCGCTCGTTTCTCGAGTGATATTCTCTAGACGCAGACAAATTTTTTTT
Source organism: Aphelinus atriplicis (assembly GCA_020882685.1). Lineage (NCBI taxonomy): Eukaryota > Metazoa > Arthropoda > Insecta > Hymenoptera > Aphelinidae > Aphelinus > Aphelinus atriplicis. Next base: position 90,109,044 of record CM037073.1, on the reverse strand, counting down.
TGGGGGGGGGGCGGTAAATATCCCGTGGAGTATGGTAAAAATATTTCATTCCGCGCGAGGGCTCCCAGCAAACAATCAACTGTATTTTCATTAGTCTGGTGGAGGGATATCGTAGGCACAACGACAAAAGGCTACTCTAGTGTTCGAGGCGAAGCATTTTCCTCAACAAACTTTACTGACAAGCGACAGTCTGGAATCAGTGTAAAAAACGACGCACAATTCCACATTCTTACGAGAAATCGAAAATCGATTTCTAAATTTCTCAATCCGAGTGGGATCTTTCCTTTCACTTTATGATATGTATCGCCAGGCGATTGGTTGTTCGAACTTACTGAAATTTAAGGAGTTGATTTACAGTTCCTCAAAATAATGATACATGCAGTAATCAATCTTAACGGTTGGATTTCCGAATACGTTGTCTTCTGATGACATGAGCACGTTTAGCTGGCTGAAATGACCCGGTAACCGAACACGAAAAACGTTTTCAAACCGTTTCTCAACGTAGATATAAATTACACGCATAAAACGAATCCAATATGACGCCAAATATATCACCTATTCGGGTATGAAAAAAAACTAGACAGCCCCTAAAGTATCAGCGGAAATATTCGGTGCTCGCCTGCAGTTAGTCGTGGGATGTAATTTCTCCACGAGAAATCGTCAAGGAAACGCAAGCAAAGAGCAAGTCTCGCGAGCTTTTCAACCGAGCCGTTACCATGGCGTCGCGGGCCTCTCGCCACTCTCGTATTTACACTTCCCGATTATGAATGACGAGATTTAACGTCGGCGAGAGGAAACTCCCTCCGGCCTCCTTGAGAGCGGCGCGAACCAGAAGAAAAAAAAACTCGTCGGCTCGAAGTAAATATATTCGGGCAATCTCGCCGAGCGCGTGTACCAGTTGCCTCTCGCGCCTATTCGATTTCGCCGGGGCTGCGGAAGGGGTGTATCTAGCTAACGAGGCGCGCGCGCGCGGGCGCAAAGAACGAGTGGCCGGGCTCGCCCGGCGTAACCCATCCCCGTCGGAGTCGTTAAACGTCATTAGGAGAAAGCGAGTCGAGGGGGAGAGGCATCATGTGTGCCAACTTGAATTTTCGAAGCGTGCATCTCTCGGATTCCTCCCTCCGTCGCAAGCAGCGTACCCCGAAGTTCGACGTGTCCATACGTATGGCTTTACTTCGTGAGCCAGGTGCTCGAATTTCGATGGCGACGTTTTTGATCAAGGGACTATCTACTTCGTTAGTGATTATTCTTTCACTTTCGATTTGAATTTGGAGGTTCGTTTTCGATACAGCGAATCAAGCAGAAGATTTTTGTGGTAAACTAAATATACGAAGCTGGTTACTCTAAAAAGAAAACCGTGAAATTCCCAAGATGAATATGACCCACGGCTTTGATGCAAAGTTGTTGCCCGAAACGTTATCTACACTGATCATCTTCTCGTTCCACAAGTCTCACTATTTATTTCAAGTGAAATATTTCGTGAAAATCATCACACGTGTACCCGTAAGTTTACGCGTAAGATTCTCCACGAAACGTACGAATCGGTTCTCCGTCATCCCATAAATATAAATCGCCATTGAAATCAACAGTGTACTAAGAAATGAGAAGGGACGCAGCGGATCGGTGAGCTAGACGGGCACAGGTGGGTCTCGTACCTCCCGTACCTCGGTATACAGTGATAAAAACCCTTTGTCATACACTCGCGGCTATATATTGATTTAGCGCTCGTTTCAACTCCCGCGGCCTCGCAATTTTTTCAATTGAGGCATTATTTTAATCGGTAAAGGGAATCAAAGAGTGTAGGGACGGGGGACTGCGAACGAGCGGACGAGCCGCTTATATCAATTACACTGATTAAACTTGCTCATCCGGAGCGCCAGAGGGGGGAGGAGAGGAGGGGCTACAGCAAAAGAGATCCAGCGCGCGGCCGCGTGGTATGCAAACGAAAAATTATCAAGCGAACCGGGTATAATGCATATCGCAGCGGGAGTGAAATACTCTCGCCTCGATTGCCCCGTCAAAGCAACCAGCTCAAGTGAGCGTAACGAAAGAACGTCTATATATATATATATATATATGTATATAATCGGCGCGATACGGCTTTTCCTCCCGTCGCGGGAAAGCAGCTCCGTCATTCGGAACCTGTAGCGCACGCACATACCCCCTATATAGTATGGGCTCGAGCTCACCCTTTTATTTCCATCCCGACTCGAAGGCCGTACGTTCACGGACCGAAATAAAAATTACGCGTATATGTACATCGACGGGCGGGTGAGCGCGCGCGATCCCCCGTATATATATACACCCGGGCTGTGCCGAGAAGACGTAAAAGAAGAATGAGGAGCTGCGGCTGGGGAGAGAAGGTGGAGGAGAAGGTCTTTCAGCTCGTACTTCTCTCGCTAATTAAATAAAAAAAGCCTCTCTGTCTGTCTGTCTGTCTCTCTCTCTCTCTTTCTTCTGTCGTTCGCGTGGCCCTTTTCTTTCCCGCGGAGGAATCTTCCATCTCATCGCGCCATTCTTGTAGGGTGTCGGGCCGCGGGCGCTGCCCCTTCCCCGTCGCTCGAGTGTCTCTCGCCTCCGTTGTTTCGCCGGGGTGCGCCCACGTATGTGTGTGTGTGTGTGTTCATCCGAATAAGCCGTGGCTCATCCCTGAGGCTTCTATATATATACCCACACACACCCACCCACATGTACGCAGCCTTTCCAAGCCGGCTGTCCTCGGCGCGCGCGGATTTACGTATATATATAAGCGCCGGGGGATATTTCGCGCCAAGACTCGGACGGCCAGTGGGACTCGTCGGCCGGATAGGTTTGAGCCTCATTGATATTGATGAGGATTGCCGTAGTGCCCAGCCGAATGATTTGTACAGCCGAGTCGTCCTCTCGTCCGCCTAACCCCCGACCCCCCAAGGGCTATTTTACCTCTTGCTATCGACGAGAGCACAGCCGTCCTCGTCGTCGCTCGAGAAGCTCGTGTTTGCCGAGATTTCGCCCGAGAGTTGAATACGCGGGGCAAAAAAACCCGAGAGGAAAACGCGCGCGACTGACCCACATTTGCGTCAGCCGCGTACATTCGATTCCACAGCGGTTGAATTAAAAGTCGCCGGCCGACATGTGAGAGCTGATTCAGCTGGAATTCCCGCAGCGCCAAAAAGTTGCTCCCGTCGATGCGTCTCCGCTCGCTCGGCCCCGCACGTATTAATTCATTTCCGTACGACGCGAGTCGTACGCCAGGGAAAAATCCCTGGCTCTCGGGCGCGCTACATGCATACACATACCCGCGTGTAGGTGCATTGAATTAGCAAACAGCAATTAATCCAGGGGCTCGGTGCATTATGAAAAGCGTAATCGGCGCTGAGCGGGCGCCGCGGCATCAAGCCTCGCTCCACAATTAGCATTAGCCAAACAGAGTGCAGCGTCGCTCTCCTCCCCCCGGCCACCTGATAGACGACGTGTTTATCCCACGGCAAACATCGCTCGAACAGGCGCGCGCGCGCGCGCCCACATAAATTGCCAAAATCGCGCGCGGTCCGCGATTATTAATCCACGCCCGGCCACGCGCACCGGCAAAATTGCTCCTGAATTTTTCACGAGTCGCCTCGCTTCGCGTGATGCACGCGAGTGTGTGAATACGGTATCGCGGGCCCGCAGCGCCACCCGGCACTCAGGATCAAGTCCGCGCCGGCTCCTAAGCCGATTAAATCGGCCGGAGAGAGGGAGGCGACGCGCGAGCAGGCAAACGAGCGCCTCTCGTCGACGACGACGCATACACACACGCGCACGTGTACATTTATCTCCGGCACTGGGTTGGCTTTTTTCAATAGCGCAAAGCTGCAGCCCGGGAATAGACCCCCCCGTCCGTCGAGTTGGCGCATAACGTCCCAATTTCTTTTTTCTCCAACCCCCCCGTTCCCGCCCGATATTTCTGTCGCTCGCTCTCGTTTCGAATCGGTCGAGCTCGATGTTTTGCCTCGAGCGCGCGCGCGCGAGAGAGAAACTGTGCCAGTGTAAAATTACTCGTCGTTGTAGCGAATGCCGAGCTCAAAAATACACGTGTATTCAGCCTTGGACGGTGAATCAGTTTGAGGAGATGTTCGACTCAATGAACCGCGACTGCGCGCGTTTTCTATAGCCTTACGAACGTCAATCTGTTCATTCCATCGTATTTTTACGCCACTTTTACTCTCTTTCAATTCATTACGAATGTGTTTCGATCCAAATGATAGGCGTCAAATATATATATATATCTGAATATTTCCTTGGTGTTCGAATAGACTGATACGTCGATTGGGTCAAAACTATGATCTTGACATGCGGTTAGTAGTCGATATACAGCTACATGATGAATGATCCATACGGAAATTCGGCCCAATACAAAGAATAAACGACTAGGGGCGAATCTTCCTATTCCATCCAGATCTATAATCCACCTGTTAATCTCGATTGGTTAGACGAAAGATGCATCGACAAACATTCGGAAACGTCGTAGGATATAAAAGCTCCGGGGAAACATCTCGCGGGAGAATCGTATACGCGGAGAACGTGTGTCGGGAGGAGTTGGGGAAAATAATTCGTCGGGTCGAGGAGCGAACGGCGTATGCGCGCGGCAGCGTTTGAAATACGAGCGGCACCGATAATCGAACGTTATTGCGTTTTGCCGTGTAGCCGCGCACGCAGCTACCGAGAGCAGTCGTATAACGCGTATGTGCGTGGCCCCGCGAGCCAGAATGAATGCGCGGCTGCAGCTCCGCGCGTGGCCGCGTAGTATTCAAAAGCGTCAAGCCTCGTAAAGCGTATACACTGGCCGGCGCGCGACGAACGAGCCCAATGAATCCGCGGCCTACGTGTACATATACCTTCGCGTCGTTAACTCTTACTCGGCTCCAACACGCCGTACTCGCCTCGTGTTTCATCTTACTGATACACGCGGTGATCTCGTCGAGTCGTGTCGCAAATTCTAGCCCGTACTTCGACGAGGCTTCGATATACAACGTTGATCGAGCGAATCGATCGATATCGTATTTTTGGTCGCTTTTCCAAAATTGAATTATCCACCCCGGAATCGCGACAGGATTAAACTTATATATATATTAATCTACAGCAGGTACGGCTAATAATGACGAGAGTTTAGCGATGCATTATGTCACTCTAGCCCAATTACCCTACGTGCCAGTGGAGCTGACTTTAATCGAGGCGCGGAAAATTGATAATGCAAGAGTGGAAATTCGCATCAACATCAGTGCATTTCACCGGGGGACGGCTCGGACGCCGTACCTCCACCGTTATGGATTTTAATTCGCGATGAGATATTAACGAAGCTTCGCGCAACGCTAATAGTATTTTGATACAGATTCAACGTAAGTATACATTCTAAATTTGAAATGATGAAAACTAGTTTTTTCAATCCTAAAGAGTACTCTCTAAATCTAAAATAGTAAATTTTTTACTATTTTAGGTAGTAAATTATTTTCTACTAAAAAATAGTAGAATTTCAGTATTTCTACGGGACCTTCGTTTACTAAAAAATAGTTAAATTTTACTATTTTCAAATAGTGATTGAGATTACTATTAAATAGTAGAAATTTACTATTTTAATAGTTAACCCTCAAAATTTATAAAATTGATAACTAAAAAATAGTAAATCAGTCTGCATCTGAACATCGACCCGATCAGACGTGTATCGGGAGTCGGGACGTGTGGGCAAGGGGATCGCATCCACGAATACACATGTTTTCGCAGTTTGAGTCGTCATATAATGATGAAGAATGTTCTAGAATGTTCTATTTCATCAATAAATATTTACTTTAAAATAGTAGATTTTTCACTATTTACATAGTAAATTTTCATTTTATGTATACATCCAAATTTACTATTTTAATAGTAAATTTATTTACTATTTATTTAGTAGGATAAAAACTACTATTTCATTTAGTGAATATTTACTATTTTCTAGTTGTGCAGTTTCTACTATTTAAAATAGTGAATATACACTATTAAATAGTAGTTTTTTACTATTTTAGATTTAGAGAGTATGGATACCCGTTACTGTTTACCAACATCCATAAATAACATTAGCTTTCCATGCGTGTGCGCGCGCGATCTCATTTCATTTCGTAAACACTCGCGATACACGAACCATCATTATGTAAAGCGCGCACTTTCTAAAATACACGCGAGGAACAACAATCCGCGTGGCCGCGGCGTTATAACATTAGCGGGGATAAAAGCGCGAGGGAGTAAACAAGGCGTCCAATGATTAACTGCAGCCTATTTGCGCGGAAACTTCACCCGCCAGCCGCGGGGGAAGTAGCGCGACGGTCGTTTGGTCGGACAACTCCTCGTGTATATATCTCGTATACGGTCAGACGCGCGTATAACGTGTCCCGCGCCCCGTGTCGCGTCGTAAAAATGTTTAATCTCTTAGCGAGCCGATGACACGACGGGCGTCGTTGCGCGCCTCAGAAATGACGAAGGGGGCAAAGGGACAAAAAGAAAAGGCACGCGTGTGATGGCGCGAAAGCGACAATTTAAGCAGCGTCGGGGGGGGGGAGTATACGCGCCCCACGTTTATGCGATTTTTACAGCGTTATCGAAGCGCATAGGCGCGCCCCCGCGTGTATGTATATGCGACGGTGGCCATCTCGTTTTCGCAGGCGGGTTTTTCCTCGGCGCGATATCTCGCGGATAGGCGGCTTGATGAGGCCGAGACCCCGAGCTCGATGCATGTTACGGCCTCGCGTCGTTCGCCCCCAGATGATCCTCCGTCGTGTCAACGGATCCTCTCGTGCCTGGCTGATGGCTCGGCCTTGTTTTTTACCTCTCCCTGGGTATATAGAGCGTGGCAGGAGGTTAGGTCGACGAAGGATGATGAATATCCGAATGCGCGTTGGTGCGCGGACGTTTCATGCGCGCACGCGATTGAATGGCCTGTTCCGGGCTGTTTATTCACGATTTCCTCCCCGCGCTCGTGCACTGATATTACTCTCTTGAATTGTCACAGCGACTAAATCACTGTTGTAAGGTGGATGAGCGAGGGCGATGGAAGAACAGTGAATTTTTACTGCAATACAATTATCTTGAGTTCGATCAGGAGATTTGATAGCTTTGAATATTGACGGTATGAAGTCTCATAGAACCCAAATAACATGGAAAAACTCGTCCACCTTACTGTCGTTTCTCGCGGTAATAATCCAAGAGAGTATATGAATGGAACGATCGAATACCATCGATGAAAGTCCAAATAAAGCACGTGGAGGGATCACTCGATCCGAAACACGACGATGTCGATACCCCTGTGGAAAATATCGCGATCAAACGGGAAATAGGATTCGGCAACAGATTAGTCATAAAATCCGCATTCTCATCACTTTGTGCGGCTCGAAGTTCCACTGCAGCAGGTTCGAGCGAGTCGTACATCCACTCGGTTCAGCGGCCGATAGAGACGCGCGAGTCGAGCCAGACGTTCGAACGGTGCATTAGCGCGTCTCTCTCTCTCCCTTCCCCCGGGGGGTGGAAGCGAGGGGGAGGGGAAAAAAAGCATCCAGCGGAGTGGTGTGTACGCGAGGCGTCGGGTCGATTCTCGTTTTCTCGCGAGTTCCTTCGCGCGGATGCGCGCTCTCGACAATTTTCATTCGCCGTATATCCTCTCCACGCTTCGTGAGTATATACATATGCGCGCCCGCGCGCATAGCCCAACTCTTTGTCAGTGCGTTTCTCGTCGAGCTCCTTTTAAATCCCATCCGCGCGTATGTTTTTTTCGGCTTTGAATCTGCCTCCCCCCCCCCCCAGCTGCAGCCAGAGGTGTGTACGGAGCGCGCGAGGGATTCGCTTTGACGCGACGCGCGCGCCTCGTGTTTTCTTATTTCTTCAGAGCGCCGTGTCCCACCGTGTCCCGCCTGCAGTCTCAATTAGTTGGTTCCTAATTAAAATTCGACTTCTGTCCATCGGTCCGGGAGACAACCGGGGCTCGGTTTGTGTGCTGCCCGCCGTTCTTTGTTCTCGGGCCGCGCGATCATCGCGCCCGATGAAATGTGCATTTTACTCGTTGAAAAAGAGAAAAAAAGAAGAGCGATGGGGGAGGGGAAAACAAATTTAATGCGGGGTATGATTTCTTCGTGAAAGTTTTCGATTATCCATATTTGCCCGCTCCCCTCGGCCCGCATGTGTGTATATGCATCCGAGTTAATGGAAAGCCAACACTCGATAGTCCGGCTGATATTATCATTGATTTTACGTCGGCGTAATAATATCAAATCTGGACAACTCGCGCGTGCGGGCGACTATCGAGTCTGGCGTAAATATATCATACGACATGCATATCCCTTCACGCCAGTTGCAATGCGGGAGCGTGAATCATCGTACGTATTTTTTGTTTTTCGCTTTTCTAAAATTCAGCCGCGATGGCGATTGGTTTTCGAAATATCCCAAAGGCTCGAACCTCGATCCCCATAAATCCTTCCACCTCGTCGATTTGGAAACTTGTGAAAAGTCGAATATATATATGGAGCGGCTCGCGAAGACATACGCGGGGTGATAATGGGAAAGGGCGCGCGATATGGATGGAGACAATATAAAAAGATGGGGGAAAAATCGCGCCTCATCGGCGATCGAGGGGTGGAACGAGGAGTAGTCGGATGAAGAACGGCGCCGGGCACAAAAATGGACGAGCGTTGGCTGGGTTAGCACACATGGCGCGCGGGGCCGGCGGCTTGTAGTGGGTATATCAGCTCTGCGGGGAGGGGCGGCGAGAACGACACGTAGAGAGAGGGCAGCCGGAGGAGGGACGCGTACACACGTGCACGCGGGAGAGAGGGAAAGAGAGTAGTACCGCGATACTCCATCGCCAGAAATCGATAGAGGGACACACTCGCCCGCTGGTCAGAGAGGCCGATGCTGCCGTGCTGCAGCCGAGTCGACCCTGTATGTCCTGCTCTCCCTATACGTCTCTCTACCTCTCTATCTCTCTTTCTCTGGATCTGATCTACTTTCATACTCGAGGGCGTTGTTAGCATTTCGCGTACCTAATACGGTCGCGGCTCCAAGGGGGGATCATCACGTGAACCTATACAGGAGCCCCCTGACCCACGGATTGTAACCAGAATTCATTCGAGATGCAAATGGAACAGTTTCAAAAATGTATTGAACAGCCATCCTCTAGTACTACTGAAAGCTGTCAGTTCGATTTCACTAGGGCGTTAGAAACCATTTTATTTATTGCTGTTCATGTAATTCGTCTACGGGAGCGACTTTTATTATGTGACAACGACGTAATCGCACATGTAATATTCTTCTTCCTCATTCCCGTTTTCCACGAGCGTCGATTAGGTTTGAATATAATTTTTTATATTGTTCCTTGTATCTTCCAATGTTAGAGAATTCTCCGCCCCACTATTATATTATTCAATATTACGTGTTATCTCACGTACAGAAAATGCCGTGGCAAAAAAGAGCAGCAGGAGTCTCGAGTCAATAGAAACTATCAATCAATCTGCTGCTCCCCGACATTCCACCAGCCGTTCGTTCTCGAGCGACTCGCCTTTTTTTACTATACGTGAGTTCGCCCAAGTTGTGTCGGGCAACCGCGACGCTAACCAGCTACACGTTATCCCCCCGGGGGGATGATTCGCGACAAACCTGGACGATCCTCGAGTTTGTCGCGCAGTCTGCAGGACAGGTCACGAGATTACCCACCGCGAACATCGTTGTTTTCCCGACTCCTGAGAATGACTCGAGCTCGAAATGTCTCATCGGCAACTGTACTCGCCGAACCGTAGCATATCCAGCCAATTTTTTTTTCACCGGCTTCGACGTAGCAAAATTACCCTGGAGAGAGGGGCCCGCAGGTGCGCGGATTGTCGACCGATCGATGAGCCGGTCCACGGGCACAACGACAGAACGAAAGGGGTGGAATCACGGTGGAGTATCGGAACTGCAGTTTTTCCAGCGTAGTATTTCCAATAGTGCAGAACATCGCGAGGACTCTCTCTCTTCCTCTCTTTCTCCCTCTGCCTCTGCAATCCCGCGCGCGACTATTTTTCCAATATGAATTTCTCTCTGTCTCTGTCTCTTTCCCTATCCGGTATTCGCGCACGCGAGCTCCTCGACGCGCGCACAAAGGGAAAAACGATAGCCCCGTGCCGAGAGAGCGTGGAATCGAAATTTTTGGATGCGCTCTCGCGACTGATGAACGAGGAAAGGGGGGAGGAAAAATATTGACGCGCGTGGCGCTAGAAAATATTCGTGTGTCGGGGAATTAGCGCGGGGCAAACAAGGATTTCGCGCGAACTCCGCTTTTCCACGCCTCGGCTGCGGAAAGAGAAAACACACGACGCGCGCGCGCATCACACTTGCCCGGGCTCGAATCAATCGAAACACTCTCGTGTGCGCCAGAGAAACTCGTTGCTCGCGACGGAAAGTAACAAAAAATAGCCAGCCGTACAGGTCGATCTGTTGCGCATGATCGATCTCTGGCGATCGTGAGAGTTGAACGACCGTCGGGACGAATCCCGGGAAACAAGGGGGGTCGCGCGCGTACCCTGCACATAAGAGCGGAGGGGACAGCGACTCGGTGCGAGAGCTGCAAAACGAGCTCGGACGTGGACTCGCTGATTGGAAATGACAGCAATGGAAGCGAGCGAGAGAGGGACGTTGGTCGACGCGCTCTCGTGATCGATTACTCGCGTCATCCGACTCGTTTCCTCTGCACCGACGATCCCCTCTTTACTCCTCTCCCTTCGTATGGTTCGGTCCTCGTTGCGGAATGCACCGGCCTGCCGCGCCTTATCCATGCGTTTTTTGCCCCTCCCACCTCCTGCTCGACTGTCGCGCATACGCTTCGGATGCGCGGCTTTCGACGAGGCTCGTAATTCTGACGAGCGAGCCGCGTGTGTGCGGTGTATTACGCGCACGGCCCGCGGACCGGCGCTGCTGCTGCGCCGCGAGCACATCGAGCCAACCGAGCGCTTTTTCACCAACTCGAGACATGCTGATGCGGCCATTCGCGATGTGGTAGATGCGCGATTTCTCCCTCCCACCACCGCGAGCAATCCACTGATCGGCGAATTCGCGAATGCCTGTCGCTGATAATCCGCGTACGTAGACGTGCTCGGATCGTATCGCGGTATTTTTGTGTCGATGTATAAATTTCGAAGAGAATATCTTGCTTGGAAAAATTCAACGTTTGACGCGTGTGCGCGCATACTTTGCGAGCGTGAAATGATACACAACGCCGCTGGATATATATACTGATGTGGCGACGTTGGGCGAGTTTTATTTTATAGATTCGAATTCCGGGCGAATTAAGAATTGATCAAATCTGTCCTGTTTATCCGATTATATCGATTGCCGAATAAGTATGCAATTCATTTCACGGTTTTGAATAGCTACGGTGTACTGGAACGATATGGAAGATCAGTTTGCTCTCGAGGGTCCACATCGGCTGCTGATGGACAGTGGCCGAATTCGGCTATACAGGAAAAATTTTAATTGTTCTAGAAATGGGATTCCATAAGGGCGCACCGAGCGATTCGCTTTTTCTCACGGATGCGACAGTCGATTACGATGAATCGCGCGCGGAGACGATACTTCGCGCCAGAGCTGGCTTTTTGATGAGCTAGTTACGGCAGTCAATTGACTCATCGACTATTACACGGGTAGCCTCGATACGTTAATGAATACCGGGTGAATTGGATCTGTAACGTATTGAATTTCACCAGGACGCAGTAACTGACGAACCGCCTATCTATAACCATCAATACAGCCTATTGCGCGCGCAAACCGGGTCCCCATGAATGCAGCGGGTATATGCACCTGTCTATATGGGCACACTGCGAGTCCTCCTATACACAAGCATTTAATGGCCTTTCAGCGTTTCAATGTGTCTTCGAACTATATGGCAAATACATGCAACGCGAGTGAAAACGAAACATACATATACATAAATCATATCAGCATATATACTTTTTCGACTGAAAAAGAAATTCCACCTTCTCTCGGCGGAGATCGAAGATTTTCGAGGTAGCAAAGAAGTTCGAAATGGGTGTATAAGCTTTTGATAAGGGTACGGGATTGGATAGAAAAAAAAATTGCTCGACCCAGGAAATTTAACCTCTCGGCGGGTGTACTTTACGAATTCTTCATCATTTCCCAGCCGGAGTCCGCGGTAACAGTTGGAAAAATCAATTTCGCCAACTATATCGCCCGTCGAAATACACCGAACCCAATTGACCCGTCAATGCACAAGACTACGGACCCGCATATATCTATATCGGCTCCAAAATCGAGCCGCGTGCGCGCATCCCGGCTGAATTTGACGTGAACGAGATCCGACGTACGGTCGACGGCTCTCTGATCTCGTCGTGCATCGGAAAAATGCGTTATGAAATTTTCGAATTTCGATCTATCGCGCGACGATACAGTGCGGGACCGAGCTCGCGAGCAGACAGGAGGACGACGACGACCACATGGAGGGGCGGCGGTGGCAAGTACACAGCGCGGTTCGATCGCTGCCAATTCCCCCATTGTCCTTGGCAGGCTTCCACGACCCCCCACCTCGCCGACCCACGGTATATGGGCAAGAAGCGGCAACCCCCCCCCCCCACGGAATTCGTTTTCCGTTAATGCCTCCCCCCCCCCCCAGCCCCACCAGCACCGGGCAGAGAAAAAGAGTACAGCACGTAGGCGGGCAGGGAATTTCATTTGACGGCGAGAGGCAGGGGGGCGAGAGGGCGAATCTCGGACGAGGTGTGTACACAAGCGCGCCGATGAATCGAAAAGCTCCGCTCGCGCTGCAGCTCCCCTGGCCATTTGCCGCGCGGCTAAGGAGATTCGATTATCCGAGCTCGGCCAAGAGTTCGCCGCGTACCTTCTATGTACAGATCTATACATATATATACACACTCGTACACACACACACGGGCGAGCGAATACGTACACATGCATGCGCGCTCTTATTTCCCTCGGCCCGTAACGTCCGTTGCTTCATTTTTCTTCGGTTCTCCAAGTGGCGCGCGCCAACGGCAAAGGTAAACTTTACAATTTCACCAGGAGCGAATTTCTGAACGGTCGGCGGGGGGCGAGGCGAGTGAGTGACGGCGCACAACTCGGTGGGTCTCGCCTCCGACGCCTCTCTCCTTCGCTTTGTGGCGAATTTCGCTCTCTCTCTCTCGCGCGCTCCGGTGTACCTCGTTTATTCCTTTGCGTCACTTTTGTTGGACGTGGCTCGGATGGGGCTTCGATTTTTCTTCCTTCTTTCCCCCCCCCCGTCTTTCTTTTCTTCTCTTTTCTGTCCGCCCTCACCTCCTTTTCAATTCGTCGCATCATCGCGGAGACGCGTCTCGAGCGGGAGTGTTACGCGAATATCAACGCACCGCCCGGGCTCTTTGCGTTTTTCCGCGTTACGCCTCGCCCGTCTCACGTGTATATACACACGCTTCAAGCGGGTTGCGGATTTGTGTATTTTATAAAAATCCCAGTTGAAAATCGCCTGACGCTTCCGAGTTCTCGAAGGGATCTTCGATATTGACGCATTTCCTGGCTCGGACAGTTTTGCGGCTGGTGAGGGAAAAATTTCGCCCCCGCGGAATGTACCAGGTATAGTTTTTTTTGTACTCCTCGGATGGATACGAAATTTGCGGAACGCAAGTCATCTTCACGACGGCTCTTATTTTTCTCGATTCGACACTTCACTTCATAGGGTACTTTACAGTGAAATATATCCATCCTCGATCCGAAAGAACAACGATCGTCGATCCAGATGATCAAGCGCAATATTCGAAACTGACAGCTATAACCAATGGATAATCTGAATGATCGATCCGATCTCGAATCTATACGTTCCAGAGAGAAACTGCACACCAAACGAGAATTCGATTTTGTCGATTACTCCAAATGGATTCGTTGCCGTGATTTTGATAATACAAAGAAGTTCACCTTCCGCGGTTCCTTTGCTAGTTCAACAAGTTTGGGATTGCGCATTGATTCGCAAAGGTCGACCTAGTGGGTTAGAGAAAATACAGAGTCGCGCGAGCAGATAACTCTCGCAAATGAGGGAGAAAATCAGGAGGAGGAAAATCGTGGCGGCGAAGATCGACGGAGTTAACTCGCGGGGAACGAGCGAGAGGGGGGGGTCGATAAATCCAGGGGAGGAGCCACTTGGCAGGCGTCGCAGCCACGGCTCGACTGAATGGAGCAACAAGCGTCATCGCCGTCGTCTGCGGAGCTTAATAGCTAATCGATCGCGGAGAAGCGAGCGGATAGTCTCGCGGTCGGATCGTGAGAGGAGCCGCGCGCGTATAATATGTCGAGGACAACTTACCGATCAGGAGGATCAGCTTCGGCAGCAGCCAGCTCGGGTCCATTCTCCTCCTCCGCTGCTCGAGTCTGTGGCGCAACTTGGGCAAGGTCGCGCGACCCCGGCTCAGCGCATCCTCGAAACTTTGCAGCCACCCCTGTGGACACACACACAGACACGCGTTATACGTTTCAGTCGTGCGCAAAGTACAAAGGCGCGTCCGAAAAACTTTTCACCGGCTTTTGTCGTGCGGACTCTACGCGCACACACACTTTCGGGGGGGGGGGGGAAACTTTGCCATTCGACGTGTGCGCATATGCATTAATCATGGCTCGCCGTTTCGGACGTATCGCGCGTCCCCTTCTCGCTCTAATGAGATGTTAAGATCCTCGCTGCGCGGGCTCGAGAGAAAAAAACGAGCCGGCGTCGTTTGTTTCCGCCCGCGCCCACTACACTAGCGCGCGCGACTCACCGCTCGGATGCTGTTTAACTTGCGCTCATTATTGCTGCATCTTTGAGCGGGTGTTTCCGAGGTACACCAGCCGCGCGCGCGCGCGTGTCCCCCGTTGAGGGTCCGACTTGTCGATGACCCGCTCGTGCACTTTTACCCACCTACCCCGCCCCCTCTTTTTTCCCTCCCCGAGCAAAGGGCTTCTGTCAAAGGGACAGCGCTTTAACTCGCCGAGCAATTATCGATCCCGCAACGCGCGCTGCGTTTCGAGTGAGAGAGGAACGATTTTTCCCTGAAAAATGAAATTTTCCGATGTTCTATTGTGACTTTGTAATTCCTGGGATGAATCACCACAAGTATGTTTCAATTTCAAATGTATGCATCGTATTCGAATGAATAAAATGCAAAAAGGCTTATATATTTAGGATCTATGCGTGATTCTTTTTACTGTTTTTATCGAATTCACTGCTGGAGGTACAGCGAGCTTGTCGAGCCGAGAAACCAAAAATATTTCCAGAAGCCGCGGTCGAGTGAAAACCGAGTAGAATTTTTCATTAAACTTGCTCGTATTGCTTGTATTCGCAATAATACAGTAATTGAAATAATATATCATTCGATTGTGTAACAATATAACGGGAGTTCAGTTTACGTAATGCAATATTGCTTTGAATGGGGAATCTGAATAAAGTTCCCAGTATTCTAGCTCTAGATTGAAACGAGCGAAATTATCAATTACCGTTGATTCACAACTCCATTGGAGAATGAATTTCGCGATAAATCAATCAATGTTGATGTCCAAAACTTGGAGAAACTTCATAATGAAATAATCTCACTCGACTGTTACTACCGCCGCAAGTGGAGTAGCGCGAGAACAACTCAGACGGCTGGTCTGACCATAACGCGTAATTTCTACTGACTTCCGTTAACGATCGATGCTGATTTCGCCCGTTGCGCGCCCCCGGTTGAAACACGAGCTCGCTACATCGCGCTGCGATACATTATCATACGCACATAATTTTTCACGAAATCGTCCGAGCCGTGAAAATTCATCGAGCTCATAACTCTCGGGTGCGCGAGCGAGCGCGGCTTCCGCCTCGAAAGCAGTATTACGGATTAATTTCAATTGGGCGAGGCGCGCGCGCATAATCAGGGCATTACCTGTGATTATCGTAGCTCCTCGTGTGTACGCGCTACCCGGCTGAGTGTATATGTGTATACGGTCGGTCCGAGCCCGCATCCGGGCGACGCCGAGTTTATATTTACCGCCGAGAGCTCCTTTCTTTCGGTTTATGAGGTAGCGCAGCCGCGCGTTCAGCCGGTCGGAAGCGCGGGCATTTTTCACCGCGCGGACGTCCGCTTCCGGGCGGCGATCACCGCGAAATACAAACGCAAAAATGACGCACTCTCGGCCCGCCGACGTTAGAAAAATGAGATATATAGAAGCCAGCGAGAGAGAGAAAGAGAGAGAGAGAGAGAGTGGCTTGGTTTATCGCGCGGGGCGGACGGCACACCAAGCGCTACCCCTCCCCCCGTTTCCGACGGCTCACCGTTGTATATGTCTTTGCACGCGCGATAAATAATTCGAGCGCGATTTCCCCACTGGGAGGATGGACCGCGCGCGAGTCGAAGCCCCGCGTCTGCCGCGAGGAGAGAATATGTCGCGATTCTAGCGTTTCTCGTTATTACCTCGAAGAGCGCTTTCTTGCGACAGTGATCGTGGATCTTGGTGTACTTTGGTGAGAAATTATCCGTCACACAAATCATATTGATTTTGAATCGATTAAAGCCACGTGACTGATGTATTGTATTTTGAAAACTCCAAGAGACCAGATAATTTGATAAAGTTATATCCGTCTATAGTCCTAATATATGCACTAGTCGTATGATAACCTCATTATAACTATGACGGAGATCAAATTGAACCGGTTTAAGGCATAGATTTCTCAGATCAATGTCCTATGAAATGGGAATTGGAATGGTGTTCACCGACCATAATTTTAATTTTACGATTAATGTTAAGAAAGAATTGTTTATGCAAAATTAGGACAAGCTGTGAATTTCGGGTGACCATTCCAGAAGAAACTTTTCGAAATGCTTCATGGGTAACTGAATAAGCCATATATCAAGTCATTAAATCTAACATTTTGATTTCTCGGAGATATCAATAAAATCTGATTCATCTCATGTACAGTATACCAATATCTATGATTTCCTGAATACACAAATATACTGCAAATGATAGATATCGATACTAATTGGCAGAATATCTCATCGGGAAATGAAGCGTTGGACTGAATGATCGTATACATGTCTCATTAACGTAGCCAAAAAGCATTTCAGAGAGTTTCGTCATGATTGGTCACCTAAAGTTCACAGTATCCTCTAGCAAGTTCACTTCGGAGTATGTACACTGACCCAGTATGCTGTAAGAGAACTATTTTGTATAAGGCTATTAAGCCTGTTAATTCTTAAATGAATGAATGATTACATATCTTAACAAAGCATAACTTGGGAGGCTATTTGATTAGAAGTGCGAGATAATCGCTCAGGAATTGCCATGATCTCATGGGAATTCTCGCTTCTATTCGCGAGCTTTTTCGAATGCATAATTAATATACTCGTAGAGTATTATAATTATCATGCACCTACTTAAATTACCTCCAACAGCCATACCAGAAGCGATGAATTTGAATACAGTGGCCAGAGCGATCCACTGCGTACGTGCGCTTATACGAAAATTATACCTGCTTTGATGAAATCACCCGGAGTACAGGCGCGGGCAAACTTTGGAATCCGAAAACTGCGCGGGCCCGAGGGGGGCGAATTATAAATTGATGCTATATCGTCAATTTGCCATGTACGAAGCTCGGAGACCGGCTTAATCGGTGCGTGGGCGCTACACACCCGCCATAAAACATGCCCGCGTTGCTTAGCATAAGAGGATCAAGTATCCTTTGCGCCGTACAGGGCGAAATTTTGAGCGAGTGCCTCTCTCTCTCTCTCTCTCTTTCATTATAAACGGGACAGGAAAAAAAATGTAGAGTGAGGAGAGGCCGTCAGGTTTTACGTGGCGCAGGGCGCGCTGCATCGCATTAACGACTCGGCACTTTCTCGATTGCGCTTGTTCGACGAAACGGCGCGCACAGCTCCCGCGCGCGATGTATGGGTGCAAGCGCGCGCGTCTATACACCGGAGCTGCGGCTCGATGTTTTCCGCTGCGCCGCGGAATTTTTCCCCTCCGCCAGGATATTACTTTAATTAGATTTTTCGTCGGTTGTATTTTTTTCAGCTGACTCGGCAGCGCGTCCCCACCCCGGGGCTGTTCCGGCTGGCGAACACTTGCTCGGCCCGATCTTCTCGTGGAGAACCCCAAGAGATCAATACTCCTCGCGAAGACTGTGTGGATTCGTTCGATTTTTCATCGGGAAACATATCGTCCCTCGCGGGGTGTAAATTCACTCTCTCCGCGCGAACGGATTCTCGAGACGCGAGAGACGAAAGCAGCCCAAGGTAAATCGAGCATAATTGGGCGGCGGGCGGGTCTTTGCTCGGAAATTACCAGCGACGCGCATAAAATCTTGATTCGGATCTCGACTCGCGGCCGGGTGCAATACGCGGCGCGATAGACGCTCTGTATAGCAAATTGATTTTCCGATGCGCGAGTGCATTGTCCTCTGCGGCCGGGGCGACGCTGTGGAAGTAAAATTCGGAGAGGTCAAGCACCCCCGGTGCTCGCGCGCGCGGCGTATCAGCCGGAGAAAGAGGAGAGCTTCGAAAGTGGGGCGCTTCAAATGGAAAAGCTATGTGTACCTATGCCGACTGACGGGCTCAAAGTGCTGCGAAAATAAAGGAGAAGCCTCGCCGATATCAAAGTCGTTCCAGTTTACGGCTGACGCGCATTCCCTCCCTCCCCCCCGCCCCATCAAGCGCGAATTGCGACTGCTCTCGGTGAGCGTGGCACGCGGGGATGGGGAGGAAAAAAAACGGAGGCGCTCACACGCGAGGCAGTGCGAGTGGCTTTGAATGTCGAGGCTCGCGACGCTTTTCTTACGATTAGAAGCGGCCCCGAGCCGAGCATTCCTGCCGGGGCTTCCCGGCTTTCTTTTACTTTGCAATTCCCCGGTCGAGAAGACTGCGCGAAGAATTATTCATCCAAGTCGGGGAGAACGAAACGCGCGATATGTTTACGCATACGCAAATCGAGGGGGAAAAAAAGCGAAACGATTCGTTTCCTTTTTTCTCTCTCCAGACGATCATTGCCATTACTTCAAACGTATAACGCGGCGAAGTTACTTCCGCTACTTTCGAATTCAATCTAATCGCGAGGCTTTCTCCTCGCCCGAGGCGTACTCGAGAATATTGAAGTGCAATTGGGCTTGAAATGGCTCTAGATCATTGGGATCATTCATTATATTGATGAAGAGTGAGGAGGGTCCTCGAGAACGAGTGAGAGTAGTGGGCTTTCGATATCAAGCTCCAGCACCGAGAGAAAGCGGAAAAAATGAAAAGAGAATAGCGAGCGGAAAGAATGGGGGGAGAGAGACAGGGGCGAAGAGAAGCACTGAGTAGTGTTGGACAAGAAGTAAGCCTCTCTTGAATCAATATAGCAAAGGAAAGACCCACAATACGTTCCGCCACAGCGGGCAAATGGAAGAAGGCACGTTTTTGGAGAACCACCCTACGGAGGGGATTCCTCTACGATGAAGCGAAGTTGTCGAGAGGCATTTCTATATAACAGGGCTTGACAGACTGCAATTCTTTCATACGCGCGCGCGCACGCAGACACGTGCGAGTCTTCTCTTTGCTCGCTGGAGAATGAAGCGTCTGTAAAAGTTCGCGGAGCTGCCGAGCCATGGTATATGGAGCGCTTATTGGAAACGCTTCCGCGCTGGGTTTTCCATTTCTACGTCAAAGAAAACGTTAGTGTTCCTGTGATGCCGGTGATTATGTAAGTTTCTCGCCGGTAGACATTCTTTACGACTATCACACGGAAGCGGCGAAGCCTATCGCGGGCAAACGTTGCGCAAGATTGTTTCAATCCGAGCCGCGCGTGAATCTTTATTATCTTGCAAAATGAAGAAGTTGATAAAAGCTCGCGGCTCGCTTCGATAGAGCGGAGCATCGCGCGGGGACTAAAGGCTGGATCGTATATTCGAAGGATCAGGGGAAAGACGATGAAAAACTATAGAGCGATCTGAAATCGGGCGAGCGAGAAGGGCGAGGATCTGGGGAGGAGGGTAAAAAAACCAAGTCGAGTTTAAAGTTACCAAGTTCAAGGAAGAATCATCATAAATCGGGAGCTTTCCGAGTAGCTTTCGCGCAAGCTCCATCTCCATTTTCCTCCTGGCTAGGCCTCGACTATCCCCCCCCCCGTTCAATTTCGAGCGTCCACGCATAATAAACCTCGCTCGCTCGTAGCTCCCCTCGCTCGCGAGCTCTCGTTTCTTCTCCTACTCTTGCGGGCCAGAAAATGAAAGCTGCTGCTTCCACCGCCGCCGCCGCCTGATCGTCTCATCTGTGATTCTACGGGTGAATTATCATACCGGGAAAGCGCCCGTGCGCATTAGAGTGAGATAAGATGCGAGCCCGGGGGTGAGGCGAACGACGACTCGAGCGCCTTTGCGTCTTGGAACGAGGCGCTCCATTAGCCTCGCGAGTGTTTAGAGACGAGAGCGACAATCGTATTATATAATATACGTTTGCTCGGCTGGCACATTCCGTGTCGAGATCCCTAAGCGCGCCATACATCGGGTTATGCGGAATTTATACGTGCGTTTTACGAGGATGGAGGGATGGGGAGAGGAAGGCTTTCCCCGGATGGATTTGTTCGCTCGAGTCCTCGTATAACGTGTAACTGCATGGCGCGCGTCCTCGGGAGGGACGCACGTGGGATATGCCCAACTTGATTTGACGTTGTACGGATTTACGGCGCGCGGGACAAGCATTTTGTCAGCCGAACGGCGCAGTTGGACGAGCCGAGCCAGGAGAGGTTGAAAGGAAAAAAAAAAAAGAAACGAAGAAAGGGTGAAATTAAATCAAGCGTAATTTATGCGCGAATCAAGTAGTGCCGAGTCGACGTTTCGTATACCAGCCCTGTGTAAGGAATGCTAAATCCCGTGATTCCTACGTCCCAAGGACGAGAGAAGAAGTTGCCCTCTATTGAAGCACCTTTATTAAAATCTCTTCATCTCGAGGAAAAATGGAGAGTCAGAAGAGAGAGGTGGTGGAGTGGGGGGGGGGGAGCAAAAGGAATGCGTCAACGTGAATATATAAAACTGTAATAAGATTCGAAAAAAATCCCGCAGTCGCGCGGGCTCGTGCTCGTGCGGCTATGTATATATATATATCTATACATCTCGAGGGTGGTCCCTTATTGTCCCGGGGCGAAATGAAAGGATTCGCGCAGCAGTCGCAGCGTCATCAAATAGAACGAGACACGGGTACGTCCGAGAACTGCGCCACGCCAGAGGACCAGGACAAAATTCGATCCCGGGCTTGTCCGAGGCGCGAAAATACCGCAGCCTTAGGGATCGAGCCGGACGCTGTATGTGTGTGTATATATATATATATATATATGGAGAACGCGGGGAGACTCGAGACTCCGAAAAAACAGCTTGGGAAGCGATAAAAAAATATTGTCCCTCGTGAAAATGGCTTTGGAGGGTGGCGGGGGTGAGAACGACGCTGCAATTTGGAAAAACGAGCGCGCGCGCGCTCTTGCCGGAAAAAGGAGGGGAGAAGGGGAAGCCAAGGAGCGCGGCGCAGAGACGGCAATCGAGAGACAAGGAAGCCCGCTGCTCGCGAGTTATGCATTGTGATTCGCTCCTCTCTCGCCCCCCGCCTACCTAATAATATCACTTGTTGCTCGGCCCGAGTGCTAGCGTACGTATACTATATGCGTACATGTATATATGTATAGAGAGAGAGAGAGAAGCGCGACCCGACGCCACCACATAGCCCAGAAATGAAGACAAAATGGAAAGTTTCCAGAATTTAATATGGCTCTTGGTGGTAATAGTTTATCAATTTCGATTACGTGACTACACCAAAATATATAACTATTTATGATTTCACTTTACAGTTTTTGGAGTCGAATATTTTATTCAATATTGTAGTTCTTGTTTTTCATCTTACAACATAGCGATTACTACGGTCGAATATAATATCAAGGATTGAAATTCGATTCACTACTTTTACTGGGGTTTTCAATAATAGTTTCTATACGTCTAGTTTAAACTACAATTGTAATTCCTCGATCCTATTTGTTCAAGTTAGAGCTGATTCCAATGTAATTTCAAGATTATCGTCTATTTTGAAAAAATGAAAAAGATATAAATATCAAAATAAAGACGATTTTTGACATCCATACCCATGGGATATAGAGAATAAAGAATGTCCAAGTACATATCACTTGATTTTACTATGTTTCGCCAGTAAGTTTTACTGTTCTCACCAGGCTGTATTTATTATACAAAAAAAACTAATAATTAGTACAGGCCGTGTACAAAACCGTCGACGAAAAGAATGAAAATCATTTTTCGACAGTTTTATACCGACTCATATAATAATATTCGGCAGTGAGAGCAACGGCTTCCACTGTCACGTCAAACTTGTATACATACTGACAAGGGAGCGTACCGCAGTCTCTGGGAGGCCGATTACGACGGAACTTTGTGAAATGAGTTTTTGGGTACCCAAGAAGTTTATATCTCGGTCATTCGGGTCAATGCCTCGATTTTCCGGAGATATTCTGTCAATGATTCTCGATTCTACATGCATACATACAGTCTACACAACATTTTATAAAAATATAGAGATGCTGTTCGTACACGAAATCAACAGAAATCCACAAATATTCCCCCAAAATCTAGGCATATTTGCTAGAATGGCTTTAGATATGAGCTGTTTGCATACCAAAAAACTTGTGTTTGTTTAAAAAAATATTATCCAGCAACTCATACATTCAACTTAGTTATTGTGTGCTTTCTATAGTGAGTATCATGTTGGATAATATTAATACGAAATGTTTCCAAAATGAGTCGTTTCTTGCAGTTCTTTTCGCAAGGCGTATCACGGGGTCAATAAACCTTGCTGGCGAACTCGCACGATCTGCAAGCTACATGCATTATCAAATTATTATACCAAGTAAATTAAAAAGAGTGCTCTATTTCGCGCGCGAGTATGCCGGTCCAATTATTATACTTGTACGTGAACCCAGCAGAGAGATGCCCGCGCGGCGGAACAGCTTGACGAATCGAGAGTGCACGTTGAGTGACGCTCTCTTTACGTCTATTTCTCTTCCTACCCTTTCGCCGTTCTCGAGTCATTGAACTCGAAAAATACGCTCGTCCTCTTATCTCGACAACTCGAGTTTTCACCTCGTCTATCCTTTCTTTGCTCGCTCGAGAAACTTTATTGTATTTATCGAGAGAAGTATGTTGATGTAACTGATATTTTATTCATTTCCCTACCCCCACGGACCGATATATAATTTTCCGAGAATTACCGATGCAATGGAAATGAATTGCAAACAAGAGAAAGGGAAAAGTGATTCGAACCACGACGAAACTATACCCGATCTCGTATCAAGAGAAATTTAAGTAGTATTATACCGGCACAGTACTCCGAAGAACCCGAAAAATCTATAGTTTCTCCCGATTTCCTTTTAATTCGCGTTAATGATTAGTTCATGAAAGGGGGAAGCGAGTGGATTCGTGGATGAAATAGAGAGCTGAGAAATGCCGTTCAATCACAGCCTTAGAAAAGTACAAATTGACAATGGGCACGTTAAATCCGGACGAGCGACGAGAAGTTGAACAGGCGCGTAAAAGGGGGGGGGGTACGGCTCTTGGAGCGATCAAAATCAGTGGGTGCGCGCGCGAGCGAGTAGCGTCGTTACATAGAGGTGAGCAAATGAAATAGCCGAGAGGCGAACGACTCGAAAATCTGAGTGGGTGCGCCGACGCACTTTGCTTGATTGGCTCACTCTGTGTGTGGGTCCCGTAGCGATTTACCATCGCGGCTGTGCGTTGACGCGAAAGAACATCCAGTCGACGACGACGACGACGACGACGACGAGAAGGATAAACAGCAGCCGGGTAGAAGTGATGTGTCGATATTGCGAATCTACGTGTGTTCGCCCGTCGTATGAACAACCCGCGACTCTTCCGCCTTCTTTTTTTTATTTGTAAATGCAACTTTGCCCCCGCGTCTCTCTGTGGGATACGCCCGTGAAACTGTTGCCGATCGCGACGCATTCGCAAATAGACGACTTTTCACTGCGGCTCGAGCGGGGGTGAGCGATATTGCAAAACCCGATGCCAGATGGGTGACGCGCGCAAAACAACGGCCGTGTCGCGCAAGAACGTCGCGGCGATAAGGCTCTGCGGTGAGACGTTGATCCCGACTCGTTGGGGGCCTATCTCGGGTGTTATACGCGGGCTCGAGATAGGCCCTCGAGCGCAGTCCATCTGGTGGGAGGAGGGGTTTGGCGTATATATATATATATATATATATATGTGTAGGGCGACGCGCGTCGTAAGTTAACGGCTTAGGCGCGAAGAATTAGTGCGACGTACGTCCTGGTCGGCGGGGGCGTATATACACTTCGGCTCGGGGCTCGATTCTCTATATCTCCGGGCTTGCGGCCGAGCCACCGGTGGCTGCTAATGCGGAAATATGACTTCGTCCCGTCTTCGGCGGGGAGAAAAACGCGCGTCTGGGGGGCAGCCCGGAGGAATTGGAGGAGCTGCTTCTACCCGGCACCGAGTGATGCACGGCTCGGCCCAACTTTTTCACTAGCGCCTCGTCGCTCTTCGTTTCTCTGGCCGGCGAGCAAGCGAGCGAGCGCCTCGCTGGCTCACGCCGCGGGCTACATGGGATTCGAGCTGCCAGGTGCGCGAGTGAAATTAACTGCCCTGATTCCCGGGGCAGTGGATTTTTCGGTTCGAACGTGTCGTGCGCACGCGGTATTCGCCCGGCCTCGTGGATGGAGGATCGAACTCATCCAATCCGCGTGTATTCATCGATGGGAAACGCGAAAAGAATTTTAGAAAAGATCGAGATTCTAATGGGGGAAATTCAAAATTTCGACCCTCTCCCTCGAGCTACTCTCTAGATTCCTTACAGTGAAATCTCACTGTACTACGGCAACTATTCACTGCAAGTTTCAGTCAAATGTCGCTCACTGTATTACAGTGGAAAATGACTGTGACTTACAGATGAATCGATATACTTTTATATTTATAGTTTAAACTTCACTGTAGTTGCAGTGAAAAATGCTTCACTAAAGCCTACTGTGAGATTTTCACTCTAAGGAATTTAGAGAGTATGGCTGCATTATTCCAAATGGCATACATTCAATTTGTCGGTTTGTTACCTTTTTGGTTCCGTAAGTTAGACGTCGCCCTTCACGATTTTTCAAAACGAACGATCAAAAGAAATGACATCTCACCTGGAACATAAAAAATATTTCACATTAGTCATCTGTCGAATATTTCAAAGCATGCGTCATTCGATACTCTCCCACGCGTAAATATACAATTTTGGTGTTTGAAAATAATCCAGGATTATAGTTGAGCGTCGGATCGTCAATTGAAACACGCGAAAAATCATCGCCAACGCACTAAAAAAACATCCTTTGAGTTCGTTTTTCAACCAATATCACCTCGACTAAATCAATTTGACGATTACATTTGTATATCACGATATTGGCGTGTACCCACACCGCAGTAAAGTTAACGAGAAGCAGATACAGATATTTGAAAAAAAAACTCAATCGAAAAAATGCATCAGCATCGACTCCTCCCCGCCTCTAGTAAAAATTTGTTATCAGTAGAATTAGCGCTGGAAATTGGAGGGCAGGAAACGAGTGCGCGCTCGCGCGGATCCAGAGAGGGCGGATTAGCTGGGGGACGCGCGGATGAACTGATTGAAAGAGCGACGCGTCAGTGTCAGTCATTGACTCGCGCGCGCGCGGATTACGGGGGGGTTATAGGGTGGTAGGAGGGGGAGGTGGCTCGCGAGCCATGCATCCGTGAGACGTGCGCCGGGTGAATCGATGGGCGCATTTATCAGTGGCGGGGTCATCTGGATTTAGTATCATCCAGTGCCGTATTTTCGGAGGCTTGAAAATAACATGAGCTCGGATCGATAAGCCTCGCCGAGAGCCTGGCCTCCAGCCGCATATATATGGGCAATTCTCTGTGGGATCGAACATGAAAAAATTTGATTTGGCTCAAAATTTTTTTGTAAGTTCTAGGGCATCAAGCCGATTTCCCAGAATTTTTTTAGATTTTTTCGAGCACTTTAACCCCCTTTAATAAATAGGCAAAGTTGCTGATTTTGCTGTTTTTGCATTTTCAGAGGCATTTTCAACCTTCATTTACACCCTGAAAATGACCTCTGAGGCAAAAAATGAATGGCACACTTTTTCCTGCAAATTGCCTGAATTTTATAGAAAAATTATCTCCAAGGTCATTGGAGCACATTAAGTACTCCACATTACCAATTGGAGCCTCTATTTTTGAACCCTGGGAGTTCGCTCGTCAAGCCCCACACCACATGGGTACTAAAAGTTGTCCCAACTCATACCACATACAGCCTATATAGTGAAAAAATGGGCCTGGACTCTGGAAGCTACCAAAAAATTAATATATTAACTAAAATAGGTGTAAAAACAGGCTAAAATGACAATTCAAGGAGAGCCTTGTACCGCCAACACTTCCAATTTTTGCAAACACTTGTCTGTGGTATTATTAAAATTATCCACTGTAAAAACTCACATTCTATCATACGAATACATATCCTGAGTTTTTAATATCATATTTATATAGATCAAGCATTACTATACTACTTGACGCCACTTCACTTTCAGTAGTTACATGTATTGATGGTCAATATATTGGCTCTATTGTGTTAAAATGTACAAGAAACTACTGATAAAGTACATTGTCATGAATTGCATTCAATCGATAAGAAAGATTAATCCAGAAAGTAAATTGTAAGCTGTGCATTACACGTACACCTTATAACACACTAGGCAGTGCATAGATATCATATGATTTTTTTAATATCAACAAGAAAATGTTGAAGTTCACTAAACATGGGTAATATTCATGAATGTGGGACTCATGAAATCCACTCATATTGTATAAACTGCATAGCTGAGGTCCAGGCAGCTATTGCCTGGTGGGCTCAAACTACAACTTCAAGTTATTTACTCATGAAAATAGATAATATGAATCAATCCACTTGAAAGTATGATCACTAGATGCGCAATTTGATAAGGAATTCAAATATATATAGTTTGCCTGTCCAGAAATGAGTTTGGAGCTTCCAAAGTAGCTTTGCATGTCTAAAAGTCTATGGTCGGTAACCTAACCTTTGCCATACATGGGTCATATATATCTCCAGTATAGGCAAGTATAACGTTCACAAATTGGTTCATAAAGTCATTTAAACACAGGCAAACTATATATATTTGAATTCCTTATCAAATTGCGCATTTAGTGATCATACTCTCAAGTAGATTGATTCACATTAGCTAATTTCATGAGTAAATAACTTGAAGTTGTAGTTTGAGCCCACCAGGCAATTGCTGCCTGGACCCTATCAATACATGTAACTACTGAAAGTGAGGTGGCGTCAAGTAGTATAGTAATGCTTGATCTATATAAATATGATATTGACAACTCAGGATATGTATTAGTATGATAGAATGTGAGTTTTTACAGTGGATAATTTTAATAATACCACAGACAAGTGTTTGCAAAAATTGGAAGTGTTGGCGGTACAAGGCTCCCCTTGAATTGTCATTTTAGCCTGTTTTACCCCTATTTTAGTTAATATATTAATTTTTTGGTAGCTTCCAGAGTCCAGGCCCATTTTTTTACTATATAGGCTGTATGTGGTATGAGTTGGGACAACTTTTAGTACCCATGTGGTGTGGGGCTTGACGAGCGAACTCCCAGGGTTCAAAAATAGAGGCTCCAATTGGTAATGTGGAGTACTTAATGTGCTCCAATGACCTTGGAGATAATTTTTCTATAAAATTCAGGCAATGTGCAGGAAAAAGTGTGCCATTCATTTTTTGCCTCAGAGGTCATTTTCAGGGTGTAAATGAAGGTTGAAAATGCCTCTGAAAATGCAAAAACAGCAAAATCAGCAACTTTGCCTATTTATTAAAGGGGGTTAAAGTGCTCGAAAAAATCTAAAAAAATTCTGGGAAATCGGCTTGATGCCCTAGAACTTACAAAAAAATTTTGAGCCAAATCAAATTTTTTCATGTTCGATCCCACAGAGAATTGCCCATATACATACACATATATACATATATATGAATACAGACGGACGTGCGGCCGATCAGCCGTTGCTCCAAGTGTAACAGTTGGAGAAAGCAGGTTGAGCGGTTTTTCTCGATCACTTATCCTTAGGTTATACCCCCTCCCCCACACATTTATCGGGTAGAAAAACAATGGGGACCCGGGCGAACAGCGGGCCATTGTACGGGTGCGCCTCTGCAGCGAATATCGGATCTTGCATTATTTCCTTCGTTGCGAGCCAAATAACGCACGGCACGTAGCGTTCGCTTCGAAATACATGAACCAGCGAAATGTGCATACGCATATATATTTCACTTTTTCCAGATTAGCCGGGGAGAATTCGAATGCGCTCGCGGCACGGTCTCAACTCTGACTCGGTTGAAAATCTTTTTCCCGGAGCGACGATCTTCAGACCGAGGAATGAAGTTAATAGTTAGATGGTTGATTTGGACGATAACGAGTGAATTTGAGCTGGCTTCATCGTTCGCCGGGCCCGAAGTAACTTCGCCCCGACTTTGGTCCTTAAAAAAGTTTTTTGATTAAACCGACAGATATATATTTTTATTTCACCTTTGCCGCGCATTGATGATTGAAAAAGTTTCTATTCCGTGTACTTATAAAATCTCGGACTCGCGACGGTGGCCGGGTGGAAAAAAATCCCCGTAGTTGTAAGTTAAACGGATAATAAAAACACGCGGAATCAGTATTTATACACCGCGGTATTTGCCGAGGAATATCCAGGGAGAGGGAGCTATCGAGTGCCGAAAGCTGCTCGACTAAGAGAAAAGAAGTTAAGCGGGTTTGCCCAATCGCTTATCTCCCGGTTCTCTCTTTTTTTTCCCTCACCCTCTCACCTCGATCGACTGGAAAAAGGTCGGAGCGACCGAGGGAAAAATAATGAAGCCAGGCGAACAGTAGTTGACGAGCGGGAAACCGTATCAGCTTGGAGTGGCGTAAATATTGTCGAGCCTGCGCGACTACGTGGACCCGAGTCGTCCAAGTGAATTTAAGCTTGATGCAACTCTGTCTCTTGTTCCCGAGACCGAAAGAGAAATGAAATATTTTGTACGGGCGCGCTCCAGCGTTTCATTAGAATATGAAGAATTTTAGTTTGTACAAAGTACAGGTGCTGAACGAGAGAAGGAGAAAGACACAGCCGTTTAATTCGAGTTGTACAATTCTCCCGACTCTTCCCCCCCCCCCCCGAGAGGTAATATTTCGAAGTTTAAATATGAAAGCGGGGAGAAATTGTGTCTGTCCCGCGACTCAATAAAAGCGAGTTGAACAAACAGCAACGCCAAATGCGCCTTTATTGAAATTGAGAGAATTTCCGCGAGATGAAAATTTGATATTCGAATGAGCTGATATAATTTCTCCTAGCCATTGGAATCATTTATTCAACTTGCTGTCGATTCTGATCCACCATAAGGGTGGCCAAAAGTTTCTAATTGATTTTTCACTCATGAATGAACTAACACTGTTCGAATGTTTTGAACGTACTCACTATTGACGACAATGACACGCCTTCGAAAATAATTTTCGCGACAAATAGTTTCCAGAAAGTTGATAAGCTATATCGGTATAATGACTGCACATATCAAATCATGATTCTTGTAAGATTATGAGTAATATTCTTTCTGACATTACTCTTGCATATGAGAGACTATAGAAAGAAGAAAATAATTGTCACGATCCAAGGATGAACATAAAATTGCTTGACTTCGTAAATTATGAGATTGAAATATATTTCTCTCTCTCTCATTGATATTTTTCCAATCAAGTAATGGATGGTTCAACTCAAGATTCGAAATTTATGCTCTCCGTCGCATCGACTCGACAAATATTCGAAAAACACGAATTATAAGAGAAATAACCGATTCCGAATCCCCATCTATCAATAGCCGCGATAGAGGCTTTTGATCTCGGACGAATGACTTCTCTCTCGTTTTTTTTTTCCATGAAACTCTCGCAATCACGAATTCGTTCCCCAAATATCTGTATTCCCTCTCATGCGAGAAAAAAATTCATATCCCCGCACACCAAACACGGGGCGCATCGCCGGCAGGCCTCATATACCCGCCCAGCCCCGGCCACACAGTACGAAAGAGCGGCGGCGGCGGGGAGATAATAAAAAAGAGCGGAGAAGAGGAGGAGAGGAGGGAATATCGCGGGGAAAAGAGAGCCGTCTCTCCCTGCGGCTAAGAAGCGAATTAGTCGGTTTCGCGCCCAAGACACATGGCGCAGCCGTCAAAAGGGAGAGGGAAAAACTCGGCTAGAGCGGGGAGATTGATTCGGGGGCGAGCGACAAAGCTCGCGCGAGCCGGGCTCGCGGAAATGAAGGAAGCGTATATAGCCGGGCCGAGCTCCCCGTCATTTTTCACTCGCGCGCGCGCCCGCGGACTCGACGAGGGCCGGGGTGGAAATTGATGACTGTTTGCGGCCGCGGCGGCTCGATCGCGCGAGTAAAAAGTCGCTCGTACGAAATCATTGCGCCGCGCCGGGCCTATATGTACGACAGTGAGAAACGACGGGCCGCGAGCGTACTCCATTATTCATTAGTGCAGCGCAGGCGCACCGCCGATCGGCCCACGTCGATCGCTGGATTTTTCAAGCGTCTCGCTGATTCACTTGCCACGCGCGCCCGCCCGCCCGCCCGCCCCCGAATCTATATACCGCTGAGCTCGGGGTAAAAATGCTCTTGCTGCCACAGCACACTCAATCGCTTATCGTCACTTTGTTGCGGCTTTACATTGGATATCGGGATTTTGTCACGTTGTATCGACTGATAACAACCGAGATATACTATCGATTCGTTCATTGGGGTTGATAATTTCCAAGAGATATTGATTCAAGGATCGAAGATTGAAAGAATCACTATGCACTCGTGAACGTTTCATTTCGAGGCCAAGAGAGATTCGTTCGATATAATTCCTGAAATCGAGCATAAATTATTCCGAAGAATGGTTCATTCCAGAAATTTAATCCAGGTCATCAAATGCATTTGGAGTTGATGCGGGATGACATGGTGTGTAATTCCAAAATTCGTGCGAAAGACGAATTTCCAATATCGGATATCTGCTCTCATGTCTACCAAAATTGGAAAAATGCAATACCAGTATTTGTTCTGCATTGATTAATGGAATGATTTTCAAATGTATTCATGAAAAAGTTGAATGTACATACTCTGAAGGGAATCCAATACCGATCATTAATCCGTTCTCATAATGGATCCATATAACGAATTTCATGCAATTTTTCAATAAGTAGATCTACTAGAGTTAAGCAGAACGTCTATTGCTAGCTGCAAGTTGATTTGTCTACTAGACTCTTGTGGCCAAAATTTGCAGTACTCACGTGAACGATAGGCCAAAAGAACGTATACGGTTACTCGCCAGTGAAAAAGATGAATTTATCAATTTTCGCGACTACGCAAGGATTGTAAACGCGGGGCCGAATAGCGACAATGTCGATTCACACAGGAGCAATAGTGGATCGATCCGAGGCAGCTCGTACGACCCCATTCCCTTCCCTTCCAATAAATATAATCCGTGAAGTATTCCCGAGCGGCGCATGCCGGTGGTCTCGAGTCGAACGGGCGGAGGGGCGAAAAAAATACACACACACACACCCACACACGGCGGAGAAACGTTCTCTCGCCCTGTAACCTGCTCTTTCCGGGCTACTAGCTGACTATGCACGGGCGTCGCGGGCGAAATTGCTCGGGTAAAGAAGTGCCTCGGGAGTCGTGCGATTTCGCCGCGGAGGACTGGCGCTCCGCTCGATGAACGTACGGCCCAAGACGAGTGTGTGTGTATGTGTACGTGGGTACGTATGTATGTGGAGGGGGTGGGCGCTTGTATTTTCGCGCTAATTCCGGAAGCCGCGCGAGCTGCCGATAACCCCGGCAGCACGTGCCAGCCGTATATAGCGCCCGAGCCGAGAGAAATTAACGCGCCCCGCCGAAGACAGATAAGCCAACGCGTGACTCCGTGGCAACGAGCTTCGGCTCGTTCAGGGAGAGGGAAAAAAATTACACAGCTCCTGGCGCTAACCCGAACGAGATTAGTCGGCTGATGACGACGCGCCCGGGAGCTGTACCGCGCGCGCGCCTTATCGCACTTAGGGCGGCGACGCCGCTGCTCGCGGTTTACGGCCGGCACCGAGGATTCGTCACCCCTGATACGACGTGCCGCCATCTAGATTGGCTCCTCTTTTTATTTATATACCTCCATCGTCGATTAGCCGGAGTTTGTCCCGAGTGTACACATTGGGTATTCCCGCGTGCCGAGATTCGTCCTTTTTCGTCCGTATAACTTCGCGTTGCGAGTTTCCACTGTGGATCCACAGAGTGAATCATCCTCGTCTGATCCTTTGAAGAGTTCAATTCAAGTATTAACAGTTCAGCCACGTGTCTGCCGTGACCAACGAGCCGATATTCCGTGATTCGATTTTCCCCCGATGACGATGATAATTACCACTGCATTCCAGTGTCATTGGGTACATTCTGATTTAGATCACTGCGACATTACGGAATCAGACGAGGAATTCCAGAAATTCGCCGGTCGAGCGTATGCTCGTCAACTCGAGAGGAGACGAGAGGAATCGCTTGTCACGCATTCGTTGATATGTTATCGCGAGAGGGAGATAATGAGAAAAACGTCGGCTCCCATCAATAACAGTCGAGATAATCAAGGCCACTTGTATACATATACACACACCGGACTTTTGTGGAAATGTTTGCGCGACTAAAGAATGATCCGAGAAGTTCGCAGCTAATATAGAGGAGCAGCGGGGGCTGGCACAGGCCGTAAGAGCGGAGACGTTTGATTAGTCGGGCAATAATGGGCCGTTCCGAGGGCTACTGGCACTGCCGCGCGCGCGGCGTCGGCCTCCCCCATCATCAATATACCGAGAGAGACGGTGTCGTCTTTACGACAACGGAAGGAGGTACAAAATAGCGGGACGTCGGGACGACGGGGAGGACGGGAGGAAGATGGACTCGGAGATGAGGCCACTGTGTATACAGAGGGAAAAAGCTCGTGCCCGCGGGACGATTGTTAGAGCAAGCCTGAATGGCCGCTCCGAACCGGCTTTTTCCGCAACTTTTCGATTTTCACCGTCGTCGTCGCCGAATAAAGGATATTGTTCCTTGAAGGACTCGCTCGCGAGTGTCGCTCTTCCCTCGCTTTTTCGCGTCCTGTCTATGGTGACTGTACGCGTGTATACACGTACACAGACACACTTACACACGAAGGAGCGAGTCTGGTTTTCATCCGGAGCTGTGTGAGCGCTGATTAGCGATGGCTGACGAGCCCGTTCTCGCCCTTTTGCCACCCCGTGGCAATTCTTTCTTCTCCGACGCAGCGTCTTATCCTCGTCGGCGCGCCGCGCCAATTTGCCGAAATTCGCTTGGATCGCGAGGAGCAACTCGGCAGCCGTACAACCAGCTCTATCGACCGGTCGGTTCGACTGAGCGAGCCTTGCGTCCGTGTGCGCCGTATGCATACAAGCTGGTGTACACATACGCGCGAGAGGCGCGGGATATATCGAGGATGTCGATTCTTCGGATGCGAGAGACGGAGCTCGTTAAAATTTAGAGACGCCTCGCGCGCGCTGTCTGGCGCTCTCCCGTCAAAAGCCCTGCATATTTCATGCGCGCCACGCCAGTCTCCTCCCTTCGTATGTTACAAAGCCGCAGCGGAGTGTTTATTGTTTTGGAGACGCCTGATTTTTTTTTCACGGAATGTGCCGTCTCGGCGCCTCGGGTAGCGTGGATTGCGATAGTGGAGCTGCGTCGTTATGAATCGTTGGAACGGAAGATATATATCCGGGGGAGTCTGACCACAGGCGGACTCGATCTACTGATGCGTTCGTGCTTTCTCTTCCGAAGAAGTCGGAAATATAGGCTACTTATCAATCGACTCTTCACACCGAACCATCCTTGGTATTTTGGTTTTCATCCGCGTCGATACACGTTGAAATAGATTCCTTGTTTATTCGTGCTTTTTCTTTTCCATTCGTGTTTTTTCGCCGAATCATCGGGAATTCCATCGATCTCTTGCAAGCCAATATTTTTTCAAAGAGAAATTGAGAGAAAAAAAAATCAATTCTCCCGGGGCACGGGTCGGAATCGTGGATGAACGGATCAGAAGAGCGGTGGTTCGAACCAATCCCGAAAGCTCGTTGGATTTTTGATCTCTATCTGTTTCTCTTTGAAAAATATCGAATGGTAAAGATTGAAAAATTCACGTAGATTTATTGTTTGTCGGCAAAACTACGACTGATCTTCCGACGCTATTTCAAAGCATTTTTCTTCATGAGAAGATACTTGTGTAATATCAGTTGAGTGTAATAAACTGATATAAATTCTATTCTATTCAAAATCGTACGACAAGAAGCACGGGAAATGAGTATACTGCAGATGTCTTTGCGATTCTCTGCATTCCATATTGCATCAGCTACTTTCTGGCGTGCCACGAACGTCTTGCTGGAGTATTTCTTCTCTTCAACAATTCATTTCGAGAATAAAGTATGTGCATTGTTAGAACGTATACGCAATAAGTGAATTCAAATACTCTCCAGATTAAATACCAGCAGATGTTGGGAAATAGATACTGCCTAACATGGTACTAGATGTTGGAAACTAGATTATTGTTACTTATGATAGAATAGTAACACAAATTCGAGATAACTATAAATTGATTCGTCGGTTCCAAATGAAATTTTTCAATTGCGTCCAATGTTGTCCAAATATCAGAATGAAAATTCGGGAAAAATCGATTCCATGCATATGACCCAGCTGAGTGACAGATCGAGAATAGTCCAATTCATTGTTTCGGGATAATCAAATAAACAAAACGAAAGCAACGAAATCCGACTTTTATCAGTAGCCTCGCGATCCAGACCGCACGACTCTTGGGAGAGCAACGAGAGACACAGAAGTCACGTAGGGCATTTTCGCGTCGCGTCGGCCGTGACTCTCGCGGTCAGACACGGAGAGGGCAAGGTAAAAGCGAGCTGCCCGACAAGAGCTGGCCGGCATCGAGGCTCGCGATGTCTCTCGCCTAGCCGAGATTTATGCGCTATTCATTATACGGGCAGCGACTGCAGCACGAGGCCCGCGCAGCTCGCTCGTGTTTGCCGCGCTGCTACGCAAACGTTATACGAGGCGCGCGCGGGCGCGCGATACATTAATGACAGGATCAGCCAGCAGCAGCGTCCAGCCACGCGTTTGATGGCGCTCGAGCCAGCAGCAGCCCAGAGAGAATTACGATCCGCCGTGTGTGTGTTGTCGCTCCGCCGATTTCTCAGCCGCCGTCCGAATTACGCGCGCCGCCGACTGCTTCCGCCTCCCCCCGAATTGCCCGGTCCGATCCTGCGAGCTCGGCACTTCTTGTCCCCCGGCTCGACCGGGGACAACCGCACTCGAGTCTGCAACTCTCTGACGGTCGAACCGCCGACACGGACGCAGCGAATGCAAAGTCCGTCGGGTGCACTGATTGATTCGACTGCAACCAGCTCGTTCTTCCTCCTCCGACGAAGCGTCTTTCGCTGTCCTGCGTGATTATCGATCCGGGGCCTACCACGTATAATGCGACACATAACGCACGCGTCTCTGTGTGTGCTTGGGTGATATCGATTAGTCTTACAGCTGGCGCGCATAATACAGGGGAAGTCGTACGTCAACGGGCCGACTGTTTCTAAGAGCGTAATGCGTAATTTCCTGATGTGCTTCATGAAATTCACATGCCTAGCGCGTAGACAATGCGCGAGATCGCTCGACTGATCCACCCTGCGCCCGTTCGCTGTGTATCCTGCGTTGAAATTCCGACGGCAGACACCCGGCTAGGTATCGACCTGTGTATCCCACAATTCGTAACTCTTTATTGAAATTATATCTTTTCCCGGTCGACGTTGCAACGTCGTACCCCAAACGCGAATTTGATCGTCCAATATGCTTCAATATGGAATGCCGATGAAAATGCTCCAACGTTTCGTCCGATGATTGTTTTTACTTTTTTTTCCACTCACTTCGGGAGATAAACGTATTCGGGTATAATGAAAACTGCAGTTTCTTCGGGACATTGTTGAGCCGAGCAATATATACGAACGAGCGTTGCACACACAACGCGCTCGCGCGCCCCCGTGGCCACTGTGACGCATTAATTAGCGAGGGTATATGACCTTTCCGTGAAATGTTTGAACGACGCGCGAGCACAGAGAGACGGGCGATCGTCGGGGGCGCGAGGGATCGCACGTATACATGTGACCTATTTAACCTGTAATCATATTTCGACGAGGCTGAGCAAACGCGCGATGTTGGCTCGCGCGCGATTCGACGGCTAATTCAATGCTGGGGAAACCCCAGCCCCCGACCGGGTGGTAGGAATTCCCCAAAAATCAAGGATTTAAGCCCCTGGGGTATGTATGTGTGTATAATGATATGCGCTGCTTGCACGCGTCGGCTTGATCCAATACAAATGTGCCCGGCCGCGCGGCAGGTGTTGAAGTACAATGCGAACTTTGAGGTTGATTTTCACGCGTCCGCTGATCGGCCCGCGCAATGGGAAATTTTTGGGATCGAATCGAATTCCCTCCCCCCTCCCCCAGACCCGATTATTCACCTCTTCCGGGTACAATTAGCGTATGATCCTCGAATTCGCGGTGCAAAACCTGCGCGACTTGTTTAATTAAACTCGGCCAATTAGAGCTAGTGAAATTCAAGAGTGGAGAGCGCTGATAACGTATTACGATGTTGCTCGAATGGCATATATAATGGAAATGATAAATTGATATTGGATCCGTATTGGAGAGAGCGGAAACACAATACGCGTACATGTATAAATCGATATTCACTATATTTGTTAATAAACATTGTTGTTTCCGCAGGAATAATATCCCGGCGACGAGCGGTAACGGTGCGCGAGCAACAATCGATCAGACGTGTATATTCGACCCTCCGGGTAGAAAAACAACGCCATAAATCTTGGCTCATAAATCATTGACAACTTCGGTAAGCAGTCACCATTATTGACCAATTAAATTGGGCCATCGGCTTGAAAATTTCATCGCTCTCAGGGATGATCGGCGTGTCGTTTGCACGCATCCAACATAGATCGTGGTCCCCCCGCCCCCATGAAACCTTGATCACCACGAGGAACCCCGTGAAGCGAGGAGAGCAAGAGTGGAAGCCGCGCGGCGGAAAACGAGGCCACTCCGCAGCTGAATAATTCGCGGGCCGAGCGAGGCAGTGGACATGTTGGTCAGTGGGGGGACGGCTCGTCGGTGGAGCGGGGCAATCGCGTCAGGCCGAGCTGAAATATTTCACTGCATCGGCGCTCGGGGAGCAGCAGCGGCCTACATCCGACCCTCTCTCCGAATCGCAAACACCCCTCTCGTCGCAACGGGGCCGATGAAAGCTGTGAAATCGAGTCCTCCCACTCCCTCCTCGTCAAGCCACACGACCCGCCGTTCGCGCCTTTTTTTTCTTCTCTTTTTTCATCCTTCCCCATCCCCCGTCGTCGCATCTCTCTCCCCCCTAACCCACAGCGTATCGGATGAAATATTCAAGCCTCGCCCGATTCGGCGCGTCAATCGCGGTGCCGGGCGATCGGGTAAACAAGCGGGGGAGGTCGGATGAAAGCGTTGCCGAGCACGAGCGAGCCCGGGGTAAACAGGACGAGCCGCTGGTCGCGAGAAACGCGAAACGAGTCCGGATGAAAATGCGTTTTGCCCATGTGCAGAGGCATTAAAACGGACGGGGGCGTTTTATAGCGCAAACAATGAGAGAGCCGCGTACCGGCCCGGCCAAGGAGCGTTCAAACAAGCCGGGAATTCGCCGTGCCGTGTATTATCGCCCGGCTCCGCGTGCGCGCATTACTATCTCCCGAATGATCCCCGCCCTTCTCGCGAATTACCCGTTGTTCGCGTGTTTTCCCAATTTTTTCGTTATATTTGCTCTTACGAGCTAGCGCGCGCGCTTTGCACGTCGTCGGCATATAGGCTCGTCTCTTTGCAAGAGCATTTTTGGCGTTCCGTGGACTTCGGACAACGCCAACGCTAATTTACTCGAGTTCAGATGGAGAAATACGCGAATCCGTGACACTGGGAAGTATCGAAATTGGAAACTGCAGAACTCGAAGCAGCATTGAAATACTCTCGTGTTTTTCTGTATTTGCTTTGTCAGGCATCACGTAACGAGGAGTTTCTTTCTAACGCGCTGAAAATTGGCTGTCACACCCCTCGGATCCATCGATATTCACCTGGCTCGCATTTCCATAACGGCACGTATATAAATATATTCACGCGAGCCAGCGGACTCGCGGAGCGCATTGCTAATTATTCAAATTGCTTACTCGTTATGCATCGAAATACCCTTTCTTGGAAAAGTTCACTCGGCGGGCAAGGGATAAAGCATGTATAGCGATACTTTGGCGCGGAATAAATCACAAACAGCCGTTGGCCGGGCTCGGGAAACATGGAAAAAAAAAGGAACAGAATGATCCTCGCGCTTTGACACGAGAACGCGTACACGGGGCGGTGGAACACGCGGCAAAGCACGTACATATATATGTACGCGCATATACAACGGGCGCAGGCGGCTCTCGAGCCAGTCTAACATAAATAAATCCGGAGAAGGGGGGCGGGGGTGTACACGAGTGCAGGCGCGCGTACACGAGGAATTAGCGGGTCAGCCGGGAGATCCGCTGAAAATCCCAGCGCGATGATGATTAATCGCCTCCTCGATACACGCGCGCCTACACACGTGTACGTCCGACGAGCTCAAGCTCGCTCATTAGGACGCCGCGGGGTTAAAATATGCCGCGCATGCCGCCGCTCTCGCCGGTACATACATACACACGCAACTCGAGTCAGTTGCACTGCGCCCCGACTGCAGTAGCCCCCTAAATAATTCACGCGCTGAAAGCTTTTCCGACGAGCGTTGCGGGCCGTTATTTAAAATTCCGATTGACCGGCACTCGAGATGCGAGCCCGCGCGCACTCGACCCCTCGGCACACGCGCGTGCGTCTCGTCGATATATATATACATACGTGCATACGTCGCGAGGTACATCCACCCCGGAATCGAGTGTGTGCCCTTTTCGATCGGGTTTTTCCCCGAGTCCCTCTCGGATTTCTATCATCTCGATCCGAGATTAAATTCCTACGACCTAACGTGGATGTACGACGTTACGTTTCTCCCCCCGCAGCGGGAATTCGATTGGCGCTATTCCGACAAAAGAGGCTTCCTTTCATCGCCACGGCTGGATATTCAGAGCTCTTTAGCGATTGCCCCGAGACCGGATGTTTTTTCCCTCCCTCGATTCCGCACCTTCGACACTCGCTGCTCCGTTGATCCTTGCGGTCAACGGGCAACGGGAAATCACTAGGATGATTGCCCGTGCCATCACAGACGGCCGCTGATTTACGGATCACAATGATTGACGCGTGACGCGTGAGGAAAATCGTAAAGTATACCGGCCGTCCGTAGCGCCATAACTCATTCGTTAGCCAGTCGTATAATGCACGTATCGGCGAAGCGATAAATCACGCGCGAGACGGATAGCAAAGTAATTCGTCGAAGTAGTTCGAGCCTGGGTTAGGTCGGACCTGCGACTCGAGCGGGCCTGCTTCCGGGGTGGCTCGAGCTCTTTATCACGCTGGTCCGGATCCGTCCGGAAAATATTGCTCATTTGTCAGGAACTCCCACACACGTGTGCCCGTCCGCGACGACGGGGATCGCGTTCTTTTTAATTAAACACCGGCTATCGTCGGTTATCGGCGTCGTAAATTACGTATCATCCGCTTGGCGAAGCGAGCACTATTTTCACACGGGGAACGTCGAGGAATCGCGACAACCGGCTATCGAAGGGCATATTGTGAATTTCGACGATTGCGGCTGCGTGGACGAAACGACCAATTTTTCGCCGATTCCACCGCGTTGTCACGTAGTGCGCGGCTCGGCTATTAAGGCGCGCAAATCACGAGCGCTCGTGCGTGCCGATCCCCTAAATAGGCAAGAGAGAGAGGCGCAGCCCCGGAAATTCCCTTAGGTCGCAGCCACGGGCTGACACTTTATGGTCGTTACACTCGAACGCGCCGCGCGCCCTATACTGCCCCCTCCCCCAACCGTTCGATGCTTTGTCAGCTTGTAGATCACGCTTATCCGACGAACGCGAATCAGTGTCTCCCGATCGGGCGGGCCTTTTCCCTTTCGACGCTTATCGGACGTATACTCGCGATTGATATCGATAATTTTCTGGATAATCTAGCTTGCCACAGAGAAAGTCTTCTTTTATATGCCTGCAATTTCTCGTATACAAATAATACGGGGGACTGATTGTGATCACGTTAGTTTCATTTGCTTCCCGTAACTTTCCATAAAATTAATCGGGCCGGGGATTAATACGGGGCCGTTGATCACAATATCATTTTTACGAACTAAATAAATTCATTTGCGAAGAAGTATTCGTGAGTTGCAGCTGCTTTCAATAATCTGAGACTGAAAGGGTACGTGGCTATTCATGAAATTAAAAAGGATTTATTCATGGCGCTCCCCCGAGGAGGCTCCGTGAGCTGAATAAAAAAGCCGCTCATCTCCAGACACATTGAACGCATATCGTTATTAATGTAACTAGCTGGTCATCTACATGCGTATGTATACATTATTTCTCAAGAGGCTACTTCAACTTTGTGCTCCCGTCGATCCAATCCCCCAAGTATGTATGTATATATGTGCTCTTCGAAACATCAGCAAAAAAAATCATTCGAATCCAACGAGTTGCAAATGAATTTACGTATCGTGGCCGCTAGGATAAGTCCGCTCGACGCGCAGAGCGAAGAAAACATATCAACTCCCTCGGAGAATTCAAGAGCAATTAGTCCGGGAATTGCACGGCATTGATACAGTCGCGAGCGAGCCCGAGCAAAACACTCGGCGGGAAAGTTCAAACTTCACTCAAGACATTATAAGCTCCGGCCCGGAAAAGCCGCGTCGAGTCTAGCGCAGCAATTACGAAAACCGCATCCGCCCCCGTCAACGCGCGCCGCTTCCACCGCCGAAATATAAATCTCGAAAACGAAAAGAAACCCCGGGTGATTTTTGCCGTGGAAAGGGATCCGGTCGCATGGAAAAAGTTTGTTTTTCGCGCGTCGTCTCGTCGCCGGAAAGGGAGAAAAAGCTAAGGAGCCGGAGGGAAAAGCAAGTCGTTATTTAAAGATTCGAGGAGCGAGAGAGAGAAGCGTATATAGCGTAGGTGCGGCGGCGTGCTCGCGAGTCGTCTCGCGGAATCCCCGAGCCAACGAAGCGAATCGACGGGGGTGGGCACGACACGGGCCGCCCTTTGCTCTTTGCCCGCCCGCTGCCCTTTCATATACCCTCCGCGCGGGCCTCTTTTCCTTCGTTTTCTCCCCTGCCCGGCGCGACCTCGTAATTATGTTTACCCGCGTATTATGGGCGCGACGCGCGGCACACGAACGGCAGTATATAGCAGCGGGACGGCGTGTGTCGGCTCGACCTATGATTCAACCGGCGATTTGTCATTTTTTCTTCGTGTCCCTCTCGTTGAAACCTAATTTCCGCTCTTTCGTTCCCCCCTGCCCCTCTCGATTTTCAATGCGACACCGAGTGAGACGGTATGTACTCGGGAGCCACCGAGTCGTGTATCGATCGAGCCAGACGTGTTTATTTCTTCAGCTGTTCGATGCGCGCATCAATTTTTCAAAACACCTGTGCTAATGGGATTGACTTTGGCCAGCTGAGCGATAATTTACGCGGCGTGCGCATAGCGCGTCGGATATGATTCATTCGACCTTCTCTCTCTCTCTCTCTCTCTCTCTCTCTCTCTCTCTCTCTCTCTCTCTCTCTCTCTCTCTCTCTCCGCGAGGATTACCAATATTGACTACGTTTTCATTCTCTTGAAGATTAGCCCGATTTGAATATAACCTTTCCCCGAGAGCGTATTGAAATTACTCGATCACGAGTGTATGGTGCGCGTATCAGTTTTTTTTTTTAAAATTTTAATTAAATCAAACGCGTACTAGTTACGAGCACACGTGAGGTGAATTTAACGCGCGGTTCCTGCAATTAACGATATAGAGAACACGGAAGAAATTTTAATGAGTAAACATATGTTTTCACTCGGTTTCTTTCATACGCCCCATTCACATATATATATTCAATCACTTGCTGGTCTATTTTCCGGGACCATCGGTGAGGTGTTTTAATTGAATGGCACGTAAAATAACGCAAGAATCGGGGATAATTATCGCGACTCCACGACGACGCTCTAAATTGTATACACGTTGGCTAGCTGTGTGTGTGTGTGGGGCGCGCGTATTTAGCGTGCACAAGTGGCGAGGAGCAAGGCGCCACGAGAAGTTTGCGGCTGAATTTAATGAAGCATCGATAACGGAAAAACTTTTACTCCTCCCGCGCGGCAGTCGCAATGCTTCGCGCGGACTCGGAGCTGCGCGAATCGCCTCGTTGTATGCTAATTAAATATTTGTTTTACAGTGTCTGAGGGCGTGCGCTACGGATTTTTCGCCTTTTCCAACGGATCCTAATTTGCATGAGTGAAAAAACTTCCTCGAATCGTTACTTCGTAGTTTTCTCCCGGGAAAAATTATATGTGGTATACGAAATATCGACTTCCTCGGATAATCGGTTCTCACGGCGTTTCGAAGTTTCCGAGCGTTGGTTACAAATTATCACACGAGCAAATGGAATTCGATAAATTTTACTTCATTTGATGCATTTTCAAGTGTGATTGATGTGCCAAAAATTATTTTCTTCGATTGAGTTGAATACAATTTACAAATTGATTTCGAAAAAAATGTTTGTTTTTCCAAATATGGTTTCTCACATTTTCCGAGATCCTGTATTCCTGTATTCCATGTATTGGAAGTTTTCTTGGGCAAAATAATAGATCACGATACACTTCGATATGATGTCTATCGGTGGTTTCATTTGTTAGTTCTTGACAATAAGTTGTTGTTGACAATAGTTAGTCCTTGACAAAACTAATAAATATCTAACGCATATTTATCCGAGATAAGTCGCGGGAAAAATAATTGCCCGAGGGTCAATTAAATCCTAACGAACGAGGGGTTTGGAATTACGTTCGATTTTGCTTACTTCTTTCCAACGTCTCCCCTAGATCCGACGTGGACCCGAACATTTATCAAACGCAAAGATAGCATCGGGATCGATTTGGGAAAAGCTAGCGAAGCAATAGTTGGCGGCCCCAAGGCTAGTGCTAGCGATCTTGCCCGTGGTGAAAAAAAACATCTGCCCGGCTCGGACCTAATCACCGGCGATCCCTCTCGCGCGCGGAGAAACGAGAGGCTCGATCGGACGGCGCGATCTATAAAGCCCCGTGAAAAATCACGGCCAGGCGCACCGGGTTAATTAGCCCCCGAATCCAGCCTCGGCCCCGATACTCCCCCCTCTACCCACCCTCCAACGTTGCATTTGCCCGGGCTTTATAAACGCGCGCGGCTGCATCCGTCCGTCCATTATCCGAGCGCGACGTGCCCGCGATTCGTAAACAGCCTCGCCCCGTCCTCTCCGGATTAGACGCGGCATCGATCGGGCTTTTGTTTCGCGCCCGGCGCCGAAGAGGCCCATCCACTTTGCTGCCTCGGACGCTTGGCCGCGGCATTCACCGGGACGCGATTCGTTCCATTAGCCCCGGGGCTGGCGGGCGGGCAAAAATTAGCCTAATCGTCCCGGCCGGATGCTCGCCCCCCCCCCCGTACAATCCACCTGAAAGCGTTGGCTCGTTTGCTCGATCGATCCGCACTGCCGGCTATTTTTCTACCCGACCGGCGGGAATTAGCGCTCGTTTGACTGTATACGCGCGAGCTCGCCCGCCAAATGGTTTGCCCACTCGAAAGAATCATTCCCGTTGCAAGCGCATGATCAACTGCACTGGCGCTCTTTATTCCGTATCGATTGCTTCGTCGTTTTTTTCCCTCTATACCCCGCGTTCGAGCGAGTTTCGCACAAACCGTCATCTGGTTCGGACGTATTCGCCGGGACTGCGATGACGTGCGATGACGACATTCGGGCGAGTACCTACGCGGTATTGTTGGTGATTCGCGTATTTGTCAGCAGGAATGATTCCACTAATTGGACATGACGACGGATCATTTTCCAAAATTGAAATCCTACTCAGCGCGTCACGAGCGAGGAGCTTGGAAGTATGGAAAGGGGTGATGACGATGCGTGTCGAAAGGGGGAAAAAAATCATCAGTCGCGCGTGATTGAAAGCTCGGGAGCATCGGCACCAGGCCGCCCTACAATTTCCAGTCCACCGAATCGAGGAGGCGCGTATATCAGCGTACCCTGATAATCCCAGCGACTCCGAGAGAAGCAAAAAGGGAAATCCGCGACGCGGTTGCATCCGAGGCACGACAAAAACTCGATTCTCGCGCCCCTCGCGTGTCGACGCTGCTGTGCGATGTTAATT
The DNA here is from genome assembly GCA_020882685.1 of Aphelinus atriplicis. Classification (NCBI taxonomy): domain Eukaryota; kingdom Metazoa; phylum Arthropoda; class Insecta; order Hymenoptera; family Aphelinidae; genus Aphelinus; species Aphelinus atriplicis. The sequence goes on along the minus strand of CM037073.1, from coordinate 90,064,509 downwards.
ATCGATACGCGCGCGTTCAAGTTGTCTGGCGGCACTCGAGTCCGCGCGGCGGATGCGCACACGCGCGTCTACATCTAATTAAAAAAAAAGCCCCGTCGCGCAATTTCATCAGCCATTTTTCAATCAGAGCGACGGCCCCCATAGCCAGGCGACGCTCGCGTCAAAGCTCGCGAGCCGCAATCAGGGGGCGCGGTATACGTGTGTAGCCGCGCCGTCGGCGCGAGAGACGCAGATCAAACGTCGCGCGCGCGCACCTCGGAATATCAGCTCGTCGCTCGGGATTGCCGCGGGATGCGACTCGACTACGCTCAAAGGGACGAGCGCGCGGTGCTACTGACCCCCGCGGCAGCGGCGGCTCTGCGCACTATCCTTCCTCGCGCGTTCCTTTCGCACCCGACGCGAGCTCTTTCTTCTCTTTTTCTCCCCCTCCGACGTCGGCTCCCGCGAGCAGCTGCTTTTTATTTGCTCGCCGATTACTTTTTGCCGTCTTCGTTAGGGCACGCGTCGGTCAGTCGGGAGAGCTGACCGCTAATGAGTTCGATGCTTTTTTCTCTCCCCCCTTTTCGATCCGCTCGGAGTCATCGATTTCAACGAGTTCGACTTTTCCAAGTTCGACCCCGGAGAATCGGGATGGAGTCTCGTCAGCGCTTCCGCGTGAGCTGGACTCAACCTTTGCGTCTCTCCGTATAAATAAACACGAACGCGTCATCGAGCAAACAGCATTGGCGCACGGGCGGCCCGGAGAAGTACGCGCGAAAAGTCAAATATCGTCCGCTGGCGGTGATTTGCATCTTGACGCCTCGAGTTCGCTCCTCGTTATCATCCGGATCACGCGCTGATAAGCTCAGACATTGTACACGTATATACAGATGATGTATAACCCCGAGGCCCGGGTATCCGCTTCAAGTGCGCGCTATGTGGATGTACGTGGCGCGAGCGTACATACGGGCAACGGCCGGAGAGCCGCACTGATTGAAATCCACGTCGGTCGGAGAAGGGGGGGGCGGGGGTGGTAGCGCGAGCCAATGCACCCGAGGCGCCGCTCCCCGCATCCGTCAGGTTGCACGAAGACGCCGGACAGGCCGCGGCGCGGCTGCAGCATGTGCGTGAACATCACGCGCTCGCCCCGAGAGGAGCAGGCCATAGTCGCGACCCAACGCGCAAGCTCGGCCGAGCGCGAACCCGCGTAATTAACCCTCCGCCGAGTATGGCCAGCTCGAGCAATGCCTATGTGTGCATGTATATGTACGTGGACTTGGGAGTTTGCAGCGATGGATCGATCTGCGCGTCAGTCGTAAGCATGTTGAGCTGGCTCATTTCAACCCTCGCGGCTGGTCAACGTTTTTCTTTAATTTTCCTGAAACGCGTTACACGTTCTGTTCGTTCTCGTTGTCAAGGGGTCCTAACTGGGTTCTGTGGTAAAAGTCGATATTTCTAGAGCTGTAAGCGTGAGTAGATCACGAGATGTAGTCCATTTTGAAGTTCTCGGCCAAAGGAATCGAGTAGGTTTTATTATTGTAGTGTCCCTCCGTAGCTCAAATATTGTATAAATGGTTGATTTTTGCCCTCAAAGATTTAAAACAATTTAAGATAATTTGAAGTTTTATTCTTAGGAAATTTTTGATTATGTGACTATCTCCAGAGTAGATCGAGCCGCAATGTTGATGGACAAAACTAAAAAAAATTAAATTTAAAAAAGTAGTTATCAAACAATGAGAAAATTTTCTTATATACAAAATTTTCATTCATATATTTTCTTATTCAATATTCTTATCCCTAAATCATCTGGTCGATTATGCTATGGGGGACCTTTATCAACATACTGACTACAAAAAAAAAATAGAAAACAAACGTCGACCCCGTGAGTTGAGATGAAATAGCCCATATACATACTGGTCGCTGGACAGGGAGCCGGTGTTTTATTGTGGCGCCGGCGCAGCCGTGTGTAGGGCACGCGTCCCTTTGCTTGTGGTCTTGCTTTGCAGATAAGTAAGCTCGAATGTGGATCCGAGGGCTGCAGTGTTATTTTTAACTGGCGCGCGTGGGGCCGGCGGACAAGCCCGCCGAGTAGCCGTATTTTCAGTGAAAATAGTTGGAGAGTTGGACGGAGTCGATTTGGAATTCAGTGAAAGAGGGGAAAATAAGTTGACGGGATGAATTCAGACTGCTGCCAGGCTGCACGGGGATTACCATGTATGGGGGAGTCGAGGATAGATTCTCGAGATAGTTTGTCGATACTTTTTTCACGATGCGCGTCGGTTGCTTTTGGTAATTCCAAAGTGTGAGATGTATGAACGTTCGAGTATTTTAGATTGATTGCGACCAAAAAAAGAACGAGCTGCAGCGTATAGTTTTGGCGGAAACCAATTCGGGTGGAGACGGATTCGGAATGACGCAAAGCGTATACTTTTCGAAAGTTGTGGCCCTCAGCTTCACGTGGGGCAAGACAGACTTTGAAAAATGTCACGAGGAAAGAAAATTAAGCAGGCTTGAGTAATGCACGCGCTGCGTTTGGCGAAGCATCTTTGAAGTACCAAGCAAGCACACGAGAAGCGAAAAGGAGAGAGAGAGAGAGAAGAAAGAGTGAGAAAAAGGGGAAAAACTAACGGTCTCGTAACTCATTGTTTCACGGTACGTTTGAAGGCGCGGCTTTGAGCCGGCGCGAATCGTTTACCAAGATGAACTCGTGCTTCGCGCGTCGCCACCAACCCTCCCAGTGGCGTACTTCACGCTGGATCGCGGCAGAGGAAAAAATGGAGAGCGCAATAGGAGCCGCGCGATACCTCGCGTGAACGGCAAATCGAATGAAGCGTCTGCCGCGGGGTGTAATGTACAGACAAGTGCGCGCGGCCCGGGCTTACACAGCCGCGAGACACAGCTGCGCGTACAGACGCGTTTACACATATATATAAACACACACACAGGTACAGTATAACTGGAGGCGAGTTGTCGCTTGCCAGAGACTCTCCGCGTCGTAATCGCCTTTGCCGTAGCGTCGCGCAGGCGGCGGGGGATGGGGGACTAAACGCAATCTCTTTGAGGAAACGACACTCGTCGTCGCTCGTCGGGCTGTGCACCTCCAGTCTCGCGCTCGAATCATTTCGCCCGCGCCGCGGGCCCCGAGCGCGCTAATCTTAATCAGCTTAAGGACTTAGCGGCGGGGCAACGGGGCCGACGGCGAGGTCGCCGCGACTCAATGAAAATTCTCAACCGACGACTTTTCCGCGCGGCCGCGAAAAATCCGTCTGTATAAACGGGGCGAGCGCACGGATTCATACGCGCGGATCGAGCTATATACGTCTCCTTCGTGTGTACGCGTATAGCTCCGCGCCGTGTGCGTGCGTATATATACCCGCGAAACTTCGCGTAATCCCCTTTCGTTCCACTTCGGCTGGGCTGTGTTGCATTTTTCAAGCAGATAAAGCCAAAGCGTATTAACCGCGACGCGGCGGCGGCGGGGGAGTCGAGCGCGTTCGCGAAAACTCCACGGCCTACGTCCCCACCAGCCACCGTCCGAAAAAAACCGGCCGTCCCCGACTCCTCTTTTCACCCGATAAATTTCCGAAATTTTTGCATCCCCGCGTATGTATACGTACACACACGCGCGGGGGGGACTGGTGTGCCGAGCGGAGGGGCGGGAGAGCGCGAAAGCGCACGTACACGGATAATGGTGAGGTTGCATAATGCAGCCCTCCCCAGTAGAGGTATAGTAATGCTATGCACACCGTGCATATATCGACTGGCGCTCTCGTGTGTGTGTGTCGGGGAGGCGCGCACGTATCGCCAAGCCCGCACTGCGGCCACATCCTTTTCCGCAATTTCCGCATACCCCGAATCCGTAAGCAGACACGCGCCGAATATTTTCTCGCCGGCTTAATACGCCGCCGCCGCGCGCGACAGCGACTCGCTAACGCGGCCCGAGATATATCGCACGTACGACGCAGCCAGTCGCTATGCAGCTTCCGTTTGGGCCGTGCGCACATATACACACAGACGCGTACAAGCGAACAGTGTAACAGTGTTGACTTCGGCAAATCTGCTGGTCTCGAGAAATCCGATACGGCGTGGATACAAAAGCCACCCGGTTACCCGAGCTTCGCGATAAGCTGGAAAAATCTGGCTGATGTGAGCTCTCCCGACTAAATTCGAGTTTTTCGTGGATTCAAGCTCGAACCGACCTAACGCTCGCGAGGGATTGCACTGTGGGCCGATTGAAATGACGATTTAGGGGAGATAATTATGTGGAGCTTCCGGGTATCAGGCACCATCAGCGTGTATTTTGCATTGTGTAATCGCCTCGCTCGCTCGCGTTACTTTGCGTTAACGCGTGCGTTATTCAAATATGGGGTAAATATATTGCCCGCCGAGTTTGATAAATATTCGGAGCGCGTCATCCGAGAGCGTATACATCAGCGCCGTATACGCACCGTTAAACGTGTAAGCCGAAAACGCGGCATTTTACGCGCTGCAGAAATTGTTCGCGGATCACTCGTCGCACTGTCGATTAGACCAGCTCGGTTTGCAGCGATTACGCGCGGACGCGTAATCGCTGAGAAATGCTCGTTACCGTACGACCAGTAAGGGTTTTTCCGAAAAAAAAACCAGGGGGAAAAAATATAAGCACCGAAAGAAAATAATCAGGGTTTCGCGCGTGTCGCACAGGTGAATCTGCATTAACCCAGATACGCGGTAGAGCCGCGCTTCAGCGAGACAAACAAAAAAAAGCCCGAGGAGCTCACCTAACGAATTCCGAGGGTAAAATCCATTAGTCCGGAGTCGGGCCGGCGCGAAAAGTGATAAGGCCTAATGATAAACCGATAATGCTGTGCGCGCGGCTCTGGCTGTGTACACCGTGTGTATACGGGGAGCCGGGCGGTACATGTAGCGGAAAACATTGGACGCGGGCGCGGGCGCGCTCGGGCGTTATTCGGCTACTCGGTCGGCCGGCGATTCGCAAATTGCTTATGTTGTGTGTGTGTGTGTGTGTGTGTGTGTGTGTGTGTGGGTATACGTGGGCGCTTACGCCCGAGCCCCGCGGGCCCCGAGAGTTTAAAAGGGGATGGGGCTCGATGCGCCAAGGGATTCGGACCTCGAGACTCGTCGGCAATTATGTTAATCGCGAGCGCGCGCCACTGCTGCTATCTGCTCGTGCGATCCTTGCTTGTTTGCCGCCCCGGCCGCTCCGGGGGGCTCCCTGATATACCCGCGCGCCTGCGCTCGGCAAATTGCTCCGCCAATAATCGGCCAATTCGTTCGTGTATCGCCCGCACGGCCTTATCCGACCTCGATCTACCCTGATTTGGGCTAATGGGGCCGAGCTTTTATTGCGCGGCTGCACGCAGTTCTCTCTCTCTCTCTGGGCCACCCACGAAAAGTTACACGCCGGATAAGCTGCGGCGCGGTTTCGTTGTTGCCGTTCAATTTGGATGATTAATTGTTTCGAGCAATGCGTAGCGCGTGAGTTTTTTTCCGGGATTCAATATATCCCAACGTATGTCCACCCCTCGTTTCGTCATTCGTTGTCGGAGGATATTTATAATATGTTTCCATTCGCTCGCGAAAGCTGAAATGTGTTATGAGAGTCACATTCAGAACCGTTGGCGAGGGGTTCTTTGCTGCATATACAACTCCCAAAGGGAGGAGTACTATATCCAGAGTATCATGGAGTTTTTATGGAGTTCTGTGGGTTCATGGACGGATCAACGCTTGTGAAAATCAACCAAGAACTACAGCTCAGATTAGGACAAGCTTTGTTAGAATACAATGAATTTATACTGACGAGATAAAAACTTGAATACCAGTAAATTTATTACCATGGAGTACTAGCAAATTATGGAAGTACTGTCATAGTTTCGGGGGAGTAACCGATAGTGAAAAGCCTCTCGATTGGTAGTGTCATCGTAGTACTCATTTCTCATTCATAATTCGCCTTGTACGCATAATTTTTCTCACACCACGTAAAGTGGAACGTGTCGACTATTTCCACGACGACTCCTCAGATCGACCGTCAATGGAGCTTGTCAACTAATCGAAAAATCGAAACTGCACCTTTGAATCACGATTCTGCAATGTTCCATAGTTAATCCATCAGTATATATGTACGGAGACAGAGAGAGAGAGAGAGAGAGAGAGAGAGAGATATCACGAATCAGCTCAAAATGCCGTATGCCCTGATGGAGCGTCAATATTCAATTATGAAAAGCATCGAGATCAAGCGTCGGAGGCTGTGTCAGCGGTGGTGTCGACATGGGCGCGAGCTCAAAAGCGCCGGACGATTTTCAGGGAGAGCTGCCCGACGGAGGAGGTTGCGCGCGCGCGCAAGCCCCTTTAGTGCGCCGACGAGGCCGACACCGAGAGAGATAGCAACACTGATTACTAAATTCAGTTAGCCCGCTCGAGCCGCCCACCTGTCCGTTGGGTGCAGCGCGCGCACCTATACGTGTATATACATATACGAGTACGTATATATAGACGGACAGCTATTGTGCGCTACTTAATTAGCGGGCCGCGCTTGCATTACAATAGAATGTATAACCAATGCAGCGCGCCGCGGATTTTATTTACTACTCGCCGCTATATGCCGAGCTGCTTTTGTGTGCTGCCGCGAAGCGCCACTGCGCCGCGCACCAGCTCCCCATCAATTATACACAAATGCGCATTATGATATTTTTAAATAGCATGCCCGAAGAGACCTGCCGGTGTAAAACGCACACCGGACGAACTCGAGTGCAGAGCTTTCGAATGCGTCCGGCGTAAGTGACGCGCGCGGCTCTCGACCGCCGCGCGCGCTCGTGAACCACTCGTCGGGTCCAACGGCCGAAGCGGCGAGGCAGGCAGGGAAAAAAAATGAAACTGGGTCGCGAACCGAGTGGTGTCATGGAAAATTCCGTGTTGTTGTCATTCGCGCGTGCGGATTATTCCGAGCATTCAATTAATTGCATGCCCTCGCGCTTGCACGCTCCGCATATACGCACTCGTCAGTCGAATGTTCGCGCCTGACGAAACTCCAGCCTCGACTACTTAAAACGAGTGGTTGCGGTTCGAGTGCGCGCACAACGCGCTGGCGATACCGTACCGCGAGTGTGCCGGGATTTTTTTCTCCCCCTCTCGTGCAAAATAATGATTATGAGAAACAAGTGGGAAATGAATTGAAAATGGTTGTCCGTGCTCGGTGGACGGGGAGGGTCGAAACGGATTTTATCTCCTGTTCGATACAAATTCGTGCGTGTTGCAATGTGCTTTTCAGGTTGACTTGTTCACAAATTCATATGTTTTTCATCGTTGAATGATTGATTTAATATTTCGCATTTACTTTTAGAAATATAGAATTAAATTCAATTCAGTTTTTTATAGATAACATTCTTTTATTGATCGAGTTCTAATGCCAAAATATTCCAAATTCTCGAAATGATAGGGTTAGCGACTATTAAAAAAAGGATGTTGTTTGAGGTGTGGTTGTGGAGAAAAATTGCAAGCGATGGAGTTTGACCAATTACAAACTTCAATTTAACGACACTTTGCTAGCACCGTTTACTGGTCTCATCAGGCTGCATTTATTACACAAAAAACACCTATTAAATGATGCAATTGGTTTACAAAAATATCGATGAAATAAAAAGCAACAATAATTTCTCACCAGAAGCAACGGCTTCATTTATCAATTTGACAATAGATTAATTACAAAATCTAGTAGCAAAAACCAACATGCTCTGGAAGATTATTAAAATTCAAATTATACCACACAATTCAACAACGTTCAGTGCTAATGTCAGACAAAAGTTTCCGTGTCCAAAATATGAAGAAAGTTAAGGCAATATTATTAGCGAATTATCCAAAGAAATGTATATTTTTTTTAGAAATGGTACACTCATTCATAACAATTTTCAACGAAAAATACATTACCAATAATGAATGCCTTTTCAATAAGATGCTGGTTCGCTTAAGAAGTTCAATATTGAAACAGTTCCCTCAGCCAATCAAAATCTCTCTATATCTGTTTCGTCTTCACCAAGCTTGGTAAAGACAAAATAGACTTATGGGATAAATTGGCGTGGTATATCAATATGACTGCAAGGATTGTATCGTTTATCGCGACTATTACTCACGAGTTGCCAGTAAACCTTGCTAACAAAACTTGCCAGAAAAACTAAGTGATGGAGTTTGCAATTCGCTATTCTCCATATTCCACTTGATTAGTCCTCAAATATCATATTTCTGTCAGTTCGTGAACAATGGAGAGTGTTCTCAACAATATAGAAACATTGGCATAAATGTTGACAGATACAAGATCAATAAAACCATATTACGGAAAAACTTGCCATAATGTGTTATATTTCATTTGCCAGTATTCAAATATCAATTTTGAATAATGTACCGTTGTAAAATACGCTTCCGCTGCAATTACCAATCATCCAACAGTATGAGTAAAAATAAAACGAAGAGGCTGATTTTTCAAATACGATCATCAATCCGACCGGGCGCAAAGTAAACATCGTCCAAATTTCGGCGAATTTCCGGTCAGTTAAACGCGGCTGATAATTCCCGATGCATTTTTGCAAATTAAATAACGCCACGACCTCGTTATCCCGTGCTTCGACGATGGTAAAAATTATATTTAGGCATCGGAGAGCGAATTGAAGTGACTCGCGCCGAGCATTTTTTCCACAGCGCGCTCCGCCGGTTCTTCATGCCTCTCTGCCGGGTCGAAAAGCTCGCGCTCCACTGTCCCTCGCGTTGATTCGCGCGATGCGTGCGCGCGACGAGTGATTTTTCCTTTATCAAGCCTCTTTGACGTGTGCGCGAATGATCGAGTGCGGAGAGCTCGCTGATACATATGTCGCATTCGGGTGCAGCGTCCCGCGAACGCTGCTCGCTGACGTTTGTTGAAATTCCCCCTTTTCGAAAAAATATCCCCAATTTCCATAATTCCATTCGCATTCGAGATTTGTTTTTTTCTTTTTTTTGCAATTGTAACTCTGGATAGCCGCATTTGAAAGTTCAACTCTATTCTTTTACAAAGAGACAGAGAGAGAGAAAAAAACAATGGAAAGCGATCACTGCAGTGTATTGCAGAGATAGCGATCGCAGAGGTTATATCAAGCAACTGGCCGTGACAGGGCTGTGGCTCGAATGAATTTTGATAGGGGGGGGGGGCGAAAGTGGGGGAGTAGGACAGGGGAGGTGGGCTAGAGAGGATTAGCCTGGTGGGTTACGCGTCGGCTCGCCGGGGTAAAAGCGATCCGTCCCGCAGTTGCTGCTGCGGCACGGCAGCGGCTCTCCTCGTCATGCTCGCTCTCTGTCTCGCCCTGCGCGCATACGTAGGTATTGCGTGTAAGCTGGCCGCGGCGAGCCTCCAAATTAACGGGCAATGAGCGTAATTATTTCAATGGCTGTGGCAACGCTTCGCTTCACCCCAACGACCTACATTTCCACCCTCTCCCGACTCGCACCCGTTCTGCGCGCTCTAATATCGTTAAACTCGCTCTCGTGCGTCCAATTCCCCAAGTAATAATGATGAATCTCTCTCTCTCTCTCTCTCTCTCTCTCTCTCTCTCTCTCTCTCTCTCTCTCTCTCTCTCTCTCTCTCTCTCTCTTGCGCGTCTGCTCGGTTTCGTTATGACTTTATCAAATACGCAAGCGTCTTCGTCGTGGCGCACGAGTTCTACAGCGGATTCCTCGTTTCGCTACCAACGGACAATAGCGAGGGGGAAATTCGGTGAATTTCCCTTGCATTTCTTTGAAAGCCCCCCGCGCGAATCGGCATTGGCAATCGAACTTTTCAGCCTCGCACAAATTGGCGCTGATTCAATTATTCATATATCCGCGCTTCTCTATCTTTTCGGGCTCGGAGAGTGCCAGGTGAACCAGCAGCGAACACTCGGCGTCCCGGTTTCGCGATTCAAAATAAAACCAAAACCTTTTTCCGACTCGCGGCAATGGGGAGTTTGAAAAAAAGATGAGACGAGTATGAAGAAGGATGGAGGGAGCCGATGATGGCACGCGGGCTCGACAAGTACGGCTAAGGGTTTGGAATAGAAGCGCGCGAGGCTGATCCTACGTTACGGGTGTATATGTATATATATACGCGTTGAAAATTCCCAGGTCACTGAGAGTGAGGGAAAGGGAGAAAGAGTATTGCTTCGTGTCTCGAGGGCCTGTTTTATGTGCAATAAATATGTAACAGCTATGCGAGAGTTGCTCCCGGCGAAGCGCGCCTCTGCCCGGCTATACTTGTTTCACAAACGATCGAATCAACGGCCGCGCTGATTCCCTTGCATGCGGATTAATTTTTATTTGTCTGTTACGATCGTGAAACTAGTTTCGAACGTATAGCCATATTTGAAAAAGTACCCCGTACAAGTATGTCTTGCACGTTTGAATTGCAAAAAAACAACTAGATTCTCATAATCAATATTGGCATCAATGTTGATCAAGTGGAAACAGCTGGGAGGGGTCAGACGCAATTTAAAAAACAAGTCATAACCATTTTCTCGTTCATCTATCACGAAACATTTTTGAAAAGAAATTCACTGTTTCTGATCGAATTCTGATTCTCCTCAATATTCCCGATACGATGCGATATAATCTTCCATGTTGATTTACAAGTCAAATGGCAATTGACTTTGTATAGTAAGCAGAGAATCCCACGATAGATTGGCTTCCATTAGGTCTCGAACTTGTAAGCTGGTCGGGACATTTCATTTCGATGGAGTAAAAACTCAATCTCGAGTTCCCCATGCGTTGGGTAGAAAAATTCAATCAGTTGTTCCGGATATCTCCACGTAGAGTAAAAGTAAGAATAGAAAAGCACATATGAGTGTAGAATTAAAGTTAGATAAAAACGAGCCTGTTTAGCAACGGGGGAAGTGAACCGAGGTTGGGCCCTATTTCACCGCTCCATGGAGAAGCGAGTTTGGGTAAAAACCCACCTGATGAGACGTAATAAGAGAAAAAGAGACCGAGTTAGTACAACTTGACTATCGAAAGAAAAGTAGCTTCTGGCTTGCTTCGATTTAAAGTGATTATTGTTCGAAATGAAGCGAGTAATGTCATTTGAAGAATGTGATGTTACTGTCAAATTTGATGTTGTTATTGAGTGTGAATGGATGGCTTGGAAGTTGTGTGTACTCTAAGAATTTGATTAGGTGCACATAGTTTGCAGTGTGTTATTTCATTTGCGAGCGACTTATGTAATGTTGTTGTGCGATATCGAATGAGGCATTATTCTTGAGTATGATTGACACATTGTTATTATGTGACATCAAATGTGGCATTATAGTTAACAAGTGAGATTTATCCAATGTTATCTGGTAATTAAAAGTGAATAATTCGCACGTGGGATTTATTCTGTTTTCGCCCGTGCAATTAAAGTTGGTGATTTAAGTGTATGATGTGAGTAATTAAGTTTAAATTCAACGTAACATTTGCTTAGTCTCTCAGATGAAACGAATCTGCGTTCATCACTCGCGAGTAACTTCAATTTGATTTGTGATTTATTCAAGCGAATTAGCGTTTTGAACTATTCATTGGTTTTGAGCTGTTTCATTGGTAATCGTAAATGTGGATCGACTAGTTTTCACTAGATTTCGAGTTCTCAAACAGCCAATGCTGGTCCACATCTTGGTTAGCCCCAGCAAAACAAATATGCGATTTGTTGCAAAACTCCTCCGCAGCATCGGCGGCCGAAAGAATATCAAAATACCAGAGCGAGCACGATTATAATTCAATGACACACTGGCTCCATCGTAATTATACAATCTCTTCTGACACACTGAACCGAATTTAACAACGGCCGGGGGGGGAGGGGGAGGCAGAAAAGAACTGCTATCCAGTGTGCCGCACGGGCAAAAACGAGCACAATAACAACCCGGACCCGCCACGTCACGCACCACTCGAGCCGCGCTCGTGATTAAATATTATACCCCTCCCCCCCACCGACCCCATGAAGAATGAAAGTCGAGCTTTTTCGCGCTCGGCGCGATAGTGCGAAACTCGCTGCCGACGCGTATACGTATACGCCCTCCATCCATCCGGCGCCGGCTCGACTCCACACCGGTCAAGAACAATATAATAATGCCCGGCTCGACGCTTGCGCCCGCGCTCCCATATCCGGCTCGCCGCGGCTTTACACTGCACTTGCAGCGAGACTGGGCGAAAATTCTCCCCGGCATATACACACACACGAACAAACACACACAGTTATATGACATCGGCGCAGCTCGCGGCAGCGAGTGTAACGACATACTTTTTGCTCTCGAGCCTCGGCTCCTCCCCCCATTCATATATATTTTCCGCTGCGTTTTCATTTTTATTTTTATTTGACGCTCCGCCGGGGCCTCTCGATTTTCCCTCACTGCGCGCGTGTGTGTATATATATATATAAACTACCCCATGCGTGGCGTCGACGCACCGGTGGCTATTTTCGAGTGACACGTAAATAACGCGAGCTCACCGTGACGAACACAGCCTACGGGACTATTTGCCCCCCCCCCCTCTGAGTGTTCGCATGTACAAACATATACAAGCGAGAGGGCATCTGGAGGCATGCGCGCGCGCGTCTCTGGATTAACGGATGAGCGAAGGGGGACAAATTGAATCCATGCGCGTGCGGTTCGATCCGCGGCTTTGCCGTCACATATCAATGCAAATAGTTGCCCGCGCAGATTGCCAGCCGTGATTACCCGGCTTGATTATTGCCGTACTCGCCGCCGATTAGACAATGATTAATCCCAGGCAGCGGCCCACCCGAGAGCTCGTGTAAAATATTCACTTTACCGTGATGAGACGCGTCGAGGGTTGGCGGGTTCCGGCATCGCGTGTCTCGGCCCGCACTCGAAAACTCGAAAACAATCCACGACTCGTGTATTTTTACGCGCGGTGAAAAAAGAGAGATCGAACGGTATATACAAGCGCGAGGAGGTTACCCTCGGGCTGCCCTACATAGCGGATTCATAAATATACGCGGCGCGCATCGACGTCCGCGGAAGCGCTGACACACGAGAGACAGAGAGGGGGGGTTGGATACATACAAGCGAAAGAATCGGGCGTGTGCGGACGAGCATAGTAGGCCGCGCGCGCGGCTGCAGGGGCGGGCGAGCTCGTTATTCATACGTACATACACGCACGCACGAGCCGTGTGACGCTGGCACAGAAGAAAGAGATACGGGCTCGGTCAAATTAATGGGCTAACGCTGACGAGATAACAACCTCAACTTTTTTAATAATAACCCGAGTTTCGCGAGCTCGCCGGCTTTTCTCTTTTCCCACTCGCTCTGTACCTCGCCCCCTCTCGCTCTCTACGTGTATATGGCCGACGGCCCGGCTCGCCGGGGGCGCGCGTCGCTTTCTTCCCGCGGCGTCGACTCATCGTCACGGCGCGGCGCGCGCGCAAAAAACCACGTCCTCCCAAGATTTATTAACTCGCGTTATTGTTTCGCCATTGTTTCTTCCTTTCCCCCCGACCCTCCGCCCTCCACCGGTTCACCTTTTTATTTGGCCCGCCCACGCGTACACCCGCCGGGGCTTTTTCAATATTCCCCCGTCGCGGCTCGATTATTATTGGCACTGGCTCGCGGAGCGGTTTTTTTTATTTTTTTTTTTTGAATCGGCGCCCTGAAATGCCTTTTTCAATCGCGATAGAACGCAGGGCCGCGCGTCAATGGGAGCCGGATTGAAAGACCGACGGGGCAGCCTCTGGTGTCGCACGCGCCAAATAATTCTTCCAAGTGGCTCGAGCTTTACCAGCCACGAGTTGTACACCCACCAGGTGGGTATTATGCTTTCGAAACGCTTACTAGTCGGCGAGGACGGGTGGCTTAGAACTGCGGTTCGAATATTGAATATCATCGGGGATGAAGTTCTGGCGCGAGACGCCCGATATAATCAGTGACTACACACTGGTATGAATGAGAAATATTAATTCGTAAAATGTGACGTTGCTCCGTCGTTCGAGTTACGGAACGTGAAATTACATAATTATTTTTAGCTATTTGCATAGCCATTTGAGTTATTTAGCGAAAATACTTTGTGCAATCTTTTTAAAATTCATTCTCGTATTCTCGCACGAGCTCTCGTGATATGTAATATGTTGAGAATTCTAAGATAGATTGCTTGTTCCCGAAGTGAGATGTTACATGATGATGTTACATGAAGTGAGATGTACTTGTGATGCGTAAGGAAATTCCCCGCAATATTCTCCAGAAAATACGATGTTGCCTTGGAAAGATATGTTATTGATTGATGCTGGCAGTATACTTTTTATGCGAAAAATGGAGATCAACGAAAGTGTTTTTGAACTACGATCGAAAAAATCGTTATCCAACGTTTCACGTATAAATATACCTACTGCGCGCTACAGACGCCAATTCACGATATTCTATATTTACGTTTTTTGAATGACTTATGATTTATGAGATGTCATTGTACCCACAGATGATCCCGAATACATTATATTCTATCAGTTTTGTTTCGAGTCTCGATGAAACTGCGCATACGATTAACTTTTCGAGTATAGATTACACCTCAGCACACCGTACATTAGAACGGCATTTATTATGCCACGATCGCACAAAAATGCACATATCGCGTGTGTCGAAGTATCCTCGAGAATACACGAGAACACACAGAGGAACGGCGAACGCAGCAAGATCCGATATAATGATATTGATGCGGCGTTGCTTTTTTTCCCCCCACCGCTGCAAACCGCAGCGCGCGCGTACTCGTCGCGGAATTATTTATGATATTCATTTATTCGCCGCTCTCGTCTGCAAACACTCGGCCTTCCTCGGCTGACATCGAGACACGGTATACACGGCGGCTACGATTCGATTAAATCCTTTGTAAAACACTGCTCGGGGAAAAATACACACGCACACGCGCGCGTCAACCCCGTATATACGAATTTTTTCGCGGGGTGTGTACGCGAGGCGTCGTCGCATACCAGCGGGGTTTGCATGCAATTAAATGCCGTTCGGCGAGACGAAGGAAAAAATAACGCGGCGGCCCCCCCGAGAGAGGGTTGGGGGTCTCGTCTCGCGGTCCGAAGACGCGGACGAGGAGGAGGAGATACATTAAATTGCAAAATAGTTTCGCGGTAAATAACGAGGGAAAAGTTCGCCTCGAAATGCGGAGAAAGGAGAAGTCGTCGTTATGGCAGCGGGTCCCACCGTCGGCGGTTATAACTCGCGCCGCGGCCCGCCTATAGGTATAAATACGTCGCGCGCGCGTCTTGGCGCGAGAGGAGAGGAAATAAAACCACGCGACAAAGTAGCGAGTGACGACTCGTCGTAGTCGTCGTCGTCGTCGTTGGGATCGAATCTAATTACTGATGCGCAGATATTTACCCGACGCGCGGCTTTTTCTCGCTCTTTGCCGCGCGCGAGCCAGAGATTCTTAGCTTGGCCAAGCTTTCACCCCCGTGGCCCCGCTCGACTGGCTCTACTTCGTTTCCTCTCGGTTTCCTACCTCCGGCTCTGCGTGTACTCGTTAAAAATTCTCGTCCGCCTCGACCGCAAGGAGCCGCAGGTGCGAGCGCGAGAGTCCGACTCTCTCTCTCCCTCCCTCCCTCCCTCCAACCGTTTCCGTTCCGTGCTCGGCGAATCGACATTCATTAGAGAGCGTTGCCCAAGCGAAAATCCCAGACGACGGGGCGTAAATTTTTACCTCCGCGAAATGCCTCCCCCCACCAGCGAAAGAACCGCGCGGCTGCGTCTAAGTTGCCGCGCGCGCAGTCTCTTTCAACCCCGACCCCCGAGCCGATCGCTCCGAGCTATTAATGTAGCCACTGGCCGAGGGATTTCGCATCGATTCCGTGCGCCGCACCGCGAGACTCGTACTACTCGTGTATCTATATAGAGCGGACGCCAAAGTTTTATCGGCTCTGCAGGCTCTTGATGAACCATTAGCTTTTTGTGCGCGCGCGCACGGTTCTGGCCTCGAACGCCCGATACCGGGTCGATCGGAATACGCGCTCGTCGGACAGAAACAGACAATCGCTCGGGCGCGAGGGTACTACACTATACGGAATTGGATGTCGGCCCTCGGAGCCACGTGTGTTTATTCGGATCTGATGAGGATTTCGTGGTGACCGAACTCAATTAACCTGCATACGTTGGATTCAGAAGAATATTTATGCGTTCCAATCGAGATTCGCCATTCGGAGTGAGCGACACGGACGCGACTCTCGATTCTCCTAATTTCGACACGGGGTCAAGTCACGAACCGGCCAGAACGCGAAACAGAATTGCTTTGCGGAACGCGGCGACAATCGCCTTGTAAGAAAGTCGCCTCCCTCCTGAAAGATCGTAGCACAAAGGAAATCGAGAAAATCCATGAGGAGCTTGGATAGTCGGGCAAACGACACACATCCAAGTATATACAAAAGTGAAAGGCTTGGGAGGCGATCCTTTGTACGAGTAGCTGCAGCTCAATTTCTCTTTGAAGGCGCGCGAGCGAGCGCGCTGGGCAAGGGCTGGTGGATTGGCAATTTTGGCCGAGGCGCAAAATAACGCTGCAATTACGGCTTTTGCCCGGCTCCTCCGCGCTGCAGGTCGCGTCGATAGAAAGAGGCAAGGGCGCGAGGGACCGAGAGCGCCTTTTCGCCGGAGGGGCAAGGGGGAGAAAAAAGCCTTAATGGGGTAAAAAGAGCAAGCGCCAGCTGGTCCGCCGAGCTGACAAAAGCCTTTATCCGCGCGCGTGGTGTACACCACGCGCGCGAAACGCGAGAGTCGTTGCGGCTCCGGCTGGCCCCGAGCTCCGCCATTCACACGAGCCCGCTGAATCGAGCGGATAATTCTCAACGCGAGCCGCCCCGGCCAATCGGCAAAATAATTAGCGCACCCCCCTGTATACTCGATTTCGTCGTTGCGCGGCTTTTATTCGAACCCTCTCACTCCACCCCCAAAACTCTTCTCTCTTTGTCAATTTTTCGAGTTACCGCGCATTAACGCATTCGCATTCGTAATTTCCAGCACGCGCGCGCGCCCCTTTATTGACGGATCCTTTGCGAATTACAAGCTTTATTTCTATCGCTCGTTCGTATATGTATATAACGCGTGTACACGTTTGAATTCGACCTTTTCATACCGGATATTATATCCGCTCGCTCTCTGTATCATCGAATAAATAATAATAATGAGGCGCGACGCAACGAGCAACGTGGATATATTTGTATGGCGGATATCGAAGCGCCGCGACGACATAACCCAGCGTATACGTATTGAGCTATATATATATACACACTCGCGCGCAAGCATTGAACTCGAGCCGGTGGCGCGCGCTTGAGATCCCTAACGACCAGAGCAAACACAAATTCGTATAGCCGGCGCTCGTTTCTTTTCACGGCTGCGCTACGGCACCCTCGAGACGAGGGAAAACACAGCGACTAGTGCCGAGGCACAAAGAGACTTGTCACTGGCGACGAATCAAACGCGATTGCTTATCTGTCACGCGGCCGAGGCATGCGACGCACGACTGGGGGGGGGGCGGGAGCGCGCGCGTGTTTATCTCGCAGTCCTCTGCCGGGCTCTCGCGCACGCGCCAATTTGGTCCTGCTCGGCACACGTCATTTATCTCGAGGAGCAATTACGCGTAAGCGCGAGGCTGCGCATCTTGCCCTGAGCGTCTCGCCGTCCTTATATATACATGGATTTTTTTTTCCTTCCATCGAAACCAACGTTCGCTGCATCGTCGAATTTTTCGCCAGGGAGGCAGTCTGCGACACACACTGATCTCGCGGCGCGGCAGCTCCGCTGGAAATCTCCGATAAACAAGGGCAAAACGTGAGAAGCAAAGCCCTCGCCCGAGACGACTCTGCCGAACTTGGCTCTGCTCGATCTCGCACCTCTTTCCTTCCTCGTTTCTCGCGCTCTTTACTCCGGTTGGCCTAGTTATTTTCGAGCCGAAAAAGCCTCCGGGGCTGTTTCGTTAACCCCAAAGCAACGCTGGATCAGCGAGACACAGGGAAAATACGAATACACCCGAAGCAATAGATTTCCACCAATACGCAATACCATCAATACGCCCGTCGATAAAATCCTCACTACTCCATTTGCCTCTATCATCCTAGTTCGGTTAGGAAAAACTTTTCCGCGTCATTCGTTAAGCAGCATTCGACGCAGCGCGAAACGTCTTACATATATACAGCAATGGATCAACATTCCACGCATAATCCGAACTAAAGGATGGCGCGCGCTTGCGTGGTTTGCGTTGTGTGTAAGGACGGCTTGGAACTACTGCAGCACCGCCGCGTGACTCGAGATCGAGAGGATCGCGACAAAACCGCGCGGTCCCACATCTCCCCGAGCATTCCGTCCGCAAACTCGAGAGCTCGAGCCCCGTGCGCCAACGAAATACGTACAGACACACAGAGCGCCGCGGTGGGATATGCGTGTATAGCGCTGTACTCGAGTGCACTTTGTTTGCGCGACAAGTGGGCGCACAAATATATATGTATACACACACATACACATGGAGAAGGGGCGGCGGGCGGCGTGTTGTTCCGCAGCACCGCGCGACACCGAGAAGCGAAGAAACCAAGAGCGCGAAATAATTGCAATTTAAGTGGCGGCAAGGCTCGCTCTCTGTCGAGCTAGCGCCTCTATCTCGTTGGCCGAAGCCGTTCGATCCAATTAAGAGAAGCCCCCGGGCACGTCATCCGGTACGTAGCGTCTACTCCTTCTCGCCTTCCTTTGGCCGCGTCTCGCTATTTCGGCGCGAAAACGAAAAGAGACGACGAAATAATCGCCATTGTCGCGCGCTGTACCGAGTGTCGCTCCTCCTTCCCGCTCGCGCGACTTTTATATATACGAGCCGGCTGTTGCGCGATCCTATTCTTAATTGGTTTAGTTAACTTCCGCTCGATGAGTCGAGAGCCGGGACACCAGACCGGCGTATCTATATGGAATTTCGAAGAGCCTCTCTCCCGTCGAGACACACAAACACACATCCGCGACGGATGAGTCACAAATTGCCCTCGTATATTTCACATCGACGAGTTTGGGATATAACGAACGTACTATTTTTTGTTTTTCCTCCTCAACGCCGTCGACGGGCGTCGCGCGGAAAAGCGTATGTATAGACAAAGTCAGAGCTTCCTCTCGCCTCCGTCGTCCGGAAGCTGCCTCGATCAACATTTATCGCGAGAAAAGCCTCGACTCGGTAGAGACGCTCTGGAAAATCGACGACGACGACGACGACGACGACGAATCGAAAGGGCATCGAGCGAAGGACGCAATCAAGTGGCAATGATAATTAGATGATCCGGGGGGTGGGGAGCGCGAGTCGCGGCCAACGAGACAGCGGCCAGAGCCGCTCGGCCGGAGAACGCCGAATTGAATTAGCGATGTAAAGAGCCAACGAGCGCGAGAGACGCGATTCCGACGTGAAGGAAGAGGAGAGATGGGGTGTTGCGGGGTTGCGGGGGGCGAGAGATGCAGTCAGTTGCGGCAAGCGGGTTATAACACAATTACCAGCGCCGACTCGAATCGCATTAGCATGCCGCCAAGCGGAATCGAGTTTGCGGCCGAACGAAATAGTACCGCGCTAGCTGCTCCGCCTCCGTGTGTCGATCGGCGAATTCTATTCTCGCGCGGATAATCCAAAGCCGGATCAGAGCCCTACGTATATATATACTGTACTGAGCCGCCGAGCCGGCCGCATCCCCTCCACCCTCTAATTTCTTTCTCGCCTCGGTTTCTTTGGCGCGACGCAGCGAAGGCCAATAAAACCCGATCCCGCAACTTGCCCCCTGTTGATTTGCTCGCTCATCGCGGCTAGTAGAGGCTGAATGCGTGCGCCGGAGAATTAGCCGGGAATCGCGTGACTCCCGCCTCATTTTTATTGTTTGCCGTACTCGTCGAATGGAGCGAAGCGAGCCGGGACGCTCGTGCGTGGGTATACACGTACACGTATACAATCGGCTTTTCAGCTCGGCGCTCGTCGCTCCGCTCGATTTATCCACACGGTAACAGAGTGGGTCGCGCCGCGGCAATTTTCGCCGTCTTCGCGCGGGCGGCGCGCGTCGTCGCGCTGATGCACAATTGCATCTGGCTCTCGCTGCAGGCTTGATATACATTCTGCGTACTGCCGAGGCGGCCGGGAGCGCGCCAAGTGTGTTTGAACAGACACGCGACACTTGTGTTTGTTCTCCCCACTTTCGCCTTCTCTCTCTCTCTCTCTCTCTCGAGCGCGTTTCCCCCCATTCTTCTGCTACCGGCGCGCGCGCGCCTACCCTCTCACTCGCCCCTTTGTGTAGATTTCACAATGGGGCCTCGCGGAGCAAAGAGAGGAGGGAGGGAGACTTTTACCGTTCCGCGTTGCGCCCCTGCCTCGCTCATTCTTCATCCACGTACGTCAAATGGAGTGTCATTCATTTTCGAATTGCACGACATTTGAAGGAAGGCGCGCGGGGGAGGAAGTGACGCGTAGAGGCACCGTCGAGTGTACGATACACCGGCGACCGACGAGAGACTAGATGGAAAGACACTGCAGACGAGATTCTTTTTTTTTTTTTTTTTTCATTCCCACCGAGTCGAGCCAAGCAAATGGAGCTTTTAAATTCGAGCCCGCGCTAAACGAGGCACGCCCACGCGTGCAATCCCACTCGGCCGCATACGCGTATGTACGCACGCGTTCGTTGCCTCGTCAATTTGCTCGTTTATGATTAAGAGGACGTTTAGAGCTATAGAAGTATGCCGGGGAGGGGGGGAAATAGTACCCTCGCGGGGGAAGACTCCGGTGGTGTCCACCTGCGTCGAATTTCCGTTTCCATCGCGATCGCGAGACAGTACAGGGACTGCAATAAGGAATCGGTAAACACACAGATGTCAATCGAACCGCGCCGTTGGATATTGGGCCGAGCGGGCGGATAAAGCGGTGAGTGAAATATAGAACGAGGAAAAGCGGGGCGGCTGCTGCATCGAGAAAGGAAAAATGCACCAGCGGACGATTTTACGGTTCGGAACAGTGGCACAGCCAATCTCAGTAGTATTCCGCCGATATATAAGCGCGCAGCCGCGGCTTTTTCGCTCGCTTTCGCCCGCGCATCTACACGCGTATATAAAGCTCGCGATCGCGATGGAGGCCGAGCGAATAGGAGCGCCAGAGACGGGACGTGGATCAACTTTTTCGCAGCTAGGGCTCGCGCAAACAAAGCTCGACGAACTATGTACACGTACGTGTGCGCCGTCTTACTGGGCACCCGCGAGTTTTCAAACTCCCGCGCGCAACCGCCATCTAATTCTGATTGAAAATGTTAGGCATTCGCTTTGTTGTACGATTCGATTCGAGTTACAAAGGATCGCGAGGGAATCGAGCATACTTCACGAGTCTAATGTGGTTTCGGCTCGGAGAGAATCTGTGGTCAACTTCAGTTCGAGAACTGTTGATTCCCATCAACTGGAGCTAGCGTGAACTCGAGTCAACGGGTCAATACGCCGCAACGTAGAAAACAAAATAAACCAAGAGTCGGCAAGGGTCCACTGGGTAAAGCACGCACATGCATATGAATATGTTGATGAAAAGTAAGTGTGACATTTCCAAAGCTCTCTCTGGGAAAGAGAGAAAGGTAATATCCCCAAAACTAATTAGGACACCTGTAGAGGTATTGCTGAAACTACTGCTCGTAAGTATTTGGAAAGTATGCGAATTATCTGTTTTAAATACGGTATATTAAATAACGTCGAATGCGAATATATCCGCATCGATATATATTAAAAAGAAAAACTATAATTTCCGTTTTTGCGGTAACGTTCAAGACGAACTTTTGCCCCGCTAGAAAATCGTCGCGGGGGCTGTCAAGATTGCTCCTTGGGAAATTATGCAAATCCGATTCCAGAATCCATTTCCAGCAGCATGTGGGAACAAACAATTTTCGGATATACCAAACTGAGTTTGGCGTGTTGGCCGTAAGTGACGTCGGAGGGGGGAAATTGATGTCGAGCCAACGTGACTCGCATGCGCTCGCGCGCGCGCGCTTCGAAAATCCATTTTACTTCTAACGACAATGAGGACGTTGACCGTCGTGTCATTGGAATTCGAGTCGTATCTCGTTTATCACGCGCGCTAACACACGGCGATCGTACACATGACGGGGACGACGAACGAAATCATCGAGTTTGCTCCTCGCGAAGTCGCGCGTGCGAATTCAAAGTCGAGGGCAAGTTCGCGGCAGTTTCTGTTCTGTCGCTCGATAAAATAATCCGGCTTCAATTTCAAACGAAATTGGATGCGCTCTCGAGCGCGCGTCGAGTGAATTTTTCACGTTGCCCCGCGAAAAATAGGCTGATTGAATCAGGTGACGGTGGCTCGAGCGACTGAAACAAGAAAATTTCATCCGCGCAACTCGGGAGGGGGGAGTAAAATGTCTTGGAATAGACAGTTTACCGTATAGCGCGGAAAAACATTCCCTCGCATGCGGAAGGGAGAAAACTTCGGTCCGAGTGGCGGCGCGCTTGCAAAACTCGGGGAATACCGGTGCTGCTGCACATATACATATACTGCAGACACAAAGTAACGCGGCTCGGTCGTCTCGTTTCGTTTGGAAAGTTGAAGAAGCGCGCGCGAGTGTGGGCCGGGGCTTTTGTGTCGGTCCGCGATATATATGCGCACATGGGCCGTATACGTATGTATATACATAAGCGTATACGCGGGGGAGTTTGACGGGCGGCCGCCGCGGGAGTGGCAAGTTTATCGAGCGAGTATGGTCAGTGAGCTCGCGCGGGCGGGGGCATCGGCTCCGCAACTCGTCACGGATTCGCGAGCAGCTTAAATATTTACAAGCGAGCGCGCGGCACTGGTTTATTTGCGCGGCCGACTTTCCATCGGCACGATTCCTCGGGAGGATACAGAGGGAGAGGAGAGAGAGCGGGAAATTAGATTTGCCCGGGAAAACGTCAGCGACTCGGGTCGTTCGAGGCCGCAGCTCGAGTGGACCAGCGAGTTTCTTCTTTCAAAGCGGACGCGCCGGGCTCCTCCCCCGTCGTGCACACGACAACGTCGTAAAGGCGAACTTAAAGGCGATTCCAAGACCCTTCCCCGCGAAATATCCTCCAGTCGCTGTGTGTATACGTATATATATATTTGCGCGAGCTCCTCTGCGCTGGTCATTTCGCCTGACGGCGAGCGGCAAAAGACTTTTCCGCGATTCCGACTCGCGCGCTCCGTCTAGCTTTCATTTCACAGACTCGTCGAGTCCACCGCCGCCGTCGTTGCCGGGAATCTCATATGGTCGCGCGCGCGCGCGATATCGCGTTGTTCGTTTGTCATGTGTCGAGCTCGATTTCGTACGCCCGCGGATAGAGACGAGGTCCTTTTTCTCCTCGCGGCCAAGCCTTTGTGACGCTGCGGAGGAAACTGCACGCGGAACACGCCCAGCTCGGGATGGATTCACTCGATTCCGAGGGATTCAGACGGATCAGACTGCTTATAATCTTGTTTTCCATAGCGAGCGTATGCTCAGCCATGTGCGATACCGTGTATTGTACTCCCTCGCTTTTCTATAGCACACTTGTGAATGACAATTGGATTCGAAGATATGGACGAATCGGGAGGAAAACAAAACTATCGATAGAATTCGATCAATCTCTGTTGATTATACCGTATAGACTACTCGACGAGGAAACTTGCCTGTTTCACGATTTAAGGAGCATAATATCTAATATGGAAATAATACTAGATAGTAAATACGTGCTCGAAAATGAAATTTCCATAACCGATTAACAGTAAATATTCAATATTATATAGTGATTTGAGGTATTGCCGATATCTTGCCAAGTCAAAAAATATCGAAAATCGAGTCAACTCGATAAACGAATTCTGCGTGTCTCGATCTCACTATATCTATATCATAAGTCGTTAAACAAATAAAATGTGTTTATCTGCCACAATAGTCGTATGCAATTTGTGTTGCAAATGAAAATTTAGCCAAATTCAAAAATCATGTTTTTCAAAACTTTTCAAATGGTCATATTTCCTAATGTAATGCACCTTGATATTCTAATATCCTACAAAAGATTTGTTTTCCATTGTATAAACCATCCATAGCCAAATGATCTTTTTTTCGTCATATTTCAACGATTATATACGTTTGAAGCGTTTATCTTGAAACGGCATATGAAGCTTTAAAACCCAACATCTCATTTTCAACTATAATTTCAACAGTGATTTTTTTTTCCTCGATATGAATAGTGAATCATTCAATATACAAAATAGTAATTTTTGTTATTCTATCAGTGAAATTTCACTACTAATTGGCAGAGAAAAATGCACCGTCCCAAATAACGAATATCTCACGGATTCTCGAATGAACTGCAGTCGTGCAATTCTCCCCGATGAATTCGACTGTTTTGAATCTACCCGGCATATAATCCAATCGAGAGTTTTCCATTTTGGCGGCGAGCCTCATAATACGGCTCAGGTGCGCGCGCCCGCGGCTAACTCGATCGGTGCGTGGACTCGTTCGCAATAGTCGTTGAAAAATTCAAACTGCCGGATTTCAATTGTATATACAGCCGATGCAATCGGGGGGCGCGGGTGGATAACCACCGCGAAACGCGTATATGAAAGACGAAGTCTCTCGCTGCCGACAGGCAGATTGTCGCCGCGCGCCGCAAGTCACGGGGAAGTTGTCGGGGGAAGCGAGTGTATATAAGTGCAGGGCGCGCGCATCTGTGGGTAAAAAGTTAAGCCGCGCGGCCGCTTTAAAGTCGATTTGGGAGTTGGCGGCTCGCGACTGGGGCGTGAAACGAGGAAGAAGCGAGACGGGAAGGAGTACGTGGTCCGTTTCGCGGTGTGCTCGGGCTATAAAGCGAGAGAGAACGAGAGAGATAGAAGAGGTGGGGGGGGGGGGGGATTCTCATAGCGTCTTCACTTCATAATCCGTCGCCGGCCGCGGCGTTAATTGTAATGGTATTAATTACGTTAATGGAGCGCCGTGCAATCTTTGCCGAGTCGTTTTGTTTTTGCGCCGCAGCTCGCGACCGTGCCCCTATATTGGCTGAGCTGTTTCAAAGGCGGGGCGGCGGCGAGCGAGAAAAAGAAAGAGGGAAGCCGGCGGCTCTTCCGCGGGACGCAAATTAAGCGGGCGAGCCGCTCATTCGCGTTATACGTATATACTCCCTCCGAGCGTTATTGTTATTATCGCCTTTATTGTCCCGCGGCTATTGCGGCGCTAGACTCGAGATATCTTTTAGCGATTCGAACATCGGTAATGCGGAAGCTCCGGTACGCGCGCGTGACCATTGAGGCGATGAAAAATCGACCACTTCGAGAGCGGCCAATTAATTAAGCGGACTGATCAAAGCTTCTCTCGGCCGAGGGAAAGGACACTCTGCAAAATTATCCGACAGCCACGAGAACGACGGGTAATCCGTTCGTCGCTCCATCGCGTGTCTCGAAGTCGCCGTAGACGAGATTCGGACTAATTTTTTGAAACGTGAAACAATCCATCGATTCTCTACTCGTATGTATATATTACGAGCCGATAGCTAAATAAGCTCGGGGAGACAAACAGGTCCTTCGCGGGCCGCGACCCGACGATCTCACGTCCGAGGAGGGTGGATTAGAGCTCGCCGTGCTCTCCGCGGGCCCCATAAATAGCCTCCGTGATTTTAGTGCCGCTATCGGAATTACGGCCACTCTTAATCCTGCGCCACGGGATAATCAAGTCCCGGCGAAAGCTCCTCGTCAAGCCCAGCTGTTGTTTACAATCCGCAAACGTTAATTCACCACGTGGATTCTCGTGCGCGCTGGCTGATGGGATCTTGACGATATAGCTCTCGAGCGTGGAGTTGCGAAAGTGCGACTACGCGGGCGAGGCGCTGTTTATGTGCTCGTGGCCCACCAGCGCATTTGGAGGATCGATGTATGGGGACGACGAGGAGTTTTCTTTAATTAAATCGAGCCGCAATCGTATACACTCGACGCGCTATTTAATCCGCTTAATTGGGTCCATGCAGATTAGATGTAAATTGGAAGCTATATCACCAAAGACGCGACCCGACTCCTCTATACTATTCGATCTGCTCTCTCTCGACTCCATACCAAATAAATTCGACTACGAGCGTACGTGTGTATGCGTGTACATACGGCTTTTCGGCGAAATTTCCGAGCGTAATCGTTCTACACGCGAACGCGAGTATCGCTCTTCAATGGTAATGATGAAAGGTACCCGTTATACCAGCGAATGCGAGCTTTCAATTCGAATCGGGAAAGCTGCCGATGAAATTATACGATGTCCGTCTGTTTTTTAAAGTTGCAAATTCCTCTTCCTGTCCCTCCCGAACCGGACTATCGTAATATCGAATATCGCGCAAATATGAAATTATACAAACAAAGATCCGAGTTGATTCGGGCCGAGAGCTGATTGATCGATTTTCAAAAATAATATCGAGGACCGATAAAATTAATCAAGATTTTTATTTTCTCTCTTTACGGCCGCGGACACACAAAGATAATGAACGGCCCGAGCCATCGGCGGATATTGGAATGTATTTTTAACAACGGCGAAAAATTTCTCATTAACCAATAATGAAGCGCGCGTTAATCCGCGTAATACATAATCCCACGGCATTTTTCCCCCGGATGAATTTTATTCCCAATATCCACCGGACATCCCACCAAATAGACCACCCGATCCGTAGGTTCATTGACACCGTCACACAATTTTTCCCTCCTGCCACTATTTGTCAACAGTTTCAGCGAGCTATTCCAGCTACGAGCTATACGAATACAAGCAGCAGGGGAGGGGGATAAATGTGGGGAGGTGGGGAGGAGGACGCGCAAGCGTACGGGGGTTAAACGCCGGCAAGAAAGGAAGCGCATTAGTGGGATCGGGGCGAAAGCGCGGGAGTCGGTGGGGGGAGGGAGGCACGTACTTGCGCGCCCGTTCATTCATGGAGTCGCCGCGGCGTTATATCTGCTACGCAGAGCTGCACGTGCTCGGCTAACCGGCCGCACTTCCTCGCTTTGGTCAGCCATCCGAGCGATCCCTGACAAACGGCCCGTATCAGTGACGTGTGGGCCCGCGCAACTTTAGCTATGCGCCCACGAGGAAATTTCGGGTTTCGGGCTGATGGCCGAAGTCGTAACGGTGCGGTTACTCTTGTGTTTCGTATACGTAGCTCCTCTTCTAATTGCTCGCCTCCACCCCCCCCCCTCTCGAGCAAACGAATTGCACTTTGACAATTTCGAAAAAGTACTTGGAGAACTTGCCTCGAGGGGACATTGTTGCCGTGGAGTAAATCAACTCTGGTCGCGGTTCAAGTGGTGAAATTATCCCGAGATGGTGTAAAAAGCCCCCTGGCCGGGTGGATTTTCAGCGCGAAAGAAAGATATTGAGAATGGATGTACTTTAAAAAAGTGAACCTTAGGCTATTACGAAAGATTCTTTTTACTTCTTGGGATACGATTATACCTCTAGAGCATGTATAAAATACAACTGATCAGACAAATATAAGATCATCATATTGATGATTCTTCATGAATCCATTTTAGCCAACGATGAATCTTTCCCACCATATAGTTCTCAAGGGATTCATTCCATTGGGTGAAAAAAATACTAAGCACCAGTAACGGATAAAATAAAACGTATCAAGTAATTATAGTAATCATTTTCTCTAAATACCATCAAACAATCGCTAGCGATTATCCACAGTTAATGCACT
This sequence comes from Aphelinus atriplicis, assembly GCA_020882685.1. Classification (NCBI taxonomy): domain Eukaryota; kingdom Metazoa; phylum Arthropoda; class Insecta; order Hymenoptera; family Aphelinidae; genus Aphelinus; species Aphelinus atriplicis. The sequence continues at coordinate 90,036,850 of CM037073.1, read as the reverse complement.
TCTTGTTGATATATTCGATTGATTTTTGAAAAATTAATGGTTCAAAAACACTCGTTTCTTTTTAGTAATATCTGTTTTGAGGATATAGAAAAAATACTTCTCACCGGTAAAATTATGAAAAATTAAATCTATCCAATCAAAGACTATTTGTGTATAAATTTAGAGAATTTATATTTTAGAGTGTTAATAATGAGAATGCTCACTTTTCTAATTGACAGTTTTCACCTACTCAAATAATTGATAACATATCATAGATCGTTACGTGTAATTGTGATTGGTTGTTGTAAACTACGGTCAGCTGTTGTAAATAAAACTATATTACGTAAAATTGCTCTCGTATATTTATTCGAAAGGATTTATCCACGTGAGTAAACTTCTCAGAGATTTCCCGTGGCCAGTATAGGGTAGAGAATTGTGATCCAGCTTATTATTTTCAAGTAACTCCTGATATTCGTCCTATCACGCATGTAATAATGGAGGAACGTGACTCCGACACGTGCGAGCCAGCTTCTCTCCTTAGCGCGCGAAGGACGCAAAGCTCACGAAACTCCGCTTCAAACTCGGCATTTCATTCAACGTACAACGTGAAAGAAGTTTATTCCTATGTAACTCGTTTATGAAAACTTGAAGTGCGAAAAGTTCCATCCAACGATACATCCATTCATTCTCTCACTCAAAACATTAATAGAAGCAAAAAAGGACTGTGGATTCACACACGAGAGAAGTTTCATCATAGGAGGGGAATCTCTCGTTGGATAACAAAAATCCCTGACTTCGACGTCAGTCCCTTGAACTTTTCCCGAGCATGATTAATTTGCACAACGTCGGCAATGAGGAATCGAACGAGTCCCGATGGTCACACCAACGTGAGAAATAGTATTTTCAACCGCGGACGAAAGTCGAATGATGGTGAATGGCTGGACTGACCTGTGTCGGGGCAGGTGTGGGATGCGGCAGCGACGTACGTTCGGGTGACGGCTGCGGCTGCGGCTGCGTAGGCGGCACGTCGGCGGCTGGTCGCGCACTGAGCTTTCCCACGCGCTACCGGCGCTACCAGCACGCGCGCCACCGGCTCCACGCGCGCACGCCACCCCCTCCACTCTCAACCCTCTCGCTCCCTCGGCCTGCACCCCGTCGCCGGCCGCGTATCCTCCGCGATCTACCGCGCATCTCCCGCCCCGACGAATCTCGAACGAGCGAGTTTCATTGTTGCCTTCTTGTGCCGTGTGGCTTATCCCGTGGCACCGCGGACGTTTGATTGACACTCGATGGCGCAGCGATGCCGTCTCGTGGACCGGAATCAATCTCGGATACATGATTTCGCGTGCCTGCGTACCTTTGTTTTACGCGCGGGTCTGCATCCGCCTGCCCCCAAGGGGCCGTGGATCAACGTGACTCGCAGTAAGGCTCCTCGTTTTTTCAGAGCCAGCTCTGTAAAAATTCACTCCCGCAGACTCAGCTTCGCGTTTATTTTAACTCGCTCGGTCGATTCTCGTGGCTTGTAATCAGCACCAAATAACCACGGCTAACAGTTATCAAAGACGACAGAAAAATTCGACAAAGTACTACAATTTCCACTGGTTATTGCAAAAAACACGATGGGTGGCTGTGAATTTTGTAAACAACTGAGATAATGCAATCTTATGAAAAATTTATTCAAGCTAATCGATATGAAGGATAAATGCATGAGAATTCAGTCTTAGTACGTGAACACTGCATTCTTATATCTGTTGTTATTTTTTTTTGTTGCGCTATTTACCATGTTTATCATCCAGAATCAAATATTTCGTTGATTCTCATCGACCCACGTGAGTAATCGGACACCAACAAAACAAAACGTTAGCAACGATTGCTAGGTTAACCTCAATGTAAAATTTCAAGATAATCGGACTATTCCTTCGGGAATTATCAAGTGACAAAAGGATGTTAGCAACGGTTGCTAAGGAAATAAAGACGAATTCTGCCGAAAATTGAACTAGATTCATAGATCCGCAAAACAAACTAATGAACTAACTAACAAAAACTAACTCATTAACTAACAGACGCATACAAACACACCCTCAAACACCCACACACACACCCACACACACCATTTCTCTTTGAAAAAGTAAAAGACTCTGAATCGATACAGTATTGTGCAAATTTCGGTCAGTTCAATCGATAGAACTTAACGAATGCACTTTTATATTTCACGATGAAAAGTTCAACCTACAAAAGAACTATGAAAGACGCCAAAAATAGGTTACAATGGACCGATGTAGATGTTCAAGTGCTCACATTGGGTCACATTTCGAGGTTGAGGAAACTCTTCGGTGGGTGTGTAGGACATATATTTCTTCCATTAATTGAATAAATGAGAATTAATAGTTAATTGGATAAATAAAAAATTATGTAAGCAAGAGTTGTATTATTTTTCTTTGTTAATATTTAAAATGATGTATTGTCAGTACAATTTAAAAACAACAAATTGAGTGTGAAAACGCTATTCTAATTAAATTCTTTTCAATCAACAATGTTGGTAGTACGCAGGAATGATCATCCAAAAAAAGTTTTGAAAAAGCGAGTGAGCAGTTCTGGCTAGTGTACTATAATATATAACTATCATAACTCTATTGTAATATCTATGGAAGCTCATTATTAAACGATTCTAATTTTTATTTTCAAATAATAGTACTTAGTCTATCTGGTTTCATATTGCCTGTGCCGTAAATGGGATAAGAGATAACATTCTGGCCATTATATGAAGAAACATACTCATCTACACTCCCTGTCACGATGAATAAATCTAGGAATATTAAACAGTAGTCATGTATTATTTTCCATGCAATCCCTGAAATCTACGCCGATATTCGAAGTTTCTCATGTGGCTGTAGCGTACCGTGACACTAAAAGAAAAAAAATGAAGACGCATATAATTTTATTAATGTTAAGAAAAGTCTTTCACAAGCTTCCCCATTGTATTGCGACTTGTTTTTATCAGCAAGTCAAAGAACCTTCGAGGCAGTATTCTATAAACCAAATGAAATTTCTAATTCAAAGAATTTAGACGTTTACGCATACGTCTACTTCTAGAGCCATATTTTTAGCTGCATTTGATCTGAACTTTCCTATCCTGAGAAATTGCACTCTCAAAAGATCGCTCCATTCAAGGATGAATTATCAAGGAAACCCAATCGCACATTCCATTTGGTCTTAGACAATACAAATACATTTTTGTAAATCAATGTTTGACTCTAATAAATCTATTGAAACAACTGATAGGAATCCCGTATGATGAAAAAAATTGGATTGTGTACATACGTGAATTTATAAGGTATCGAATGATACGTTGCTCGATTTATTTTGACCCATATACAAAATTTAAAAATGATATAAGTAAAGTATATTAAATCTAATATAGTATATTAAAAATTGCTCATTCACCGGGGGAAAATCGGATGAAATGCCTCGCTGGCCGAAGGAAGGCTGGCTGAAGGGGTGGACGTTATTGCGTCCCGAGCATATTTGGTTCCTCATACTTTATTGACAAAATCTTTGGTGATCTGAGGGTATGCGCAACATAACTATATAATTGGTAAAGATTAGTCTTTCTAAGTTTTCCTTTTCTCCCAGGAAACTTCAGAATATCGCATAAAATGTTCGAATAATTTCATATAGTTTGAATAGGAAATTTAATAATATTATATTCTTATTCATAATATTCACAGTATTTGTTTGATCTAAATCATAGTAATATCAAAACAACCAAAATAAATATATATTGACAGAAAACAATTCTATTGGTCCAATTGTTTGGTCCAGACTGTCAGGCATTATATGGGTATATCAATTTCAAAGGATGGTTATAGAATAGATGAATAGGAAATACGAGTTGGTGACACCTATGAGAGTAACGCAGAATCTAGCGTTACTCCCATGTGGTTACGCGCTTTATCGACCCAAGCTTCAGTACCATACAGAAACAGCTATCGTCAGTAGATAATTCAGCTTCCTGATGTTTCTCGTTTGTTTGTATAATGCAATAATAATTACATATATAGAAGCTTACACATACGCTGAAGAGTTATTGAAGAGAAATCCCTATGCTGGCGATAAATATTTTTCTAATTCTAATAAAATAGTATTGCTATAATACATAGACTCCCAGAAATGAAATAGAAATACATGAGAAAAATAGTGTTTCTAAAATCATTACAATATATGAAAAATATAATTTATTTCATTAGTATAAAAACTTTTCTAAATCGTATAAAATCATGTACATACATACATAATGGTATGTAATTTTATCACATTCATTTTTATGACATAAGAAATATTTAAAACTAAATTATTTTTCTATAAAAATGACATAAATGACAGTCAATAGTCCATTTCAATTATTCTACAAAATTCGCCATTTAAAGCATTCCTTGTGAATTTTTGTATTGCACAACTCTGCAGTAATTCATGAGTCTGTCTAACCTCTTTCATTCACCTAATTACTATACATTGATTCGCGTATACTCTTGTGTTCTATTCTTTCACTTAGGTCAAGCGATTCAATTGCCTCCAATATTTCTTACGTTCTTTATGCGTCAGGGGCAATCATGGAAACTGACGCACAATTCAAAGTCACTAACTTGTCTTTCATGCTCCAGCCTCTAAAATTCCGTAGATATAAATGATGCGCTAATACCTTTCTAAATCTGGTTTTAATTTTTCAGGCTCTTGTTTTATCAGATGAAAAGGCAGCAGAGTGCACACTGAAAGTGGAAAAAGAGTTATTATCACCACAAACTGGCAAGTTAAAGGAAAACTATAGAGTGCCGTTTCCATTTCACGACTGGCGAACTTATCAAAATCAGATTTTTCAACTATCTAGGAAACGACGTCACATTTGAGAGTCCAATTTAATAAAAACTTCTTGAGGTAGTCTTATAATACTCAAAAAGGTGATATTTACAGTCGTTCATCCAAACGTTTTGATTTGTCTGAGATATTAACATATCGACGTGTCTTACGAAGAAAGACACATCTCAAACTGTCCGCGAAGAAAGACACATCTCAATTTGTCCGCGAAGAAAGACACAACTCGCAATCTAGCCACGAAGAAAGACACAACTCGCAATCTAGCCGCGAAGAAAGACACAACTCGCGTCTGCCCGCAAAAAGGATACATGGCGCACATCCCACAATTTTCCGACGTAAAAAATATATGGAATGAAAGCTTAGAATGAGTAGGTTATCATTGACAAAAAAAAACAAGCCTTTTCTACAGTTTAAACTCTTTTTTCGTTAATATTCGCGGGAGAATAATTCCGACATTTGTCTTTCTTCGCGGACAGATTGCGAGTTGTGTCTTTCTTCGTGGCTAGATTGCGTGTTGTGTCTTTCTTCGCGGACAGATTCGGATATGTGTCTTTCTTCGCGGACAGATTCGGATATGTGTCTTTCTTCGCGGACAGATTCAGTTATGTGTCTTTCTTCGTAAGACACGTCGATATGATGATCAATGATGATTTTATCCATGTAAATTATATCTGTATGTGAGAAATATTTATATACATATACACGTTATGTGTATAAAAATATATTGGGATAACGAAGGTTGAATGTCTACGGACATGATCTACTTGGGTAAGTATAAACCACCTCCAAAAGTTTCAGCAGAAACGGAAACCCAAATCCTTCTATGTGTAAAACTTGCAAGTAGCAAGAAGTTGTCTATGAATAATAATAGAAAATTTCCATTTACCTAGAATTATACAGCCAACTAACAGAAAAGCACTCAAACAATCGATTTCCATGATTATGGAAAATGCAATGTTTCCGGTAACTCCACCCAAATTACCAATAAAAGTCATCACATTATTGGCCGTTGGTCTGAAATTTCAAAAATACTGTTGAATTGAAGTGAAGATGATTGACTAAATATTTCAGATATGAGTAGATTCATTTCATCATGAAGATCATTGTAATTCCATCTCATTCTGTTCCTAAGAATGTATAACTACTCTCTCATTATTTATGCTTTTACTGGAAGCCGACAATTTCACTTCTTTATTCTAATTGTTCAATTTTATACCATAGAGTTCATACAATTCCGGGATCAAAAATAGTATTTTTGTCAAATAAAATTATTGAAGCCAAACCAAAAAAGTATTCTCGCTAAACAGAAAAATGTTAGTTTATCTTCATGGTGAAACTCATCATGATCCGAACTACATAAAATGTATGTTAAAATTACTTGAGTTGTTCAGGCATAACTTGTGAGGTATAAGCTACAACTATATTACTCGTTAGTCGAGACCCCACGATGGTTATTGCAATCAGTATAAGCATGTAAGGTATTTCTACGGCCCAATTTGTTCCAAAACATCCAATGGTAGACAATGTAAACAACAAAACTGAAGAAAAACATAATGTAAGTTTTAGTATAACAAATATTACGATGTTGAATACAGTCCTGAAATTATCAATCTTACTCATCACATTAATTTTTTTCATCCTGGTATTAACCAAAATGCTAAACAAGAAGCCAAGTGTTACTGCTGATGTTGCAATTATCGTCGAATTGACATATACGGCAGACTCCACGTGTGGCTGGAATTATGGAAAATGGTACGAACATTTATATTAAATTTCAAGCCCGTACATCTCAAATGGTGACTACGTTTTACTACGTTGTCGGAAAACTTGATTCATTTGTTCAAACAAAAACTACTTACATGTTTATGAATATAATCGATATTAAAAGTAACATAGATATATTTACCAAAGTATAATTACAATAGGTGCGATCAATTGTATCTATACGAGGATAGATCATCTCACACATTGTTATGTATTCACCAACCGGATAACTCTGTTTGATGAATACCCGAAAGTTATTTAGCATCACCCAAAGTGGTGGTACCCACAATCGCATCACGTGGAATCTGAAAATCATTCCTGGTAAGTAATATTCACACAATGTTCTTTGAATATTTATAATTGAATCCACCGTAGTATAAAATAACAAGTTTATTCGTATGTGTACCTCGAATTAGCATTATTATCTAATGACTTTAACTGTCGTGCAAGATAATTTTCTTCCCGGAAAATGAAATTCGTTTATGATTAAATTAGGAGAAAACTGCATCAACAGTTGTCGAATAGTATCTCGATTTTTAAGTTTACTAATAAATGGAGAATAGCATTCGTGGGTCAACAAATTTGCTATAATCCATCACAGTTGTATTTGAGTATCTGAATAAACAAACTATTTAGCCACTTAGCCTATAAATTTGATTTTCTCAATATATTTATTACTATTTACTCCTTTTTATATCCAGGATATATATATATATTAATATTCGTGAATTTTCAGTTATACGTACACATATACAGCAATAAATAAAATAAATGATAAGTATAATTAGTGAATGATCTATATGATTTTTCCAATCAGTCACTCAAAAATAATCTCGAGAAGTTTCAGTAAGATCCGCAACGTCAAAATTTAGTCCTTACCTATAAAAAGTACACTTTCTCATTGGAACAAATTGAACTGAAAATTAATTACAAATATTAAAACTCACCCAACCATACTTGCAAACTGTAGAAATAAAAGAATTAAAATAGTTTTCAAGTAAGGTCTCGAAAACAAAGTCCTAATTTTCGACACACTGTCCTGAAATCTATCTTTGCAGGCAGTCCTCAGATTCTTCGTTGAATCAATAGAAGTCAGTTTTGAGATCTTGAAATTTGACAAATGTTTTATGAGATCGAGTTCCCCAATAATTGAAAATACGAATTAATGAGTATATAAATTGTTACCTCATAAGATTCTCCTGATTTAAAATTGTTCAAACTATACATAGCTCGAAGCAAGTGCAGAGCTTCACGGCTTTTGCATTGCGACATGAGGAATTTTGGACTTTGTGGCATGAGGAACACCGTAAACAATCCAAATACGGACGGTATAGCGTTTATTAATAAGTACACTCTCCAAGTTGGGTAAAAAAAATTCTTGAAGGTAAAATTAAACCACTGAGAACGGAGCATTAAGGTAGCTGCCAATGCTATATTGAAAAGAATATACATTTGTGATTAATTGAAGTCTTGAACAATAATTCTGAATTCAGTAGAACTCATTATTTCTCATTTCGGCATTAATTATGATTTGAATCATAGTCAAAGAGTGCAAATTGGATAAGAATCTTAAATCATGATCAAATTGAAAATTGAATCGATGATTTACTATCGAAAAATTATACGTTGTATAATAACTTACCTGGAGGGATTATAATAGATACCACAACTAGTAGGCCAGCCCACTTTAAAAATTTTTGTTGATATCGAGAAGAATGAAATTCAGAAAGATAGGACATTACTACAGATAAAGGTCCAGCGATCCTGTACAAAAGTATGAAGGAATTAAGGAATGATCTAAGTATTTTAATATAATGCTTTCTCTTTAAGAAAACAAAAGTAGCTCGATCAGAATAATTATAAATACTTACATTACTCCATTGATAAATTTCAGTAACACGAATATATAAAACGATGTAGCATGTATTAAAAGGATGTTGCAAGATGCATCAACTAACATTCCAAGGACCAGTACATTTCTTTTTCCAAAAGTCATATTGACGTAATCTTGCAAAACGAAATCCCACAATGGACCCGATAATATCATACCTTGGAAAATTATAAAGAAAACAGATATGAGAGAAACTTATAAAACAACACTTGATTTTAAATTGATTACTTACCTAAAAAAACTATACAAGTAATAATGCCTCTCCGAAACATTGTGAGCTCGAATTCGCATTCTGTCGAGTTCATAATAAAAGCTGTTGTAGTGGTAGCTATGAGACATGTCCATCCTACTGGTAAGACTCCGAGTAACAATAGAAGATTGAATAATCCGTACCCTTTAGTAAAAATGGTGCTCTAATTAGTTCAATATCTTTTATTCGTGTTAGTGACGTAGACACCTATCGGTGTAGCTCTTGACGGCCCTTATTTTTTTGCACCTTGAATAGTAAATTATTCTACGCATACATCAAAGTCGTTCTTGTATTATTGTGAACATATCCATTAACTCATTGCCAGCTAATTTGTATGTGTTTGATTTTTCATCACGCTTGCGTCAGTTGAATATAACAATTATGAGATTTGCCACTCTGCGGTATCATAATATATTTAACAGTTTGAACGCAGTTTTTATAAAAATTGAAGAAACTGAAGAACGAAGTTACTACTAGCACATATTCACGATCAAACTTTCATAGGCAATATTTTCTCCGAAGCACAAAAAAGGTATTCATGAGTCCAGCAGGGAGCCAGCGACACTTTTAGCAGTGTTATTTCAACAAGGAACAACTACAAATTTGCTTAACATCTATTGAATTGACCTCAACAAATCGGCTCGGTTTGGAATATATGGATTCCTTATATCGAAAAATGAGACACATGTTTTTATGTTGTTGAATATGCCTAGTTTTACCGATGCGTTGACTACATCGATTTTCAAACTTTCAACTTTCTATAATTCGTACCTATAACACGGCATTTCTCAGATGAATAGTGAAAGAAACTATTACTTGTTTCGGATACATCTAACATGAACAAATTGTCTCAGAGAACCTCAGATCATTCAAATTTAGAAAAACTGGACCAAAGTCGAAAAATTGATGTTTTTTGCCTTTTTTCTATCGTTAAAGTAATATTTTTGGAAATCCGATGAATACATCAGAAAAAACACATCACAAAAAGGAAACATACGTGGAGATTGTTGTTTTTAGTTTTTTTTGCCAGTGCTGTTTTAAGGGAGTCATTATAACATTTGGAGGTCGGTGTATAAGGAAAAAATACGTTTATATGATTCTGAACACAAAACACTTAATTGTGCTATCTTTGATTATTAATAATTCTGTTGAAACAGCACTTACAAAAACACAGACATAAACAATCTCACCATATTTTTCCTTGTTCTTATAGATGTGAGTAATTTTATTTTAAATCTCGTACTCATCAGATTTGAAAAAAAAAACGAAATCCATCAATTCTTTGACATTATCAATGTATTTGCTTGTTCTTACTATTTTTTGAAAATACTTCATTTGAGTCTGGGAATCATCGAGACTTAAATGTTTCAAAAACCACGAAATCAACACATAGCAAAACCAAAGTAAAAACGCCTATTTTTTAGACGTTTATCCTTTCGGTTCTTTAGGCTCCAAGGTTTTTCACTATCATGATGACAACGTAAAACTTGTTTCTGTTGAATTAAACTGTCATTGTTCCAATAAAAAAGTTACGAACATACTACAATAATATCACAGAAGCAGCTTCAAAATTAAAGTATTTAAAAATGTAGTCTCCGAGCGCACCACCGCTGCTGCAGGCTGCACCAAAATTTATCTACATTACCGGTATCAGAATTAACAGAAAATTCACTGATCTAACACATCACTAGTAGTGATCACTAGAAGTATCACTAGTTCGTGTACAAACTGTTACGATGTATGATATTTTAGCAGTAAAAATAGAGTGTATAGAAACGTCGTTTCAAGGTATTGTTCGCAAGAAAATTGGAATAGCCTTTTTATGAAATTTATAACTCATAATCAACAACTCACTTTTCTTCAATCGATGGATGTTTATAACCTTGTTAGAAAATACAGATATTTGATTTCTGAACTTAAAAATTGAATAACTTCAATAGAGAACAGTTCTTATAGACGCTTGCATAGAAAAGAAAAACTATTCACGACACGGGCGTAGGGTGCAACTTGATTCATAAGCGATTACGCAACCTTTTCGCCGGCTACGCAAGCGCCTGAGCTCATCCGATTTCCCGCGGGGGTGAAGGCACACGATCCTTGTACAAGAATAACAATTAGATCTCATCAAGTTAGAAAGCATTAGAAGTTCGTTCATATCTAAATAATTTATCTTGATGAGAACTTGCAGCTTCTAAACCAGTTGACCAAGGCACACAAAAAAATTACTTCGCACATCCTCTCGCTTACCTGTTGATTCTATGGCTTTGTCGAAATTAGCTCCGTCAGTGTGTATCCTGGCTTCTGCGGAAACAAAATTCACGAACACATGTCAAGTTGCGAATCGTCTCGAGATGAGAGCACGGAAAAATCGACGACTTACGGCTGTCATCTACGGTCCAGACGTTCCCTTTGCTCTGGTCCTCGGTGCTCATTTCTCAGCTCGCGGCCCGGGCTTATGCAGCACGATTGAAAAGCACATGCGCGCCACTCGCGTGCGCGAATCCGAGCGAGCCGTCGGCCAAGTGCGACTAAATAAACACGAGTGAGCTTGCGGCGCAAGAATACACCGATGCTGGCGAAAAGCCGAGAGTGTCATCGAGCGTCAGACGCGCACCTCCCATTTTATTACGACGACCAAAAAATTTGCTCGGCGCGCACGTGACTTTTCCGCGCATTCGCGTGCCCACCAACCCTCTGTACAAATGTTTGCCCACGCAATGGCCTGGAGATTATGATAGATTCGGGAAATCTCAAGACACTTGTTAGCCGATTGCAAACTTTTGCTATATGGTCGTAGATGAGCTTGGCGCATGTTGCAGTCGCGTGTTAACTGAATCGACAGATTGTCTCGGTCACAGGTTATCAAGCTCCCGATACTGATCTATCAAAAGAATATCGGGTGTAAGTAGATATACTAATCTGTGATTCCCTCCCGAATCATCTTCAATCGTCTCCTTTCCCGCTCGTACCAATCGTAATAGATATCGCTGAACATATACCGGAAGTTTAATTTCAACTTTTTAGGTGTACCAGGAATAAATATGTAATGATACTATACGTAAAATCGAAGTTCACAAGACTTGACGAACAATAGACAATTATATTTATCTTATTACAAATAATAAAAACGCAATAACGGTTAATTAACGTGAAAATTTAGCATCTGTACTCTCGGCGCATAGTATAATGAGTTATTACTCATGATACTCTTTGCCAAATATTGGCCCAGATGCTGTATACGACACAGCATGCTGAGATCAAGAGACACGGCTGATTTCATTATGCCTTTTCAAGGTCTCCGTAACGTAGAGAAAAATCGCTTTGGTTTTTCTGAAATACTACATCATAATGCACATTTAACAATGGCTTATACATCAAGATTCAATGATGAACGAGACGTAAGTTCTCGTTTGAGTGCAACGAATATAATTTATTACTAAATTCATTCTTGAAGTTGTCGAAGGAATTTCCGTTGACGCTCGTGGATAATGATAATATCGATATAACTTTGAAAAACTTTCGTTCGTTTGTTATTCCCAAAAACGTATTCATCAACAATGAACTCAGTGAATTCAATTAAATCGAATGTGATGTTTGATAAAAGATTGCGTCAAATTCATTTTAAGAATGAAATCAATTATCTCGTATTGATGTTTTTCCGTTGATCTGCACCGAATTTACCGTCTAATTTTGAGTAAATAAAGCCTTTAGCCGGTTGGAATTGATTTTTTAATAAGTCATTAACCATACATACTCAGGTGCAATATTTTATTGATCAGATTAAATAGATCGCGAGTAGCGTACATACGTAGCCAAACATACAAAAAAACACGCGGAACATAATTTAGTGCAAACCCGGATTCAAAGTTATACCATTTTAATTGATACAATGTAAATTTATTTAACGACATAATGTTAAAAGAATTATTCGTCCAATAGTCAGGTTCTTACATGTTATTTCTAGTTATGCAGCGAGAAATAATAGATCTGTTGAACTATATGCACGTCCGTTGATTATTACTACACGTTTGATCTGCTTTTTCTTACTGTTTGTTGGATCATGTTATTGATTGGAGGAATTCATTGTAAAGTAAGACTTGAATAATATTCGTGATCTTTTAATGTGATCTTTTGTAAAGCTATAATACTTCAAGGCTCTTTTTAATAACTTTTAATGAGAATTTGAAAATATAAAAGAGTAATAACAAAATAGTTAAACTTCTTGGAAGAGAAGATGATTATTTTAAATGCTCGAAAATTATCGCTATTATCGAGTATTAAAAATTTTTCATTTTTAGGAGATTTTCTGTCGATTACAAGTTTGAAACAATACTATATGATTCGAGTTGAAAATGTTGATCATCTATCGTTTCTGAAAACTTATCAAATATTTATAGTTCGTCGGAGGTAATACATCATCGTCTCCACTGTCATTGTTTATGATGATTCAGTTTATTCCAGCCTGCTTTGCTGTCTCAATAATTTGATTATGTGGTTATATTCCTTGAAGATCTCGTAATTCAATAACGATATTATCAATTATTTTGCGTACTCTATATACATATATATTTGTTGATACTGTTGGAATATTTGAATGATAACACAAATTTTGAAAATGATATATCAGTTATTCTATGATAAAAGAGGAGATGAGAATAATTATTCGGCGTTATTGCAAATTTCTTATAACGATTGATATGATTTCAACTTAAACTTCGCATTTTCAAAGTTTGCTATATTTTTTGAGGGTTACCAACATCGATTGTCAGACCTGCTTCATTTGCAATTCCTATTGGGACTTTTTGGTTCATAAAATAACTTGTATCTATTTAGTTCGTAATTGGTTATTCATACTGCATACATATATTATGGATTATATTTGGATTGATAATATCATTACCTTACCATAAAATCTTTCTAGCGAGCTGACATTTTTTTACCTACTGACGTTAATGAAGCAGCCGACTCAAGATAACTTCGTTTCCATCGTTAGCAAACGAAACTTTACCAAGAGACATCTTTGTAACTTACCACAGGAGGTAAGGTAAAGTTTCCATTTATTGATCAAGGTGCTGCGATGCCAACGCCACCGCTGGCAGAGCTTCACCAAACAAGTCCGAGCTGTTTGGGAGATTTCCGAAAAATTCGTATTCTTGAAATATATGAAATAACCAAATTTATCCATAGTAGGATATACACACAATTGATTATCGTATACGAATTTTTTCTCGAGTATAAAATTGAAAGCCCACAAATTTATCAAGCGCTACTGGAATTACGTCTGCGTCATTGCGAACCTGACAAACTAGGCCAAAACGACTGCACTCCCATTAAGGCTCAAGATTAAAGCCCGCGGCGCGTTCCTCCGTACGAGTGCAGAGCTATACGCACGCAAGCGATACGATGCAAAACGAGCTGGTTGCCGGAGGGGACGGGGGTGGGGGTAGGGGTAGGGGTAGTTGTCAGCTCGCTCGGTAAGGAAGACCGCGTTTTAATATAAGCCGAGGCGGCGCGTAAGCGCAAATATATGGCTCTTTTTATATGCATTTCCACGCGCCGGGACATTCCTCAGCTTCCCCGGAAATTCAGCATACCGCGCGAGCTTTGTTTCACCGCGGCGCGCTTGACCGTATCGCCACGACGATGGATATGCTGCATACCTATATATACGCGGGTTTGTGCGGCAGTCCGTGATATGAAAATTTTATGGGTGTAAAGCCCCCTAACGTAGTCGCGCTGCTTGATAGCGAATTGATTGAGGTGCTTTCGAGAGTCGACTCTCGACCCGTTGATAGCGAGCTGTTCAAACGAGGATTTTATCCGTTGTCGGCGTCCGACAAAAACATTCGATAAATGCGGTTCTGAGCGAGAACGTGTGTATAGAGGTAATCCCAAAAGTGGCGAATCTTCCGTGAATTTTGACTGGTGCTCAAACAGAGTGGGACAAATGCGCATTGGTATGACCTATGCAAAGATAGTTTGGGGCGATATAGTTTTACGAGTATTGAAAAAGAGGTCTGGTCGATACATTCTTCGTGAAATAAAATGTTGAAATATATGTAATAAAAGAGTGCGTCCGGAGTGCGACTGGATTTAGCTAGTAACGGATGAAAGAAATTCATTTGTCGGTTGAGGGAATGCGCTTGAGAGGTTACTCTGTGATAAAGCATCCACTGGTAGGTATAAATAACGAAAATTACGTAGAGACAGGATTAAACGATTATAATTATGAGTCGCTGCGACAAAAGAAATCTTAAAGACGTTAAAAGACTTTTATCGGATCTTGGACAATTATTTATATCGTTTTATCAGACAACATTTGTGAAAGTCGAGAGCTACTTGAGACATAATTATATCAATTTTATTATCTCCAAAGACTAATACTCACGTAAATAAATGTTGTCTCCATCGAAATCTGTTCATTCTGCCATTGAATCACAATGAGCACATAATGTCACATGTGAGTTGGTTCATAAGCCTTCTATCACAATTCTTTATTAGAAAGTGTGAAAAAAAATCTTTTGCAAGAATGTATACCCACGCGGGATCCTACTTTCCATTCTTTTGTTACCCAACGCTACTCCCGGCTCTCGAACAAGAGAGCTCAGTATCAAAAACAGGAAGAAAAACGAGGAAATCCGGGAAAACATCAAATTACCTGGTTGGATGTAAAACAATGGAAGGAAGCGGGTTCGCGCCCTCGAGCGCAATAACGTTGCCGGCATTAAACCCCGTGAAAAAGAGCCAAAGACAAAGGCTCAAGGCCGGGAGCGGAGAGAGAGAGAAAGATAAAATTTCGTCAGCAGGTTCAGCTATATTCTGGTGTGATTGCGGCCCTTTTTCGCGCAGCAGCCTTTATCTGGCCGGGGAGGCGTGCCCCGGAACAATATACAGGTGAAGCCGCGTGAGTTATGCGTAGTCCGCGGGGCTATCCGAGGCCCGTTTTCTCCATTTTTCGTGGGACGTCGCGGCCGATGCCGCGCGGTGCTCTTGTTCTTGCGCGCAAAACATCCATCCACTCTCGCGGCGGCACCCGGCCGCCGAAGTGCTCGTAAAAACTTGTCCACGACGTGGCCGTGATCCCGCGCTTTTCGTGGACCCGAGACACCCACCGAGGATTTTTCGGGCCACTGTATCGTGCATTTTTCGCCCACGCTCGTGCTCAATAATTACATTATCCGGCCAAATGCCAACTGGGTCGTGGAATTCTAAGACCATACTTTTAGCGAATACAAGTTATCCAACGTATAGACACCGTACGAATGGAGAACACTCATGTTGGTATAGCATATTGAACATTAACAATTCGAAAACCCCGAAATAAAAGCATGAAATAAACGCAGCCAGCATGATTATATCAATATTTGAATTTCATTCTGATTTATTCGCGTTAATTTTTTAGTTTGCAATCCCATACATATATCTTCGTGAATTCTTCATGAAACACTAAATCGGTTGACTTATTATTTTTCGGGCTAAAATTGAATTACAATATTAAAACAGAGAGCAGTATATAATTCCATGCAATATCCTCCCTATATAGTCATCCAGTATGATGAAATAATGATTCTCACTCTAATTTATTTATACTTCGCGCCATTGAGAAGGATGATGACCATGCTCTTGTATGCATGTCGAGAATATCCCCATCGTGGCCTGATGCAATTTACCACGTGACTGAGCTTCTATGAATAAATTACGCAGACTCTATACGAAAACTGGAATATTCTCAAATCTATCCGGAGCCGTTGAAACCCATCTTCATCGGAGCCACGCGTTACTTCTAATCGTCCAAGTTGCGCAGCACTCGTTCTAATTTTGCGGAGGTTAAAAATCAACTACTCCCATGGAGTAAGGACATACACAGCGAGAAGGACGGAAGAAATAATTAGTCAGAGTCAGAAGTCGGAGAAAGAGAGAGAGAGAGAGAGATAGAATATCGGAAGAAGAGGCAAATGGCCAGGGCTTAGAAACTTGACGCGCGGCTTTGTGCGAAAGCTCCTAATTAACGGGAGAGTCCAAGCGGAAGTTCGATATCACGCCAAGAAGAGGCTTGCATATATAGTGCGGTTCCCGTGACATGCGACATCCCCAGCCGGAGCTTGAGTTTCGCAGTGGCTTAATTTCGAGTACGTCTTCTGTCTTCTTTGTGCGCCCCGAGGTGTGGCGTGCGCGCGCATTGAAACCAGTTCGCGCATCGAGGCTATGTACAGTTGAATCGAGGTGTAACCGAGCGAGATATATCCCGCTCTCCATCAGCCGACGAGCTCCGTCTAATCAGTGCGCCGGATCGAGGGTAGACTGTATGGATTTTGCGACATTGATTGTATCGGGCGCTGAAATCGCGCTTTTCGTTACACGAAACCCGCGATGAATCTAAACCCGCAAAGTCTATTTGTTGCGAATGTTTCGCAAATGAATCAACGGGGAATCCGTAACAGTTAATGAGGGATTCGCGGTGTAAATGTGATGAGCTGGCGAGGTCCAAACGGGGCGATGGGTTCGATTGGATTTTCACCGAGTAGAGGGCAGCGCGCGTGCGGGCTAACAACAGCTCTCTCACCTGGCCTGTGCAGCGGTTTCCCAGTGCAAGTTTGAAAAGCTCGGCGGGCACGAGCGCGCGCTTGCCCCAATGCTTTGAGGTCTGACGCAGAGGTGTTCGAAAGTGAACGGAAGCGTACCGACTGCGAGAGAGGACCACTCGCAGCTACTGTGATTTCACGACCGCCTGTTTACCCACAGCTCGCGCTGCTACCCACCGTCTACGACTAACTCGGTTTGTGCATTTGACAGTTTGATCTTGGCTGACACACTTGCACATTGCTTTTACTTTGGCCCGATTTTCATGGAGCCTTTCAAGCAAAATTAATATTCACTAAAAATTATCTTTGGTCATGAAGTAACTCATGGTTCGCTGGAACTTGAGGTTTCGTTGCATACAGAGATTCGTATCTACCGGAGGATCCACGGTGTATTTGAAAAGGGCGAATGACCCAATTATTTCCATGTCATTATTCTAATTGGATGAACTATAGTGATACTAACCAGAGAATGAATGAGCATTACGTCTACGATTCAGATGGAACTTTCTGAAGTGGTGTTTTGATTTCCAAATAAAGTATATTCACAGCCACGGAGTATAAATTCTCGATTCCTTTGAGATATTTGGGAATTATAATTATTCAATGCGTTGACAAATAGTTCCTAAAAAAAATGTTGAAACTTTCTCATATGGGTAATATATATCTTTTAACATTTTAGGATATTTAATACTGAATTCCTAGTGAATTTCAGCGGAACCAAAATTTCAAAAGACCTAATGTCTAGTAAGTGCAATATTATGCAAATTACAAATTAAATTTATGAAGTACCTACGGAAATATAATGTGTGTGTGTGTGTGTGTGTGTGTGTGTGTGTGTGTGTGTGTGTGTGTGTATCATTTAGAATCCGAGCGGAATTCAGTGAGATGGAATTGACACTTGAAGTTAAGAGAATCCATCCGATAGCTCAAAGCACAATTAAGTTCTGTGTGGCGACGGGTTCAAAGTCTAACGTCCTCGTCATGAACGCCTGTATCTTAAGTGAACTCTCTAATGAGTTTCTGAGGTGTTCGATGTGCCGCTATGCGGGCTCCACCCCGAGCTCGCATCAATTTTCCTCATCTTTCGAGGCTTTCAACTGTTTACTTTGCCAGCATCTCCAGCCAACATCTCAAGTTCTCTCTTACTGTAAAGTGATTGGATCAAAGTATGTTTCAACCTCTTCCGTAGTTTGGAAACTATTCGCCGAACCAATGTTATTGAAAAGTAGACTCGGTTTCATAAAAAAAGACAACCGGGAATTCAGATTCCCATATGACTTTAGAATAGTGGAAAAGCTATATGTTCTTCAGACTCTACATATTTGAACTGCTAGTAATTAGAAAACTAATTTCGCACGGGAGCTTCCACGACACGAAGTTTAATCATATTTCCGCTTCAACTCTCCCATTGAGTAACATTTCAAACAAAAAGTAGGACTAACAATTACACTTCGTCAACAAGCTACAGCAACATACGCAAGGAATTGTTGCCGCGGAAAGTTTCAATCGATATTTAATCACGGGCAACTTTCATTATTCCCTAAACCAACACCCTGGACCAGTACAGGAAGCACCAAACAATATGCAGTATAAAATTGTATTGTTGGCCAGCGCGTCGTATTTCCCCGTCACCAGTATTGCCACCTTCGCTCACTCGGTTATTTTCAATATCATGGAAATTGTAGATCAAATAGGATCCCATGGGAACGGCGATAGTCCCTCGTCCTTGTATTTCCCATCCATCTCCACCAAACGACTCAGCAAGACTCTTGGAAATAAACAATGATCGTACTGGGGGATACTTGACAATTCCATACAACATCGGCAGTCTCTGACGCTTCGGTTAACCATGATTAGATACCTCTTATCCCCGACACGGCTGCAGGACCAATTACATCTTTGATTAGAGCATCTGCAAAGTTGGTCGGAGCAGCCAAAACCTCGGCATGTCGGAACGGACGCAAGCTCGTCGGAGCATAACGTATAACGCGTATCATACTAATCAATCGCTGGTATAGGGTTATTCAATTAAATCGACCCTCGAGATCGCAGATCCATCAAACGTAAGGAGAGGGCCGGGCCGCGAGCGTATCTACACGAGTGCCAGGGAGTGATTATACGAACGCCGGGGCGTTATTGGGCACCGGCTGCGGAGGGGCGAAAGTCCGGCCGGCAGAGGAAGGAGCGTACCAATTTCCATCTGCGAAGGCTCGTATCGTCCGGGATGTACGCGCGTACATACGTGCGCCACGACTTATACGGACACACGCACCGGCCGACAGAGCTGTGTATCGGATCGATCGGTGCGCCCCGGCCGTATGGGCTTAATTGCATATACGTATATATATATAACTGCCGAGATTGCCCAGCGCCCGCCTCGTTTCTCAGCCTCCGTCCGTCCATGATTCTCTCGTGATTCCTATCATTCTGGCGAGTCTGATGCTGGCCTAGCATCCTGGCATTTTCGTCAGAGCTATGGGATATATCTAACGACTTTGAAATCAGATCATGCTCGCGCGAAGATGATCTGAATTATAATTACGGGAATGGTTTGTAAACGAAGTCGCATTGGGCAATGCGTCACTGGAAAATATTAATGAGAAAATTCCGATTCTCTTCAACTATGCGTCAATCATAAGTGATTTTAGAGATATTATTTGTTCTAAAGATATCGTTCGAAAAGGTGCCGATGGATTTTTTCATAAAAAGTAGCCCTTTCAGTCTTTCGTTGAGTTGAACGACAGAGGGGACGTCAGTCGCAATCCATCGATTATTGAATCCTAATTAATCTGTGATGTCTATCTCAATCTAAATATAATTTTTTTTTTCAAGAAAATAATATCGTCGGATCACACAAGCGCGCAAAAAGATTTCGATGTGTTACTTGGCTCTTTCATACAGCCAATCGTATGATTTCTGTAACAAATTGCCAATATTAGGATAAAATTTTGGAATAGTGAAAGACTTTCATTCTATTCTAGTTTTTCACCAATAAATAATTATATAACCATTATTATTCGGTATAGTCCCATCTCCAATGCTGAGTTTATGTGAAGGGAATTCTGCACTGACACTCCCTAGATAAACTCTCATATTAATTTCGAATTAAATAATGCTTACAAAAATTCATATTCTTAATGCTTTGAGACACGCTTGGAGGATATTTGTTCTGGTTTCTCTTGAATTTACTGGCAATAGGTTTTCTTTCAAACGAAAACAAAAGTTACGCTTTCCATCAACATATTACAGAATCTAATATTACAATCTAATAGTAGAAGAGTACGATCGAATGCTTCAAAATGAGCACGATAAATCATCGTGCATTCATCCCTACATATAAGTTTTGTATCTTGCAAGATCTGTCCTGAAGAGCTATTTTTATGGATTTTTGAGGACGATCCAAGAACTCTCTATCAACCCGGAGTCGGCTTGATGCTAGTACGCGTCATTCATTATATCGAAAGGTAACGAGACTTCGGAATTCTTTAAAAGTCTCGCAAGCGCTTGATGATTACCTCTGATTTTATCGCAATTCGTCTGTTGTTACTCTTCTTTCTATCTCATTATTATAATAACGACTCCGATTTGTACGGCAACCGGAACAACACCGGTTTCTTTATGTACGCATAAAAAGCCCAACCACTAAATTAATTCACCGGCTCGATGCAATAGCAGGCCACTCGAAACTTATGTGGTTCGTAGGGGAAGTAGAAGCTGCAAGAGCAGCAGCAGGGCGGTGAGAAAGTGCCGACAGGGCAGGCAATTCGAGTAAATAAGTCAGCGTTCCAGAAGTCGAGAGGATCGAAAGGGAAAGAGGAGTCGATGCGCGGCCGGGGGATATTGTGCCAAAAAGCAAAAGACTGGGTCTCGCACGCGCTAGTCTCGACTCTGTGTGTGTTTGCCCGGGGCCAATTATCCGTCTCGGAGTCACCCTAGGCTGTTCGCCCCCACCCCACCTTCTTCTTCTCTCGAGCGTGCCCAATTCAATTCGTCTTCGGACTCGCGCGCCTAACGAACCAGCTCTCTTTTACTCTCCCGTCGGGGATGACAGCGCCCCACGAGCGAGCCTACGTGCGCGAGCCCGTCTAGGTGTACGCGCACCGACACTTTTTGTTCTGCGATCCCAGTCCCGTCAGCCAACTCTCGGGGTAACGAGCTGTGACAGCTCCGAAGAAAGCGCGATAGACTCGCTATTGACGAGGATTCAATTCGATTTTATTCTTCGATCAAACGAACTGGAAGATAATAATCTATCGGCTAATCGTAATTATACACGACCTCACGCAAGCAACAGATGATATTTTGTGTTTGTGAGACAGGTTACTCGATACGTATAGAATCCACAGTTGAAGGTGTATAGTTGCAATTTAATCAGATGTATCTAACAAGAGAGAGAGAGAAAGAGACAGGTTCTCACGAAGAACTCTTTCCCAAATTAATTCTGAACAACCAAAAAAAGCTCTCTCTCTTTCAACTCGTTCTACAAAGATGTGGAATTTTCACGTGAAAATGTCGAGAGCCGTCGAGTTCCCGGATTTGATTGCTCTCGACTCGACGGGAAGAAACGCAGAGGCATTCACGCACTATCGTTGCACGTATAAGCCTCTCGCAGATATACATACATACGAATCTGTTCGCGGGTGAATCGACGTGGCCCAAGCATAGCTCCCGACATCGGCCGGCCTAAGCAATCAACGGAAAATTCTGTCTCCGACGCGGCCACGAGCTTGGCTCGCACACCTCGTACGAGCGGGTGATTTGGAAATTCGGGGATCGTGTCCCCGGGGGTCGGGGATAATTGGCCGGGACAGTGCAGGCGAACGTATACGCGTGCGGCTTTGTGCGCCGCGTCGCGGCCTCTATTGTTTGCGGAAGCGGAAGCGCGCCATTCAAACAGGCGATCCCGCGCGTAGTAGGGCCCGGCGAGGAACCCGACAATGCCTCCATTCGTACGTATACACGTGTATGTATATATATATGGATACACGGACGTCACAAAAACTACCCTAAAGGGCCAATGTTCCACGTTGCCATCGATGAATTATTTGCAAAGTGGCCGTATAGAGCGAGAGCCGCTCTTTGCCGTCTACTACGGCCCGCTTGTGTATTTTAAGTCGGGCACATGCGGGATACGAATGTCTGTGGGCGCCCGACAGCTCGAAATTACTTTGGCTTTTTTTTTATTTCCTCCTCCCCCCATCCACGGGCACATATCACCCGGAGTGGCCTCTGAAAGGATGTTGTTTGAATCGGAAAGCAAACAAACCGCTAATTGGACTTTTTCAAAACTATGATCCTTTTCGGCGAGCAGCTTTTGTTTACGAAAGTCATATACCCGTGGTGGTGGTGGTGACAATCGAAGCGATCTGGCTCTTTCGTTCCATACCAAAATTACCCGGCCAACCAAAAGCATCGTTCTTCCGTTGAAAGCGCGCTGAATTCATAAGTAACCGAACAATAGGTGCGCTCGTCTATAGGATTGAATCTTCAAAAAGTGCCGGAAGGAGAGGAAGGGTATTTGGAGATCGGGGGTTTTATCCAAGGTGAGCCGAGCATAGACGGAGCCGAGCTTGGTGAAGCTTGTCTTTACGGGCTCTTCAGTCTCGTACACATTATCCGAGGAAGAATGCAGAAAACAAGAGTGAACAAGATAGCTGAGTTCGCTCCATAAACTCTGCTTGGCAAACGTACGCGGTTTGTTCTGGATGGGCAGAGAGAAAGAGTCGAGGGAGAGAGAGAGAAAGAGAGATAGACCCAGACTGAAAACTGCTCGCCTCTTGTGGTCTCAACCTCTCTTTTCATCCAAGCACACACAGCCGCACACACACACACAGCACACACCGAACTCACGGGCACTGAAAGACGGTATACGCGGCAGTAGGAGAAAGAGACTGGGTGTGTTTAGCAGCGCACTCCTAGCCGCAACAGCGCGCGTCTCCTTTACGTTTCGACACGGCGCGGAGAGATAAGGGAAAGAGCCGGCCTTTGTCTCCCGACCCATTCATCATTCGTTGGCGATCTTTCGTCGGCCGACGTCACGTCGCGGCGCACAGACAACACTAGCCCCCCCCCCACCCCCCTCGCCACGGTCTTTTCTCCCTCGTGTATGAACCGACGACGACGACGACGACGACGAGGCTCGATGAGCTTTTCGTACTGCGGCGTTTTTGGCCGAGCTTTCTTACGCGGCCGCGGCCGAGTGAGCAGCCGCGGGGGGAAAATTGAATCACTGTTTGACCGGAGCGAGCTTTTCCCCGACTCCGCGCGCGCGGCCAAAGTCCGCTCGGCGGCGGAAACGCTTTTCAACTCGCCACGATTCAACCCGACGAGCGTGTCTCGCTTTTGAAATTCCAACGTTTGATCGGGAGATATACGCGATTACCTACTTTTTTTGTTCCACTTGACATATAATCGTTGGGATTTTCCAGCATAAATTAACAAACGAAAACGCGAGAATCAGTTGTTTGTTTCCCCCCGAAGTTGCGAACGCGCGTCGAACCGGAAACATTTGTTGGCGAAATTCCAATTAGTTTTGAAATTTAATTATTACATCCGTATACCTCTCGGCGGCCGGGGGATTTCGTTTTTCAAACTCGGTCTGAAACATATTTCGAAGCCCACGCGCGGGCAGTGAATTTGCTGGATCTGGATTCATCGGAAGAGTAATCCTGTCGCAACAGCTACTCCCCGGGCATTATCGTTGGGAATCACCATGGCTAATTGGCGCGTGGAGTCAGCAATTTAATGAATGTTTCGCATTAGCAGCGGCGCCAGTCCGACTCCCGTTCGCGTCGTGTAAATCTACAATTATAAAACTCATCGGCGTCGTTAGTTTGCCCTCGGCTCGCCGGACGATCGCGATTCAAGCTCACTCGGTCGTATTTCATCCGCGACAGAGAGGCAGAAATAGGGAGAGAGAGAGAGAGTGAGAGGACGGTTGATTGAAAGTAGGTTCGATTGTCGTTCGACCGCCGATAATTGGGTGAATTCGCGCGGCCCAATTGAGCCTCTCCCGCATGAAACATAATCCGTCGCGGCCAACAAAGCCCCGCGTGGGCGACTAATGAAAACGAGGGCGGAGTGTATATACGAGCGGACTTGGACCCTTCCGCTCGCGCACCTACGTCCTCTCTATCTCTCTGGCGGCTCCATATCAATGCATGCGAATAAAGCCGAACGAGGCTCTCGCAGCGTCGAAAGCTAATGGCACGAGGATAATGCAGTTTGGTGGCGGGACCGTCGGGCGGGCAGCTCTCGCCCGGGGCCCTGGCTCATTTGCAAGCATCACGCCGTGACGGACGTAACTTAGCCGACCCCGCGCGCTCCTCCGCAGCCGCGTATATAGGCCGGGCTTGATTTCACGCGCCAGATGAGAGCCGCCCGGCCCCAGCCAGTCATAAATATTTATTCATCGGCTCGCTCGCGTATGTATGTATCCGCGCACACCGGGATAGTCATTGTGAGATGTTAGGCGATTATGCCGCGAATCAAACGCTGCAGCCGCGCGGCTCGTTATACCTGACGAGCCTCTCTGCCGACGGATAATGTGATCACGCGATTCGCACAGGATGCGTTCGCGGAATGATAAAACGACCCGTTGTTCATACATATTCGTGCGAATTTTATACTTTATGAAAATGCGCATTTCATTCCGGTGATGCCAATATTCTTCTGGCTCGACAGAGAGAAGCCCTTTTTGTGTATTACGATTCTAGAGTCCTCGATAAAATATCTATCTTTCTTCGTAACTACTGGCGTGGAACATAACTATACGTCTTGCCTGAAAAGTTTTATCGAATAAAGGAAAAAATGGGGAAGATCGTTGAAACCATAAGACGATAAAGGGTAATAAACCTGTAATGAGCATACTTCGTCCAACAACGGCCCGTTGTTTGTATTGCATAATGACTTTCATGTTAATTCCATGCGACGTACTCAATTTGAAAAACGGACTATGTACACGTTCGTCTAACCAGATGTCGATTTTACTACTTGTCCCAAGACCCGTGGGACTGCTAATGCTAAAATACATCTTACTTCTTGAGGGAAAATCAATCACGTAGTAACTGTCCTGGAGCTTAAAGCTCGTCGCGTTTAAGGGAAACAAAGCAGCGTCGACAGGTTGAGTTGGTCCATCGAATTAATGAAGATTTGCAGTTAAGCAAGAGGATGCAATTATTTTTAATTTTCGTCTGCATTGAAGCGGCTTGTCTGGCCCCGGCCGTGGCTGTAAAACCTCGAGCGATTACTCCCCAGCCGGGTTCGCTCTTTAATCTCGTTAGACTAAATGAGCCATTAAAGGCTAGGGGGGAGCCAGTAGCGCGGGAAGAAAGCAGGAGGAAGGTGAGAACGTAGGTAGGTCTCGGTGGTATCCCGGCCGGCCGGGGTTATTGCAGCCCATTCGTCAGCAGCTGAGGCCCAGCTTCTTCGCCGTGGCGTATTAGCAATTTGTCAATTAGCACCGCTCGGACCTCCAGCTGAGGGCCGAGGCGATTCATTCGGGATCCGGTTGAGCCGCACCGCTCTGTTTTGCACCTCGGCCACGTAGCCGAGAACAGCGGGGGCTACATCGTCTTGGGGCCAACCTGCCCGCCCTCATCGCCACCACCCAACACGTAATTAATCAAGCGAGGCTCGCGCCCGCGCGCGCAGCTTAATTACAAGATATCTGACTGATCTAGCTGATTAGGGCCACACTCTCTCCTCGGAGATCGTGTGTTTGAGGAGAGGAACGACTAAGCAAACATCTCGTTTGCACCTCGGAACTTCGCATCAATCAGATCGCCATAGAAAACTACGCACTGAAACACTCCTCGAATTGTTAGTGATTCGAGTGTGTTATAGTGTGAACTGCAGTGTAAAAGATCTCGCCAACTTATAAATCTTCTAAAAACTATATTCAAGACCAGAAAATATAATGTTGAAGAAGAATAAAGTACGTTCTCAACTACCGGAAAGAAATTTACATACAAGATTGAGAAGGAATTATTTTTCATGATAAATAAAATTGACTATCAATAAGTGCGTATGAATGTATCTTGAAAGTCATAGCAACTGATTGGTAAGGACAGAAGAGAATTTGAGCAGAATAAATTGTATCCAAAGGTACACCAACGAATTTTACTAACGTTAAAGGCCCAACCCTCGTACATTAAATTCTGGTATCGGAATTTTCAATATTTTTATACTTTATCTGACTATAATCTGCCTAATGTAAACATCCTAACAGCCATAAAAATAGTTTCAGATATCACCCCAAAGATCCGAATCATTTTTTGCCCGTAAGCAATTCCGAGCGATGAGATGAGGTGTTAGTCAACTCATGAGACATGCCAAATTATAATCTCGATTCGCGCAAAATGATTCAACTCATACAAGCACATCTCTTTAAACGTATACGCGAATCCGGTAGACCGTTCAATTTTCTAGCATATATCGACTTTACGTATTTGTATTGGAACTCACAAAATCTGTAAAGCCACATCCCGATGCACAGTCAATCGTATCAGACCTGCCCTAAAAGCTCAATTCCGTAAAAGTCGAAAACGCGTTTATTGTTGAGAACGACTCTGTGTCCTCTTGATTATTGTTAATACCTCGATGCTCCAACGCGCGTAGACTAGAACGAAAATTTCATTGGTCCATTTGCAACGGAGCAAATGAAAAGATCCTTTTTTCCCACCGCCCGAAGAACAAAGAACGAGCGTAAGGAAGAGAGAGAAGAGAGGGCACTGCAAATAAAATTCCAATGAATTTCGCCATGGCAGCTTTTACGAGTGAAAACAAAAAGGCAGCGCATGCTCGCCTCCATCTGCAGAGTAATCCGCTTAGCTGTTGTTTTTCGGGCAGGGCGCGCGTGTTCCCGCGGGCGTATACGCGGCGCCGGCTCAGCCAGCGTCGACACGTCCGATCTATCAGACTCATAAAACTTCTCCAAGACAAATTAGATCGATCTCTTCCCCTTGTACGTAGCCGCCCCCCCTCCCCCACGTAGCTCCGAGTGCGCGTGCTCGCCCCGAGACTTTAAACGAGCAGACGCGAGTTGCAAGCGTTCGGCTGAATCACAGGTATAGTGTACGCGGAGGAGAATCGCTGGTTTTTTGTGCCCGGGGATAATCCCTCCACGGGGCGGCCGAGAGGCCAGGGAAAGAGGGGCAGATTATTCGCGCCGTTCGACGCGCGCGCTTCTTACCCAAGCTCGAGCCGGAGCTTTGCCCGGCGAACTTTTCATCACGAAGTGCATCTCGCGCGCTCAGCGCAACGCTCGCTCTGCCTCGCTGCTGCGGGGTGGGGGTGGGAGGTAGTCGGTAAACGCAACCCTTTGATGAAGTACACACGATGAGTCTTTTTAGAGTGGTGCAGTATCAATTAATTTGCTGCCCCCCTCCCGCACCCCCCAACCCACTAACCCACCCCGAGAAACTTTCAGGGGTGGAGCTGCAGCGCTTTCAGCTGAGCTCGGCCGTTGTACCGGAATGATTGAGTGCGAGTGCTCTGATGAAATTACTCGTTATTTTGCGAACCAATAACGATTTTTATCGCTCGCAACTGAAGAAGAACCGTTATTAATTAACAGCGTCAGCAAATAGTTACATATAAATCGTGATTCGAATGTTTTCCATGTTTCCTGTTTGTCCAATTACTATTCCCCAGTTTTGTGTTCGTTGTGTGGTGAGTTTTAGGTAGCTATAGATTTAAGATCGCATTTTTTCATGGGTTGTCGTTAGTCTAGTGAGTGAGAAACTATATAGCTCTTAGGTCCGATTCTGGTACTATAGTTTCAGGCAAGGTGTTGTACATAGTGTAAAGTACAACTCGCAAAACAAGGCCGGAAAAGCGGAGGTCACGTCTGCTATGACAAAGTTACACAGAAAATTTCTGTTACATGACTTGTCTATATATCAGAGGTTTTTAGGAAACACAAATTTATAGACAAGTCATGTATCAGGGATAATAGCTGTTGCAATTGATTCAAACAAATGCCTAAAACAAAAAGAACGTACCTATTTTTTCATCTCACAATGGTCCATTATTATCTCTTGTAACAAGAACTCGAATCACCGTTGAATCTATGGGTATTTTAAGGGCCCAGAAAAGTGGGAATATTCGTGAAATTTACATAGCAAACATCGTTCCACAGTAATGGCTATAAACCATCTCCGAATGTTCCCCAAGAGGGACGAGGCCGCGTATCACAAAGAGATTAATGGCACGAGAAAACGTTTCACCGGGACAAAATTCAGCTTGATATATCCGCGAGTTTTTCCAATGACGAAAGCGCTGCGCGGGGTGGGGCGGGTGGGGAGGGAGAGTAACTATACGGGCAAGAGCGAGCCGGCGGAGCATGGACTCGAAATAGCGTAATCAAAGCTCTCGAGCGAATCTCTCAAGCCGAGCTGGAGCTCGGGCGGCGCGCGCTGGAGTGGCCGGGTGCTCCAAGTCGTCGGCTGCCAAATGCATCTGCAGCGGCGCGCGGTCCACTCGAGGGATTTCGAGCGCGTCAGCAATCGCGCCGTTAACGAGCGGACCGAGGATTTTGTTTGCCGGCGTTATTCCAATGGCGCAGATAGTTTTTGGAACGCTTAGCCAGCGCCGCGGGTCCTCTTCCAGGCCCCTTCATCATCGAGAGACCGACGCCATTCCCGACGCCGACGCTTCCGGATCTCATCCTCTCCAGACAAATTACGTTCTCCAAACTGCACCTCGGATTCGCGCATTCGCCACTCGCCCAATCGACCTCGGGATCGGATAAATTTTTCCACCTCTCGGATGGTGCCCGAGAGGAACACTTTTTAATTTCAAATTGACGCGAACAAGATCTCCAATGAATTCCCCTTACCATCATTATACCATGTGTTCTCATACGTTTCCAAAAATTAGAGAAGTAATCCAAGTAGAAGTATGTGAGGTATGGTCAGACGCGAAAATTCTAACCTTAACTATATTTGGATCTCTGTGATCTGATCATCCTAATCACGTTTCGGTCATTACTTCCGTCTAATCATTTACTTGTCCAACAATACTTTCATGAGAAAAATCCTTCAACCACACAAATACATACAAGCTGAACTGTACCTACACCGAAGCTCAGTGTCGGTCGTGGAAGATTCAGCATAAATCTAGGCCGAGCGTGTTTTTTTTTCTCCTCGTTATCACTATAAATTTGCCCTTTTCGAAGAATTTCCCTTTCGATATATGTCCCTGTCTCGGCAGTGATCTCTGAGCCGGCTGTATAAGAGCCCGAACGTCTTCGATTATCCGGCCGTGTGGCGCATGCATAATCGATGGATAGCCGAGAATAAGGAGAGAGCGCGCGCGCGCCTCTGGCCCGAAGGAGAGAAGAGCTGGCGAGCTGTTTCTGCTGCTTTATGAGCCCAGCCAGATCTCCATTAAGAAGTTTCCCGGAATTTTATGCGACCGGAGCTCAACAAAGAGAAAGAAAGAGGGAAGGGAGAGGTGCTCGAATAAACCGGGACCTTTAATGAGGAAGCTTACTCACTGCTCGCGCTACTCGCTATATGTCGCTGCTCCTCCGCCGCGAGCCCGCCGCCGTTTCCTCGATATCATTTCTCTTGTGGGTCTCGAGCCTATATTGGCAAATGCTTTACTCTCTGCATCACTGCCGAGTGCTCTAGTTCCGTATACGGTGTTCGCACGAGTGCGCAGGCATTTTGAAAACCGGAATCGCGCATCCGAACAAGCGTATATACGACTTGGGTGTGGACTATGTCGTGATGGATGGGTCGCGCATTCAATCCTCGAGGAAGGAAAAAATGACGCGTCGAATGATGGAAGCGGCTGAATGCGGGGGTAGAACTGTGCCAGCGCCGTCAGGATATGTCCATCGGGTGACCGGAAAACTGTGTATGTGGAAGCCATATCAGGAGCGAGTTCATCGGGGAGTTTGCAGAGTGACGCCGCGTGATTAGAGGGACGCGATTAGGCTGAAGAGGTGTGGCCGCGGTCAATGCAGCGGACATGGGCCATTGAAAAGTTGGGGGAGTATTATGGTGGCGAGGGGGAGGAGGGGCCCGGGGTCGGGAAGAAGTACAGAGGAGAGAAGCTTTCTCGCGCACTTAATATCTCTCACTTGCCCGGCTCTTCTATCAACTTCTATCTCTCGCGCTCTTTTCCAAGTCCCGCGCGCGCGCGTATACATTTGCATGCGACTATTTTCGCTCTCGGTTCGCGAGACGGAAGCAACGTATTTTTTCGTGGTACTTTCGTAAAGACGGAAAACCTTCTTCAGATGCATTTCTAACTTTTTTCGTCTTACATTTCCCTACCCTCTTTTGCGCTTTCCTCCTTTTTTCTCTCGCGCTCTCTCTCTCTCTTTCTCCTTTTCGTTCTCTCCTCGACTCTTCTCGTGGAGCGGCTTTCAATTTCCATTTCTTACCCCCCGGCTCCTCGACGCTCTTCACCTCTCTCCCTCTTTTTCTCTCTCTTCCAGGCTTGGCAAAAGCTTGTAGACGAGCGAATCGGCATTAAAAAGTTTCCTTAATTTATCGACCGACTTACAGCGTTAACAGAGGCTTGCCGGGAAGTTCATAAAGAATTATTGATTGAGCATCCCAGTTTTATTGTTTGACATCTATTCGGAATTATTCTTCCTTCGTATCACAAGAGAATATATGAGGGAGAATAAAAGTTTACGCGTTCTTTTTTTTCTACTCGAGAACTCTGAAATTTTAACTAGAACTCTTCTTCGGATCACGGAGCATTTCATCCTGTATGTAATTCATATTTTCTATCATAGTTCACAATGCAATGCAAAAAATATGATGGAGCGAGTCCTTGTATCTGTAAGATGTCACAGAAGTGATTCTGCTGAAAAAGAAAAAGAACGTGGAACGACAAATTCAGCGAAGCGTAGTTGCGATTGTATCTATCTTGCATCGACGTCTCACTGTCCTTGCATTTTTCAAATTCAATTCCTTTCACTACGACAAGTTTATGAACCATTCACTTTCACTTTACAAGAATCTCGATCTTAGATTTCTTCGACTCCTCACGCAACTCTTGGGATCAGTATTTATATTCAAATCTCTGATCCGCCATCGCAGTTTATGCAAATCGTTTCCATTTTCGGTTTTCCGTAGGAGATAAAAATATATTCGTATCATTTCGGTGGAACTCCAACGGAAATTTCAGAAATGCGAACGAAAGTAGCCGATATTACGTGTTCGAATATTATTCAGAGAGAATATTTACGGATGAATACGTATTCAAGTCTCGTAAACAGGAAATGTAGCGTGATTGAAAATTATCATTACGATCAATTTGATAATTGATGGAGAATATTTATAAGATTACCATAGTCTGCATAACAGAAAAAGCGTCGTGAGAAAAATGGGCGATAAAGGAAATACACTTGGTAAAAGAAGCGTTTTGAGGAGAAATAATTCACCTGAAAGATGGAAGAAATAGATTGCTCAAATAAGTATAATCCAAGCTCCAACTTTTCGCGGGGATTTTTCAAACCAACGTCCGTGAGACAATTTATATTTGAAAAAAAGTAGCAGTAGCCGGACGTTCCCCGGCTGAAATTTAGATCAGTGCATTCATTATTTTGCTCTCGATACTCGCGACGAAAAGCAGGGGTCAACAGAGGCGGTCGAGCCGTTGATTACACTGATTGATCAATAGATGCGCCAGCGTGGAATATCCCGGGAGCAGAGGCTCAGCGGGACAAAGAGCATAAAACACGGGATCATAGAGGGCGACTTTCTCGCGGGCGGATGTGGTGGAGCGCTCTCGCGTGGGGGGCTATTACCCGGACTCTGTCGCGCGTACGCGGCAATTACCGTAAGTCTCTTTATCTGTTGGTTTGCATTGGAAAGCCCGGCCCCAATCGCAAATCCCGCTCGGCGGCCGGGGCTGCTCCTTTTTCGGCGAAGGGTCGCGAGCTGTTCGCGCCTCGTGCGGCTTGTGGCTGCCGCTCCCCGTTCCCGCACCCGGCCACACGAGAATTGCCGCGCACCAAAGGATCGCTCACTGCTACACCGAGAGCCGAATTTATGTCGCGCCTTTGTCTTGGCCTCATCGCGACCCTATGGAGTGCGTCGCTCGTGACTCGCTTCGGCCTCGTGACCATCGTCCTCCTACTTTGTGAGATGAATGTTCGTCGATCTACTTGTTTTATTTCGATGGCAGGAAGTAGGGAAAAAATTAGATGGATCGTGTTGATTGGAAAACGTTGGAAAAAGATATTCTGCGATCGTAGATACACATCTGTTGAGATTTTTGCATCAATTGTTTGTCTCTTGTTCTGGCATCTCTGATACGGATTGTAGTGAAAAATAATACGCTGCCATCTGTAACATGCAATTATGTATCGATTATGTTTTAATATTATATTTTAATTTGTTTAAAAATTATAAATTCGCTCTCACGAAAATTTTGAATAATATGTAAAATTAACGATCTTCAACTAGCCACTGAAACGTCGCCTGTTAAAATACAAATGGCTCATTAGTGATCGTTAATTTTACATAATCGACAATTATAAATGTGAAATGATAATGTCAATCAATATATAATATATATTCATTATTACGACCCAAAAATAATCGAAGCTCTGATATAAATTGATACATTGCTAAGAATATTTCTATTTTATCTAAAAATATATGAATTTTATGTATCCAATAAGACGACTACTACATTTGCGTAATTTTTTTTATTGAAGTCACAATCAACATTCTTAGTAGATCCTGTCACGGATCATATCCACGTGAGTCGATGAAATCAAGTTTGAATTGAATTATGAAATCAGTTTTATTACTCTTATACATCGATTCTCAAACTCCATGGTAATTTATTCAATTCGTTACTCTTTTCAACGTTTCGGTTTATTCTAGAATGCATTGCACTATCTACTGTTGCATATTCATAGTCGCAAATGGAAAAATAATTTGTACACACGTATCACATTCCGAATTTGAAAGAATGGAAATTAATGTGGACGCACGGATGAAATGCTTTTTCATGTACTAAGCCAAACTGAGAAAGGATCAATACAGCCATTGTCATATTTGCAAAGTATAAGCACGCAGGTAAATATCTCAGTCCCAGGTCGTCACTTTATGAAGAGGCGAAGCTTAACCTTCCTAGGGATACTCTTAAATCGTTATTCTCCTAGTGAATTTCATGAAAAGCTTTGATATTTTATGACACACGAGCACAGAGAGATATAGAGAGGGATAGAGACGAAGAGAAAGGAAGAGACAGAGAGAGAGCGAGACAGACGGATTTTAGTGAAGCTTATCAGAAAGAAAAGCCGTTCGGTTATAAAACGCGTAAGTGTGGATAGCGTGCAAACTATAGGGGATAAAGAATGGCGGGAAAAAGGGGCAGTGAACGTGGCAGCGAAGGGGCCTCGAGCACCAGCAGCCCGGATGAATTATAGAGGTATTTACCGGCACGTTCGTAACTGCGCTCTCCCCTCCCCTCTCTCTCTCTCTCTCTCTTTCTCTCGCCGGCCATTTCTCCTCGCGGTACGTGCCTCGTTCAAATGCTCGGCTCCGTTGTGCTGCACATGCAGCGCCGAGCAAATAATAAATATCGTCACGTTTGCGACGGGGATACAGCCAAGTGGCTCGAGTACACGCAGAGGAGCTGCGTGATATTCACGCATCTCTGCTTGCTCACACTCGCCACACCAGAGCTTGCTTGTCACGGTGGGTGGCGGCTGCTCGGTACTTTTCGCGGCAAGATTTATCAAAGTAGGAACAATAATGAATAACACAATAACATAATCTTGAATGAAATTAACCAACACTTAATTACTAAAACATCGGCCGGATGAGTCGCGCGGAGCCTGCATGATTGTGGCTATAGTCGGAAATTGAACACATGTACTCCAGGAAGGGTGTGTAGTACTAACAAAAAACAAGATAATATGGGGATAGTGATTTATGGGTTGAATGGTGTATCGGTATTACGCTTCATTGAATGGTTACGTTCAAACACGCGCGACTCGAACATTCATGTACAAATTTTAAAATGCGTAAAATATATAGAGGATTTCATACGGGTGATTTCATGGACTGTGACAAATTCTCGGAGCAACCATTTCTCGCGATGGAATTCACAACAAAATGTTACTTCCATTAGGTTTAACCCAATGATATTACGTATACAAGCGGTAAAATGATGAATATAATTCTCTCGGTGCGCGCGAGCCAATGGCAACGCTGTACCTGCTCTGGATAAAATTTAATCAGGTCAGAGTGCATTCTTGCGTATTTAATGCAAAAAGGGGTGGCTTCGTTTCCAGAGGGGAAAATGATATCGCCACTGCAGGCGTCACTGCCTCGACGCTACTTGTTTTGCATCGATTACAAGGGAGGATTTTACACGGGGCGTTACATTTCCAGGGATAAAATCCATCAGACCAGAGGTTCGCTCAATTCTACGTATATTTCACAGACAATCGCGTGTGGAATACGGTTAATCTTCTGTAGCGAGAGACGTATACGTCCATGCGTTTTGTTTGCGTCAACGTTATATTACCGAGTGAAACAGCGTGAATTGATATTGCAGAGGCTTATTTTCGGATGATAACTTACTCGCTTATGAATATAAGGACGAAATTGAGTGAGCTGAAATTTCACGTAATACTATACAATAATTTCCAAAATTATCTATCCCTTGCAACGTTTATCATAGAGTTTTAGTAGACTCACAGCCACTAAACTACTCAAATTTCACGATACTCACGCGTTCATAATAAATGCGCTTTCACGACCAACATGCTTAAATACTACATATTGGATGTTGTCACTCTTCAGAATTGAAAACTCTATTATTTTGCGTGCTCCCATTATAGTCTGATCGTTCTAATCGAGGTTGATTCGAAATTCAGAATGAAATTTGTTCAATTTTAGAACAATCATCGATTTGATCGACAAAGCATGAATGAAGCATAGCCATTCATGTCACCGGCGACAAAAAATTGGCTGGATGTCGCGCTGTTCTCCGGCCATTGGGAATGGCACGTATAAAAGCGTCGATCATCCAAACACCGAGTGTCAGTCCAGACAAATCCCCTCATCAGAGAGCCGCTCGTTTCGACGAGAAATTATTCATCCGCGCGTACAGCGAGGGGCGCATGCATTAAAGTTGCATAGGTTCGAAGGGCTGCCGCCTCTCTTTCCCTCTCTCTCTCTCTCTCTCTCTCTCTCTCTCTCTCTCATTCTCTCTCTATCTTTGCCTGTTCCTATCCAGTAAAACTGCAAGAAAGAGTAGTAAAATTAGTAAAAGTGTAGTAATGTAATGTACTGTAATTGAGAATCTAATATTACCGAACAATAGCCGAGGCACAGGTATTATTTTGCTGTGTAGTACTGTACCTCGTGGCCGCACTCTAAGCGTCCAAATTCATATGATTAACGGCTCTGTGTAGGTGTGTATGTGTGTTTATGTGTGTTGGCGTGTGCGCAAGTGGATCTCTGCGTTTTGTCCTCTCGCGTTTCTCTCATCCGTACGAGGGGAATTAAAAGCAGTGTTTTGGAAACGTTTGTAACGAGATTTTTTCTAAAGGTAAATAGGTGACTCTTGATCCGATCGGCACCAGAGCAAAGCCACATGATATTTTGGAAACAGATTGAAACAGTTGACATGAGACTTTTTTTCGAAAGAGAATAACCAAAGGGGTATATGTATCATGCTCTGAAAATGGTGCAAAAAGAACAATGCGATACTCACCATACTCCGAGTCAAATCAATTTTCGTTATACCTATACAGTCTTGGCAACCGAATAAATGAATTCACTTATTTTGTCAATTTATTTGACAATGAACTGGATTATGTATGCAATATGGGACTCCTCAAACTTCAATGGGAAAGCCCTTCTATTATCCTCGATTCCACATTCCCTTTCTACGCAATACTCCGCCCTTTTCTCGTTCGATTCTTGCCGGATTCAATATTCTTTGTCCAATGATAGACAGAGAGAGAGGGAAAGGGGGGGTCAGGGGGGAAAGAAAAAGAAAGTAAGACAGAGAGAGAGGTAGAGAGCAAAGCGCTCGTGTCTCGAAACGTTTGAATTGAGTGGCAAAGCGATCAAAGAACCCAACGAGACCTGACTACATTGGCGAAATTCTCCGAGATGAGACTCGGGAAGGAGACAGGAAGGGGCGGCGAAACAATGAGGAAGGAGTTGGCGGTCCCGCGAGTAGCGAGTGCAGAGGCTCGCGCCGCTCAGGCCCTATAGGAGCAACAGGAAGCCTGGAATAGTCTTGCGAAATGTCTCGTGTCCCCTGTGCCACGGACGACATATTCCACGAGCCTCTGCCATCGTTGTCACCTGAGCATTGCCTTGCCGAGCTCGATTCGCTTGGTTATTTTATGCCTGCAAACCGCTGGCTGTTGCCGGTGCATAGGCGATCGCTTATATCTCGTGTGTCTCATATTTTGCTGATAAGAGTAGCTCACTGAAATCTCAAATTCTGTCTGCAGTAATCTTAGATGCCGCTTGAGATAAGCAAGCTCTGGAGAGATTTAAAAAATTCAAGAATTAACATAATCATGCGATTGTTAGCATTGGCATTCGCTCCTGTCTTTCATCCCCCATAGCTCGTCGGGACGATTGAATGAGTTATTACTAGCCCTATACATGAATAATGCCACAGATTCTTCAAAACCCATCGGAATATTCATCTTCATTCATATATTATTCTTGAGAGAAATTATGTAACGCGACAGTGAGGAGAAGTGCTCCTGACTGGCGCGCGAGATGAATTACGTAACAATCGCAGTAAGAGGAGTCACGCGCCATTTCCACGAAGATATGGAATAACAGCGGCTCGGCTAAGGATACACGGCTTCTCATTTCCTCGGGCGTAGGATATCATTCTGCCGCGTCGAGTAAAAATGACCCATTTTCCAGTCCAAGAGAGAGTAGGAGAAAGAGAGAGAGAGAGCCGAGGATGCGTATACATATGGGAACGCGAAGTCTCCCGCGTGAAGGATCACACGTGGGATTTGGAAATAATGCACGAGTCCCGTGCGCAGATAGCCGCAGAGGTGGATTTTTCAATTCGCGAACGAGAGCAGACGGTGCATTTGAGGGGGAGATCTGCACTCAGTCGAAATCCGTCACGGCGAAAAACCGGTTATTACGCCGGGCGGCGGTGGCGTCGCGAGCAGGAAGTGGGGATCCTTGTTCTGGCGTCCCGCGGGATTAAAAACATTATTGGAGTAAAAAGTTCCCTCTTAGTCTCCGCCGCCACTCGCTTTGTTTGCAAGCTCCTTCGACCCAAGAGCGGGGAATGGATGTCACGTATGACTGTGTGTGCGCGAGAGAGCACTACCGCTATTCTTCTCGTCCTTCCTTCTCTCTCTCTCACGGGCTCGCTTGCAAGCGCAGCAGCAGAGCGAGAGAGGCGGAGGGACAAAGTGTGTATCTGCCTCTTGGCTCGCGCGTTGTTCGTTTCGGGAAAGGGGCGGGCGAGACAGGCTCGAGCTAAAAGTAATATCGTCGCATATACCATCCTGCCTCGCGTCTCAACAAAAGGCTTGGAAGAACCGAAATCCCGGGAGGACAGAGCTTTTCATTCTACGCTCTCGGGATTTTTTGTCGATCAATTATCGAGCGATATGATACGCATGAGCATGGAGAATTCATAGGTACTCGAATGTATGCTGTTGTTGCTTTGATTGTATTCCATTGATTTCGGAAGAATATATGCGTTCTTCGAGTCGTATGTGCTTCAGATTCCCATATAATGTGACTGTATGTATCCATAAGATACCGAACTTGTTCACAATCATGCAATTCGTGTGATCTAATTATTCACACAAAATTTAAAAATGTGCAGCGCACAGTACGCTTTAGCCAAAAGTAAAAGTTACAAAGAGAAAAAGTAACGAAGAATAGACAGTTCATGTTATTAACCCCAGTGTAGAAGTATCAAGAAAAAAGTGACCAACTAGAGTTGGTCGACGTAGACGTCTCAGTGTTCGAGAAGAATATGGGCTGAATGAAGAGTTCGAAAACGATGAAACGCGATGTATTCCGCACAATGAAAACTTGAATCCCTTAGAAATAAAAGTGAAAATTTACATCTATGAAATCTTTCCAGTCCAAGGGGTGGGGGCGATAGTGTATAAGTTCCTCAATGTGTTATGAATTTCACGTTGCCGGATAAGTGATTCGCGAGAGTGTATAAGAAATCACATTCGCGCCGGGGGAAAAAGTACAGCTGCGAAGGCGCGAAAACTTTATAACGGCCCGGCTCGAACTTGGAACGTTCCACCTCTGCCTGGCAATTCTGATGGCCCGCAAGAGGAAGCTACTGCTTTATTTACGAGCTCGACGACAATAAGATTCACATCCTGCACGGCGACTCCATTCAGAGCCATAAACTCGGCAAACAAACGATACGGCCGGTCGTGTTGTCGGAGCCAAAACAAAATGTTGATACTGCGAGGGACTCGCGCCGTGGCGCTTAAAAAATTGATAATAAATCTTTATCTGGAGTCGACGTCGCGCGTCCCGTGCTCCGTTTATCGTTTCCTCCCGCGTGATTGCGAGATCAATAATTAACGAGAAACACTACTGAGCCTCGGACTGCGTTCGGGATGACGAGTCGAAAATAAAAGAACCGGGTGAACTGATACGCGAGGTTCGAAGGGGGAAAATGGAGGTGCTTTGCTGATTGACGAGCGATTCCTGCTTGGTGAATCTAATCCTCGCGGGTACACTCGAAAACACGACTGGGAATGGGCCAGGGTGAGACAGAGAGACAGGCAGAGATTCGGGAGCCGAAGTGGACATACTTATATGGTGGGACGGTCAGTCGGTACGCTCGAGACAATCCATCAAGGTTGTCAAACTGGTAAACAGGCATGGCGCCACGGCGATCGACTGTTCCCACGGGCTTACCAGCGAAGCGTGAACATTCGACGAGATTATCGGCGAATCGGGAGGACGTTCGAATCTCGCCGTCAATCGTCAATCTAAATCGAAACCGAATCCGAAACAGAATCTCAACGGGCGACCTAAGCGGATGATCAATTAAATCTGGCTCCCATGATTCATTTATATGATTCACGTAAGCCGATGCAAAGGACTGTTGCAGCTCTCCCGATTCACCCTAATACAACTTGGTCGTGCAGCTGACGGCGTGGATTAGACTCAGATTTATTGATCTACCTAATTTTGAAAACGGATCTTATCCGTTGGTCCGATCTGAAACGTTGATGATTGAATATCATTCCAGGCTCTACGCGCGGGTCCAAACAATGAACAATCCAGGTTGAACAATGGGAGAGAATAGCTAAATTTCATGGATTTCTATCACAATCTCAACTACATTTCCATTATATACACTGGAAGTTCATTCCCAACTTACATCATACAATGAAAACTAACGAAGTTCTTCATCGAGTTCCAGCTGAGGAACGAAGACTCTGCTTCAAAATTATTTTCACAACGTTTCCAACTATGGTTGGTTTTGGTTTGAATTGTATCATTAGTCTGACAGCTAACTTGTGCATAACGAGATTATTGGACGAAACTTTTAAAAAAATTGAACTACTTCGCTCTTTTCAATAACTGAATTGATTGTACCAGAAAGTATAGAAAACATATATTTTGTTGAAAAAGTCAAATTCTACGGTAGATTCATCGGACGGTAGTGGTTCATGGAATATGATCGATTGCCGCTTCTACGAAATCGGCCAGTTAAACCGTATCTGAATTCGCCGTAAAGATTTCCATGAGAAAGGAAAAAATATAAATCCACAGAAGTTTCTCGCGGAAGTAATTGTAGACATACGGGATATGTATTTGCCGTGAATTTTCGGTAGAACAAAGGTTCGAATCGTACGAAGGAGAAGTTTTGCAAGTGTATAGCTTCTTACATATCGAATCAGCAATCGATCGCAGTTTTCTTCCAGATAATCAACCGAAATTAACTTACCCGGCAATAAAATAGAGAGCATCATTGTGAGATTTTGAAGATCCCTTTGCTGTAATTTCGACGCATATAATGAACGACGAGATGATAGTTTCAATAATCCGCGGAATCGAATGCGCGCGGGACGACTACGGATCTCCCGGCAGATCAAAGACGCGACCTCACGAGCAAACGAAATGAAGTTGGAAAAACTGCGAGGAGGAGGAAGCAGGGGGCGAAGGATCGTCGGTTCGGCTCTAAATCAATGCCCTAGCCTTCGCTCGATGGTCTCGCGGTCTTTGGTTGAGGGCGGAAACGCGCGATGTAAAGGAGAGAGAGGAGCATCGGCGGAAGACGCTCCGGAGCGAATCCGCCGACTCGCCGTCTTTTATATGCCCGAGTTACACGCGCGCCATTACATTTGCAGACTAATTGCGCAATCGGATGTGCCTAACGATGCCTCGACTGCCGGACCCGCTGTTGGATCGCATCTGCCGCCCCCTTTGCTATACACCGTAGAACGAGTGGCTCGAGAAGACGCTCCCGGCGTATATATACGTGTGGGCCAATGCCTTCGAGATTTAATTTCGAAAGAGACGAGGCGGCCGATCACAGCAGCAGCAGCCGCGCCGGGCGAAATCCAGATTTGCATTGGAACTCCAAACATGCGCGATGATTCCCGCACGCGGCATCCGGAATTCCCATCGCTCGGGGGATTATCTAGCCCAGGCGTAGAATCGATTGCTCCACGCTGAGGCTGATTGCATTTTGATATTTTCATCGTGACGAAGTGGTAGTCGCCGAGTCGAGGGAAAAACTTGGAATCCACGTGTCTCCACACGAGGAAACTCCCGATTATCGTTCCAAAGTCGAATTGATTCGTCGTTTTGTGAACGTCAATACTTTCGCCAGTATCAGTCTCTGGCGAGTTTCGGATAACGTAAGACGGGCGGTCAACATTTTGGCGAACACACGGGATCAAAAGCTCCAAACGCGTAGTCTTTCTATTTATAGGGTAGAGCCGAATAAGTCTCGGTTTCTCTATTCACGTCGCAGCCGGGCCGGAGAAGGTAGGAGAAGAAAAAACAAGGCAGCGGAGCGGAGTTCTTTCATTATGGTCTTTGTAGTTTAGGAAAACATCTCTGAGGCAGGATCGTTAGGGAAGTTAGGCGCGGAGAGCCTGCAGATGTAGAGGCAGAGAGAGAGAGAGAGAGACGAGGTCGAGGCGAGGTGGGGATAAGGGGGTGGGGAAGAGAAAGCTAACTCGCAGCAACAATGGCAAATGCAGTTTGCTGACAGTTCGCTCCCGCCGCCAAGAACGTGCATATAGCTCCCAGGTGTCTTTCTGGCCAGCCTCCGGCATCAAATTCAGCGTCAGGTCTGCGCCATTGGCTACGTGGCGAGACAATCCATTGCTATATACAGCTCTCGGAGCTATCTGCCTGTTGTGTTTCACGTTGTTCCGTATTCCGGCGAGGCACCTTTTCTCTCCCTCTCTCTCTCTCAATCTCTCTCTCGAGCCGAGCCATCTTATTTAGCAGCTGACTAAGATAAGGCAAGCCCGACAAAAGTAGAATAGCGACTCGAAAATATCAAGCAACTTGCTGGCTGGCTGTCCAATCTAATTTCGCATCCGATGCGCGGCAACGTGACTTACGGCTCGCCTCTCATTCGACGCACTACTTAATTCCGGGCTTCTCCGAGCCGGAGACCAAGTCGTTATGATCTCTTGGGTAGAATTAACCACCTCGATGGATGCCGATTTAGCTGCCGGGAGAATTAGAGGAAACTCTGGTATATTTCCACGCGATGTTAATCAAAGAGATTCTCAAAGAAATATTGTATCGGTGCAAAAATC
Organism: Aphelinus atriplicis; assembly: GCA_020882685.1. Classification (NCBI taxonomy): domain Eukaryota; kingdom Metazoa; phylum Arthropoda; class Insecta; order Hymenoptera; family Aphelinidae; genus Aphelinus; species Aphelinus atriplicis. The sequence goes on along the minus strand of CM037073.1, from coordinate 89,994,749 downwards.
CAACCTTCGAATCGGAGTTCCGGACCTTTATTTGTAATATACTAGTCAACAAACGCCGAATTCGAAAAACGTATGCATAGACGTTATGTATTTATGTGCGTATGTGGCAAGGTTGATTCTCCAAAGTGAGTTTACAACGCGGCGAGTCAATTTTTGATAAGTCATAGAATCACAGAGGCGCAGCACAGCAGCATATCACACGAGACGCACGTGCGTCTCCCGATTGTTTTCATGCAACTCGAATGTCCATCCGAAGTGCACTTCGACCGATATACACCTTATATTTCGCTGTCGAATCAACGTCACTCGCCGTACATTCTGCGTTAATCCCTATACCGTATGGGTATCGCGCATCCAAGTTCAAAACGTATGTAGAGGCCGTGATTTACCGATTCATCAGAGTCGCCCGGCCTCTCATGACAGAAATTAGTACGTACACCAACTATTTCTGCGTGCCACTCGTTCCCGACGATCTAACTTATTCATCGCCGGGGCGTCGAACGAGCGCGCGTATCCATACCCAATGAGCCGATACATCAGAAGCTAACTCACTCGTTTTCTGTTTGTACATGAATAATAAGGGGCCGCTGCACCCCCGAATCGAATTAATCACGCAAATAGCTAAAAGTCAAGAGGAGAGGAAAACTCGCGGAATCAGCGTAAGTTCGGCGCGAGGGAGCCAATACGTAGCGGTGCAGCAGCAAACTTGGGCAAACTCGGTGCATATAACTTTCTCAACCGCGCCGTGAAAACTCGACGGCGGCGGCGGCGGGGGAGTCGGGCAAGATTTGGCCGCCTCGCCGAGACTCGCGAACACTCGCTGATAAGCAAAGCGCTAATACGTATACGCGCGCGCGAGCGCATCTCTCTCTCTCTCTCTCTCTCTCTCTCTCGGCCCCTTTAAAATTCAAGCGGAGTCAGGCGGGGGCCAAGCGAGCCCGGGGATATTATCTCGAGACGATTAAATTAGCCGGATATTGAAATTAAATTATTTCGAGCTAGGGGCGCGCGCGCTAGCGTCGACGGGCTGCATACAAAACGTCGCGCCTACGTGTATACACGCGCGCATCGGCGCTCGCGTTAATTACACACGCAGTCGAGCCGCCCGAGATAATTGCGCGCGGCTCTGCCTGACTAGGCTGTACAATTGAATCGGATATTCTTTCTCGTGCCGAGCTCGTGACGGGCGTTGATTAACCCGCCTCCCCCCACACGCGACCGACGGTCCTGCATTGGTTTTGCCGCAAAAAGCGTGAATAAACGCGAATTGATTATTTTTTCCTCGCGGCCGCGGTTGGCGAGTAGGGGAACTTTTTTATTTATTGCGAAATGATCAAAGGGGTGCGACACGCGTGCGATCGTGTGGCGTTGATTGACTGGCGCAAAACGGTTCTATCTGTTTCTCGTGGATGCACTGAATAAAACTTTACTGAGAAATCAGTGGTTTGTACAAAATCGTAATTCATTTTTTGTATCGAATATTTTTATAAAAAGGAATTTACTTTACTAAACTTTCAGTTCGATCTGAATCCGGAAAATTGAATGAAACGAGCATTTCTCTTCTAAGTAAATCAATTCAGAGTATCAAATAGATACAATTTAACTCGTTTCGTATACCTGCGTTCACGTGTGTCCATCAAAACTTTTGAAATTCCTATCGAAAAAACAACAAGCTCAAATTTTGGTATACAAGAAATACAAACGTTTTATTATTTTGTGCCTATTCCTAACGGTGGGACAAAATTTTTCTGGATAGGAAAAAATTTCGTATCTATTTTTTTACAAACTATTTAATTAAGAGCATCTTTCAGTTTTTCAAAGTATGCCATCGTGTAAAGTATACCCAAAAATAATACAAATGGTTATTTTTCAGAATTCTTTCTGAGGTTTCTACCAACATATATGAAGACAGATTTTTTGTATTTACAGAGAGTTATGTTTCACATTCTAATACATATTAGACTAGTGTTTCACCAATAGTAATACGTATGATCATATAGAAGCATACGAATAGGTTTTACTTGGGGCAATGCACGTTTCGATTCTCATTGCTTTCGAATAATTTGCTCCGATTGAGATTGAATTTGTGCCGAGGAATCTCGTGGATTTGGAGGAGAAAGCTATTAGTATCCCATTCGGGAGTATCAGCGTAGTCTCTTCCGAAGAAATTTCAATTTGATTCGCACCTAGAGCAAAAGGAAAATCCAGGAAAAGCCCTTCGAAGTCTGTATCGATTTTTCCTCCAGAGATAAGTGTTGATGATATTCTAGGTCATGGAATGAGATCGCATTAGAGGCTGTATCCATTTTGTAACTCTGCCGTTACTCGGTGCTTGAGCTATAGTACGACCATTCCTATCTCTTCACTGGACAGTTCAATTACCGAGCGCTGAGGGGCACGTCCCTTTAACGCTGATAATGTCAGCTGTCTCTCTCGCTTTTTTCCGAATCCCATCATCTACTCAAGTTCTTTTCAACTCGCGCAAGTAGATCGTGAATCGGTTTACTCACCGATTTTGTTAAATAACTCGGAACGAGCTCCTTTAGGTTTAGCTCCCTTTAGGTTTTTTTTTCTGAAAGTTCATTTTTATCTTCACTACTGCATCCTATAACTTCCAGTGCAAACTGTACGTTTTGATTAAACAAGCTACGTTCGGGCCAAGCTCTATTTTTACAAATCAACAGTAGCGATCAAACAAATTTCTTTTTTTTCCGATTTTCGCCAAAACATACTGACCCATAGGCTATCATCCCATACGCTATATCGATGCACATATGTCACGCTCTACGAGAGTCAATCAAAACTCTCGTGATATTCGCCGCTCTTGCGTACGTAATTTTTGGGAAAAATAAAATTCTCGAAAAAAATTCCAACAACTGATCAGATCAAATATATACAACAGCTGTGACATCAAATGTATCGCTCCTGCGAGTAGTATGTGGTTGAGTAGAGTCAGACAATCAGAATCATGCGAACTTTGAAAAACGGTCAGCATTCATTGATTTTTCTGTGTCGTGATTAACACGTTATATCTCTCGCCGCGTCCATTTACAGAACGTATCCGTGTAGGGAATAGACTCGAAAAACGAATCTCCACCTTCAGCCCAACATTACTGGGTGATCTCAATTTTCACTACAAAATCATTCGCCAACGGCCATATCACGCTGAACACACCGGTTCTCGTCCGATCACCGAAGTTAAGCAGCATCGAGCGCGGTTAGTACTTGGATGGGTGACCGCTTGGGAACCCCGCGTGTCGTTGGTATCCAATTTTTTGTTTTTTTTCTCCAGATATGACATTTTGTACCTTTTTGTTCTCAAAAAGCGATAGATACTTTATACAACACAGATTTAGTAATCATCAACTGCCTCCATCCGTGTAAAAGAGCCACTGATGCAAGCTCATCCAGTAACGTATCATATTTTACTGCAAGAATGTGGGATAGTAAAATACACTATTTGATCGTACGAATCGAACAGTCTAGGGACTGTTAGTTAATTACTTTGATATGGAAAAATATTCATCAAAATGTCAATCTTTACCTACCCACTTAAACATCAATAATTATTCATTATTCTTGCCAAGATATGTCCCGATTCCAACAGTTTTGCTTATTCTTCATGGAACAATCGTTTTCTTCTCTTAGTCTGTGGATATTTAGTAGATACTGACAGATTTGATCTGACCACACTCCAAGTGATGTATTAGCAGGATCAAACTTTTCTCGTTTCGAATGAGTCGAGTCTCGCCGCGGAGAACCGTGGATTGATTCATCCTGATCAACACGACATTCCTCTCAGACAGTTCATTTTCAGAACAAATCCATGTAAGGAATAGACTCGAAAAACGAATCTCCACCTTCAGCCCAACATTACTGGGTGATCTCAATTTTCAGTACAAAATCATTCGCCAACGGCCATATCACGCTGAACACACCGGTTCTCGTCCGATCACCGAGGTTAAGGTGGCTTCGGCGAATTTTTCTAAATGGACAGAATCACGAATAACTGCAGAATAACATAGTTCGTTTGCTTAACTTTTGATAACATCTATAAAATAATAAGCTTGCCGACCATTTGAACGAGAAAAACTCGTTCAGAAAAACGTTATTATTACACACGCTCTTATGGGCCTTGGCCAAGAAATGACTCTTATTTGAACATAAATGGACAGAAAATTATCAAAAAATAGGAAATTATAGCTTTTTTGACAGGGTATACGTCATTATCATAAAAAACATGGGTTGCGGGCCAAATAAGAGATAAAATGTACGTGGAATGAATGGAAACGAAGTTTATCATAATAAATAGTGAGTCCTGCGCATGCCTGGAACAAATGTGGCAACATCGCATCGGCGGCAATTTCGAATGCAGTGTTCAAAACCAAATGAAGTGATGGAATGAATGATGCATATCATTTGAATAAGATTCATATCAATTTAGGTTGTTCAAATTTTTTTTTATGTTATAAATAATTCTATAAACATTCAAAAGGGAATTAAATGAGGGAATACGCTTTGATAGTTCAATAAACTTTATTTAAAATATAATATTTTGATGAATCATTTTTTTTTGATCACAGATTCGTAATTTTACTTATTAGTTACTTATGGTCTAGTACTCACATTTCGATTTTTTCATATTTTATGAATTATATTAACGCTTAGATAATTGATTAAATATAGACTCAATAATTTTTTTATTATTAGTGACTCGTGGTTTTCCACTCACATTCTCTCCTAACAAAATGTGTAAACCATCTAACCCTCCACTTTCACATGCTTTTTCAAGGATTGACCTATTTATACCAGTCTTCGAAATTTTGTTAATCATACTTTTAGAGATATGGATATCCAATGAAGATTCCTTACATTTTTTGTTCTCAATCAATCTCTTTCTGAAATTGAGTATATAATCAACACTTTGACTAAATGTTATCACTACAGATTTTTCTTTACATAATTTTCTTATTAATCTATTTAACATTATAACATCATTTAAAGCATTATGTGCTATCATTATGTCTCCTTTTTCTAAATAATCAGTTACTAGAGCATTCTGACTGAATGATTTTTTTTCCTTTTGTCTTTCAGGTAATATAGACTTGAATAAGAGTAGGCTATCACAAAAGCCTTTAACAAACAACCTTAGCTCTCTCAAAAGTCCCAATGTCGTCGCTAAATTGATTATCCTAGGGACGTCAAATCTAGAACCGTTGTGGGCAACTAAAATACATGGTTTTTTGATAGATTTTAGAAAATATAAGAATCCCATAAAGCCTTCTCGAGGAGAGACAGTTATGACTTTTTCGTTATGCACATGCATTTCTCCATTTGCTATTTTAATACCCGTAACTTCAGATGCTTGTAAAGATATATCCGTGGTTGGCATCATGTACACATCAAATGTTCTACTTTCCCAAGCAGCAGCAATCTGAGAGTTTTCAGAAAGAAAGGAAAATTAGTTGGTTTTGGATAAAGTACAATGATAAAAATAAAATAAATTAATTTGTGACCTGTACAATCTCGTCTGCTGCACGAAGTCCAGTAGTTTCTATGTCAAAAATTACTACTTCACAGCTTTCGTAATCAATATTTTCTGCAATTGAATATAAGAATACAAGAATTGCAAAAGCAATAGAATAAAATGAATTTTATGCAAATCAAATATTAATAGTTATTACCGGCTAAAGGCACTTCGTTAATCAAATCTGATGTATTAATGTACCAGGACCAGATTGATATGACACTCCTTCACGGTTAACACTGGTAATATTTTTTGAGGATCGTTCTCTTTTCAAAACCAGGCGTCTTCTCTTTGCAGGGATAGTATTTTTCTTTTCCACTTGATAGTTACATGAATCTTGTTTTCTTTTTCTAAACTTCTCAGTATATTTCCCAGGTGATAAATGTAAACTGATATTCAAATTTACAACAAAACTATATCCTAAGTTTTTTTGACAGACTGCGAAAGCAACTCGAAAACAGTGCGATTCAGAGCCACCATAAAATTGAGACTTGGGATGTTTACTACACACTGTATTATTAAAAGATTCGTTAGGCTGACTAGATGCACACTCTGCTATTTGTGATGCATTATTGATGAAAGGTGTGATGATCCTCTCTAGTTTCTCTCGCAAGTGGACATCTGTTAAACATTTTCCATCTTTAAAATATTTATACTTATGATCATCATCCTGATCACAAAATGAACCACAGTTTTGGTGCTCTCCAAATGCATGAGGTATTATATTCTCCAAAGCAATCTTGACATTTGACACACTGCCTTTATTTTGCTTGATTGCTAATGCGAATACTTTGGAAAAATATTCTCGTAGTGTAGCGTTCAACTTCATCTCGTACAATTTGCTGTTGTATGTCTTGGCTACATGATTGAAATCAGACAACTTTTTTATTGCATATGGCGAAAGCTTTCTCAAAGCAGCTATCGAGGATGAGTCATCATCGCCAATAAGTGTTTCAACCCTACAGTTTGCTTTAACTAAATTATCATTTTTTAAAATCACTTCAACTGCCATATCAGCTTCCATGGATCTTGATGAGCCAGAGTGATTCTTTTTACAATTGTGACTTTTACAGTTCTTTTGTTTACATTGCTTACAATACGAATTGCGACATGCATATGCTATCACTTTCTTCGAAAAATTACCGATGAGTGATGCATGACCTACACAAAAAATTATATTGTTAATACGATTAGCGTTACGTATTTTATGAAATTATTTTCATTTAAAATACCACTCATGCTGTTGTGTTGACGGCCTCTTTTAGTCCAAGCAGCATCGAATGAAGCAATCAAATTAGTCGTAGCACTACTATTTTCTCTGGTTCTTGAACTATTGTTGCTGTAAAATGTCAATGAATAGATATATGGAATAAAATAAAATCAAAAGGTGAATGTAAAGGTTGAAGATATAGAGGTCTATATGAAATTCATCAACTCTAGGAATTTTTAACATTAAAATATCTTGATTCAAGAATAAATGAGATTCATAAATGAGATTTTTTTTTATTATAGATTGATTCAACCATTTCATTGATAAAATCATGAAATACAATATAGTGTCATAAGTACTAATCTTAATTGTAAAATCTTAATCATATTTTATTTTATTGTAGATGTATTACTTGAAGTTGTATAGAAGTTGTATAAATACAATTATTATTGTGTGCTTATATTATACTTAATACACTATATATATATATTGATAGAATTATAGGGATAATTCGAGAATTTCATTGTATATATGGGGCGTTTCGCCTCAATCCCCCCAGCGCTGCGCGCGAGCGCCGAAACATGCCGTTTTCAACTCGTGTTTACGATGCCAAAATGTCCCTGAGAAAATGATTCGATAGGTCATTTCCATGTAGTTTCTTCTCAGCTTTCCAAAGGTGTAATTAGTTTTCCGGAAATTTTCCATTTTCATCCCCAAAAAATATAAAACATCGCATATCTCAAAAAGTATATTTTTAATATTTTTTTTAATGGTCTCAATCGAAAGCTGAGGACTTTTTACGTAGGAAAATATGTTTTCCAAGGAGTGGACGAATGATTTTCTCTGAGAAATAGAACGTCGAAAAGTAGACGTAGCGCTACTCCGGCGCACGGAGCGCGTGAGCGCCAATCATGCTGTTTTCAACTCTCCCCAACGATACCAAAATGCATCTGAGAAAATTATATTATGAGTCGATCCCATGTTATTTTTCCTCAGCTTTCCAATGGTGTTGTCAGTTTTCCGAAAATTTTCCATTTTCATCCCCAAAAAATAAGAAACATCGCATATCTCAAAAAGTATATTTTTAATATTTTTTATTATATATATATTTATTATATATATATATACATTTATATTATATATATAACATCTTCCCGAAAAAAAAGTGCTATACAGAGCAAAGAAAAAGTTCCTATACGAATGCGTTTAACGAAAACTTCAAAAAAGCAAAGAAAGCTGAAAAAGAGAGCAAAAATAACATGAAGTACGTGAACTATACTCTTTTTGAGATATGCGATGTTTCTTATTTTTTGGGGATGAGAATGGAAAATTTTCGGAAAACTGATAACACCAACGGGTGGTCTTAAATCACATTGCAAGTTATCTACTCATGAAATTAGCTAACATTAACCAGGAGTGTGATTTGAGACAGCCCGTCAATAGCTTTTTGAACCTTACCCTCACAGTTCACAATATATAAGTCAATCTTATGAGTTTATATTCATTCATAGTACCAAACAAAGTGAAATACATAATTTTCTTGATGAAATTATAAAGTTATGTGAATTTCAGACAAACCAAGGCAGATATGTATATCTATATGTAGCTGCCTCAGTCTAAAGACATATAAAGCTCTAGACCAAGGCAGCGCTGGAACTCCAAACTCTACCGGTAGCTTGATCCAGTATCAGGGAACATATCTGTACAGTTTGGCTGAGATTGATGACCCGGAGGCATGATATCCTCACTGTGAGTCTCATCGTGGACCTGATATGTTGAAACAAACAAAAAATGCATTCTAATATTACAGATTTAAAAAATTAATTGTAGGAGATATTGGAATTTCTCCAAAAAATGTATGTGACCATTTTGAAGTCATCGAACACAAGTATGTACGTACCCTTGATAAGTCAAATTGGAGCTGGCGAACAGAGCCAAACTGGCTAGAACAGGCTTCATCGATAGAGTAGCCAATGAGGATAATAGATTCTGGTATAAATTAATTTTATTTCATAATCTTTGTAATTTTTAGAATAACTTGACGTGGAGCGTCCCATATATTTATCCTATTAATTATATCTTGCCTTGAGTACTAATTTAAAATAATCTCTGAAGTACGCTTGATTGAAAAATGAAGAATTTTATCTTAGTCTAAATTTTGAATAATCGCAACACCAAGCATGATTCATTTTCAACATAATCAACAATAGAATTGATTAATGTTTGAGTGAAAGTAATATGCGTAGCATATATATACATATCAAATGTATCAATTATTTCTATATTATTAATTGATATAAACTTGAATTAGTCTGTATATCAATGAAATGATTACTACATAATTTTTAGCTCACTTTGAATCCAAATGTTGAAGCGTCAATACTTTTTCATTTTGTATTTCTTGAATACATGAATCTTCTGCCAATTTTTCTACGGCAGAACCAACTTGCCTCTCATATCTCTTGAATGATTTATCATCTAGAGCAGGCACATTCAATGCAGAAAGAAGAGTATTCAATTTTGTTTGTCCTATTCCAGCATCAAGCGAACCTATATAAAGAAACACACACAATAATCATGATGCCTAAATTGAATACTTCTCATTAGTAAACGGCATTACTGACAATGCAGTATTACAATTACAGTATTACTCACCAATTGCTAGTTTCAAATTTGAGTCGTGAAATTGGTTGGAAGATTTTTTTGAAGTTTCAACATTGATTAATTTTGTACATGACATACATTTTATCAACCACTGGCTTGCTATTCCTTGTTGTTTCTCGTGTACCAAATGACGTAGTGAAATTGGCTTATTACAGACACTACACCACATGTCTTCAACAACTTTTTGAACATCAATCATTCTACGTCCTTGTATATCCATATATTGACATCTCCTATTGATTCCAGTATCCTGTAACAATGAAAGGAGTTTTTCACAATTTTCAAATGATTTAGTTACAAAAACTGTATTTTACTAAATTGGTTTTTACTACAAAACACTTCATTCAATTCAGTTCAAGAATACTGACCTTGATCTGTAAAGGCTTAGAGGTTATGCGTCTTCCTATCGATGGACGAGAAACTAATTTTTGTATTTTGGTTTTCACAGAACTTTTAATAAACTGTCCTCTATTTTTTCCGATTGTTTTACGTACGTTATGAGACATCTTTGAGTAAAAATTATGCGCAAAGCACAGACATGACTTAGAAGAAAACAACTCCGAAAATGTGATGCCGGGTGAGTGCATCGGCGAAGCATACCGATTACCGACCGGAGCACTGTATGGCTTACAGTGTTGTCAGTTTCATCAGATCAGGGCCGTCTCAATGTGTATAGTTTCAAGGGTAGAGTTCCAAGTTTCATGAATAATAATTATTATTCTATAGTTTTTTAGTTTAATTGCTCTTCAATGCGATGGAAATTAATAAAGATAAAATTCATGCTCAATATATATCAATATACCATGGAGTTATCTGGGGCCCACTCGGAACCAAGCATATGATTCGGCACTGAGCGCCGAAGCCACCTTAAGCAGCATCGAGCGCGGTTAGTACTTGGATGGGTGACCGCTTGGGAACCCCGCGTGTCGTTGGTATCCAATTTTTTGTTTTTTTTCTCCAGATATGACATTTTGTACCTTTTTGTTCTCAAAAAGCGATAGATGCTTTATACAACACAGATTTAGTAATCATCAACTGCCTCCATCCGTGTAAAAGAGCCACTGATGCAAGCTCATCCAGTAACGTATCATATTTTACTGCAAGAATGTGGGATAGTAAAATTACGGAAGCCCGGTCACGACACGAGTGAGTGAGTGAGTGAGTGAGTTCATTTCGACTTAGTTTCGACTTGGTTTCGACTTCCTTGTCGACTTGGTATCAGCTGATAGCGCTGATGCAAGGAAATCAAAATGGCTATTACTTTGATCCTCCGAATTCGTTCATACACTCTCTTAAGTATATATATTGACTTTTCTCTCATCTGTTAGCTAATTTGGAAGAATTATTTTCAAACATTAAGGTAAGTTATTGAAAATAACATTATCAAAAAATGCACAATATTGTAAGTATTGTATGTCTTACAATTTTTTTTGTGTAGGTTCACCTCCATTATTTTTTCATATGGCAAGGAGGATTACGATCCGTCATGGATCAACCGTTATATCCCTGCCCCTCAAGTCGGAGGACAGTTTAACATTAGAGAATTTAAAAGAGTATTTTCCCTCCGCAAATGGACTCATTTGTGATAATGAGTCAGAAAGCATGGAAGGTCTCATAGTAGAGGATGGGAGAATATTTCTAAATCCTGAAATAGATAAATACCAAGTTTTCATTTGCAAAGGTATGTACAATATATATATATATATATATATATATATATATATATATATATATATATATATATATATATATGAACCATCAGTTTAGTAAATTTTGCACCAATATTTAATATTGGTTAATTTATTGAATCATTGATTACAGATATGCAAAATTCGCCAAGTCCTCAAAATTTGGAGTTTGAAAGAAAGAAGGAAAAAATTAACATGTACCGACAAACTATTCTGAATGTATCAGAAGAAAATCCTCAACTTCATTTTGACACAAGTTTTAATTCACCTGCAAAAGTTAGCAAGGTATGACGTGTTCTAAATTGATCCAATCTATTTTATATGTAAAATCTAGCTAGTGCTAATAATAACATGGTATGTAATATATTTTTTAAGGTCACCGATCTACGAATGTCAAGAAATGTACCTAAAATAAAACTAATTTCTTGTGGGTGGAAACATCGGTTTACGGAAGAGGGAAGGTACAATCACAAAAAAAATCCTGAAGGAGGCACCAAACAAGTAGAAATGAATTATACGATGAAATACTCAGTTGAGGATGTAATTAAACTTTGTCAAAAACAATATACCAGTGATATCGCCCAGCTTTTGATGGCCAATTCAACCATAAAACTGGGTCTCTATAATGAAGAAGTAATAGAAAGTTTTACATTGCCTAATGGAATTGATGTTGGGTTGTGGAATTACGCTACTTTCAACAAAATGTCAAAAATCCATCTTTATTTACTAAGTACTTCAAATAAAGAATTTATGGAATGTGATTCCATGAAAGATGCTGTTATGCATGCCAAAAACAGTGGTGGAACTATCTCCTTGGAATTGAAGAATAAAATTTTTAAGAATATTCAGCCATTGTTATCAAATGCAAATGATGCAAACAGTAAAACAATGCAACAGATAGAAAATCCCTTAGCTGATGTGACGAATAAAATAGAAAATGGAAGCAAAAATATTCTGAAGACTGAAGATGTTACTGGAAGAAAGTGTGAAGGAGAAGTAACAATGAAGGAAAACTGTTTGATTCCTGTGAATGATGGTGTCTCAGTGAACGAAAAATTTATACTTACTCAAAATGCTGAAGATAGAGAAAATTCAGCAATAAATCCAAACAAACCACATCCAATAAGCCCCAAAAGATCATTGTTTCATGAAAATAGTGTAATAATAGATGATGGCAATAGCATACATACTTCAGACAAAAATGATTTCTGCAATGTTCAGGTTATGAAAAGTAACTATAACCACATACGCGTTTTGTACTATTGCATTAGTACATCTAAATACAGTAATGAGCCGATGTTGATAGAGCGTGACAGAGTGGGAATGTATTGGAAAACTGTAGACAATGAAGAAATTGAGAAACCTACTCCTGATTTAGACAAGTTTGATCCATTAGATTATGGATATCAAGTGAGCAGCATTTTTGTGAATGGTGAGATGATGTACCAATTAACAATTGACGAAAGCTTGCAGAAATACCATGCTTTTCCATTAAATGAATTTGAATGTGGCAATGATGATCCAGAAAATATGAGCCATGGTATTATATGCGATACTGACAAGATTATTGGATTTGCAAATGGATTGTTTGGAATCGGTGTAATTACAAAATGCATCGTACAATGTGAGTCATTATTCACTTGGTATCAAGACGACAACATATATAAAGTGGGCAAAGGGTTATTATGGCTGGCCAATATACCTACTGATGAGGATCATGTTTGGCATTGCCAAATATCTTGTGCGCTAGGAATTATCCAGACTTCAAAGAAAATAAAAATAACCAGTAAACAAGATACTAACATCATACTAGATTTGAGAAAAGTTGAAGAAGTAGCTAGGCATGAGTTTACTATTTCCCAAACCTTCTTGGGTTGTGGACAGCAAGGTCAAGTGATGAAAGGAGAATTTAAAGGAAAAATCATTGCTGTCAAGAGTATAAGGCTAGGAGTTAAAAATACTGCATTTATCG